>OU892283.1:31897624-33097624 GCA_917834065.1 Ceutorhynchus assimilis | reverse complement strand
CGTCAGTAGTAGTTCATGGTTCACGCAGTCAACCACCTTAGATAAGTCGCACGCACAATGCAGCTCCCACCAACTGACCAGCCTCAGAAGCCTGGAAAAGGTTCCAATGTTATACTTGAAATGCTGTATCTAGGACCGAAACAAGCTCAATTACACATTCGGATATTCGTCTTTTCGACTGTGACACTTGCAAAGCAAAATTCAAACGAAAAGGCGAATTGAAGAATCATATGCTAACACATTCGGATATTTATCCTTTTGAATGTGACACTTGTGAAGCCAAATTTAAGCGAAAAGGTGTTGTGAAGAATCACATATTAACACACTCGGATATTCATCATTTTGAATCTGATACTTGTAAAGCAAAATTTAAACACCATTTGAAGACGTGATAGACCATGTCAAGAAACGCAAGTTTTGAACTTACCAGATCTAAAATCATACTGTCAGTCGATGAAAAGCCACTAACCTTATGAGAATAGTCGCACATTTCGGGCTGAAGCATGACTTTTTCATATTTTTCTATACGTTGGAATCTGGGATATGGGACATGGGAGCTTCCAGTTGCGTCTCTATCGCCTATTTTCAAGACTGGAAAGACCTTCGCAGCCTACAAACATGCCGGTAGAGGTTCAATTAGTTTACTTCTTCTTAAAATGCCATACAGATTCCTGCGTAGGAGTTCATTGTTTTTCCTATCAAATTCAGCGGTTTGTAGTGCCTGGAAGACGAGGACAACCTCAGTACCTTCTCTGCTCATCTGATTCACTAATCTCTGAAGATATTCTTCATTGTCTGCTAAAATAACGGTGTCTTCTGCATATCTGATATTGTTAATGGGAATTCCGTCCATAATGCCTATGCGGGACTGTTTAAAAATAGTTCAAAGGCTCTTTTTGCATATGGATTGAACAGCAATGGAAACAAGATACATCCTTGTCTAACACCTTTTTTATTTCAAATTGGTCTGTTGTTGTCGAGTTATTTAACCGAACTTCCGTTTTTTGATTCCAAAAGTCTACCAATAGGTCCTTCTCCTAAGTCCCCAAGATAAAGAGATTACGTCTAACATTATCAAATTTATCCAGTCCTAAGTACCCAAGACATGATATCAAGAAATTATGACTAACAATATCAAATGGTTTCTCGTAGTCAATAATGCATATGATAAAGTCATCCTTTCTTTGATCTTGACAATTTTGCACCAAAGTCTGCAGACTGAATATAGCTTCTCTAGTTCCAAAACTGCTCCTCAATCCAAACTGACTAGTTCCACTAACCTCTTCGCATTTTCTGTGGAGTCTTGTGTGTAGAATTCAAAGAAAAAGCTTCCGAAAATGGTTCATGAGACTAATGAGACGATAATCCATTCGATTTTAATATTATAATAAAAGTAGAGCGGATCCAGTTCTCGGGAAAATATCCAGTGTCAAAGAGCTGCACTATTGTTTTTATGTTAGGTTCGTTTTAAAGTGAAAAGTCTCATCATCAGTAGCCCGTAGCCTTTTTGCTTTTCATTTGTTTCATGGCACATAGAATATCGCTTTCTAACATCTTTGATTTCAATAGAGGGATTTTCGAAGTCTTAGGAAGGTTGATCTTGCCTTTTCTATCCTGCATCTCATCTCTTTCTGGATATGTATCTTTCACTTTGAATGGTGGACTTTCTGGCTTGTTGTCATCAAAAATATTGGTTGTATATCTGTTCCACGTCTCGAATAGTTCTTCGAGGTCTGTGATTATTTCGTTGTACTCATCTTTAATGAAATTTGTTGGCATTTGGTTGTATAGACCAGTTTTTTCTTTTACTTTCCTATGCAGATTGAAGCTGTCTCCATGTCAGTTTAGATTTTTGGCCACTGTGCATCTTTCAGTTAGCCATTTCTCTTTTGTCACTCTGATTTAATTGCGGATTTTTCTCTGGTTGTTTTTGTGTATCCATCTTGATCATTGAGAGTTTAATACTTTATCCTGTCTTCCATTAGTTTCAGAATTTCCTCGGTCATCCATGCGTTCTTTGTTCTTATTTTATTCTTCTGGAGGATGATATTATTTTCGTTTTCAAGAGATTTTCTGATTTCGAGGCTCGCGATAACACTTGCTGCCATTTGACTGGTCTCCGTACATCAAGTGGATTATGATCTGACTCAATGTCGGCTCCTGGCATTTTGTTAACCTTACTTATGAGGACACTGCATCTTTTATATATTGCGATGAGAATATTTGGTTCCGGACGATATGCTGATCATTATGTTGTAGGGGTGTCCATGCATAAAGTCTAGGTGGGACTTTACACCATGTGTTCATTATTATGAGATCTTTCTTTTCACAATATTGAATTAATTAAACTCTGCCCTTTATAATTTCTTCCACCTGACACCTAGACCGTAGTCTCCTACCGCAGGTTCTATTCTTCCTCTGCCAACCTTGGCATTAAAATCTCCCAATATCAAGCTTATTGCATTGGGCTTTGTCAATTTACCAGTTTGATCAACTTGTTTGCAAAAATCTTTCGTTTCTTAGAATGGTTTATCTGCTCTGGGTGCGTAAACTTGGATTATGTTGATGTTAATAGATTGACCGAACAATTGGACTATGATAACCCTTTCAGGAAAAGGGACAAAACTTCTTTCTGATTTTTGCATGTTTTCGTCTACTAAATTACCCACAGCGTGTCGATAATTTTGATCGGCATTACCACTGCCCAAGTAAGAAAACGCTTTACCCTTCGATTTGAACATCCCACTGCTGGGCCAGCGGATCTCACACCAAAAATATCAAACTCCATTTTGTTCATTTCTTGGGACAGATCTGCTTTCCAGCTGCTATCACATTCCATATTCCACGTCGCTATTCTTCGTTCGTTGAGATTTTTAAGATGTCCCAAGACTGTTTATTTTAAATCTTATTCAAACTATCTCTAACATTGTTTAAGATTACCTTGGAGAAAGAGAAGCTGTGACTGGTATGCCTTTGATGCACCCTCAATCCTAAAATGCCCAGCAGAATGTCCAACTGGAATAATCTGCAACAGTTTTTGAGTTTTTCGCGGCCCTGGTTTATTAATAAAGTTTCGAGCAAGAACTGGATCACCCCAAGGCGACCTTTCTATCAAATGGTTACAATGTTTCTGAAATCGACAGAGCCATGTGACCCAAAACTGCCACACGACAAAACGTGGATGAACAACCAGTGGTGGCTAATTGTGTGGAACCACATAAGAAAGACTGAGAAGTGGACTGTATGAAGGTGGATTATGATTTGGAATAACACTACTAAACACACTACTCGGTACACTATACTTACACATTTACTATTTACCCTTTTTTAGCTAAGAGGCCAGGGCTTACTGAGATGCCAATAAGGCAGAGCTAGTTTTTTGATTAAGTATTTGCTCACAATTTTAAACTTTTTATATTTTTAATACAAAGCACACGTGTGTCTCTTCTCGTGGTTGGAAAGCAATCGAACTGCTTGCTCATTGGTCGCTCGATGAGTCGACACATTTTGACGTTGACACACACACACAAAACAGAGATGGAAACTCTGCTTCAATAAAGAAAAGATATAGAGAGATTGTTGGATGTTGTTTCCAACACTAATGCATATCTGTCTTTCATTTCTCGGGTGACAGACAGGATAGAGAAAGTCTTGAACAAACACAACATAAATCTTCAAGCCAACAAAGAAAATACAGCAATCAATCAGATCAGCTAGAAATAAGAGGAACCCACTGTCAAGCGCTAGAGTCTATCGTATACCATGCACATGCGGTAAGGTATACATAGGAACGACAAGAAGATCCATGGATACCAGGATGAATGAGCACAAAAGAAACTACAGACTAGGACAATCGGGAAAATCGTTAGTTGCGGAAGATGCGCTTAGTGAAGGGAATCACGGAATACTCCTTGGGGAGGTCAAGTTTCTTGCACCGACTTCCGAATACCACAATCGTCTTGTACGTGAAGCTATAAAAATTCACAAACATACAGAGAACTTCAAAAGGAAAGATCCCATTGAGCACAGAGGAAGTTCAGATTAGCCACGTGCTGCGAAGCCCCACCACAGCCACTCACACATAAATAGAGCTTTGTTCCAACACGTCAAGAAACCGTAAAATGTACCGTCACGATTCTGCGCAAAGCCAAAAATGTGTGCGTAAAACCCAAAATTCGTATACAGAGTGGTTTCAAAACCGTTCATGGGACAGTTTTTGACGTGTTGGGACAAACTTTACAATTTACGATCGAGAACGCGTCAGTCTGCTACCAGAATCGGACATGAAAGCACCTCTAAAGATGCTAACCACGCGGGCTAGCGGAATGTCAGGAAGAAATTCCAACTTACGACGGCCATTAAGCCTGAATGAAAACACTATCAATCTTCAGCTTCTCAGCTACGTCAGATAAATACCTATTGGAATATTCAGCAGTATAATTATAAATAACAATCATCCAGGAAGACTTTAGTTTAATGCCTGAGTTAAAATTAAATGTGTTATATAGGAATTCTTTATTGCTTCGTATATGTTTTTATTGTACTTACTTATGTTCTTGAATTTGACTCATCAAACGCATAAGAATAAAACAGCTATCATAGCAGTAAAATGAAAATGTTAGAAAATACTGAAATAATTTGTGTTAGATAAGGACACTCCCAAATTGTTTAAAGTTCTGCTAGAACTTCCATGTGAGTTGTTTACCTTCACCGCACGGGAGAGGTTGTAACCAATAGAGCGAACCAATCTTGTCCTTAGCAAAAGTATCTATTAGATTTGGAAAACGCAGGGAACTAAGCAGAAAAAGCCAGACGATGGGATGAAACTGTCGGTCTTTGCAAGATTACCCATTAATAAGATACACAAAGACAAAGGCCATGTTATACATAACAGTAAAGGAGTAAATCCCAAAAAAAAAACAATCTGTCAAAAAGGTAGTTAACACATCTGATAACATAGTAACAATGCTCAGAGGAAATTATAAATATTCTTCCCTTGTCCGCACTAACATTTTTCTTAGCTCTGTTCTAGGTTTAATATTTCAGAGCTAGTTTTTCTAAGATGCTTCAAATCTTCTCCTATCAATTCTGATAAATCATGTTCCAGGTCTGACTAACCTACTCTATCCCATTATACATACGACCTATTTGGATATTCGCTTTTATAATGATCTTTATTCTGTTTTTAATGGCTTCAGTATCTTAACCATCACTTGTAATCGCGGATCCACGTATTTAAAGCTAATCGCTTGGTTTACCCATCACATTATCTTTTATGAGGGCTTTAAATTTCACGTTTCTTGGTACTATTTTTTTTGTAGTAGGTACCTATCTAGAAGTAGCTGATTTTTGTACTTCTCGTACATCCTTTCAATTATAAACTTAAGAACTACTTCATCGCTTGCACAAAGTTAACCCAGGCTATGACGCATTATTTTCTAGTTTTCTGGGGATACTGATAGGTTGTATAGTTGTCCTTCAATGGGTGGAGCAGAACGTTTCTTCACTTATGATCTTGATGAGGCGATTATAGGTATCTAGTATAACTGAAACCTTGTATAATTTATGTCTAAGAAAAAATATTTGTGCTTCTTGTTCAAGTTCTGAAATAATGATTACAAATCACTAATATGTTTTTCACTATAGAGAATCAAAAAAGCTTCGCCGGTTTATTTTATGAATGGGCCACACCAGTTACAGTGACCACAACAACGCATTCCTTCAATTAAAAGTTATAGGTGTCTGATTTCAAAACGACATTACTTTTTCTACACCAGACGAGCGAAAGAAAGAAAACCGTTTGTTCGGCCGGCCAAAGCGTTAAATCTCGACAGAAGAACTGTAGCAATGAAAATCGTCAACATTGCCGGACACCAGTTTTTCGTTGTCATAGCTATTGACACGAATGTTAATAACGACACCTCAAACACTTGCTTTCGATGGGCTTTCACACTTTTTCTGTCCGTCACTCGGGCTGTTATGGAATCCACAAACAGGCACTTATATATTGTTAAAATAATTGGAATCACTTCTAACAACTTTGGTGTGTCCCGCGCGATGACGCGATCAGATCATAATAATGAATCAAGTCGGGATGTGTCCATTGTAAACATGTCAGACTGGGTGCGATGGTGATAAACGTTTTTTTTTTTTTTAACGACGCATCTTTGACTTACCAAGATCGGTTCTCTTTTGGTTTTGATTTTCGCAGTGTCGGTGTCCTGAGAAGTATTTTTATTATTTTAATATTATTTAACACAAACTTGAAACTCTTTTATTTCCCTATTGTTTTAGTATAAAAATTGAAAATTAAATGTCCTATACAGCTTAGGTATATACCTAGTGTTTATTTCCCGACTAAAAACCCACCATCAGATAACTCAAAAATAACATCAACTTATTCGTCCCCCCATCTTCATCGCCAAAGAAAAATATATGTTAAAACGACCCCGTTTTGTTTTTGTTTGTCTTCGGGAATAATTTGAATACAATTTCAATTTATATCTGCACCCAGCAGAATCGTTTTGGTCTAATAATGTCTATATCAAAGAGACAAGTGTAAAAACAAACAGGAGGGGTCCGTGCGCAACGGCAGGGTAAATATAGCTCGAAATTATTTCCTATACACATAAAAGGTGTAACCAATCTGAATATTAAAACGCCGCGACATGACACGAGGGATGACTGGTTTTTGGGGGGTGGGTATCAGGAGGGGCAACGGTATTATTGGGGTTCTGTATTGCCTAATATTGCTTTAAATTAACTTGTAAATTATTGAACTAGAAGTGAATTGACAGTTTTACTATAGTTCACTTGACACAATCAGTTATTGTTGTTGATGGGGTTGGGAACGGGTAGGGTTAATAAGGGTCTTGAATTTTAGTACGCCTCAACGTTTACTTTGCAGGTATTGCATCAGAAGTTCGTGCAATTTTTCATTAAATTATCAGTTTGAAACGTGTGGAAATCTAGTAACCCGTAATATCCTTCTCGCCTTCTAGATCTCTATAATTTTCCGGTTTCTTCTCTTATACAAACATTGACTCACTACAAACGATGGACGTCGTAACATACCATCAATTGGTTTAGTTCGAGTTTCAAGATCCGAATTTGAGCTATTTCTTCTTCTCATTGATGATGGTCGTATTTGTTGTAGCTTGAGTCACTGGAAGTTATGGATTCCCGTTTATTGGTGGATGTTACAACTACAGGGGTATCTCTTTGTTATCCTATTCAGTAATCGTTTTGCTTCTAAAACGGTCTCTTTTTTGGCAGTGGCCAAGCAGGCAAGTCGATTTTAGATTTTCCATCACCAGCTTTACTGATACAGTAAAGTTAAATAGGGGTTGAAAGGTCAAAATCAACAGTTTGATTTATACCAAGACACTAATACACAGCCAATGCAAGACCCTGGAGTATTTGGGTCATGTATGCATGTCAGCATATACTCCACCAACAAGCAGGAGGGCTGAATTTGGACAGTTTGAAGCTTCTGGATAGTCTTTAAAAAAACAGCCCTATGTAGAGTACATTGCAGTTATCTGTACGAGCATCACACTGCTGAGAAATTCTTCCATTCAGGAAGATTGCATGTGGAAGTTGGACAAGAATATTCCTGGCACAAATTCCAAGTGTCCCAGTTTATGATTCCAGGAGGACACCCAAGTCATGAACTTGTTTCTTCATGGGAAGTGCCATCTATCAAGATACATCTGTAGACATCAGCAACCCCACAATAGACAGACAGCTAAGTTAGCATTCACTTTCATCCTATTTCCTCACCAACTTTGACAATTCCTGGAATCAATCTATTTCATCCTCAGCTTTATCTTGTAGTACCTATAGTAGGTACCTACCTTAACTTGAAACGGGAAAGGACATCGCACACATCTTATGGGTTTTCGGGGACCGGTGGATTTTTTTAAAAATTTGGTATGTTGTAGTACTTGCAAAAATAAGCATTTTTCATCATTGCACCAAATCTCTAACTATACAGGGTGACCCAGTAAAGTGGGTCCGAAAATCCGAAAAAAACAAGTCTTTTAGTTATCGATGCTGCAAGGTACATATCGGGATTTTTGTTTTCACTTTCGCAAGTAAATAGTCTAGAAAAGCATACTATATACAGGGTGCCTAAGCTTACGTATTCTTTTAGAAATCCTGCCCTATTTCTAAGAAATAGTGTTACCAAAAGGTCGCGCTGGATTTTATTTGCCCGTAACTTTTTTAGTTTTTGTCCGATTTAAAGAAATGTGGTCTTACAAGATGTCACGAAATCGAAGAAATTACAAATAAGATAAAATACGAGATGGCGGAAAGCGGAAAGTGATAAAGTATACCTTTTTATTTGAACGTGGTTTCTTACAATCATTAAATCCAGTTTGAAATTGAAAACGACCCAAAAGGGTAATGTTGAGAGTAATTCTTCTCCGTCAGCCGGTGTCCATCCATTGTCGGATATAGGCCTCTTCCAAGTTTTTCCATGTCCTGCGATCTCTCGCTAATCTCATCCATTGTCTCCCTGCCACCGTTTTGACATCGTCTATCCATCTTTTTCTCGGCCGTCCCATATTTCTTCTTGTTCCTCTTGGTCTCCAGAGTGGCGTTTTCTGGGTCCATTTATCTGGGTCTTGTCTCGCCACATGTCTGATCCATTGCCACTTCTGGCTTGCTACCGTTTTCACAACATCCGTCACTTTGGTTCTATCACGTACTTGTTCAGTTCGTACTCTATCCTTTAAGGTGATTCCCAGCATTATTCTCTCCATGGCTCTCTGTGCTACTCTCAGTTGCTCAGCTGCTCTTCGGGTTATTGCCATAGTTTCTGAGCCGTAGGTGAGAACCGGCAGAATACAGCTGTCGTAGGCTTTCCTTTTTAGTTTTATGGGTACCTTTTTATCTTTAAAAATAAAGTTCATGTTTCCGAATGCCACCCATGCCAAATGGATCCTGCGTTTGATTTCCGCCCAGCTTGATTTTATGTCCTAAGTATATGTAATGTTCTACATTTTCTATGATAACGTTGTCTATGGTGATGTTACATTCATTTTTGCGCAATATTTTGGTCTTGTTCAGGTTTATTTTTAGGCCTATTTTCTTGGATTGCTCGATTAGCTCCTTGAGCATGGTGTTCAGTTCTTGAATGTTGGTGCTCATCAAGACTGTACCGTCTGCAAATCTGAGGTGATTGAGGTATGCTCCATTGATGTTTAAGCCCTTGTTTTCCCATTCCAACTTCTTAAAAATATTCTCCAGTGCTAGGGTAAATAGCTAGATGGTATCCCCCTGTCGTACTCCTTTGCCAACTGATATTTTGTCTGTTTTAAGATCTTCGTTTATTTTAACGTGAAAGGTTGCCTTATCATAGATATTCTTAATAAGGGTAAAGTATCTCGAATCGATTCTTGCGTCCTCCATCGTCGCTAGAAAAGACCAGGTTTCAACGCTGTCAAAGGCTTTCTGGTAGTCCACAAATGCCAGATGTAGGGGTATGTTATATTCTGTTGTTTTCTTGATGACTGCCCTAATTGTTTGCAGATGGTCTGTAGTGCTAAAGCCCCTTCGAAAGCTTGCTTGTTCTACCGGTTGGTAGGAGTCTAGCTTCGCAGTCAGTCGATTGTTGATAATTCTAGTGAAAAGTTCATATAGGTGTGATAGTAGGCTTATTGGTCTATACATTGTTTTCTATATTTGAGCGATCCCCTTTCTTGTATATTATCACGACCTCGGCATTTTTCCATGATTTCGGGATTTTTCCCTTTATCAGACATTTGTTTAACAGCATTCCTATTGTCCCTGTTAGTGTTTTTCCACCCATCTTCAGCATTTCCGGTCTTATTCTTCTCTCGGACTCTTGCCTTTTTTCATCTGTTGGAGTGCGTATTTAATTTCTGATGGTGATATTTCCGGCATGTCTTCTGAGCCTACGTTTGTAATGTGTTTTGGGCTTGGTATAGTTGTTTGGTAGACCTGTTCGTAGAATATTTGTATTTCCCTTCTAATTTACTGTTTGTCTGTGTAAGGTTTCCTTGAATGTTTTTTATTTTTACAATTTTTTGTTTTCCCCTCTCTTGGTTCGATCTTAGAACTCTCATATGCCTTTATTTTTCTCTATAGTTTCCAGGATTTTGCTTGTTTTGTTTTCTCTTAGGTCTTTTCTTATTTCTTTTTTCGTTGTTTTATTTAGGGTATTATATTCTGGGGAGTCCCTGTCAGTTTCTCTTCTTTTTCTTATTAGGTCTATCGTCTCTGGTTTTAATTTGGTATCTGATCTCTGCCTTATCCTACTGCATGTTTTCTTTGTGGCTGTAGTTATGCCATGTGATATTTTATTGAGGATTTCATCTATATAATTATCCTGGAGTGTCGCTGGCCTTAGCTTCTTCTCCAGTTTTTTTTGATAGGTTTCCTGATTGAGTTGCAGGGCATCTCTTGTAGGGAATTAATGTCTGGTTATTAGTCTTCTCCTTTCTATGTTGGTGTTTGTATCTTGGCACGCACTAGTCTATGGTCGCTTCCTGTGTCAAACCTGTTTGGCACTGTGACATCTTTGCAGATAGTGTTTCTGTTTGCAAGGATGGAGTCTATTTCATTTTTCACCAGTCCGCCACGTCCACTTCCTTTTTGTTTGTTTTTGGAAGGTGTTCATACAGTAGAGTTTTTCGTTGTTTAAGAAGTTTACGAGCGTATTTTCTCGTTCGTTTCGTTCTCCCTGACCAAAGTTTCCTATGTAGCATGTATCCCTTGGTTGTTTCTTTTCTACCTTGGCGTTAAAGTCCTCTGTAATAATTACATATTGAGTGTTTTCGAGGATTCAGGCCCGTGTAATGTCTTCGTATACTTCTTCTATCATTTCGTTGGTCGCTGTACTTATAGGTGCGCAGCAGTGTATCAGTTGGATAGTGTATCTTTTGTTTAGGCTTATTACCAAGTATATCACCCTGTTTGATATTGCTTGGTATTTATTAATAAGGTGTTTGAATTGATTGTTAACGATAAAAGTCACTTCCACCTGGCTATAGTTGGTCTCTGAGTTGTTTTGAAACAGGTTGTGCCCACAACTTAGAGTAGTCACTTTTTCTCCTTGCAACCATGTTTCACATAGCCCTACTATGTCCTACTTAATATTTCTCAGTTCTTCCTCTACTGTAGTTCTCTAAGTGCTCGCTTGTTCTCATCGTCCTTATATTATAATCAACAATGTAAATAGTCTGCTTTGGTTTGTTGTTTTTCGTTGATCTCTTTCCTCCCTCAGAGTCCGTGAGGCTGACGATTTTATATCGGAATGGGATTCTATGAGGCTCGAGCTCTACCCATCTGGGGTAATCTTGTTTTGGATTTCGACTGTAACATGGTTTTTGGGAGGTTGATGGCAATTAAAACGCCACGCTTGCTAAGCGTGTTGGCGAGTGTTATCTCGGCCGCCCAATATGGGTACAGACACTGGTTGCAGCCGCTCATTTTGAGTCAGACGCTGCATGCACGCAGAGTAATTACCTAATCACAATTCATCGGTTGTCACAATTCCGCGTGATATGGAGATACTCACACATATTCAGCGTGCGTAATATAACGTCTGTTTCTGCAGAAATCAAAAACCAATCAGAGCGAATTTCATTGGTTGAAAACAGTCAGAAAAAACGTTTTTTTTTTGTTCTTTCCTGGCTCTGAATTAGTACCTATCGAAAAAGTTTGCAACCAACTAAAAAAAACTCTATGCCAAGAGAAGTTGGATGGTGCCACCCGCAGGTAGCTAGCACAAATGGGTCACTCTCGGCTGGGACACCCTGTATAATAATTAATAAGTTGGTGCTATAACTTTGTGCATTAAAAAAGTAACGAGCAAATAAAAGCCAGTGCGACCTTTTTGGTAGCACTATCTCTAAGAATAGGGCAGGATTTCTAGAAGATACGCTTGCTTAGCCACCCTTTATAGCATATTAGGCTTTTAATGACTATTTATTTGCGAAATCGAAAACAAAAATCCCGACATGTAGCTTGCAGGGTGCGCTAACATCGATAATTAAAAGGCTTGTTTTATGATATCCGGATCCACTTTACTGGGTCACCCTGTATACTTAGAGATTTGGTGCAATGATGAAAAATGCTTATTTTTGCTAGAACTACAACATACCAAATTTTTAAAAAAATCGACCGGTTCCCGAAATCCCATAAGATGTGTGCGATGTCCTTTATCTATTTGGGGAAAATCTAGATTTTTATTTCTTGTTCATTTTTTTCTACATTCTTTTTATTTGAATTTGCCTGTTTAGTGCGACTGCTAGAAAAGCAGCATTCTACTCAATTATAACGAGCATCTATCTTTTTTCTTGCTGTATACTTACCATCGTCACCAAAAGTATCTGGGACACAAGTAATGTATAATAATCTCCTGGACTAATTCTAGTGTCATTCATTCCAATGCATTTAATTCATAGTTTGACAAATATTTGACAATAAAATTCATATAATAGGACAAGAGCTTATGTGATGCTGTCCCAGCTACTTTTGGTGACGATGGTACCTAATTATTACGGCTTTATTATTTATTTTTTTTTTTTGAATTATTTAATCGTTTTTTTTTTATATTGAAATATTTTTTCAATTTGCTATGGTTGCTCATACTTACCTGATTCAGTTGGAAAGGAGTGTCTGCTCAACAATAGTTTTATAATAAACTAATTTCAATTTAAATCTTCTTTGCAAGGCACTCGCTTTTTGACAGAATTCAGGGATTCAATATTCCAAATCTTGGTGAACCTAATACTGCCTTATTCTTTTCTGGGTACCTACTCGACATAAAGAATCACTATTTGGAGTCTGGATCAGCTGGAGCGACGTCACACCAGCAATCTATTCTCTTTTCTGGATACAAGAAACGACACGAAGAGCTCCAGTTCACGAAAGTGAAACCCCAACATCCATTGAAGAGCTCCGAATTGGAAAGGTACATATTGTATCAGATTCACCAGGTGTTACTTACATTTTGAACAAATGTCAAATAAAATCATTGTTTGTTGGAATTTGAGTGGTTTCATTCGCACATAAAGGGGCTACACATTATCTTTTTTTTTTTAATTCCACGACCATATAGGTTCTCTCTATCTTAAAGTATCAAATAACTAAATTTATTTGTAACAAATTGGCGCCCAACGTGAGGCCAATAACAATAGCAAACCCATGAATGCTTGCATTGCACTACAGTCTTGTGTAGTGCACTAAAGAAATTGTCAATAAACCAACCAACTTTCCAGCTACCAAAGCGCAACTGTCTGAGCACCCAGTGAACACATCGGTCGTAGGTTACATACCGGATAGGGTTTTTACCGCTCTTTTAGGAGGAATGGTGTATTTTATACACCGGCGCGGGTATTAAAGGCTAGGAAGTTGCGCGGTTCCCCGCTCATTGCCAAACTTCTCAATCCTTCAATGAACCCACACATTTATAGCATCGGTCCTAACTCGAATAAGTGCCTTAATACTATGTAGGTTTCGTCCATTTGTGTTGAAACTTGGTGTGTTGTAACCGACAAAAACTTCATTCCTTTCAACATTGCTTATGCAGGCACAGTATTATTAGGTTATTTTAGTGCAAGAGCACTTTTCTGGTAAGTTGCAAATAAATGTTGTAGCGCTTGTTCCCCTGTACTTAATTAGTGTCGACTATTATATAAAAAAAAAAGGTATCATAATCTGTCCACTTATCAATTGAAGTTTCCGACATGTCTGGCCCTGAAGCTTTATTGTTTTTATGTAACATATGTCAACTTGATGGCGTCAAGAACTACACTCTGCAATACTTTATCTATATGATAATTTAACCAGAAATGATGAGTTCTGTGGTCTGTCATCGTCAAAAAAGCCAAAGCATGACTTCATTTTCGTTCCTGATATGACTCAAGAATTGCATACTTTTATAACATACCGGCTGGCAGGTTTCTTACACTTTTTCGTGGAGAAGAAAGCTGTCGCCATGTGATTCATGGTCTCAGCTTCCATGCTTTAGGCTACTAGACACTTTTCCTTGGCAGTTCTCATTTCGTGGCGAATTTTGATTGATTTTTCAAATCTTACACTGTCTATGCCTCTCCATCAATTTAGTGTCTCTGGTTATCCATTCATTTCAGCATATTTTAATAGGTTGTTGTTTTAGTTCCCGGAGATGCTATTCATATTGGACCAGTATGGTTCAATGTGATCCGTGACATTAGAAAGATGTGTTGTTCGTATTCTAATCTCATTTCATCATCCCTGAGAAGCTTAGGTTCAGTCGATTGGTCTGTTTCCACTTAACTTTCGATAGTCGTAGCTTAATGCTTGCGCAGCAGTCCGAGCTATGATCAGATTCAACATCATTACCCGAAAAATAGTGACTTTAGTCTAAGAGTTTCTGAACTGTGATGGTTGATTTTAATAAAACCTATCTGGTTCATTATCGTCTTTCCAGGCCTAAAACTGCGCCTTGATGTTATTAATCGTGTGTTTGTAACGACCAGAAACCTTCCACAGTCACCCGAATCATTATCCTAGAAATTTTAACTCAAAGTTAAGAAAATGTTTTAGTTGTGGTAAATTGAATTGTACCTACTAAAGGAACTTGTCCAGATTGCAATGGGCCAAATCAGGGCATAACTCAGAATGAAAATCGGGGAAATGGTCAAGGAAGTCAAGCTTAGGTCGAGGGTTTACTTCAGACTATAAATCGACTGGTTTTAGGGATAGGATTTTGTTGGATTATGTACTGGTTCATGTAGGGCCTGGAGAATTTCCTTATTTAAGTGTAGACATTTTGGGTTCAACATGGTCTTTTTGGTTCAGGGGCAAATAGAACTTTTGTAGGACAGAAGGGTTGGCACTGACTCAAGAATTTGTGTGCCTAGGTATAGGGACTGTGCCAGTTGTTGGAAACATGTTCCAACAATCATGCTATCTCTTTTTGATGGCAAAATATTTTTATACATATAAAGTTTGCAACACTGCAGCGTTGTCGTCATGTCTATTTTGTCATGTCTGTCAATATATTGCGCGCCATTTTTGTCATTGCGGCAGTGTAGCTTGGAGCTTGTCCACGTTAACAAGCATCCAGAAACCTTTTCACATTTTAATAAATTTTATAATCTAGCTCTGCCCTGTTGGGCATCTAAGCAAGCTCTGGCTTCTTGTCATCTTGTAGTAGTAATTGTAAATAGTGTAAATATTGTGTAAATTGTTGTAAATATAGTGTCAGTGAAAAGCGCGTGTGTTTTAGTTCCCTATCCAGTCGATCATCCAGTCCACCTAATTATACAGTCCACTAATTATCAAGTTATTTATCTTCCATTATGTGGTTTTGCACATAATTTTGGCCAGTTCGAGCCGGATACTGGATAGTTCGGAACCTAAAATTGCTTTAAAAACCCTCAAAAAGTGCCTTTTTAGTGGTTATTGATTGTTCCATCGTGATTTTTGGCGCCATGTGATGCAAAAAATCAATCATCCACTGTGCAGTCTGCACGTGTCTCAAACAACGTTGGGTTCCACGTGCCACCAGCGAAGGTTTCCGCCGGAACCGGAAGTGCGTAAGTAGAGTGGGGCGGAGCAAACAAACTTCACTTGTCAAATTCAAAAGGGTGCTTCTTTTTCTCGTCTGGTTCAACCCAAGTCACCCCGGGTGCAGTATCCTTGCTTGGTGCAATGAAGTACAGCCCCGGAGCAACGAACATGAAAGTGAGAGTTCACCACCCCGACAGCTTAACCTCAAATTAAATGTCAAACATTTGTTTACGTTTTGTTGTTTGTTGTTTGTGTATTTTGGATTTTTGCAGTGAATTTGAGTGAATTTGCATTATTTTTGAAAAAACTTCAAAGAGTTTTTGCCTATATACTTAGATTTGTTCACAATTCTGGAAAAAATTCTGGTGAAAAACTTGAGGGAAGTTTGAAGCTTTCAGAACTGGAACACAGTCTTAGAGTAATCATAAAATGTGAGCAAGACTTTTACTTTTCTAATGACATTAAATCTTTACTTTCCAATACCCCTTTAAAATCCTCATTAAACTCTTTGTCGCCGTTCCTAGATGGCAATGGATTATTGCGAGTGGGTGGAAGGTTACATAATTCAAACATTCCATATAATCAGAAACATCCTGTGATCTTGCCCAAGGAAAGTCACATCACCAAATTAATTATAATACAAGAACATTCAACTTTGTTGCACGCTGGACCAAGACAAGTTTTAGGTTCCCTAAACCTCAATTATTGGCTCATAAATGGAATAAGATTAATTAAAAAAGAGCTACACAAATGTGTGATTTGCTTTAAATTCAAAGCAAAATGTTCCACTCAATTAATGGGTTCCTTGCCGGAAAAAAGAGTCTGTTCAGCCAGAGTGTTTCAAAATGTCGGGGTAGATTTTTGCGGTCCCTTCCTCGTTAAGCAATCTCGAATTAGAAAATCCGTAAGTTCCAAGGCATACATAGCACTTTTTGTGTGCTTTTCAGTCAAAGCAATTCATATGGAACTGCTTTCAGACCTGACAACCGAAAATTTTCTAGCTGCTCTGAAGCGTTTTATTTCGCGGAGGGGGAAGCCCGCAAATATTTTCTGCGACAATGGTTCCACGTTTAAAGGAGCCGAGAATAAAATCAAAGAGTTTTATAACGAAACAGAAAAAATTGAAAATTATTCCCTTCAGGAAAAAATTACATTTAATTTTATACCGAGCTATTCTCCAGTTTTTGGTGGTTTATGGGAAGCTGGAGTAAAATCGGCAAAATTTCACATCAAGCGAGTCATAGGTAGCAATGAGCTTACCTATGAACAATTTAATACTCTTATTGTCCAAGTAGAAGGAATCTTAAATTCCCGACCACTTGTAGCCTTGTCACAAGATCCTTCAGATTTGGACTATTTGACCCCTGGTCATTTTTTGATAGGTGCGCCTATCACAAGCTTTCCTGACCCTGATTTGACGGAAATTCCCCAAGGTCGACTTAAGTTTTGGAAATTGTGTGTCCAGATGCAGCAGCATTTTTGGAAAAAGTGGTATCACGACTATCTAACGCAACTCCAAAATAGGCAAAAATGGCGTGATGAGATGCCTAACCTTAGGGAGGGCTTGTTAGTCATTTTAAAAGAGGATAATGTACCTTCTTATAAGTGGCCAATGGCAAGAATAGTTAAAGCAATACCTGGAAAGGACGGCAAAGTAAGGGTTGTCGAAGTGAAAACCAAAAAAGGTATTTATCTCAGATCGGTTACCAAGATTGCAGTGTTACCGATTGATGACAATAATTGTTAATAATATTTTTGAAAATTATTCACAAAATTCTGTACATATATTTGTAAAACATTTAGATTTATATTTATATTCAATTAGCTATACTCGTATATACATACATAATGTCATACTATGTGTTCCAGAAATGTTTTTAGCTTTAATTGTTAGTTAAGTTTTCGTTTACTGGATCATCATTGAAATCATACCTTTTTTTAAAAAAAGGGTTGCTTACTTTCTCTTTAATTTTTTTATTTTTTTTTGCTGGAAAATTTTACCTTGGTTTCATGTGAAACTCTAGGCCCCCCAGCATGTTGGAAACATGTTCCAACAATCATGCTATCTCTTTTTGATGGCAAAATATTTTTATACATATAAAGTTTGCAACACTGCAGCGTTGTCGTCATGTCTATTTTGTCATGTCTGTCAATATATTGCGCGCCATTTTTGTCATTGCGGCAGTGTAGCTTGGAGCTTGTCCACGTTAACAAGCATCCAGAAACCTTTTCACATTTTAATAAATTTTATAATCTAGCTCTGCCCTGTTGGGCATCTAAGCAAGCTCTGGCTTCTTGTCATCTTGTAGTAGTAATTGTAAATAGTGTAAATATTGTGTAAATTGTTGTAAATATAGTGTCAGTGAAAAGCGCGTGTGTTTTAGTTCCCTATCCAGTCGATCATCCAGTCCACCTAATTATACAGTCCACTAATTATCAAGTTATTTATCTTCCATTATGTGGTTTTACACACCAGTGAATGTAAGGAATATTGTGCAATTGTTAGATATTTTTGTAGTACCAGATCTGAGACATAAATTGATTTTGGGTATAGATTTTTGGAAGGCATTAGGTATTGTTCCAGATATGCGTCGTGGAGAATGGCATTTTTCGTTAGAACTTCTAAGTAGTCCAAAGGTTTCCGTAATACAGTGTGAGGCTGATTCAAGCGATGATCAACAGGCTCGATTGGATGAAGTAGTTTCTTCATACTTCAATAGCATTGGGGATCATTTGGGTTGCACCTCAATGGTAAAACACAAAATCGTTATAGATAGTCCTTCTATAAAACAGAGATATTACCCAGTTTCTCCCTTTAAACAAAATTTGATCGATAAGAAGGTAGACAAGATGTTGCCTGCTGGAGTTATTGATAACTCAACTCCTGCTTGGTCTTCACCAGTGCTGTAAGTTCCAAAAAAGAATGAAGAAATGCGTTTTTGTGTTGATTTCCGACGCTTAGTGAACTTAGTGAACGGGACGCTTATCCATTGCCTTATATTTCAGTAATTTTGGACAAACTTGGCGGTGCTAGATTTTCGAGCTCATTGAATCTGAAAAGTGCTTACGGTTCCTGGACGAAGGTAATATTAGTTTCGTAGACTTCCTTTTGGCCTCCATAATGCACCAGATACATTTCAAAGACTCATTGATGATGTCTTAGGTCCAGATTTGCAACCATACGTATTTTGTTTCCTGGATGACGTTTTTGTCATAGGTCCTGATTTTGACATCCATTTTAGAACGTAAGCTTGAATAAGGCCGGATTAACTGTTGATAGAGAAAAAAGTAAATTTTGTCGTTCGGAACTTAGATATTTAGGCTATGTCGTTCATCGGCACGGTATTTTGGTCGATCCTGCTAAAGTTGAGGCTATCACAAGGCTACCCACTCCTAAATCAGTCACAGAAGTACGCAGAATTATTGGAATGCTGTCTTGGTATCACCGTTTTGTACCTTCTTTTTCATCCCTGATCTCAACTTTCAAAGGTTTACTGCGAAAGAGAGCTAAATTTGTCTGGAATTACGTATGTAAGGATGCTTTCCAAAAAGTTGAAGAGCGCGTTGGTATCTGCACCTATTTTGACATGTCCTCGTTTTTATCGAGAAGTTTGTCCTACAAACGGATGCTTCGGCATATGGTGTAGGAGCAGTTTTGTACGAAGTCTATGATGATCGAGAACATGTCATCTGAATTAGGGTGTGAAGTGATCCATTTTCTTCATCAGTTCATCAGATGTAGTAGCGTACACTTATTAACGATGATTGAACTATGTACCATGTTGACGTTGATTGACCAACCCAGCAGCTGCCTAAGAATAACTCTATCAGAGATTTCCAAAAAGTTTTTGATCGATTATTGCTAGTCTTTCACAATCAAAATGCCAACACGATGTCGATTATCTTGATCTGCTATGGTCCATTTATTTCAAACGAGTCTCACTTCCCTAACTCCAAGAATATCGATTTCCATTTTCTCTTCGTACGTTCCAGGTTGCTAATCCAGTTTTCTCATCTAGATGGAATCTGGGTATTCTTCGCACCTTCTGTCTTTTCGAGACGTGCTCGAGACTAGAGGCCACTATCGTTTATGCTTCCGACATTATAAGAATTAACGAACGGATGTTTTGGGGCGGTTTATGCAGTGGTTTCTATCTTGCCTGTTTCCAAATTTGTTGCGAACATTTGAAAAAGTCTCTGCTGTTAGACAACAGCACTCTTTATCTACATAAGTTTATAGTTTTAATGATCTTCCAAATATTCTGGTTCAGTAAACAACATCTAAATCTTGCTGGCAATTCAGTGAGCTCCCTACAGCTCAACTGACCTTTTGAGGCAATGTTCCACAAAAAGCTTTTTTTAATGGATGAAAATTAAATATTGGTTTGCGCTAAATGATGAGTTTTTATTATTAGGCTTCACATGGTTCAGACAAGTAGAACCGATCATCAACGTAAATCGTTCAGAACAATAAGTCTAACATCATTCCTTCCGAAAAGTCTGAAGAAATTGTTGGATGCACGATGTACACATCAGGAAAGGGCCATTAGGGCACAATCCATTGAGTGTTCATCAGTACGCCTACCAGAGTGGCAAATCGACGGAACTTGCTTTTCATGCATTGATAATAAAAATCAGCTAGTCCCTTGACAACAAGGATATTGCGATAGCAGCATTAATCATAGAGGGAGCCTTCAATAACTACCTCTATGAACCAGCTATTTCCAGAGGAATTCGGCTTCTTATCTGTGACTGGATTCGCAAGATGCTCGAGGTCAACCTGCAGGCTTATGCGGACGACAAAACCATTGTAATAAGGTGAAACTAGGAACGTAATCCGAAACCCTTCAGACACAATACCTGCATGGTGCGAGAGTGAGGATATGGCAATAAATCCTCAAGAAGTAACTCTAGTGCTCTTCGCAAGGAAAACTTAACCGTTAATCTATGAGGGGTGGTGGTACCCTTTGCAAACGAAGTCAAATATCTAGGAATTACTCTAGATAAGGGGCTTATTTAGAGCTTCCATCTGGCAGAAATAAAACAGAAAAGTCACCATGGACCTGCCGCAGGATATGTGGCAAATCATGCGGAATTAGGCCCAAGCAAATATACTGGTTACATATCATGGTCATCAGACTAATGATGATATACGGCTCAGTAGTCTGGTGAGAAAAGGGGCAATAGCGCACTGCCCAAACCATGCTCAACGGACTACAAAGGCCTGTTTGGCAAGCTATTTCCAGAGGAATTCAGCTTCTTATCTGTGACTAGATTCGCAAGGTACTTGAGGTCAACCTGCAGGCCTATGCGGACGACAAAACCATTGGGAACGCCAAGAACACACACAATAAGCGCCCTACTCTACCAAAAAGGAAGAGTGAGTGCAGAATAAGCATGCCCCACTGAAAGCAGATCTATGTCTGTTCAGTCTGTTCACGGTTGGATCGATGATAGACAGTGGGGTGGGAGTGGGCGTTTATAGTGTAAAACCGAAAAGTAGGTTATCCATTAGTCTAGGGAACAATGCAACCATCTTTCAAGCGAAAGTGCATGCCATCGAAATGGGTGTGGTGTAAGGAGGCTGCAGGATCGACTCCAAACTCACAGAACTATAAAAATATGTTCTGACAACCAAGCCGCTCTGAAGGCGCTCAGCTTCACCTAGTGTAATTCAAGAACAGTCTGGAGCTATCAGGAAGTAAATTAGGGCAGGAAAACAAGGTAACCCTAATGGGGATACCGGGACACGCTGGCCTTGAGGGCAACGAAATGGCGGATCTCCTTGACAGAGGGGGAGCTGAAGCTAAGTTCACAGGGCCAGAGACAGTGCTGGGCATTGCTCATAACATGGCAAATCAAACCATTAAAACCTGTGTGGACAACAAAGCCTATGGCATTGGCTAAACCTGCCACGGATGACACAAGCATAGGTAATCATAAGGCAACCGGTGAAAGAACGCTCGGTTGGAAGGATGCTGGACACTGCAGGCTAAAACACCATATGCACAGGGCTGGGCTGGCAGAGGATGCTGAGTGAACGCTATGCATAGAGGACAGAATAAATTATATTAAAATCTGAGAAAATATTTAAACTTCACTTACAAAAATGTTTTGGTTGTACCTTTTGGTGAAATTTCGGTTCAATTTTCATTCTTCTAGATGTTTCGGACGGATTTTTTTCAATGAAGAACACGCTAAATTGGACATAGCTATGTCATTGAAGGTAAATTCAAATGATAATAATGGTATTCAAATAAAATGGAAAGAGGTGATGGAAAGAGTCAATCCTCAACTACACTTCTTGGCATTATTGTTTCATAAAATATGTTTAAAAACTCATTTATTTATATAATAGACAATGCCCGATTCTAAATCTACATTAAATCCAAACAACGATCTTAAAATACCATTAATCACCAGAATTTATTTCGGATCCGTGTGGAAACTTCAAAACAAATTTAATTTTATATTCGAACCTCGCATTTTTGTAATTCACTAACAATTGGCCCCGTGAAAAGAACATGTGTGGTATTTACTGTAGACAAATGAGCTTACGGGTCGTGTCAGAACCATAATGTGAGAATTGTTGTTTTGAGCAGACACTGTGACTAAGGTTGCATTTTGTTGAATGAACAATTCTAGGATTAAAATCTAACTATCACCTCATTAAAATAACTGAGCTTAGTGAAAACCTACATAGGTACATTTTTATAAAGATCGTTTAATTGTCATTCATTTTGTATTTATTACATAAGATATAGTGCGATCCTGAAAATGAAACCCTACGTTTCGCATTTGTATAATTCAATAAGGCACGTTCGTTTATTTCCGTAATGAAATCCTTTTATTATATTTAGCTAATAATATTAAAATTTTTGATTCAAAATGAAACCTTAGATGTATTATGAGATTAAAGTTTGTTGGGTAGATAACCGTATAATCTGATAAGTGTTTGCACTTTTTATTTTATTGTGTAGAACAAACATAATATAAAACTTCTTTGTTAACACATGTCAGGTTAGCAGTAACCTCACAATTTCAAACTAATTTTCAAAAACTACCTCTGAACATCAGAAGAAAAATGTATGGTATTGAAGTACCGCTGATATTGAAAACGGATCATCCAAAATTATTCAAGAAAAAGCATGCTTTTGCTGATCTAGAATAGATCGCAAGAATTTCGGTTGTGTCCAATCAATGTTGATCCAAGATTAGGAGTTTTACATGTTAAATAATATAGATCTTAGACCACTACTAGGTGAAGAAACGATGATAAATGAAGATGAAGCAGGAAAACTAGCGAGCTTTGCGCACATATTGGAAGAATGGAATCAGAGACCTTAAAGCATGGTATAAGTGGTGTAGTCCAGAAAATTTTTCTAAACACAATTAAGTTAAATTATTCAAATCGCTTGCAAAATTGCAATTCCCTGCCCACGTATTCACCCACCAGACTATTTTTAATAGGTGACGTTAATTTGGGGTCAATAATAGCATAAAATTCAAAGTTTCTCACCAAATTTGTTTCGAATGCATTATAATACTAACACCAATTTCGGTACGTAAAATAATAGTCCGCATATGTATTCAAAAGGTATTGCCTATAATAAATGTGACAATAATAAGCATTCAGACCTGATAGATTATTATTCTTAACAGGGCGCTTTTGTGCTGTTATGTATAACGTACAAGCAGCTATTTTCTATGGGAAATATTTTTCAAATTGTTTTACGGCAATAAATTTCTAATGGCAGGTCATAATCTGCATAATGAGGTACCATCAGATATTTTGATTTGAACATGTAATCATCCAATTTTCAAACATGAGCTTTTGTGATAATTTAAAACAGCTTATAAGAAACATAACTTCAGTACTAGTTCACATACTGACCTGATAGGTGGAGGGATTCGGAAATACGTTCTATCTCTAATATGGAAAAATATGACATTGTGGAACGTCTTTGCATCCTTTTCAGCTAGGCTGAGTCGTAATCCGTGACCCTCCTGAGTTATTCATTCTAGTGGATATTTTCTCGGCTTTTTTCTGGATAAATTCCTGCAAGGAGATCCCTGTAGATCTTGTGGTTCCTGACAAAACATTTGGTGCTTGTCCAAGCAAGTTGAGCTCTATGTCTGACAGTCTTTTAATATGGAATACAGTTATTGTTTTTATTTGTCACTCATTTGTAAAACGTCATTTATCAAGTCAAAACATAAACAACGAAAATTGATTTTTACCAGTCACTGGCTCTACTGACTTGTAAAATTGACAGCTAAACTGTAAAATTTTTTTACAAGTCAGTAGGGTCAATAGAATTATTTATTAAAATTGTATTACCTATGTATTAATTTTTCATTTATTGTTTACAAATGAGTAACAAATAAATTATTGTACATCATACGCCATAGTTTTTACTGGCTCTTGAAGGTGACAAGCTCGCCTGACGGCTTGCTAGTCATTTCCTTCAATCACCAGTAATAGTATTTTACATTATTAGCCAGGTAAAACAGTTTTTACTGGTGATTGAAGGAAATGACTAGCGAGCCGTCAGGCGAGCTTGTCACCTTCAAGAGCCAGTAAAAACTGATACCTGGCGTATGATGTACAATAATTTATTTGTTACTCATTTGTAAACAATCTTAAACAATTAATAAAAAATTAATACATATTATAGGTAATATAATTTTAATTAATAATTCTCTGACCCTACTGACTTGTAAAAGTTTAGCTGTCAATTTTACAAGTCAGTAGAGCCAGTAACTGGTAAAAATCAATTTTCGTTGTTTATGTTTTGACTTGTTAAATGACGTTTTACAAATGAGTGACAAATAAAAACTGTTTTACCTGGCTAATAATGTAAAATACTATAACAAGCGTCAACTTGATCTGTAATCCCCTGCATAAAATGGGATAGAGTTTTCCCAATTTTTGCTTGTTTTTGTTCGTGATGATAATCCCAGGTATTTGTGATGATCCAGCAGGGGGCTTTCTTCTTCAATCTGCAGCCTTCTCTAATCCACTTTTGGACATTGGCCTTTCCATTCATGTCGAATTTGGACAATTGTTAAGCAAACCGACTGATTCTTTGATGTCATCCGTCCATCTCCTTTGTGGCCTGCCTCTGCTTCTCTTTTTTTTTTCTTTAGGCCACCACTTTATCACTCTCTTTGTACATTTCGCCCTATGCCTATCCCGCTCCCTCTTGATAACCTGTCCAAGGTTGATGGATTCGGTGACATTCTCGATAATCTGGTTGTCCAGGGAGATTTCAATTTTGATATTCATTCGTGTTATCTCCTTTTTTGAATATAGTAGTACTACGTATTCAGCCATGAATATGAGTTCTTCATTCTAGTGGATATTTTCTCGGCTTTCTCCTTGGTGCTTGTCCAAGCAAGTTGAACTCTATGTCTGACAGTGTTTTAATATGGAATACAGTTATTGTTTTAACAAGCTTCAACTTGATCGGTAATCTCCTGCATGGAAGCGGATAGAGTTTTTCCAATTCTTGCTTGTTTTCGTTCGTGATGATTATCCCAGGTATTTATGATGATCCCGCAGGGGGCTTTCTGACTCTTTCATGTCATCCGTCCATCTCCTTTGTGGCCTGCCTCTGCTTCTCTTTTTTTTTTCTCTAGGCCACTCTGTATCACTCTCTTTGTACATTTCTCCCTATACCTACCTATCCGACTCCCTCTTGATAACCTATACAAGGTTGATGGATTCGGTGACATTCTCGGTAATCTGGTTGTCTAGGGAGATTTCAATTTTTGTATTATTCATTCATATTATCTCCTTTTTTGAACATAGTAGTACTACGTATCCAGCCATGAACATGAGTTCTTCATTCTAGTGGATATTTGCTTGGCATTCTTCTTGATGGATTCCTGTAATATCTCCCACTGAAGATCCCTGTAGATTTTGTGGTTTCTCACAAATCATCTGGTACTTGTCCAAGCAATTTGTCCTCTAACAATCGTCAATTTGATCTGTATAATCTCCTGCAAAAATGGGGATAGAGTTTTTCCAATTCTTGCTTGTTTTTGTTCGTGATGATTATCTCAGGTATTTGTAATGATTATCTAGGGGGCTTTCTTCTTCAATCTTCAGCCTTCTCTATTCCACTTTTGGATATAGGCCTCTCCATTCATGTCGAATTTGTACAATTCTTAAGCCGACCGATTGACTCTTTGATGTCATCCGTCCATCTCCTTTGTGGCCTGCCTCTGCTTCTCTTTTTTTTTTCTCTTTAGGCCACCACTGTATCACTCTCTTTGTACATTTCTCCCTATACCTATCCGGCACCCTCTTGATAACCTGTCCAAGGTTGATAGATTCGGTGCCTTTCTCGATAATCTGGTTTCCTAGGGAGATTTGAATTTTGTTGGGATCTATCTCCCTTTTTGTATAGTAGTCCGACCTCCGCATTCCACCAGGAATCTGTTATTTTGCTGTTTTGTAGGCATTTATTGAGCACAATTTGGGTTGTTATTTTCAGTCTATTATACCTACAAGTTTAAGCATCTCCTCTGTGAGGAGTTTTCTTCAGGGCATTCACCAGTCTTCATTGTAAAGCTATTTGTATTTCGTCTAGACACATCGCATGGAAGTTATGAGATGATAGGGTAATAGCAAACTGGACAGGTTCAATGGACGTCATGTCTAAGTCATCGTGACTGGAATAAGATACTTGAAAGTGCATGGCGAACGCGTTTGCAATGCAATCGGAGCAATGTTCAATCTTTGTACTTTATATGTGTCATCAGGTTCGAGTTTCTCCTTAAATTATTGATAAATTACCCAAAATGTTTGACATTTTGAGAGATCAGATGCTCAGTGTTGTTGATACATAACAAGTAGCACATGTCAATGCGGACTTTGGTCTCTCGACGAACTTTAGTGTAGGGTTAACATAATTCATTTTTTTGCATTTACGAAGTCCTTTCTCATACCATTTAGGATATTTGTCGTTCTTTATTGCTTTCTTTGGGACTGAAAGGTTATCACGATGAAAAAGGGGTTTCACAGAAGAGAGTGATCATTGAATCATTATCAGTTATTGAGGATAAAAAAAGACCAGCTTGCCTCCTCATAAAAGTGGTTAAATTCCGAGTATTTGGCGTGATGAAAATCAAATACTTCTACATCAGTTGTTACACTAAACGTGTTGAGGTGTCCTAGGGAGAAACAAGTTTCTATGCCCGGGCGGTAAACATCCATTACCACCAGAGGATCAGCACTGGGTGTAATGGAGAGGTTGATGAAGTCGTCGACGAAAATTAGTTCCAGAGTTCTTCCCAGATGATTCTGAAAGATGTTCATCTGTTGCAGATCAAGAAAGTACATGGTATAAATGAGCACCTTGGCAGAAGCTGATGGTAGTTCTCTAGGCACTATTGTGTCGTCTTCAAATACCTATTTAATTGATGGTAGGTTGAAATCGCCAAATATAAGAAATCTGTGTTCTTAACAGACTCACAGGTGTCACAGAAAGACTGGTAGCAATCGACCGGAGAGTTAGGGTAAAAGTAGATCCAGCTGGACCCAAACATCCTCGTAAAGGTTTGATTGAGATCTAGAGATACCTAAGGAGTGAAGCTGCCCCAGTGTAACAATTAGTACTATGACTGCCCATTATATTTCCTATCTCTTCGATCGAAAAACTGTGTACTGGGAATTTAGTAATTCTAAGTTGTAGAAAGTGGTATTCAGCTAGGTTTCGGTAAATGCTATTATTTCGAAGTAACATGCGGACGTTGATTTCAGATTTAGTCCTTAAACCATGAACATTCTGATGAAAAGTGATTACGAGGTTACGATTTTTGATGGGCTTAGAGGGAATATGTATTAAGGGGTCATAGGACTGCGAGTACATACCCCCAGCTCAGCAGCCATCTTTTTAGTTTCACAGGATGGGGGAATTTTTGTTATTTATAGGTCTTGAGCCAAGTTAATTTTATCCATATAGTCTATTATCCCATCAAAACTGACCAATAGCAGAGGCATAGAAACAGAACATCAGCCCCTGTCGTCGATGATATTAGAAATTACCTGATTAAGGTAGTGGAAAATTGAATTTAAGACTGGTCTGTTGGTATGTAAGGGTGGACCAATAAGTTTAAGGTTTGTTTTATAACCAACTTCCAGGAAAGCCTGAACAGTCCCTTTCTTGGTGGAATTCCCTTCAGTGGCGTTTTCGGAGCCCCAAAATAATATGGCATGACCATTGAAAGTGAAGCTTTTAGAAAGTTGGAGGCAAAGAGTGGCAGTATCTTCAAATTCAGGGCGGTCAGACCACTGGTAGATAACCTCAAAACGTCGATTGGAAAACTGTTATCATTCCTGACAGTCCGCGAACATTTCTGTGTCCGATGATTAAAAGCTGATGCGTTTTGATAACAGCCTTCAGTATGTCTGCTTTATCGATTGTGAATGTTTTGTGTGTATGGGGCTTTAATGATAACTCAAGTTGCCTAAGCTCAGAGAGATACGTGTATATTTCCATTTTCACATAGTTCTGATTGAACTAATGGTTTAACGCAGTTAACTCTTCCATTTTCAGAGCCCGTTGGGAGAGCTCGTTTTTAGTTTCCAGCAAGTTTTCTTCGAGCATGGAGTTTTTTCTAAAATGTCTTTACACATATTATCTGCCTTTTCTCCTTCAGTTATGTTGGAAATTCTTCTGATAATCGCCATTTGTGAGTTCGTTGTGAATTTCACTACCTAAATCGATTTTGTAAAACGCAGTTCAGTTTACGTAGATCGACGATTAGCTTGTTTAAGCCACTGATCCTTTCATTTTGTTGCTTGATTTGGTCGATGTATTCTTGCTCACTTGCAAATACACTCTCTTCAAAGTCCACTGTCCTATGTTTCGATATTTTGATATGTTTTTCCTTCTCTCTGTTGTCCACCTCAAGTTGTATCAATCCCAATCCATAAACTGAAACCCAACGTTGTCGAACAGAGCAAATTCTTTAAATCACCTGAAGAGAAATTTCTGTTGTAATTGCATTGAGGAAAGTTTACTATTATTCACAAAAATTCTTTGACATGTTTTGAAAAAATATCCATCGCCATGGATGAACGTCATTAGATATTTTGAAACAAGAACGTTTTTGAACTTGAACATACCATTTGTACCATAGGTATACAGATCATATTGTAACTATGTATTTAAAACTCTGTAAATAAGCTTTTAATATTGTAAAACCATTATCTTCTTCGAAGGAAACCGATATCCTCCCTGGTCTTCCCCCGTGGCAATAATTTGTGCTCCAAAACCGCATTTGGAGCATATCGACAAGCAATAATCATTGATAACAAATGGCAATAGAAGCACATAAAGCGTCGGATTGGCAGTAGAGGAGATGCGAATATTACTCCAGAGACCCTGGGCGGAAATATGAGAGTGCTATCTCTCACGTGCTGCAGGGTGTATAAAGCCCGATGGATGTAGCCTGTCAGGTACGGAACATAATCGTAATGTTGGACGGTGCGTTTCTTCTTTAAAAGCTGCCGAGAAACATAAAATGGAAAGCGGCAAAAATAATGCTGGAGAGGTTACGACTGAGAGCTTTCAAGCTGAATTTCGGCAAACTTGGGCATAATAAAACACCTAACACAATTTTCAGACGATACTAAAGCTAAATGTGCGAATACAAATCTGCAATGAACTCGAAGTAAAAATTGTGAAGTTTCAAATAACTAGTTTGTAAATAATTAGGTATATTTTGTTTATTTGGTCAACTTTTTATTATTTATCAAAAACAAAGGCTATATCGATTAGTTGCGATGTTTTAAATTATAGTTGGGGAGCTGGCGTCAAAAACATGCAAGAGTTTTCGCAATGCGGATATTTTCAAAATAGGTCGTACTTTAGTGTTTGAATGCTAGTGTACAGTCAGCACTCACAGTTCCGGGACAGCTGGCTCTGGGACGCGGGCAAAGTTGTAATTTTAAGAAGCATCTAAACTGTTTTCTCAAAGCTCAAAATTTATAGAAATTTTGCACATTATCTGTTTGAAGGTCACAGATAACGTATGTAAATCGTCAGACGTCTAGTTCGTTGCAAAAAGGGGGTCAGACGTCCTCAAAGTTTTTATTTTATGGCATTTTCTTCGGTGTCCTGTCAAAATATATTTTTGCAGGTATTTGACAAATATATTTGAAGAAAATGCCATAAAATAAAAACTTTGAGGACGCCTGACCCCCTTTTTGCAACGAACTAGACGTCTGACGATTTACATACGTTATCTGTGACCTTCAAACAGATAATGTGCAAAATTTCTATAAATTTTGAGCTTTGAGAAAACAGTTTAGATGCTTCTTAAAATTATAACTTTGCCCGCGTCCCAGAGCCAGCTGTCCCGGAACTGTGAGTGCTGACTGTACACTAGCATTCTAGCACTAAAGTACGACCTATTTTGAAAATATCCGCCTTGCGAAAACTCTTGCATGTTTTTGGCGCCACCTCCTGGACTATTAGCTTTCGTTGTTTTTTTGATACAATAGAACCCAAATTTTTCTTCATTATGATAATACCTCCATTTGAGCCAGAAACCTTCACTATGTCCATCACCTCTATCCGACATCCATCTCAGATAATTGAACACTCATTGCTAAAACTCAAAAATATGCCAAAGATGATGATTCAATACTCTACGGTTCGCCTCAAACCGTGCAGAGCTGTAGAACCCTGGGAAGAAACTAAAAGATATTTGTAAATCTGCTTATGAAATCTCCACTATTTTCCCATCACTAATTTCTGTCCATTCAGTTGTTGTTAATAGTGACTCAAATTCAGAAATGTCATTTGAACAAAAAATTCCTTGACTGTATCATATTCGTTTCAAATATCACAGAAGCCTACTTGCACAGCAGTAGCAAAATAAAAGCCACAATAACGTTTGGAGGCAAAATTTTTATAAATATCCAAAGCGAAGAAACATAAGCAAAAGTGCCGAAACTGCGAAACAACAAAAGGTTAAAAGGCACTTAGCAGCTTATTCCAATTCAGCGAAATCTGCTTCGTGCCGGACCGCAGGGAAAATATCGGCTTATATCCTGCATACGTCCACACACCAGCTCGAACTCAATTTTGCTTTTGCCAGTTGTTGTCCTGTTGTTTCGTCGCCGTCCCGTCATAATCTGATTCCCTCGGGAAGCACTCGCATAAATATTTTATGGATTTACGTTGTTCGGTGCATTATACTTATCTTGTTTGCTATTTGATCTGGTTGCGACTGGAAACGGCATTTGCCACGTCCTCCTTTACAACAGCTTCGGTTTTCCCATAACGGCTAGTGGAACAATTTGACGAAGGCAGCTGAAGCTATCACGACAAATATGTGTATACGTTTGCTACATTGCCGACTTATTCTATGGTTTGTCGTTTTGGGAGCGAGAGATAATTTTATTGGTTTGGATAAAGGATATTCTTGGATAAGTTTTGTTGGGATTTTGCATAGTTGGTTTTTGCTAAACTGAAACCATATACATATTTTGCCTCAGATGCTATTTGCTGAGATACAAAATACTCTACCAACTTGCACCAAATGCTTTTTTGGATAAGCAGACAATTAAAGCTAATTTAGGTGTCTCATTATTCCTAGTTGTACCTAAATATCACAAGAAACTTTGAATAATGGCTTTGAATCACATTTCAAACTTTTTTCTAAATAAATAGAATAAAGTTTGTTGGTATATAAAATCGTTGTATCTACTTTCTTGCATGCTTTCAACTTTTAATTTATTTTTATAACATTTCGTTCCGATACTAGGTATACATTGGCTCTCTATAATAAAGTAATCCCGTAAATACCTAGAGATTCCCAAGACGCTATTCGGTGACAGAAAAGTTTCTAGATAAAGAACACATTGTTCCTGGCCGATGAAATAGTAACCTTACGGCCTTCAGAGGGATTTACTTCTGCAAAACATACTAAACACGTCCGGGATAGCTGAAAGTCGAGCAATAACGCCAAATTCCATCGACCATAAAGGGAGATTTAATTGCAACTTCTTCGCCCGGCATTGGGAATATCGGGGGAGGAGGTTTTTCTGACTAAGACTTTCGGCTAAAATCAGATAGGTTTTTACTCCAGGGAATCCGATAATTGTTGACTTATAGCGAAGCAGTGCGTCCGTCAGGCCTTCTGTAAGACTTCTTTTACCATTAAATTCTGATCTAATATTGATGTAGCTCATTAACGCTTATTAATCTGACATTTGATATGGAGCCTTAGGGCTCGAGCCTAATGTAACATGACACGGGAATAATTAAACGTCTTACTTTAGCTGATGAGTGATTTATTTCTTTGTTTTCGTTTTCGTCTAATTATAAATAATACGAGTGTGATCCTTGAAAACTCCATCGTCTTCTAGAAATTGGAAATCCCCATAAATCACATTCGAGTACATTAACGAATCAGTAGCGACCACAGAGTGTCAATATATTCCAAACAGCAGCCAGGCACGTACTGAGTACTGTTATGTTGTAACGATATGATCGTAAGACATGCGAGTGATAAATATGAATTGTTTCGTGTGAGAAGATCGAACGTCAACGGCCCTGGATTGTTGTTCTCTTGTTAACGGATGCCTTATTCGAACTTTTGAGTCGGCTTTTTATGAAATGATATATTTGCTTTTATTGTTTTTTCTTTTATTTATTTATACTTAACTTTCACAGTTATTTCTATCTCTTGAAATACAAAAACTTGACTTACGAATAGGTAAACTTTGGCAAGCCGACTAGTTAGTTGACTTTCGCTTCTGACAACTGTGGGGGCTTCAAATTACTCTGGAAAACTAAACCCACTTGCAGTCAGTCACAGGTTTGTTAAAACTCACAGACGTTTTGACACACAATTGACCATGTCTCATTTTCATCTAATGCACTAATCCCAATTTCCATGGTTGTCTTCCAATTTTCAGTTTCACAACTAGCCATTGCATCATCGTAACACGTCGGTTCATCATCATCTCCACTCGATAGCAACAAAGCTTTATTAATGTCCATCTCATACTCGTCATACTTTGGGTTTCTCTTTCTCTGTCTTCTAAGATCGTATCTTGCATTCACGACTCCATCATTCACATCTGAGTCAACTGAGGAGTCGACACCTTCATAATATGAACTAGCTTCTCCATTTTCATTCCAACTTTCATTGACTTTTTTATTTTGTCGATTTTCCTCAGTCTCCTGATTTCCATTTTCCAATTCTTCTTGTTTCAACTTTATTTTTTTCTGGTATGTGAAGTCCTTTGTGTATCCTTTGACATCTACTCCATAACCAAGAAATATTCCATATTTATTTTTAGGATCCCACTTACACATACTTACATCCAAATTATTTATACTTTATCATATTATTATCTGTATTTTTCTTATACCAGAGTTCGTATGGTGTCTTTAATTTTTGAGGACTTAATCCTGTACGATTCAGAGTATAGCAAGCATTATTCACAGCTTCTGCCCAAAAAACTTTGCCTCATTTTTCTTGTCCATATAGCATAGTTCGAGCACCTTTCACCAGAGTTGTGTTTTCCCTTTCCCCTCTACCATTCTGCTGTGGAGTATTAACTTCTGACCTCTGGTGGCAAATGGCTTAGCTCTATAGCAATTCTCCTACTTCTTTGTTCATAAATTCTAGTCTATTATCGGTTGTAAGTATTTTCATTTTGCACCCAGTTTTATGTATTTTTCAAATGTTTTTTTTTTTTTACCTCAGACTCTCAGACTCAGACAACGACTCAGTTTCCATGGGCCCACACACGAATGTACCAATTCCAATGGTGCTGTTGCTCTTGATTCACTTGTCAAAAAAGTCATTTTATGCTGTTTTCCAGCTAGACACTGTTCACAAATTAAGTCTTTTTTTTTGTATCTATAAATTCTATGTTTTTCTGATTTAAAAACTGCCTCACATGCCATATATTTTAATGTGCTAACTCATTCCTATTGTTTTTACCTGCATACATTATGAAATTGGGTTCACTCAGCTGTTTTTGTTTTGATCTGAATCTGTGGGGTTATGTTCAGGAATGCAATATTTGGCGCTGTATTCTTCTGAACTTTTATTCGTAGTAAGCATTTTATACAATTTATTTTGTCTTACAGCTACCGCTCTGCAGTCTCCATCTTTATTTATAAATTGGCAGCTCTTATTATCAAGTAACCCTTGTCCAAGGCACAACCTGCCGAAAACAAGTTACATTCTAGGTCAGGCACCTGAATATTTCTATCAGCCTTTTACCATTCCAAGCCCAAACGGTCACTTTTCATATGCCTTTCACTGGAATCTTGTCCCCATTTCCTTAACTTAATTAACTTGTTTTTCTGTCCTTGTCTCTTTCAATTCTGTGAATTATTCCTTCTTTCTTTCTAAACCAGCAACTCTCTTCTGTATGGCTATTTCTTTAACACTGTGTCCAGAATTTTTTATTTGTTCCACAGCTAGAACCTTGTTTATTTCTATAAAAGCAATTTTTAACAAGATTATTGCTTCCTTGACAGATATGGCATTTCTTCAACCTCACTTTCTGACCCTAATTTTGCTTGCCTTTTGCTGCTAGAACTATCCTCTTTTCAGTTTTCACTACACTTATTTCTCTCTTCTTCTATGAGTAATCTTGACGTTAACTCATCTAGTGTTTGCTTGTCTGTGGGAACAGACTCCCAAGCCGAACAGAAATGCTTGCACTTTTTTGGCAGGAACATTATTATTTTAGTCATTATCATTTTGTCCGAAAGATCTTCACCTGCCTGCTCTAAATTATTTTTTATTTCTTCCAACTCTGAAATAAATGACAAAACATTATAATTTCCAAAACTTAGTGAGAAAAATCTCTGTTGTAATGAATGTATGCTTACAAAGAGGGGAGTTGTGGATGTACACCAGTGTAAATCGAAGCAAAAGAAAGTCAAAAGTTGTAATGGTGTAGAATTTCAATGGAGTTTTTACCTAGCGCTTCCGACCCAACTACGGGTCATCTTCAGGGTCAACAGGGTCGATTTCGTCCAAAGTTAAACATACAGAAATTGAGCCTCTCGAGGAGAACTTAGGTTAAAATTTAGAATGGGACACATTCTCCAAAAAGAGGGGATGTGTGGACTACAGTTAGCGATGCCGCGAGACTAGAGACGTCTCGTCTCGTCTCGTCTCGTCTCGTCTCGACTTTTCGAGACGAGACTGGCTTTTGGTCTCGTCTCGTGAAGTCTCGACGAGACGAGATCAGACTCGGCGAGTGTAATCTCGAGACTCGAGACTACACTCGAGTCTCGAGATTACACTTAAAATTTTTCTCTCGTAGCTTCATTATTGGACTATTCTGGGCTATTTGAATATGAAATCAGTAAATTAAATATCACGGTTACTCTTTACTGTGATTTTTCACTAATTGCTTTTTCACTGTGGCAGTTTGGACTTCCGTTATAATATAAAAATAAAAACCAAAAATAGAAGGTGTCCGAAAATAGCGTAGAAGCTCTCCACGTAGTAGGGGACCCTTTGAGGAACCCTAGAAAAATAATTAAATTAAAAAAATCCTTGTCCAGCATTATTTTTGGTAATATGAAGAGGTAGATGTGAAAATTTACCTTCGAATTCTTCAGGTAATTACATGGGTTTTTAATTTGATTCTCTGACATATTGTCAACGGGATATTTTCAGAGTAGCCAATTTCAATAAATATTAAAATGCAAATAACTTTCTTAAGAATGCTACTAGATTTTTTAAAGTATTTTTCTGGGGTTCCTTGTAGGGTCCTCCACCATATAGAGAAGAGTTTTCACGCTATTTAACTCGAGACCAGACGAGACCACTCGAGACGAGACGAGACTTTGGTACTCGAAACTGAGACTAAGTCACGGTATCGTCTCGGGATGTCGAGACGAGACGAGACCAACCATAAGTCTCGTCTAGTCTCGTCTCGCGGCATCACTAACTACAGTACAAAGCTTTGTTGTGTGACGAACATAATAATATAAGTGTATATAAACTGGACAATACGGGCACTTAAGACTAAAATCCTTCCAATTCAAACAAGAGAAAAGAAGATTGATTCCCTAAGAGAGGTACATGGCTTTTCTCTCAACGAATCCAAACAACTTTGAACAATTTTTGCCCCTATAATCTTAACCCCCAACGGGTTCAAAAACCCTGCCCGTATTGTCCAGTTTATAAACACTTATATGTTCGTCACACAATAAAGCTTTGTACTGTAGTCTACACATCCCCTCATTTTGGAGAATGTATCCCATTCTAAATTTTAACCTAAGTTCTCCTCAAGAGGCTCAATTTCTGTATGTCTAACTTTTGACAAAACCGACCCTGAAGATGACCCGTAGTTGGGTCGAAAGCGCTCGGTAAAAACTCCATTAAAATTCTACAACATTACAACTTTTGTCTTTCATGTATGCTTACTTTGGGACTACTTATCATAAACAGAGTTCAACTTCGACCACATTTCTTTTGATGTGTCGCATGTTAAAATATGGGTCAGCGATCCCTTTTCCATTTTTAGGACAATGATCTCTTGAACCTTGCCATCCATTTTATCCCATTTATCTAACCTCACAAAAAACAATCTGGGTTTTTCTACTTTCACGCATGATTTGGGCCAATTTCACTGTTGACAATAGAGAGACTAACATGACATATGACATTAACAAAAAAAAAAAAACAAACTGAGAAAAACCGAATTTTCGCGACGAACTACTTCCATGATTCCATGAACTCAAACGCTTTCGCAAGAAACTTATGACGTCATATTGAATGTAGTTCGCCGGAAGCATGAACGCAACTTCAAGCCAGCGTTCAAACTCATGACGTCACAAATGAACTATTGATGAACCATAATGATCGCGAAAATTTGGTTAAACTAAATACTATATAGTTGAACCAAATCCAAGCGGCAGTAATGGTCATTTTCATTGCAATTTCATGCGCACTGTTCCAGGTAGGGCGTTTCAACCAATAGGAAGGCTGGTATTTGTTTAAAATTTAGGTTATTTAATGTCATTTACTGCCGCTTGGATTTGAAAATGGTGTAGATGTATTCAGTATTGCTAGATGTCGCGAAAACTTGAACATGTTGTCATGTTGATTAAAATTTCCGAATAAATTTGTATCCTTCGCGACTCGTACGTAATGCAATGATGAGGACTTGAGATAAAAATGGAATTAACAGAAGCTCAGAAAATAAGAAATTAATACAAATCTATAGTGTGCACGCTAGCTTCTAATAAAAAGATAAAAGGCCTTTTCGGAAATGCTGATCCTATTAACCCGATCATCAGCTGTTTGTGTTTCATCTTTCTTCAATGAACACGATTCAAAAACGACAAAGTACATCAGCTGGTGATCCGATTAATCGGATCAGCATTTCCGAAAAGGCCTAGAGATTTAATGAAATAAGGTTACTTATCTTATGCAGGGAATTTCGGAGGCCTTGTCCTGGAACTTCAAATCGCATTGAACAGCATGTGGAACACCAACGAAGTTTTGCTCACAATAACTCGTAAGAATCTCCGAGTCTCTGAATATTGTTTAATGGTTGGTGGTGGTTTTCATTTGTTAATTTTAAGTTGTTTAGGATATAATCATACAGATTCACGTAGAGGAGGTAAATATATTATTTCATAGGCAAACAAGCTTCTCAAAACTTTAAACTGCCTGAAATATTTATTTGCGGCTTCTGAATAGGAAATCAACAGGTATCTAACTTTTGTAAATACTTATGCTTATACTTACATTATACCTACTTACTTATACTTATATGCTGGAAATAAATATTATTATTGTTATTATAAAGCTGGAGCCACACGATGCGTCCAACCATTGGTCTGCCACGCTTTTTCGGTGATTAAAAAAGGTTTAGAGGAAGAAAAGAAATAATATAAAATAAAAAAAATAAAATGTAATTGAAGATACTTGAGATTGCAGGACTGAAGGTCTAAGTGCGTGCAAATTATGCCCTAGCTCAGAATTAAACAATTCGAAGAGTAGGGGTGGGTTTTATTTTTGGGCCTCACCGACTCTGGACAGATGAGTCGGACTCTCCAGGATGTTATCTGGCTTCAGGTCCTTACAATTCAAATAATAATAAAGAAAAAAAAATATATTTATGAAAAGCTAAAACTAGGCTGTATGCATAAAACCAAATAAAAGCAGTGATGCCAACTCTAGGGAATTCTCCCTAGTTCTAGGGATAAATATGGAGAAAAAAAATTGTCTAGGGATATAGGGAAATTCTAGGGGTTTTTTGATATTTTTCATTTTTCTCATACAATTTAATTAATTCTGAAAAAATAAACATATAATAGTATATTCAAATACAAGTTGCAGAAGGCCACATATTCCCGCACGAATTCGAAATTTGGACTCGAGCGACGAAGGAGCGAGTGGACGAACGAATGAGTGCGAGAATAGCCTTCTGCAACGTGAGTTTTATACTATTTTCTCGATTTTGGATTTTATTAAATTTTTTTGTGGTCGCTGTTAGTTCGGGATTTTTTTTTCTTCAAAATATGTAAGTTGGTGACACTTACTTACCAGCCAACTGACAGGTGGATTTAATTATTTTGAAAGGTTTGACAATTTTGAAGGTACCAATAGGCATGGGCGCCGCCAGGATTAGTTTCAGGGAGGTGCATACGGTCAGTGGCGGCGCGTGGATTGTTATATTGGTTCAAATCACTAATTTAAGAAGGTGAGTGCCCGACGCAGGAGCTGCCAGAGGCGCAAAAATTTTTCCGGCTGCCACGCCCAAAAACGGTTATTTTGAGCTTTCAGAAAAATAGTGTTTCTAGGTGATTAATGGCGTTTCCGATTGGTAGATCTAATGCGGAACTAGTGCAATTTTTTCTATTTCTGTCTTTCTCTTCAACAGGTCGATTAAAAGGATGCAAATACACTCGGTGCGCACTGAATCTACCAATCGGAAACGCCATAAGTGAATTGACCTTTTCAATTTAAAGCCTCTCTCTCAGACGTCAATGGAGTATGAAAACAATGGTTGACAGCCGTTGACAGTGGTTTGTTGACAAGTGGAAACTGGAAACTATTACTTCTTCGGTTTTTTTCAAAGTTTTTTCCTAACAATGCAGATTGTATGTAGTGTGCCTTTTCGTGAAAATAATTCCTATTTACCGGCGGACGTGTCTTTCCATAAGTTTCTATCAAAACTATTGCATCAAATTCAAATCAATGACATTAACAAGCAAGCAAATGTTGGCGGGAAAATGTATGTTTTTATTCTATCCTCCATCTCTTTTAATTGAAAACGTCAATTATATGATGCTTTTACGTCGGTGGAAAGTGGCACGGGCAGTGACGGATCTAGGGACAAGCGGCCCTCAGTGCAAAATATATTTCGGGGCCTCTAGGCCTAACCAATTCCTTGAGCAGTGGCGCACCCAGAAAATATGTTTGGGGAATGGGGGGGCCTAAAAAGGTTGTGGCTTGTGTCTAAAAATCTACATAAAAAATTGACGTTTCAGGGTGCCACGCCGCATGATGTCAAATTTTTTTGTACGTAAAAATACAGTGTTGGACGGGCGGCCTAGAGGGGGCCCTGGACCGATGCCCTCCTGGGTGCGCCACTGCCCTTGAGAGTCATGTAAAAAGTAGGAAAATAAAAATGCGGACTGAAAATAGTGGTTTTCAAATCACAATATGGACTGTTGGGTCCGTCTGTGTATCTCGGAATTATGGTAAGATATATTCGGAATACTTCGGAAGCACGCTCAGCGTTGCTAGATGCTCTCAACCACAGAAACGAATATTATTAGGCATGGGCGGTATGGTAAATGATATTTCAGAAGATAGGAATTGAGTTCTTATTGAATCTTAATTAAAATGTTATTACATTTGTTTTACATGTATGACATTTTCGTCTACATATTCGAAATTTTCCGCAGCATCGTGGGGCCCTTTCGGACCATGGGCTCCTGGGCGGCGCACCGAACTGCCCGGTGATATGTCCGCCCCTGGGCACAGGCTTCTCGTAATCTAATACTTTTTTCGGGCTATCAATTCGTAGAAGTTAAAGAAATATATACCCATAAACTAGAATTTGAGTAAATTCCGGAAATCCCTGCCATTCTACAGGTTGATGGCGCGCGAAATAAAAATAAAATAACCCGATCCGAGCCGGAAGTGAGCCGAGGAATGTCGCGGGGAACAAAGTGTGCGAGGGGGCCATCGTTTCTCGTTTCGCCAATTTTTTCAAACAGTAACTATTAAAAAAATAATAACAATAAAATAAAAATAATTTTTTCAATGTATTTCTGACAGGGGGGTGCAAGTGCACCCCCTTGCACCCTGCTGCCGGCGCCCATGCCAATAGGTATATTTTGAGAACTAAATGTCACTAAAAATTGTTGAAGAATGAGCTTCATTCTTCAATAATTTTGCGTGCGGGAATAATGACATTCTCACATCAAAATCGAGAAAATAATATTATTAGGTATAAATTCTTCAAAAAATCGGAAGTCACCTTATTATTGGTTCGTCTGAGTAATGTACAATAGTATCATTTTTGTATGTTGTAAAGTGCTCTTTGCCTTTTGTGTAACGTGATGTGTGTGGGGATTCCCGCAACAATCGCGTCAAATCCGAATCAGGAAACAGTCTGTTGTCACTAGGTCTGTTTCTGCAGAAATCACAAACCAGTCAGAGCAAATTTCATTGGTTGAAAACAGAACCAGTCTAAAAACTAGTTTCAACAAATGAAAAGAATTACAATACATATTAGGTTGTAATAATAATTCTAAAATGAATTTGAAAAAAATTTATTCCCTAGAATATCCCTAGGGATATTTTTTTTTCAAATGTGGGTATTTTCGCATCCCATCAGTTGGCAACACTGAATGAAAGTCAATATAGTCCAAGTGCTATAGTCTGTTTATTTACCAATTGTGGCTACGGTCCACAATGAACAATATAACGTGAAGAGAAACAAGAAAAAAAAAAAAAAATTAAATAAATAATTAGTTGTCTGAGCGGTTACCTTTCACTGTTGTAACCAGAACTACAAGCGAGTTGGCATAAATAAGCAACCACCTGAACCAGGTTATCTCTAGCTAAATAACCCTTAATAATAACTGTCGTTTTGTTTCACTTGTCACCTTGGTACAAGTATTGAATGACTCCCTGAAACACCTTAGTGATCACTGTGGCATACAAAATAGGGACAAAAAGGTAAATTAACAATAAAATAACGATAGTATAACTAAAGCTAGTACGATACCAAAATGTTCCAGGCGGTAGCAGTAGGTATAATCAACCAGATTAGTCCTGGCTACTGGTTGTGGTTAAGATGGTTAAACCAATCTCACGGTTCAAAATTTACAGTCCAGAAGGCTTGTGTAACCGTCCAACTAGAAAGCGTAGGCTCTGGTAGCAACAGCCTATCTCGGTTACGTTTGAACGTGAATTTTTGTGTACACTGTAACCGTGATTAAAAACCCTAAGAGAAATTTTTTTATAAAACACTGTATTTGTAATTGAACCATAGCTGTAGCGAAGCACTTTATGAATAGACAGAATTTAGAAAATGAAATTAAAACGTAACTTAAAGGGGGTGTGCGCCAAAAATTAAAGTTTTAGTATGAAAAAATCTAAGAATAACTGTTCAAACCTCGTTATTTTACGATAAACTATCGCTGAGATATACCGCTTTAAAGTGTGTGTGACGTCACGAGAGCTTCGCCCAGCCGCGCTCCGTATTGTTAATTTGATTGTTCCCGGCACGCGTGAGTGGTTTTTATTTAGATTATTGCATGTGACACAGGAAAAACATATGTAAATTCAATTTACTTCATTTTCTCGTGCGTCGCTTGAGCTTTCGTGACGTCATAGGGTGAGATGCGGTACCTTCATAGAGCCATATCTTCGGTATTATTTGTCATAGAGGGGTGCAGTTTTCACTGTTATTCTTAGACTCTTTTTCTCTTTTTTTTTTTGAGATGAAGTTGTTTTTTTTTTCGCGCACACCCCCTTTAATTAGTCTCAAATAGCAAATTTACTTGATAAAAAAAAACCATAGCGCTTTAAAATTATTTTAATAGAAAAATTGAACAATAATGTATTTATGATAATAATTAATTAAATTAGAAGAAATCAGATAAAGCTTTAATAGTAAGTAAAGAAAATGTGCATCGAGTTTGCATAGAAAATTTTAGGTTATTACCTGTTGGAAATAGAGTTTTGTTTGACTCGAAAATACTCTGGCAGTCTGGATTGAGGTCTGGATTCGATATCTTCGAGTGAGTGAGATATTACTCTACTCTTCAGGGCAGCTTTTCACTAATGATTAAATGGAAAAAGTCAGAATCCACTTGTGGGGAAAAAAAAGGTGCAAAGCAACTTACCACATGGAGTTGTAAAAATCTGAATAAATCGGCGAAAATTATAACACTCTACGAAAACGTAAGGCATTAAGGCAACTAAATGTATTACAAATTCAATAATTGAGAAAATAAGGTCGAAATCCCATAACAGCAAAGACAATCTTAAAAAAAAGACCTTATTTCTCCAACGTACAGATGTGAAAAGAAATGTGCTACACATAAAATCGATTAGCACACCTAAAGGTAGGGATTCAGAGATGATTCAGAATAATAACAAACATTAAAAATTAATCGATAGAATCCTTACTTACCAAAAATTACACACAACAATACAATCAGAGGAAAATTGCAACAGATGACGAATAATGATAACAACAAGTAATTATCTAATAGATCAATTATAATTTGAAAAATAGAACATGAAGTAAGCGATCCGTGTTGCAAGACTAAAGACTAAAGTACTTAACAGAAATGGACGATCCCAAAAACATTACTAATCGAAAGCCAGTTGACAAAAATTAATGACACTTCAAAAATTAGAAAGCAAGGATAGCGCAGAGCACGTATCAAAGATTATGGAACCAATGATTGAACCGAGTTCAACTAAGACTTCAATGTCTGTTTTTTTTTTAAAGATAAAAGTCAAAATGACATTATGTTGGCAATACAATGTAAAATTGTCAATGCTTTCAAATTTTTTATGTAGAAAAGGCTTGTTTTGCCAACATAGTTACTAAATTTTTGACATGGAGAATTATTTAAAAAAAAAAAGAGACTTTACTGAGCTCAATAGCCGAAGAGAGTAGTTCGGTACAACACTTTGAAAACGGATTATTATGATTTGGAAACATAACCCCAAAAGAAATATTTTTGACAAATGAATATTTATTTGTTTATTACGAAAATCAGATTTTGAAATGGAATTAAAATATGGATTAAAATCGAGGAAAATTCATTACATCACAGGAACTAGTAACAAATGAAAATAGAATTTGACTATTGAAAATTAGAAAATTTACAGGATCTGCAACTGTTGTGAAGTATATACCTATTTAGAAGTACCTGTCGTTTTAGTGACAAAACGTATGTCGCTTCTTGACACACAAATAAAATTAGGTTAGGAATTTCCTATTTGTAGATGAAATTGACGTATTAGCAATCGACGTTCGTTTTTGTTGGTAATTTTTTGTTTCATCTGATTCGTGATTGATAAATAAGGATGGGGTTATTCTAAATGGGTATTACAAATACTATAATTATTGTTGGAATTTTATAGAGGATAAGGTTAACAAAATTAAAGGAATCTTGAATAGAAAACTGAAAAACAAGCATGAGATAATTAGGCAATTTTGGCTCGTTACAATCGACCACAACATTGACCTGCCTTCCAAAAAGCTCCCCAGCCAATGGCGAAATTCGTTCAGAAGACCATACGAAAGAAGTTTGCTTGGGAGACCTTTGCGCCACATCTGATCAAAAGCCTTGGAGATTTCTAATGTTAGATTGGTTAGAAAAGTGTTGGTAATAAAGTTCGATGATACACTGCGTATTGAAGCTGATTAAATCTTTATGCTACAGTCCAATGAAAAAAAAAATATTCTATAATATTTTTGCCTATCAAATGATCCGTTGCTTCCTCTAGGGTTAGAGCTGCTCCCTCTTAAGTTGCTTCCTACAGCTTGGTTAATTCGAACATTTATGACACTATAGCAGCTTGAGAAGTTAGCAAAACTATATTTTTTTCTTCCTCATCTGTCACATTACATTACCGAAATAATTTCCGAAACATCTATTTTTTCACCGTAATTTTTCAGCTCACAGACATTTTTCCCTGTAATCAAATTCGATTAGCAAATCACATTGATAATACATTTTCTTGCCGTCATCATGCCCAAAGACATTATTCATCAAAAGTCATATACTTAATATTGAGTCATATACATAATATTGAACTGAATCAAAGATATAGCTTCTGGATTATACAGGTATATGCGCTCACAACCGCGACTGGGATGATGAAATCGTGAAGATCTTCTAAGAAAACTCAATTACTATAAAGCAAGACAAGATATACTATATACTCGTCATGGAAGATTTCAACGCCAAGCTTGGATTCAAAATGTACGACGCAGAATTTTGACATGATAGCCTTTGATGTGTATGGAGACACCACTGAGTAGAGATGCTTTTAAATTTTTTCCTGATTTCATGAACTAAACGCTAGAAAATCTTTCTTTTGTGAAGGGGCATCATCGCCAAACGCACCTAGGAAAGTGCTGGCGCTATGTTCAATATCACTATAGACAAATAGAGTATCATCAAAGATATCACTGGCATAACCACATTGAAATGACCAAGACACGAAGCCACCGACGATATATGGGTGAATGACATATGATGTATCATATCGAAATGGATACAAATGGCACAGAAGCAAGTGGCGTCATTATTCCAAATTCCAAAACATTGTCTGCTAAACACTGTACCAACAAATTCCGTGCCTTCGAGTCATTAAATAGCGACACACAAAAGATAATTAACTTGGAAATCTTCTATTCTCTGAACAAACACAAACACCTAGCGCATTCAACTCCTATCCAACCCTCGTGCGTATATATTTAATTTAACTGTAAAATAAATTATATTGGACAAGTTAAACGTAAAGAAAATTAGGCAAAATAGCCTGGCTCTTTCTCCTCGAGATGTAATTGGCCGGTTGCTGGGTCGAGCTTTAGCGAAAAGATAGGTGATTGTACAAGCTCCGAGAGGGATCAGGTTATGACCCTGTGCCAAGCCAGCTCTCGTGTTGTTCCCGGTCTATCATTATATAAATACACCACTGGGAACCGACATATTCAGTTCGGCCTGTCACTCATTTATCTAAGACACCCCGCTATTTAATCACTGCTATCATTATTCGTTGTTCTCGTGCGCTTCGAGGAACAGATACATAATCGTTACTAGCCGATTACGACCGAAGGATCATTATTATTATTATTCCCCATACGTTTGCAAAGAGAAAATAATTGTTCTTGGAGAATGGCGCAGGCTACTTGGGGAGCGGACAAGCTTGAGCACCATCATCCCGTGCAAATTGCGTTTTCGTAATGATTAAAGCTAATGGGATTGGTGATTTAGATGGGTCACTGTCAAAGAATTATAAGTTTATTAACAAGAAAGAATTAAAAAAATTGAACCACAGTTTCTCAAATTCAAGAATATACTTCAATAAACTTGATTCGTACCTACCCAAAAACATGAATTATTCGAGAGGCAAAAGATTGAGAAATTATTGTAAAAACCAAAGAGTAATCGGGAAATTTCAAGTAATTTTCTTTTATTTGGTAATTGCAAATTAAAGCCAGCACTACTAGAATCAAGAGCTAATACGTGTCTTAATAAATTAACTGTTTCCTTCATTATAGAAAAAATTACCTTCGATAAACGTCCTCAAATCAAAATCGAATGTAAAAATAAGTTTCCATAAACGTTACATGAAATGTCGCTTTGCTTTAATACCATAATGATGCAATAATTATACGAATCGCTATTGTTTCCTTTGAAAAAAAGCCTCTTAAGAACACCTGCTTATTATTATTACTATCGAAGCTTAAGCTCCCACGCATGTAAGGTGATACACTTGGTTAATTTCTGTCCATGTTTAGGGCTGTATGGTTTATTGTTGTGAATGACCTTATAAGAAATCGTTTCTAAAGTGGAAAAATGTGTTTTATAATGGCAAATAAATCAGGGGACAAGATTGGATTGAAGATTGCGTCCTAGCCGTATTGATTATTATTATAAAGAACTCAGAATGCAAATAATGTCTTCATTATTTTATTATTCCACATATTTTCTTTTCATTCGGCAAAATTCAAAGGCTGAAAAATTAGCCAAGCGCAAAATATTTTTACAGGTACAAAGTAAAATATAATCCTCCAAAAGTAGGTGACAAAGTGGCGGTTTCTATGAGATACTTCTCAGATATTTTAAATCCAGATTATCCTTTCTCTAATGCCTTTTCGAAAGATGTTTACAAACTGTTTCGGATAATGAGCCTCCAACTGTCCTTTTGCGGAACGGATTATCTATGATATGCATAGGTAGGTAAACAAAATATGGATTATTTTGGCGTAAGAAGGTATCGTTACCTAAAGTATAACACAAACCTAACGCCTAAGTAGTAGGTATAATACTGAATTGAAAAATATTTCTCAGTTTTTAGTTTCTTTGAATATTTGTTAGGCATGAGATAAGAAAAAAATGTCAAACCAATATCTTTTGAAATTATAGGGGACATATTGTAAAGGTAACCAGATTTGCATGAGAAAAATATCATAATTGCTGCAAAATATCGTAAACTTGAACCATCTCTACAGGTAATCAACAGTCAGGAATAGTCTATGTATGGATTATAACTGGCTCTTGATTTACTGAGCAATCTGACAATCAAGGGCCCGTAATAATCCAAATTTGAATTAGTTCACTTCTAATTTCTCTAAGGGTATTCAAGAGCCGGCAATTTTACGAATATTGATTATCACCAGCTCTTGATTTGTTGGGAAATGCGAAGTATCTTATCTGAAAGGATAACAATAAATCTCAGAGAAGGGTTTTTAAATTTCTAGATTGTTACAGTTTTTCGAACTGCTGGATAATTATTATTGAGGCAATCAAGAGCCGGTTATAGTCAACATTTTGATAATTTGGCTTTTGATTTCGCGAACAATTTCTCTAGAGGTGATCAAAAGCCAGGAATATTCCAAATATTGATTAAGTATTACCGGCCCTTGATTTATGGAAAACATCTATTTTTGTCCCGTAACTGAAACAACCCTAATAGGTAGCAAATCTCAGAGAAATTCTTACTAATGGATACATAGTCTAGCATCTTGGATTATTAAATAATTTTTCTTGGGTGGAATTTTGATCAATTGACTCTTGATTTCGCGAGCAGTTTCTCTATACATGATCAAGCGCCGGGAATAGTGAAAATAATGAATGTGGCCGGCTCTTGATTTGTTGAAAAATTTTGATCATTATTGATGTAGAAAACATCTTATTACTGTTCCGCAACCGGAACAACCCTAATATGTTGCAAATCTCAGAGAAAGTCTTACTAATGGATATCTAGTCTAGCATCTTGTGTTACGCAGGCTTTTTGCACTAACAATAACCTTTATTAATTAATATCAATCAACTAATTAGTTAACATTATCACCAATTAAATTACTGCATTCTGTCAATATCAATAGACAACAGAGTAGTTCTGGAACAATATTTTATAGGTACTTGACTGGGCTTTAACACAGGAAACAAATAAATTATCAGTGTCATTATGCATCATCATTATCAATAATACTGCCGAGAAAGACGTGCCATTGTCTTATACACACCCAGATGTCCGCAGTGTGGGGGGTCATGATTTTCTTTAATTAGTTGCGCCCGTTTTTCCCGAGGATCCACAACCAGCCATTCAGCTTCTGGAAGGGTCAAAGAAGGAGAAGGCATTTTAACTCGTTTATAGAGTGTATTACCATCTACGCGCCCCAGTGGATACTTAGATGGTTGTGTTCGAACCTTATCACACATTTAGATACTATTCATCGTCCGAAGGAGTTTCAGGAGAAAGTCCAACAGCTGAAATGTCAACATCTCCTTCAACAACTGGAACGGAATGAGACAAAATGTCTGGGACAACATGATCTTTTCCCTCCCTATGCACAATGTCAAAATGATATTGTTGCATCCTAACAGCCCATCTGGCGATTCTGCCAACAGGATTTTTTATATTATTTAGCCATTTAAGGGAATAATGATCCGTTATGACGGTGAACTTAGTACCTTCCACATAAGGATGAAGTTTTACGACTGCAAAAAGTACTTCCGTTGTGCTATAGCGACGTTCATTCTTAGTGAGAGAGCGACTGATGTAACATATAACTTGTTCCTCGTCATCGATAACTTGCGAAAGTACGGCACCTGAGCCAAAATCACTAGCATCTGTCTGAATAGTAGAGGGAACATTGAAATCAGGACAAGATAGAACAGGAGCTCTTGAACGCTTGTTCACATTGAACCGACCATTCAAACTTTACATTCTTTCGAATAAGGGAAGTCAACGGAGAAATCAAAGTCCTAACGTTAAATAAAAAGCGACGGTACCATGAAGCCAAGCCGACAACTCTTCTCACCTCGTTGACGGATTTAGGAGGGGGAATATTGATGATAGCCTAGATCTTTTCAGGATCAACCAATAATCCAGAAGAATTTACTACATACCCCAAATACTTAAGTTCGCTCTTGCAGAAATTACATTTGTGATGGTTAAGAGTTAGTCCTGCTTTTCTAATTCGATTTATTACGTCCTTCAGTATTGAAATGTGTTTCTCGAAGTTCAGAGTGCAAATATTCACGTCGTCCAAGTATACAAATACATGTTGCTCAAGATCCACGCCCACAACGCGATCAATTAAACGCTGCCACACAGCTGGTGCATTAGTAAGGCCAAAAGGCATACATCGAAATTGAAATAGACCCATATTAGGTACAGTAAAAGCTGTTGAGGGTCTAGAAGACTCAGAAACTGGAATCTGCCAATATGCAGATTTTATATCTAATGTGTTCAGATACCTAGCGTCAGGAAACTTATCCAGAGTCGCGCTGACAAAAGGAATCGGATAGGCATCCGGAACGGTAACCTTATTTAGTTGTCGATAATCGACGCAAAAACGCCAGCCTCCCGCCTTTTTCCGAATCATAACAATTGGTGACGGCCAAGGAGAGCTAGAAGGTTCCACTATACCATCAGCTAACATTTGTTCTAGTTCAGAATGGACTTCTTTCTGCAAAACAGGCGACAGAGGATAGTACCGTTGTTTAATGGGGGCCTAATTGGCCTTGATTTCCAACTCCACCATTTTGGTACATCCTAAACCAGCAGGCATGTCTCCAAAAGTCCCACTTAGAAAAGCATCGAGAGTCTATCTCTGATCAAATCAAAGAGACTCGAGCGACTCAATTGCACAAAGATTCACCAATGACGTCGTGTCATCGCGAAAGGACCATTCGCCAGAATACAAATCAGGAATAATGCCCATATCAGACCAAAAATCTATTCCCAAAATGAGACCATGTGAAAGAGAAGGAACAACCAAAGCTTCAATAAAATTTACTCGATCTCGAAGTTAGACTGGAATTTGTACAGTACCGATACTGTTACAAGTTTGACCGTTTGCCACAGTACAATCCACCTGAGCATAGGAATTAATTTCACAAAAGGATTGAAGAATATTCCAACCTCTAGCGCCAATAATAGTACGAGTAGAACCACTATCCAACAGACCCAACATAGGCTGATCATAAAGCGAAACTTGAAGATATGGACGTTGATCTCCCTTTGCATGAGCCAACACATAATCCAAAATAACCTTATTCGGTAGGGCCCAAGAGGATACCTCAGAGGAAGGAGCTGGGCCTACGACCTTCCCGCATTCGAGTTTTTTGAACATTTGGGACATGTTTTCGACGTAACATGACCACACAAGAAGCAAAATACAGTACGAGGTTACTGGCACTGCCTAAGGCGATGACCATTGGTGCGACAATTCCAACAAAATACAGGTTTGCTAGAAACCACATTAGAAGCAAGCTGATTGTCAGGAGGAGAAGCGTTAATTGAGGCGCCCTGAGGTCTACGATACGCCAAGCCATGCAGGTTCAACCAATTGTCGATGAGAGGTTGGAGGATGTATAAACCTCTGAATTCGTGTTTCAGTCTCCTCAATAGCATGACTGAGGCGAGATAATTCATGAAGGGAAGATATCTGGTGGAGAGATAATCGACTTTGAATATATGGTAGAAGATTTCGTCGAATAATTGGTAACCCCTGAGCCTCAGACGGCACATCAGGAAGTTTCTTGAACAAATTCTCCATCACTATCATATAATTGAGCACTCGCTCCTGTGCCCCTTGGGTCCTATGACGAATTTCATCTCATAAGGAGAATTGATAATCATATGGTTGAAAAGCCTCCTTGAGTTGCTTAGTTAAACTGTCCCAACTCTCAAAGAAACCAGTACGATACCAAAGTAATGCATCCTTCTCAAATAGTTCAGGAGCTGAACCCAAAAATGATTCTTTTCCTCTCGAGATACGAAGCTCTTCCACTCGCTCTAAGAAGTCATAGACACTAGAGCGACCATTAAACTTCAAATTCCATTTGCTTACATCCACAAATGATCCATGGAACGCAGATCTCCGAGAAGAGTCAAAACCTCCACGTAAAGGCGAAAACTACGTTCACCCAGATCCACCTCAGGATTGGAATAAGAAAGCGGGTCGTCCAATGGTACGGACTCGTAGTTGACAATCCGCGAAATCTGCGGACCCGCTTCTGCAAAATGGATATGCTGAGTTCGACGATGTGAAAATGACTCACCAGAACCAACCTGACGAGAGAACGCTAGGAGTTGTGCTTGAGATAATGATTGAGATCGACCCTGATCCGCAGGGTAGGAATTGGAAACTCGATCAGAGCGAGGCTGTGATTCACTTTGAACCTGCTGAACTGTAGAAGCATTATTTAAATTATGTCAGACCGGAGTCAACGGAATAAACACGAGGTTCTCAAGAGGAGGCCTCTGTGGCTGAAATGGATTGTCATTGTGAAATGAAATGAGATCATGTCCTGATGGAAGCATCGAAGAATGTCTAAGTTGACTGTCTATACGGTTTCTCTTAGGAACAGGGTCCTGAGAGTTCTTTAAATACAGAATGAGGCACTGATTGCTTACGTGCAAAACCTGATGCATGATCAAGGGTTTCTGGTCTACCAGACGTTAACACCTCTGGCTCAGTAAACGACGGATCCGTAGCTTGTGATAAAACCTCATCGTCCCCATAGGCTTCGATATGATCCCTAACATCCACTAAATAATACGCAACAAAAGTTGTAACAGCCAATTGTGGTTCCTGATCTTGAGGAAAAATCTCTTCCCTATTTAAGTATCTAAGGCGATGGGTGTACGATCTCAGTACCGATTTACCGAAACTAAAATAAGAAGAGAACCAAGGTACTCTGTCTGTCATTTATCATATGACCACAACCACAATATGTGATCGGCTGTGTTTATATTTACCTTTAATGATAGATTTCCAGTTTAAAAATTATTTTAATATTTTGAATAGTTTACTGGTAAAAGAAAACAAAAGAACCTATTAATAAACCCATCACAGCATTGGTGTTAAGCGCATCTTAGAGGATAGTGATGGTTAATGTCGTTCAACCGAAAAATTAGGTCTAATACAAGCAACGGCGCCTTCAAGCCAAAAACTTAGCATTACTGCAGCTCCTAAAAAAAAAGGAACTGATCTGCTGCTAAACACTGCAAAACCTCACTTAAACCGTAACACTTGGATTGTCGAATAATTTTTCTTGGGTGGAATTTTGATCAATTGGTTCTTGATTTCGCGAGCAATTTCTCTATACATGATCAAGCTCCGGGAATAGTAAAAATAATGAATGTTGCCGGCTCTTGATTTATCGAATTTTTTTTATCATTATTCATGTAGAAAATTTCTATTACTGTTCCGCAACCCGAACAACCCTAATGGGAGCAAATCTCAAAGAAAGTCTTTACTGATTTCGCGACCAATTTCTCTAGAGGTGATCAATAGTCCAAATATAGATTATTATCGGCTAGAACGCATATACATTAGTATATATGCGCAAACTCCGGAAAAGTTTCGAAAAACGACTGGAACAAGCCTAAATAAATCCATGATCTATGTTTTTTTGTATAGATCAAATCAAATTGATCAATAACACCCATATAAATATTTACCAATTTCCCTCTATTAACAAAAATTCCATTTCGAAAAGTATCAATAAATCAAAAAACATCAGGGGGCGGATCAAAATTAGCCGGCCGATTTAATCCGCACTGTTTAAAAAAAAAGCGTAGGGCAAAAGGCAAAAATGTTGGGGGTGTCAATACATCACAAAAGATTTTTCAATTTAAAAAATGAATGCGAAAAGGGAGGGTGGATAAGAAAATACCCTATACATTTTTGCCCCGTGATAAATGTCAGTATCGACGTTACATATACAGCGGTTGTCAGTTAAAACTAAGACTTGATTGACATTGATTACGGCCTTTATAGACGTCTATCTGCAGTGCTAATTAATCTCAAAGCTCATAAATAAAACCTGGACTTTTATTTTTTTGGCTTTTTGTTTAATTCAAAATAAATTAGGTAATTATTGTACAAACATAAATATTTCAAATAAAGTACCTAGGACTATTATAATTTGATATTATTATTGAAAATAAAGTATCAAAATCCAACCAATGAGAAAAAGAAAACCTCCCAACTTTCCATGAAGTCCTTGTTACAAATCGAAAAAGTCATAGATCGACAATTTCTTTAGAGGTCCCAGGAGGCCAAGGGGTTGGATTGTGCGGACATAAGGGTATTCTCTTTATGTGTCGCGGAAATTATACCTCAGCGCTGTCCCTGGTCCGGGCACGTCCGTAACTTCGCTCTGCAATCGCATGATTTCACGACATCCACTTTCTTACATTATTATAGACTGGGAAATTTAAAAAGAAAATTTACTGCGGTACGTTTCTTTGAATTTAATATCGAAACAGTTTGTTGTGAATTTGAGCTAGAACAAAGAAAATGGTAACTGTGAGGCAAAATACTTCCAATAATCAAGCTTATGGCTGAATCAACAGATACGAATGTACCTACTAGAGTATTGATTAACTCTAATAATAAATAGTTCAAATTCAAAATTTAAATTTAATAAAAAATTAAAAAATACTACAGTTTTCAATCAAATAAGTGCCCTATGGAAGAAACATCTGTGTGTGCACTTGTGTTGCTAATAGGGGGCCCATAATTTATATTTTTGGTAAATGGGCCCCCTTTCGAAGTTATAGCCACCTAAAATTCGCCCCTAAGAATAGTATTTTTTTTTTTTAATTCTCAGAACTTTGTTGTACGAGAATCACTATGTATTTGGTACATAGGGGTTTTAAGACATAACGATTTGTACGCTTTTAGGCGAAGGACCCTCTTAAGACACTTTTTCGTGGACTTCCGTGTCTTTGAAGCCCCAAAACTTTGGTTGCGCATTTGAAATATTATTCAGTGAGAAGACCCATTCAATTTAGAAATCTTTTTGGCTCTTGAATTTTTTTCGTTGTATTCATTGTTTTCGAGAAAAATGGCAAACTGTGATCGAATGTATATATGAACATTCGTATGAAATTGTGCCCGATAATCGTAGGTGGTGATTTTTTTTTTACAGTTAGTAAGTAGGTTAGGTTGGGTTTTAATGGGTTTGCCCTACAATTGTAGAGCTTGCACTCGGAGGCACATTGTTCATTGTGATACTTCTTCCTTCTTCAGAGTGCTTCCCTTCCAAATCTTTAACCTCCTTTCTTCAGTTTCTGCCAGTGCAAGGTGCGAAGTTCAGTGTTTCCATTGTCCCTATCTTTCCTGCGTCTTCCAGGTTCTCTAGGAAACTTTGCCCCAGAATCCTTATTCTGTCTTTGTCACTTATAATATAATTTGCATATCATTTAGAAACACGGAACACTCGTTCTCCTGGAAACGCTGCTCCTTTGTTTCAAGAATAAGGACCCTGGACTGGAACTCTGTAACGGAAAGAGTTATGGCACTTACTGTCTTCTTCTCTTTTGTCGAAATCAATAGAGAGGAGACATCAATAGAGATAGGAAAAATATCTCTATTCGTTACAGAGTCCCAGCCCAGGTCGTGTAGGCGTTTCTCCTGCAGACCTCGGCAGTGACATATTAGTTGCATCTAGTAGCATTCTTGATATTGTTCATCGGTCCCGAGGCCCCACTTATGGAACATTCTTCCGACTTCACAGTGTCTTTAAATTTCCCCTACTAAGGTGCTTATCGATGTTTTATTCAGTTTTAATAATTTTCTGGTTTTATACTATATCGAAGTGATGTTACGCAATCATTGCGATTGCTCCATCTTCTGCGGTGCAGCTGCATCATGCAGACTCATGCTTTTGTCTACTAAATCCTTTAACAGTTTGATCGTTGGTTGTGATGAGTCGTCTGTTTCAGCTTGGTCCATTTTCGTTCCCAGTTTTGCCAGTGTATCTGCCATTTCGTTCCCTTCGATATTACTATGTCCGGGAATCCAGATTAGCTCGAAATCTCTGTTTCTGATCCAGAACAGCGCCTCCCGTCAGCTCATTGCTATTTTTGATTTCACTAAATGTGATTCTGGTAGTCTCAGCGCTGCTTCACATTGCCCATCGCATTGTCCTCCCTTATCAATAGCTTTGCTGCTATCATTCTGTTACCCGTCAAACCGATTGAAAGGTAAATAATAAAATTTGAGCGAGTGAGACAGTGAATGGGTAACTAAAACAAAAAAAAAATAGAGAGAGAGGGTTGGTCGGTGGCTGGAAACGGGACTTCGAGTGAAGGGTTGCCGACTAGCTTCCAATGCGGAGAGGGGTGTGGATCAATCAAATAATTAAATATAGAGCGCCACCTGCTTTTCCCTGCAGTACACGAACTCAACCGATATAACGAAAGCAGGAAATTTCTACGGACCTATAGCAGCACAACCTGAAATGTAAAACTAAACAAGAAGGAAGGGCAGAAGTGAAATGCTTTGCTACAATCAGGTACGGGTTTTTAATTTGAACCAGAACAGGTTTGACTCTAGAGTAGGTTCGGAGTGGGTTTTCCGAACGCCCTAGAACACTGAAAATTATTAACCTGGAACCAGAACAAGAACAAAATAACTCGACTAGGAGTACCTAACCGTACGTTCTAAAATTAGTATTTACAATAATTACACTCAACTTGAGTCCCTAAATAAAGAAAAGAGTATTGTATAACACTTATAACAGCAATAATACCTGAAATGTAAATTAATAGACAAGCTAACTAAATGCAGTAGGTACCTTCGTAAATGGCCATTTAACCCAAGTGTACAAGTATTTTCCTGTATTCAGGGCAGCATGTATTAATGGGATATAGAGAGACATATACTTTATTTTTTCCCAAGATAGATTTTGACATTGAAAACTTTGAAACATAAACAATAACGCTTGACCCTGATTGGTCGAAAAATGAGGTGTTTCTGCAGGTTGACATCAGTTTTACAATAGCGGCCAATAAGTGGCATTAGCGGCATTGTTTATGTTTCAAAGTTGACAATGTCAAAATCTATCTTGGAAAAAAATAAAGTATAGATCATTAATTATTGAAGTTGAAGTGACAATTAGGCAATTCAAACCACGTGACATTCAAGATGGCGTGGCGGCCACACATGGGCCAAAAAACACAAAAAAATATCTAGTTTCTGCCCGAATTAATAGTTTAGGTACCTAGTCAACAAATATTTTATTAAATAATGAAAATCAAAGCTGTAACCAAAACTGTATGCAAAATAATTTAAAATACGCATAAAAACATATTCAAAACAAACTTGCTTGGCCGCCACGCCACATTGAATTTTCCTTTTTGACAGATGGATTGAATTGCCTAATACGTAACCTGAAGGGCGAATTTAATATTATGGAATAACATAGGTAATATAGATAATTAATTAAAATTGCAATAACAAAAACCTGAAGGGCATTAATATTGTAGTAGAAAACTGCGTTGCTGTGGTGATTTATTCCAACAAGGGGTTGGCAAGGTTTGATAGGTTCCAGATATTGAGACAGTACAACACACTTATCAAACCTGAGTAGTCCCTAATCCCTTGAGAGGAACCTAAAGGATTGGATTGATATCTTCCAGTGTTTCCGGTGGCCTGGGACTGGATCAGGGCCGCAACAAGAAGCAATTGGCCCTGGGCACTGAAGTTCAGTAACTAGGAGTCACTATAGCTTCCAATTGTCTAGAGGAGGCTGAAGATAGGAGGTATGACTTGAAATACACAGTAAGCTTAACGGTTAACTCTTTACTCAAGTTAAGGACTAAAGCGTGACGAATAAATAAGGTGACGTCTAAAGGCCTGAAACAAATGGACTTTATGAGACTGGGCGTGGAGAGATAGGTAGGTATGTCCAATATTCGGAATTTAACCGTATAATTAACAAAAAACTATGCTTTTCCAATAAAAGGTGACGTCTAAAGGTAAAGATTAAAGTGTAACTTCTAAAGGTGATGAATAAAGGCCTGAAACAAATAAACGTTATGAGACAGGGCGTGGAGCAATAGGTAGGTATGTCCAATATTCGGAATTTAACCATATAATTAACAGAAAATTATGCTTTTACATAGGCAATAGAGAAACACAGAGAAGACTAATACGAAAAACCACTTACCAAAATACTTTGGCCTTTAGGAACAAACAATTGATCACGTTGCTCTTTTTCGGCTCACAAAGAAATCCGCACAAGGCGATTTGGTGCTAAAATAACGAATTAGCCACCATAGATCTATGAGCGAAAACTGGACAACTCAGAAATAAGCAAAATGTGCCTGAGGAATTTTCCCGAACACTTAATCGTGGAAAGTCCTCGACCTGAATGATCTCTGCTTGTCCCTTCAATATCCTTTAAAAAAGGTTCTGTCAAAACTCCAAGGTGAAAGGTTCTAGGGAATTTTGATGGTAGTTGGGGCATGGGACTTATTTAAATTAACTTAGTACCGGTCATTGACCTTATTTGGAGCGCTGTCAATCTAGTCAATCTAATCGGATCAGACAATCAGCTGTTCCAATGTAAATATTGTGATTTTATTTATTAATAAATTAATTGACTATTTATTTTAACCCTACTCAAAGGAAATTAATTCCATTATTGAACCTCTAACTCGATGATTCTGGGAAGAATGAAAAGTTTGAAGAAAAATGTGGCCACAACTATTGGAAAGAAAACAGTGGCTCGACGAAGGTATGCTGTTCAATGGGGCGAATACACTTATTTCCTTTTATTTTGGCCCAGGAAAAATCATCCCGTAACAATTCTTGATGTTCAGTGCTTCTGAGTATACTCCGGCTCCTGTATCGTTTTTTGTTTTTGCGGCATGTTTGCAGATTGCTATCTCATATCTCAATCTTCTCGTGAAGCTATAGTGACCTTCATCCTGTCCTCGAACGAATATTTGGCCTCTATGTAGTCTGTTGCCCTAAGGAATGTTTCGTCTTCTCGGTAGTCCATCATTTTTACTGTATCCTTATGTATTGTCGAGTGCTGGGTTTCCTTCCACAGTTTGGATTCTCCTAGTCTAAGAGCTCTTTCTGCAGCTGTGCCTCTTATGAACAATGTTATCGGCAACAGATTCAGCATAACCTTCAAGAGCGCATACGGTGTGCTTCTTTTTGCTCCCGTTGTACCGTGTGTTGTCATTTGGCATCCACTATACTACCGCTTTGTAGCTTATAATGGGTCCCACTATCGCAGTGTACATCCAATGGATGATGTGCGGTTGCAGGCCCTATTTTGTTGCCGATTAGTTTTCTTCAGGTGTATATTGCATTCAGGCCTTTTTTCAATCTTTCTCCTCCACGAGAGTTTGGCGTCAAGAACCATCCCTAGATACTTCGCATCTTTTGATAGTTCGAGAGTTTATCCTGCCCATTTGGAGAGTTCCTTTACTAATGATCCCATGATTCCACTGATGGTTCTACCTTCAGGTGCTTTATAGATTTTTCAATGGACTTAATCATTACATTATCGAATGCACCCTCTATTTTCAGAAATGCAGTGAGTGAGAATTCCTTATTTTCAAGAGGTCTTCCAATTGTTTCAACTACTTCATGAATAATGATGATGAACTAATAATTGGTTCATAGTCTTTTGGGCCTGAGATGCCTGATTAACCCACTTTGGGTATAAAGATGGCCTTCACTTCCCTCCATCTTGCTGGTGTATGCCCTAGTGTTAAGCAATCAGCAAATATTTTAAGCATAATGCTTTCTAGGGATTTTTGTAGCATAGTTGGCATTATCCCATCCGGTCTGGCGGTAGATGATTTTTACTGCCAAGTAAGTAATACGATTCAATATTTTGTCTCATTCTTTTTGTTTGATATCTAGTATTACAGGGTGATGATCTGACATTCCATTGCACATCTCATAATTTTAGATTGATAGCTACTCATCCAATACGCTTACAAAGAAATGATCCAAACAAGTTGGTTTATTGTGGAAAGTGTAGAAAGTTATATGATAAAAACTAGATTTAGTATATATACGTGAGTCACAGTAATTTTCTTATCAAATATAGCAGAATTGCTGCCGGAGATTTCACAATAAAAGTTTATAGATACAAGACAAAGCATTCAATAATGTATAGCTAAGTTTGGTAGTATTGAAGATTCGATCATTTCAAAAAAAAATCACGATTAATAGAATATACAAGTCTGAGAGCAGTCTATATGAGCGCTCCAAGCGCTGGGGGCACCAGTTCAAGATGAGGTGCCGTCACTCGGTAGGTAATAGACGGCATCCCAGAAAATCGGGATTGGTCACCATAGGCCTTAATACCTTGAGGAAAACCACCCATTTAAAATATTATTTCTTGTAATCTTAACTTAAAAAAAAAAAACGTTTACTGAATAAAAGTAAATATTGCAACCATGTACTGCGCCACGAAGTTTAAATTAAGGGGAGAACGAGGGTACCAAACCGAACAGGAGGTAGAGAAAGAGCGATTAGGCATTAGACCAGAGAACAAGCTGGGCTGGTCTTTTAGACGCGTGTTTATTTTGCATTAAATTGATTATTCAATCAAATTTGTTATTAATGTGTGTGTCAAGGAGCGATTACAGGTCAGTTAAATAATTGTTATTTTGTTTTTGAGAGTTCGATTATTTATGCAAGTAGCATTTTTTCCATTTTTATGTTTTTTTGTTTGTTTATAACATTATTTTTTTATAACATGTGCATTGTTCATGTATTTAACAAAAATCGTTTCATGCTGTAAACAACACCGATAAAGATTAAATTAAAAATTGTTGGATTTACTAACATTTTTCTACCCTGACGAGAGAATATCGTAACAAATTGAAATAATCAATCTAGAGATATTGGCTCAAAAACAACTATAGCTGTGAGTTACCGTAACCAGGGACCTCAGTACCTGCCACAGATGTGCTAACTAACCAAAATCTCTTCAGTATTAAATATAGGTAGTGTTGATTGACTGTAGTGTGTGTAATTGAAATTTTAGCACAAGAACAGGGGCGGTACCTAATTTAAACTCACTATTATTATTCAAATGACACAGTATGTTTCGATTTTTGAGGAATGTTAGATCGAGGCTCGGATCGAGGGTTTCTCTGCCGTGCTCTTTCCCCTCGTTAGTTCCAGGATGAGAACGGTACGATTTACTTTAATAATAAAGTAGACGTTTCACAAACTTTTCGTTTCTTTTACATATCTCCACTTAATTTCCCAAATATTTGCTATGTCGGGCGCATGTCCAGTAAGTAAAATTGAGTAAGTTTCCACAACGTAGGTCCTATTTGTTTTTCATTCCATTTTTCAGTAGATTTGTTGTTTAAAAAAGGTATTAAAAAATTCTCATCGTTCAATCTTACTGAACGAACCCGGGTATGTTATACTACAACCTACTGGGACGACAGGGTGGATTCCAAGGACATATAAAGTCATGAACATTCTAAAAAACATTTCGGGCAGACCATCTTAATATAACATTGATTTTTCTGGCCTGTCCAAGTATACTCCCTCCGCTGATTCATATCCCAAACACGTGTAACAAAAAATCATATTTCCCATTACAGTGGGAACAGGCTAATGTAAGGCCACTTCTCAAAATAAGTCTTACTGATCTCAGTCAACTTCGTTCAATTTCTGTGCTTCCAACACTCTCAAAGGTTCTCGAAAAAATTATGGAAATCCAGATTGCTGGTTTTCTGAGCACAAATGAGATAATTCCGGAAAAGCAGTCTGGTTTTCGTGCCGATTACAGCTCTTTCAAATGTTACAGACATTTTTAAGGCCTTGCACACAAACGGTGCTTGTGCTTTGCTTTGCTTTAATATTACTGGACTTTACAAAAGCATAGAAGTGATGGCGACTTGGGTGTTACTAATCTTGGACGCCGGCGTGATACAGGAGACTGGAGAGTGAGTCCGAGTATGCAAGTCCAATTGTTTTGATTCCCAAGAAAAATGGCGAGATGCGCATGTGCGTAGACTACAGGGCGTTAAATTCTATTACGGCGAAGGACAGGTCCCCTTCACCAAGGATGGAGGATCAACTTGATAGATTGGCAAATAAAAGTTACTACACTACTTTAGATTTGACCCACGGGTATCATCAGGTTCAAGTGCATAGCGATTATGTGGCAAAGACGGCGTTTGTGACTCCGGATGGGCACTATGAGTACTTGAAGGTCCCATTTGGCTTGACGAATGCTCCGGCGGTGTTCCAAAAGGTGATCAATAAGATGCTGCAAGGCATGCAAAATAATTTGGTGCTGGCGTACATGAATGATGTTTTGCTACCTTCAGCGTCCATTGCTAAAGGCTTGGTATTATTGTAAATGGTGCTTCAACTTGAAGCCTAGGCGGGGCTCGAGTTGAATCTGGCGAAATGTATCTTTTTGGAGGATAAATTGGAGTCCTTCGGGCATGAAGTAAGTGCTACCGGCATTCGACCGGGCGGGAGAAAAGTACAGGCGGTACCAGATTTTCCCATTCCTATCAATATTCATAATGTTGTGTAGTTTGTAGACTTGGCTAGTTATTTCCGAAAGTTTGTGAAGGATTTTGCTACTATTGCAAAACCTTCTAAGTATTTTATTTTTTTTATTTTATTTTTATTGTGTTGAAATTACTTATTTATTTTCATTTCACCGTAAATATTTATGTACTAAAAAATTAACTCTGATTTGCGATTTTAGAAACATACCAAGGGCAATCAAAATTAATTGATTCTCCCGGTCGGAAACCCAGAACCTTTAATGCATCACGAGTTGAAAATAATGTCTGCGGAGCCGAATTTATGCATAAGATATAGTTGCCTTACAGAAAACCAGAGGTAATAAAATCTGGGTAAAATATCATTTGATTCGAGTGTCGAATAACAGATTAGTTAATTTGAGAATTTAATGGCACAAAGTTGCTCGTCCCGAAGTTTATGGGCAAAATTTGATAATCCTTATTCGAATCGACTCTCCAAGTTATTTCCAATTAAATTCACAAGTAAAGCTCTGCAATTCGAACATTAATAGTATCCGGGTAGATTAATGAAGTTGTTGGACCTTGCCTGCTTGCTACCAACTTAACTAAGATTACTAACTTGGGTCGTCTATGTCGTTTACCTTATGCATCACCGATTGTTATTAAAGGATATTGCTTTGAACGCCATATCGGCTTTTGCTAATGGTATTCGGTTGTTCTTTATATGGTTTACGATGCGATATTGGGGCTTTCTTGCTGGCTGATTTGTATCATTAGGCTGATGAATTTTGATGAAATATTATGTTTTAGTATTATTGTAACAGATTAGCTGCTCCAGTAGGAATAAAGTTGGATATATAGGAAACCCAACAATTTTATTGAATATCGTAATAAAAAGGTATTAGTAGCTATAGTTAGAAAAAATGTTCATGATCTGTAGTGTCATCGATTAGAATAATGTATTGGGAAAAAAAATTGCATTTAAATTAACTTATCGAATAAATTAAAATGGACAAATGTGGATCGTAACGCCTAAAGTGAGTATTTCCAGTCCGTGCAACAACAAAATCGAGGCTGGATGCCGCGCGGCGAAAGTTTATTTATAAAATAACAAAACCGCCGCACGACCGCGGCACGATTTTACGATTTATACAATACCAATTAGGCACCCACCGGACACATTCACGCAGCGGCCTATGGGCATCAGCGAATCGGATGTCCGACAATTAATCTATAGGCTAAAAGAGCATCATCGGGTTATTTTATAGGACTTTTCGTGTGATTTAAAGAAATTGCTATAATAATAAATGTCTCGTTTTTTTATATAAATGTTTCATTGCGAATCAGTGAAGTCTTCATGAATCAATCTGAGTGAATTAATATGTGTCATTCTATCATTTTCATTAACCCTAGGTATTGAAGTCCCTAGTTGCATCTAACCAGTTGTTTATTCAAACTTCATAATCTTATTTGTGGTATCTCTTCCGGTTCGATATATCAAAAATATGAAGATTTGATCAAAATAGAAAAATCTTTGTTCCTTAAAGGAAGCCATCATCAATGTTGCTTGATGAAAGCATTCATCTGAATGAAGAAGAAATGGCGATTCTAAATCTCAGTATCATGAAGATGAGACGAAATTATTTCTTGGAACTTTTCACAGTGATTTATACTGAAAAGTGTAGAACCAAAAATTAAGGCGTTCAAACTGGAGATGTACTTAGGTAACTTAGCTGGAGAAAGGTCGTTAGTGTAGGCGATTTAACATAGAAATATCCATGGTGTGTTGTCAACATTTGAGCATAAAGCTTAAAAGAAGAATCTTGGTTATTTTCTAAATTTTTCTAAGGTTTATTTTTCCCTGATCGATCCCTTCTTCCTTAGAGTCCTATGTTTTTCGATGATATTACAATTTTATATGATAAAAAAGAATTGATGGTTGAAATAAAAATATATATCTAATAATATCAAAATCTCACTTATCTGCTATGTGTGTAATGGAAGCATGGACATGGCGGAATTCTTGAAAACAAATTAGAGTTTTCAGACGCGGCAATGTAGAATAGAATCCGTAGAATCCATTGAGTGAGTTGATCGCATGATCAACGAGAAAGTCTATGAAAAAGTGTTATTATTAAGATTTTTGTGATGTTTAGTATTATTTAAATATGGTCTGCTGTACACTTTTGTTTGGCACGTTGGTTCTGATTTTCACTTATTTTTTGTCAGTAGACAGTTATTATAATGCCAATAATATCAGTTGATGTTTTTCATATTGCAAGATGAAAACTGCGAAAACGTTTGTCGTTTATTGTTCCGCAGTTGAGCAAATATGACTGATTAAGTTGGCGTTTCCAACGTGAATAAGTTTGATGGAAACAACTTTGGTGCGATGTCAAGCTATGCGTTTTTAACACTGCGGCAAGAAGGGATGCGTTTTGACCGTATGAACTCTACTTGTCACACTATCCCATCGGGATCCGTTTTAACAGGATGTTTCGCGAGTCGAATTTGGGTAGTGGTAGTATCATGGCGAGTTCATTAAAGATTGTTGGTTCTAGAAGCGGAGTAGTTTATCAGGCAAGGAAGTGGAACGTAAATATTTTATTCACACAACAACCAACCACGAACTCAAAAATTTCTGAAGAACCGCTGCGTTCGAATTGTCAGGTGTGACTACAAACATACAACTGCACGTGTTCCGTTCTATTGCGGTCGTCCGGTCGTGCGGTATCGCCGCAGCATGATACGGTTGAATCCGGTTTGGGTGCGGTACAATGCTGTGTGTGACAGTCCCCATTCAATACAATGGGTTCACACCATTCCGGCACACCGGAGCGTTCTTGCCGCAGCGGTGAAAACGCTATGTGTGACACCACACTTCGGCAATGGAAATTTCACATTAAGGGCGAGTTCTCATGAGCGTAAGTTGACATTTCGGGCGTAATCACGTGATAATATGGTGTAATTTGATTGGTAAAATCTCCAGCATGGCGAATATTTTACCAATAAAATCCAACCATTTTATCACGTGATTACGCCAGAAATGTCAACTTACGCTCATGAGAACCCGCCCTAAATGTGCCGTGTGGTGTCAAGTGTTTTCACGAGGCTCCGGTTTTCCGAGATGGTGTAAACTCATTGTATTAGGGCCATATTCTCCGTAGTTCAAAAAGCCTGGCTTAGTGGAAAAGCTCGGCTTTGTCATACAAAAAGCCAAGCGTTTCCACTAAGCCAGGCTTTATGAACTACGGAGAATACGGCCCTTAGACGAGAGCTGTCACATACAGCGTTGCACCGCTCCTCAACCGGATGCAACCGCATCATGCTGAAGCGGCACCGCACGACCTGACGACCGCAATAGAACGAAAACACGCGCAGTTGTATGTTTGTAGTCCCACCTGAAAATTCGAACGCAGCAGTTCTTCAGAAATGTATGAGTTCATGGTTTGTTGTTTGTTTTTTCATTGATCATGTTTGAGGCGGATCTATATTCATTGAGTGCCTCCACGGTAAAAATCATTATGGGAAATCGAAAGAATACACAGTCGTACATTCGAATTTTGTCGTAGAACTTTGCAAACCTTCCACTCGACTCTCGTTCCAAATTGATAGGGTGAATCCAATATTGACGATCCACCACCTTTCCTAATAAACCCTCTGCTTCTAGAGCACACACAATCTTTAATGAATTCACCATTGAACTACCACTACGAAAATTCGACTGGGCTAAACATCCCGGTAAAAGTAGAATTAATCCGGTCAAAACGCATCCCTTCTTGCCTCAGCGTTGAAAACGCATATAGATATTATAGATAAGACTAAGACTCTTCCCAGGCCTATCAACTCCTCAACTGATGAGCTTACAGCATGGTGCAAGAAAGATGCTCAAGCTATGTTTGTACTAACCGCAGCCATGAACTTTAATCAAATAACATTGATAGAAAGTTGTGAAAATGCAAAAGATATTGTGTCTACGTTAGTCAATCTACAATGATACTTAGCACAGCATGTCTCGAAGATACAGAATCTTTCGAAACGAATGAAAGATGCAAATGACTACATGATAATTATGACGAAAATATTGAGTATCTTGCCTATTAAGTATAGAAACGTAAGGCAAATATGGTTGTCATAAGATCCCACCAAACAAACAATTGATAATAATTTAAAGGCTCGACTTCTTTTGGATGAAGAGAGTAACCTCCAGAATTACGAGGAAACCGAACAAGCTTTTGCAGCAGAAAATTAGAAGCCGAGAGGTCCTTTATATTATAATTGTAGAGAGGCCATATCTCAAAATACTGCAAAGAAAAGAGAAAGAAGCAAGATAAAAACCCCAGAAAACGAGAAAATCCCAAAAATGACAAAAACGAGACAGCTTCCAATGTAGATTTTGAATTCTGAAAACAAAATTAACTCTATTGAACACTGAAAGTCTGGATCCAATTGACAACATGCCATATGATCTCAAGAAATACCAAAAATCTTTGAAAACAGATTAGAGCCCCTGTACCTAGTGACTAACTATACATACATACTTACTATTATAATCTAATGCACCTTCACAGGCTACATAAATAATACATCACCCTGTATATAGCATCTAATACACAGGCTACGTAAATCACCCTGTATAAAATTGAAACTACTTACATACCCAGGAAAATAGCAAGAATACGTTTATAAGGTGTTAGTTGTTGTACCTGTCATTACATTATTCGCTTTACAGTTAATTTATTGAAACACTGATAATAAATGGGACAAAAACACAATCCGAAGTTTAACGCGGATGACACACTAGAGAAATAAGTTTCATGAGACTTGTTGAAAGAAGCAGTTGCATAGTTGAAGCAAACAGTATTATTTTTAAGAATGAATCATGAATAATGTACAGTGGTTCCTTTGCGCATATGACATATAGGCTAGTCTTCTTTCAAACGTTGTTAGATGGTAGCTTTAAGTCAAGAGTGACACTTGGAAACGACCACCACCTGTCGGTAGATGGAAAAGGTACGATAAAAATACAAAAGCTGATGCATGGTGGTCCATTTTTCCATTTTCAGCCGTTTTCTATCCTTAGGATATAGGCCTCTTTCAAATTTGACCATTGTCTTCGGTTTTGCGCAACTCGGTACCAATTCAAGCCTGCAACCCTCTTTATATCGTCGTACCATCTTTGTTGGGGTCTTCCAACACTTCTTCCAAGGTCTCCATCTAGTGATATACCCGCTCCAGTTTTCTGTATGTCTGGCCACGTGTCCTGCCCATTGACATTTTAGGGAACCAATTCTTTTTATTATGTCGGAGACTTTGGTTCTTTTCCTTATACATGTATTTATTTTGTGGTCTCTCAGGGAAATTCCTAAAATTCGTCATTCAATGGCTCTCTGATATACTTCCAATTTTTGTTTAATTCTTCTGGTTATCACCCAGGTCTCGCAGCCGTATGTGACAACAGGCAGTGTACACTCGTTATAGATTTTTGATTTTAAAGTCATTGGAATATTCATGCTGAAGATGTACTTTAACTTGCCGTAAGCCGCCCATCCCAGTCTAATTCTCCTATCAATTTCCATTTCTTGATTTTGTTTGCCCGGTGTTATAGCTTGGCCAAGGCATATGTATGTTTCTGTCTTTTTTATTATGCTGTCATGGATCGGTATTGTTTCGTCTGCATCTGGTGTATTTGTAATAAACTGGGTCTTTGTGTAGTTCATGTGTAATCCTACTTTTGCCTCCTCTTCTTGTAGTTCTTCCAACATATCTATCAATTCCTGTTTGTCTTTCGTCGGCAAATCTTAGATTGTGCAGGCGTTCACCATGTATGTTCAATCCTTTGTTTTCCCATTGTAGCTTTTTAAAAATATCCTCGAGCACTAAAGTGAATAGTTTTGGAGATATTACGTCCCCTTGCCGAACTCCTCTTTTGGCGTTTATTCTGTCAGATGATTCATGAAGTCTTATCGATATTGTCGAAGTCTTATAGATGTTTTCAATGAGGTTTATATACCGTTGATCCACTCTGGCATTTCTCAAGGATTTTATTATTGCCCAGATTTCTACTGTGCCGAAGGCTTTCCGGAAATCGACAAAAGCCATCCATAGGTTTATATTATATTCTGTAGCTTTCTCGATCATCTGCCTTACTGTGTGTAGATGTTCTGTCGTGCTATAATGGCTTCGGAATCCAGCCTGTTCCTTTGGTTGGTAAACTTCGAGTTTTCGCTCTAATCTGTTGGTGATTATTCTGGTGAATAAATTATATATTTTTGATAGTAAGCTTATCGGCCGGTAGTTTTCGAGATCAGTCGGGTCACCTTTCTTGTAGATCAGAACAACTACAGCATTCTCCCAATCTTTGGGTATATGTACTTCTGTGAGGCACTTATTGAATAGTTTCACTAGTTCTTGTCTCGTCTCAGTATCGCTTTCCTTGAGCATTTCAGGCAGAATGTTGTCTTCTCCTGCCGCTTTACCATTTTTCATCTGGGATAACCCTTTCTCCAGTTCTTCCATATTTATGTCGGGCATTTCTTCTGAGTTTGCATTTACTATTCGTATTTTGTCTTCTCTTGTCCTTGTGTTTGCTATTTTAGATTCGTACAGATCTCTATAGAAAGATTCCACTTTTAGTATCTGTTGTCTGTTTTCTACTATGTTGTTTTTCGCATCTTTTATTTTGGTTATCTCTTTCTTAGGTGTGTTATGTCTTAAATATATTTAGTCCTTTGTTCTGTTCTAAGGGATTGCACTTGTTTCGTTTGATGTGTATGTATATCCTGTTTCGCCATTTTTCTTGCTGTTTTGTTGGTTTCTGTGTATTCAATAGTGTCTCTTTCACCCTCAGTTATCAGTTTTCTCCTTTTCTCTAGTAGCTGTTTCGTTTCTAGTGACAGTTTGTCCGGCGTTTTCTCTAGGGGGCCTATTATCTGTTCTGCTGTTTCTGTTATAATTGTTGTTATTCTCCTATTGTTATCATCTAATGACTCTTCTGTTTTTCCTGGATTGTTGGAAAAGTTTTCTTTCAGCCTTGGTTTGTATGTTTCCCTTCTTTCTGCTATATTTTCTCTACTTTCTCTATTCGTCGTTTGTTTCATCTTTCTTTTTCTTTCCATTTTTGTGTTTATGAGCAGTTTGCATCTTACCATCCTGTGGTCACTGCCGGTGTTGAATTGGTTGACTACATTTACGTCTTGGATTATCTGTTTATGACGGGAGATTATAAAGTCAATCTCATTTTTGGTTTGTCCATCTGGGCTATTCCATGTCCATTTACGTTTGTCTTTCTTTTGGAAGAAAGTGTTCATCAGATAGAGTCTTTCTCTTTCTAGGAAGTTTGCTTACATTCTTCCCCTTTCATTTCTGGTGCCGAGTCCGAACTGTCCTATGTGTGTTTCCGTTGGTTCTGCTCCTCTGCCTATTTTTGCATTAAAGTCTCCTCCTAGAATAGTGTGCGTCGTTGGGTTCTCTCTTATTGCTCTCGCTATGTCTTCGTATACCATTTCCACCTCGTCGTCTTCATGTGAGGAAGTTGGAACATAAGCTTGTATATATTTTAGCGTTATATTTTTATTTTTATTTGTATTTGATGCATGGTGGTATGGTTCAACAATTAATAATGTTTCATATACATATAAGGATGGTGTGCTTACAGATAGGAAAATGAAAGTTGTTGAATTTGAAAAAAAGGCAAAGGTTTTTGAAGGTTCGAACCTTGTAGGAACAGCTGTTCAAGACTCGAGCAATACCTATAAAATGCTATTCAGATGAATGGTCTGCACATCATATACCTATTATACCGACATATATCGCGGGTTGTTTCGAGATGGTGAAGCAAACAATATGAAATGAAAGTATGCCGTCTTTGTCAAGGGATAATATTGTTTTCTAATGCCATGCGTCAATATGAAAATATTCCACCAATAAGCATAAATTTTAAGCAGCTGATATTGCAGGGATGCCTGTCATAAACAAATTAATCAAAGAAACCACTAGAAAAACAGAGCAATTCAAAATGACGCATAATAGCCTCCAACCTGATATGACAATACCACACAAGAAACATGTTTCAAAATGCCAACCGCCGGCCAATAAGAATCTGGCATTTAACGCATGCGCAGTTGATGACCTCGTTTTACTTCGTTTGATAAAGATACTTATGGCAAATCATATATTTCTCTTTCTTTGCTTCAAAATCCGCACATTAGGTAAATAGGGAAGGCGCGATTACGTCAATAATAGGTATATGTTTGCACTGCAAATTTAACAGTTTCTGACAATTTGACACATTATGGCATGAACGTTGTAGCTATGTTAATGTGAAATATCTCAAGGTAATGGTCAAGAAGGACGTGGTTGTAGGTGTAAAGTTCAGTGATGTTGAGAACTTTTTCTGCGAGTCTTGCTTAATGGATAAGCAGCATAAACTGCCCTTTGTAAGAAGAATCAAGAACATGTGAAACTAGATACCGGTGAGAGAATCTACACTACAGTGATGTGCGCAACTCCTTCGTTATAAGCAATGAGATACTTTGTAACTTCTAAAGATGAAAAGAGTGTTTATCGTGTAGCATACTTTATTGAGCACAAATCGGATGTATACGAGTGCTTTAAGAGTTTCAATGTAAAAATTAATACAAAATTTGTACATTCGGTGAAAGTTTTGCATACTGACGGTAGTACCGAGTACCTACCTCAACAATGAATTCAAATGTTACTTAAGCAAAGAAAGTATAGATCTTGAGGTAACCGCGTCATATACCCCTCAACACAATCGGACAATTGTTGAAAGTGCACGGTCAACGTTACACCAGTCAGGTGCTCCAAAATACTTGTGGGGTGAGACAGTTAATACTGCTATTTAGATACTTAATAGAGTGTCTACTTCGCAAGCTCCAGGTAAAACACCATACGAAATGTGGTGTGGACAAAAACCAACACTTGACCATTTGAAAGTGTTTGGTTGTGATGCATACGCGCATGTGCCAGATGAAAAGCGTAGAAAACTGGACACAAAAAGCAAAAAACTCATGTTCATTGGACATGATAAAAATTCTAGGAACTATAGACTTTTTAATCCCATAACAAGAAAAGTTATTATTCCAAGAAATGTGGTGTTCGATGAAAAAAGGCAAAGTGGTTTGAAGCCAAGCACAGTGGAAATAAAACTCGATAATGATGACGTCACTGATTTTGGCGATGTGAAAGTAGAAGTTGAAGAGGTTGAACAAAAAGCGAGAGGAGAAGTGGAAGAAATCGAGCAAGAAGAAAATAGAGCATGTTGGAGGGAACGATGAAATGCCAGATCTTAGACCACACCGCATGCCTGCCAGATTTCATGATTTTCAATTAAACTTTGTAGAAATTGACATTCCAGACACTTATGATGATGTTATGAAAAACAAAGGCAATGACAAATTGAAGAGTATGATGCTTTGATTAAGAACAACACATGGATAATGGTAAAAACTCCAGAAAATATCAAACCTATAGAGTCGAGGTAGGTTTTTCGAGCGACCCAAGTTCACATAAAGGGGCATTTCATTTCGTACTCTGTTCATAACAAAAAGGCCTAGAGTGCCAGGTTAATTGCTTCCATCAGGAACTAGCAAGGAGTCAAGGAACGATGATGTTGAAGTGAAGATCCGAATCTCGGGTATGTGAAGGACTCAGTATGGTCAATTGAATACTCAAGTCTTGCAGCAGAAAAACATTAATTGAAAAACCAGTGACATTTACATTTCAGTGATACCAAAGTCACCAGATACATAGATATCACTCAGCCTTCACATATTTTTGTGCATAAATTCCCTTAACGACAAAAAAATCCTATAACATTATCGTTCTTGATAGTTCTAAGTTGTTGACTTATTTACAATCTAAATGAGATTGTAACCAAAATATTTTACAAGTTATTTTCAAGAATTTTCGTCATATCTGCTACCGGAGGACGAAAAAGATCTCGATGCTCGTAATCGGCTTTGGTCTCTCTGGTATGTTCGCGCGGTCCCGCTTAGCATATTCATCGAGAACAATGAGATGAGTCCCGGTCTCGCGGGCGTAAATTTTCCCGAACTATTTGCGGCTGCCGCCGCGTTATTATTCTCCCGTTGCATGAAATAAAAGAATTCAAAATATATATCTGTATGCGATTTTTTCGTCACCGTCCTCGTTGGTATTTCATGTTTATATTCGCCCGCGTCGCGTATAAATATCGACCTTTTTTTCCACGAGCAAGAGCGGCCGTTTTGTAGCTCCGAAGATATGCGGACGGGGCGCATCTTTATTGCCGCAATTAGAGGACGCTATATAACGTCCGGCCATTATTACCCCCAAAGTCAAATGTATATTATACGTAGTTACCTTTATTATGTGACATAAACAAGACTTCAATTAAAATGTTATTGGCGAGGTGTAAAAAATAGTTAGTTTTGGGAACTTGATTTGATTCATCACTTAATTATATTTTTCGTTCAGTCAATCTTGTTTTTAAAAACTATTTATTTTATTAAAAACTAAGAAGTTACAACAAAAAATACTAGACTCTAATTGCTGCGGCAAAAAGCCGATTACAAAAGAATCTTGATTCTAATTGCTTAGTCTAGCCAATAACAAGAGAATGAGCTGAGAAGCTCTGCGCGTCGTATTTATAATAAAATATCGCTGATGGTGCAACTGAGTAGGCGAAACCTTGATATGACGGTACTTTTTCAGGCTGGTTATATCATATCATGGCTCATATCCTCTTAAACTTTGTATTCTGAGCAACAAGAGAGTAGCCCAGAAGAAATGAAAAGAAGCTGCTTATGCAGACGCGATTGGTAATAGGAGCGGCAATGTTTTCAAACCTTACTATTATGATCAATTATTACTCCTAATGCTTAAATTATTGGTTCCGTTAGTCACTCAACGTATGATTATCAGGTATTTCAATTTTCTCGAATCCTTTTCATGTTGTAGTTCCATCGACAATAAATTCATCAATCGGAAGAAAAAAAAGCTTAATGCTCTATGCAAAATAATTGTAAATTGTTCACTCGCCTTAATAAGCCATAAACTACTGGTGGCTTGTAAGGTGATTTACTGTAAAAGGCACTATCGTATAATTCACGACCGCAGCTCAGCTCCGGCAGCCATGAGACACAAGAACACGGATGCTAATTATGCCGAAACAATATTATATGCGAAACATGGCGGATTAATTATCTTCAATACACAGAGAGGGTACGTTCTGTTGTGCGGTTTGGATATAACAAGCAATAGCATCAGATTTATGTTTCAGCACAATGGTGCAGCTTGTACTTATGCGCTTTAAGAGATATAGTTCATTAGCAGAGCATGGAAGGTTGCTGCTAAATCCATTATTGTAGCGTTTCTGAAATTATAAACGGGCCAGCTTCGTGCACGTATAGGGAACATAAATTTGTTCAGGATTGCATTTTGGTTATTCATGGAGTTTTGCCTTAATTGCAATCCTAATCTAAAAGAATCATCTTGTTGCAATGTTGGCAACAATACTTACAATGAACTAAATCTGAATTCGACACAAATTCAATCTAAATATCGGTTGCATTTGTCAACTTATACCTGCACCTGACACCTTACGGTCACATTGTGCCGTCAAATGAATCGATTCATGTCGACAATATTACAAAGTACATACACACGAGTAAATGCTAGATCTGAACCATCGAGATATGGACCTCCATTTAACTTACGGCTTTAACGCATCGTTCTTTCTGCATTTTATTTGCCTAAAAAGGCTGTTTTTCTACGCGGTAACTACTGACAGTTAAATAGATGATTGACTGAAGTTACGATCTATGCAGGAGTTAAATTTACTACGCTTATGGAAAGTGGTGCTCTATTTTTTCAGATCCTATATGAAAGTTACTATGCATGCGTAATTCTATATATGTAAATAAATGCGCAAGTAAATGCATATTGTATTATGCGAAATTGTAGTTTCTAGTTGAAGTCGTAAATCTTGTATGAGTTAGGTTAGTTTTGTAATACTCTCTATTTAGTTTATTTGATGTTGGTAACAGGAAAACTACCTACATAGTACAAAAAAGAAAATTTTTAGCGTTATCAGCTTTTTTATCGGAATAATACACGTAATACTAAAAATAATATCAAATCAGAACATGATAAAAGCCCAGAATATTTTGAGGTCATGTGGATTACAATTGATTTCAACCTCTGAAGAAAACTTATTGCCAAAACTATCATCCTGAATTGTGAAAGGGCGTTAAAACAATTCAACGAAAATAAAACCAAACTATGATAAAAGTGTAAAGGATTTATCCGTTTTACATAAAGGTGATGCTGTTCAAATGTTGGAAAAAGTGCCGTCCTTTCTTAGCAGCATGAGATCCAAACTTCCTTTCCAACTCTGAAGGTTATGTTGTTGTGTGGGTCGTTAACAAAATTAAGGAAACAATGTGGTTGTGAAAAGTAATCTTCATCCTTCTCGTCTCCAAATCAGACATAAAAATCTCGCTTGAAAGGGATGATAAGCACGAACTCATGGCCAAACCATTCAGTTGACTAAAATACTTGTTATCAAACTTGGAAAAAGTTTTGTTCTAACACTATATACAGTGTTAGAACAAAACTTGCTATAGCAAGTAGCGTTAGTAGATTCTCCATAAATCTGCCAGGTATAGATATTTTTATCAGTAGTTTTCTCATCAGAAACAGGCAGCTTGCAGGTGGTATGCTTGATGGGAACAAGTTTTTAACATACAGGAGAATGCCATTCTGAGGAACTTCCATCGATTTCATATAGCTGGAAAAATCAATGGAGTTTTTGGTTGCATAGGGGCTAGTAAAACCGGTGACAACTCTCAAAATGTAATTCAACCATGGAAAAAGTTTATAACATGGGAAGTCTGCAAAGGAAACAACCGGCCTTAAGGTAGGATTTTTAACTATCCGGCATTGCGGTATGCGGCAGCGGTGTGCGGTACTGCGATGTTGCGAATATCGCAACCCGCATGCTATTGGCGGCAAATTTGTTTTTTAACTGTCAGGCAAATATTTTTGAATTCGCGATCAAAAAATGGAATCAGCTTCCAGGGGCGGATGGGGTAGATCAAACCGGTCCTGGACTTCTCATGCCTACCGGCCCATAGACTCATAGTCTCTGCAAAAATGAAAGTGGGACTAAATTTAGGACTATGTTTTTGAACTAGGAACAGGTGTTCCGGTTAAATAAGTTTCGGATGTTTGAGAGTTCAAGCGTTCTGAACTATCCAATGTTGATTCAATCGGTTCATATTCTGTGGTCGGGAGTAAAGACGTTTTTCGAACTATTAATTTTTGCTCTGACATTAGATTTATTCACAAATCACAAATTAATTACTCTGGACACCAAGGTCGTGGCGCCATCTATTAGCAGTGAGTTATAGGAGTGACATTTGATAATTTTGATATTTAGTAAATAAAAAATTAAAAATAAAACCATTTTTGTGCAGGATTTTCTACGAGTAAGGTTGCCAGACGTCCCGATTTTAACGGGACAGTCCCGATATTGGAGATTTTGTCCCGTGTCCCAATGGACGCTTAATGTCCCGATTTCACGGAATTTTTTTAAAAGTTGGAAAAAATTAAAAGTACCTACTTATAAAACACTTATTTTTGAATTGTACTTGTTAATTATCTATTACTGTTATTCATAATTATGTCCAGATTCTTTTGGTTTTGACGATAAGAATACACTAATGCATTTTATGCACTTTAGAGGGTAAAGTGGATCTTTTCATCCCCAGGATAAAATTCCACTTTATTTCCAAAGGGATTAAATTTTTACTTTATTTCCCGGGGATTAAATGAAACGCGTTATTTTTAATTTTTAAATTTTGTATGAAATTTTATTGTACAGTTACATTTTATTGCCTTTATATTAAATTATTCCTTCAAAAAAAAAGTGTCCCCATTTTTATTGAAAGTCCTGATTTTTTAACAGCTTTTTGATTGGTATACCCGATTTGTAGATATTCCAATCTGGCAACCCTACCTACGAGCACCAAGGATTTTGAGTGTCCCAACTAACCAATCCTTTGTGTGGGCCCCCCACGTGTTTTTTTTTTGCAAAATTGCAGACCCTTGGTAAGAATCAATCTCAGGTCAGGACAAGGCAACACCCTCCAACAAACTTCATAGGTAGCAACATACCAAGAAGAAAATACCATAAGACAATTTGGACTGAATACTACAATGAAGTTGAGCTCAATATTGACATCCTTGCGGACCCCCCAGTGTGAAAAACACTATCGGACGTCATCCAAGAGGCTGCCAACAAGCACATACCAAAATCATCAGATATAATGGCAGGAAAAAAACTGGAAATCCCTAGTGGGACCAGGAATGCACAAAGCAACTCCCAAAAAGAAAAACAGCTATAAGGGACTACAGAAATAACCCATCTATGGAAAAGTTCATTAAAATGAAACATACTATTGCAAAAACAAAACGTTTTTTCAGGAAAAAGAAAAAACAGAAATTCATGGTATACTGTTTTTCAGCTAACAGAGACTCTAGTAATCGCATCAAGGTAGTTTGGTCTAAAGTTAAAAAATTTGCTGGCAAGTACGAAAACCAATCTCAAACAATTACCACAGACGATGTAAGAGTGAAAATTCTTGAAAGGCTGGCAGCTTTTGCAACCCAGCCAAAGGTCAATATCCAAGATGCGACAGAACATATCCCACTCACTTTGGGTGAATTCTATGCTGCACTAAAGGAAAAAAAAGGCAGCCTCGAGACTTGACGAAATCTCATACTCCATAATCTCAAATCTCCCAGAAAAGCCAAAGATCAACTCCTATACATAAACAACAACCTGATGATGAGGGGTGATCTCATACCTGATCAGTGGAAAGAGTTGGAAGAAGTCTTTCAATAAAAAGGAGAATAATTGGTATAGGCAGGTGCAAATTGAGTTCCCAATGAAAACATGGTTCAAAGATCTTCAATACACACATAGACGGCATATCACGTCCATCACTAGGATGCATACAAGGCACTGTTCGATAGGACAGCATCTTTGCAGGATAGGGGTAAAAAAGAATCGGTACTGTGAGTATGGTCAGATTGAAAATTTGGATCACATGTTACTGGACTGCCCTATTAATCATAATCATTTTTCAAAAACATTTGCACGCCGGAGGGGAAGTTACTAGTGGCAGGGGATAATAACAGAGTATACTAAATGAGTTCAATGGCAATAACATAAAAATCAAATCGAACAGCAATCACGTTCCGGCCATAGTTTTCTTATGATGAATAGGGCTGCGTATGGCCAGCCAATCATGGTCTGAGCGGTACCGTAGGATCAAAAAATAGGGCTGGGGCATTTGGGGCAACAAAAATAAAGGAACTGGTCCCCGTTCTTGACGATATAACAATTTAGAAGATAATATTATTGGAGCTGAAATTTTTGGTGTAAGGTTCACAAGAACTTATAAAAAAGTTTTTTTTATCAAGGTGGCAGACGACGACCCAATTTTGGTGTCCGGCCCACCGGGTATTTGCCCGGTGTCCCGGTGGTCCCATCCGCCCCTGCCAGCTTCTCGTCGTTCTATTGCTGCGATTCTCTTGCTCGAAGAAGATGAAGAAAAAGCTGTATTCTACTGTTGTGTTGTGAAAATCGCAGTGAAATATCAAACATTTATAAAAGGCCTGAACAAGAAAGAGCGTATTTTCATTGAACGTCACTCAAATGATAGTGAAACTGAATGTGAAACTGAATTTGAAGTATACCTAAGAGTTTCACGTGACCTGTTTTACTATATTTTGAATGCAATTGAAGGGGATATATATAACAACAAAGCCTCAAAATTGTAGTATTTTTCCAGGTCGTGGGGCGTCGCACACTATTGCGGTGTCGTCGAAAAACATTTTGGAGTTTTTCAGCGGCACGCCGCAAAGATAACTTGCGACGACGCAGTGTCGTTGACGCATAACGCATGGTAAAAAAAACAGTTCAATGTTACAACATGGTACACAACTCACCGGCACGTCGCAAAGCCGCACACCGCTACCGCACACCGCAATGCCGGATAGTTAAAAATGCTACCTTTATAGTTCTTCCCACCTTGTGGACCTTGAGCAAACCATTCAGTAGGGATGTCAGGACTCATAGGATGAAGCTGCTCCTTACTGGTTACAAAATATTCCAGTGTTATTCTGGTTTGGTCCAAGGTGTTTTTGAATTTCGAGGTTAGGACTTTGTAGACTAGGTAAACCAGTACAGCTTTTGCAACACACTCAACAATATTATTGATCTCAGTTACTTTTGTTGTGATAAACAGCTGTTTCCTGCGAATATCAGAAACAGCTGATTGATTGTAGTGGAGCTGGGCATCATCCTGCTGAATGTGCAACGTTCCGTCCATTTCTTGGGTAGGCAACTATACTCTTGCAATCTAGACGATGTTACTTTTAGTGTTTGTTTGTATCTTTAATGTAATGTTTATTTTACACGCTGGCTTGTGCTCATTGCGCCTTTTAACTTTGACGCCTTTAGATTAGTTCTTGATACATAATTTAAGTTGTTAACTTGTTTTTATATTTATTATTCCTTTCATTCAGGTGCAGGTCTGATGATGCCTTAATAAAACGAAACACGTGTAACCCTAACTGATTATATTTGAGACTTTGACTTTGAGTTTTGTTTTCCTTTCTTGGACACTATGTTCATCCATGTTTGGTTTCAGTTAGAATTATATGTTGGACTCCTATACAATACACCTAAGTCTTCTTCTGTAAGCTATTCATCATGGAAAGGTTTGAGCTAGAAGATCATCAGGTTTTATTACTAGAATTTGATCACTGATTGTTAGCCTGGGAACAGATTATTGAGATTATCAAGAGTAAGTGCAGTAATTTGCTCAGTCTTTGGCCATTATGCCAACAAGGGTTAGGTGAAAATGGGACAGCCGTTTGCTAAATCCATTGTACTATTTTTAGTCTCATGGTTTTCCTATCACTTTGCGGCATGTCCAATTACTCCCTGGTCACCGTAGCTCTCGATATTGTTTTGTTCAGATGTTGTTCCAAGTGAGTTCGCGGTCCAGGGTGACCCCTAAATACGCAACTTTATCCGACAGAGATAATTGTGTGCCGTTTAGAGTGGAGGCTCGCAGATCTAGCTTCCTTCTTTTCGTAAACGGAACTAAGGTCGTTTTGCTCGAATTTATGGAAAGTCCTTCTTCCTCGCTCCAGTTTTTGATTATGTTCAAGGCACTTTGCATTCGGCCTTTATGCTTGCCTCTTGCCTCTGATTATTACTGACAGATCATGTGCCTAGCCTAGAACAGTGTTACTAATGCATCATTCACTACATCTTCGCATATTCCGTTCGATTCATTGCTTTCGATTTGCTCACAATAAGTGCGCTTACAAGGATGCATTCTCGTTGGTCACCAAGTTGACGAAAACGTCTTCTTGCTCTTGGTAAAACAATTGTTCTTCTACAGCAGAAGAATCTTCCTTGTACTCAAATGGGACTATACTTAAATAAATAATTTTAATAAAGCAATAATAATGCCGATTCACATTTGCACAAGCCAATCAATTAACCGACGCGAAATTCCCAGAATAAACAAGATCCAATAACAAAAGTAAAAAGTGAAATTTAAATATCAACACCTTCTCGCGGCACGGATGATCACAATACCCAGCGACCAGTTTTCTCATGCGCGTCTCCGCGAAAAGTTTTATGACAGTATCGATACAATAAATATTGGTTAGCTGCACCGTACAAAGAAATTCGGAATGAGAGGTCCCGGGTTCGCCTTTGTGTCACTGGCAGGCCCAAAAACAAACGAAACTTTATCTAATTAGGACCCGGGCAGATATAATACAGATTTATGTAGAGTTTTGGAAACCAGAACTTGGACTTTCGGGTGATTTGTGACTTCGCGGAGCTTATACGATTTGGTGGTTTGGGTTTTTGCATGGACAAAATATATTCTAAAAGGATTATATTTACTGACTAGCAAATTCAACGCTACTTATCAAAAAGCTGCATCATTCAATTAATTTTTTGTTGCAAGTAGTATAAGTCTTACCAACAATCATTCATTCATGATCATTGATAATAATTACATCTGTTACTTACAACAATGGTATATTTACCATACAATATTATAATAATCAGCAATTGAGGCCTTCCTTTTTCACACAGGTGCTACTTTTAGATACTCGTACACCCGTATGTAAATGAAAGCGCGCATTCATCATTGGCCGCTTTATGGCGAGCGTCCAGGTAAATTGACAGTTTAGTTGCTGTCGTTTCGCCTTCATAAACTATTCTCTAAATGGATTTAATCTTATTAAAATGAAACAAAGAATATATAAATTTCCAGTTTGTTTATCAATATATTGGCGACGTTAAGGGTACTTTGAATATGGCGACAGTTTCCCAACACTTCTTACGTGTATTGAGAACTAATGTAGAATATTGAAAATGTGAAAGCAATATATTTCGATAAATACCTAGAATGAATTAGATTAAAACAACACAATCTTTAGGATAAATGTTATCGAATTAAAAAAGGACCACACCGAAATAAGCCCTTAAAGACACATTGATAGTTTTTTTAATTTATGTGCACTTTTGTAGACAAAGTAAGTGGGAGGATATGATAAACATAACCTCTTGTTATTTGTTACCTGTTTCATGGTTTACATTATTTATTTAATTTTAATTAATAGTAACAATGGCAGTAATTCATTTTTTGAAACATCTTTAGGACACTGGGTTCGATCATCTAACGCTTCCATGCTTACTATTAAGCAATTACATAAAGTGGAACATTATTACGATTAACTGGTTTCAAGTTTCAATACTTAATATCCGTTATTGTTATATAAATTAAAGTTCCTGCTGCGAAAACTGTCTTCTTCGGTTCGATCTTGCCAAGTCCGGTGTGCGATTTAAGTCTTTTCTCCTTCTCATTTTCTCGCTTGAAATGTTGAACTGTTATGGTTAATTAGCACGGCAAACAATGTCTGCATACCTCGGTGGCAGTTGATATCTGTTATGCCATTTGTTATTATATTTGCGGACCACCACAGAGCGTATTTCTGCATCTCAACCAGTGTAAATCGAGCATTTATTAACATCCATTGGAAATATGAACTGATGCCGGGCCGCGCAGACTAAACTGTTGTTTGTTTTATAAATAAGCTGTCTAGTCGTCATTTGTTTTACAGCTAAATTTGTACATTTCACATCCTAATGTAAATTTTTCGATGTCGGGTATTTATTCATTGCATCGTCAAGCAGTGAACTGGAATAGTCTGATATTATTAATTTATAAAATCTAGGTGATTTCAAGTAGATCATTTATTGTTAAGTAAATGAGAGTTCAGAAGAAACAAATCCTGATCAATCCAGCAAATTTTTCGAGGGATCGCAGAATATTTAACCCAAGGGCCATCCATCCACTTAATCACGAGAGGCACGAGGCTAGCCAAAGGATCCAAGTGGGAGGCTGATCTGTTTAGGTGCAAGATTTTATAAAATGAAATTTAAAAGTAGTTCAACTTATCATTAAACGATGGGAATTCAAAGATCTTCATCATCGTCATCAATTTGTCAATACACAAATAGTGTTATTACTGATATCTTCGTACATTCAAAAGCTCTTGAGGAAACAGCATACAGATTTTGTTATTCTTGGTATTCCTAGATCTTATATTTTGCCTCATCCGAAGTTGCGAATTTTGTATATGAAGACCACCTTGTTCCCTATTTTGATCATATAGTCTTTGTTGCTCTGCCGTTGCTTATGTTGATAGTTTTAAGTAGAGGAAGTTAGGTACCTATAGACACGAATGAGCTCGAAGGAAATGCCCCCATTGATTTTCAGGATAATGTATCAAACTTTATTGGAAACGGGCGCGATTGTCTTTGGTCATTTATTTTCTTGAATCCTATGCCGGTATATGTTTCGGTTTCTCAGCCATTACCCCAGGCTCTGGATTGTAGATTGCCTCTGGAGGCGTTTCGGAAAACAGGCGCTCAGCACTGCTATCTTTTCAGATATTTTCTTCATGAGTCTCCTTCTAGTTATTGTCTAGATTTGTATGCTTCTCCCAAAGGAAGGCAGCTTCTTGGATTCTATCGTGCTCACTTCTAGAAGCGTTAACTGTTCTCCTTCAAGGTATTTCAGCCTCTTGAAAAACTGAGCTAGGCATTTACACAGCGGGAGTTACATAACTAACAAGGGCGTAATCGACTTTTGGACAGCCCAAGTGAATCAGGTTCTTTTTGCTTCCGTGAAAATAAAACCAAAAGGATCTTGATCCACTCGGGGATAATTCCATTGAAATATCATCAAACGAAAAGGAGATCTCTTTGCTAAACAATTTGCATCCATTTCCACGATGGAGGACAATGGCAGGGTGCCACAGGTACTGCCACACATTAGTTCTTACAGAACAACGTTGTATTTAGACCTAAAACTATTAGGAAAATTCTTCTGCAACTTGACACTGAGAAATCTTGTGGTTCGGACGGTATTCCACCAATTGCTCTCAAAACTTGAGCACAAGAATTGGATCCAGTTTTTTGCAAACTGTTTTCACTCTGCCTTACACACCAACTAGGCCGCCACCTTCAGACTTTTCACAGCGACATTTAGGGAAAAAACGCAAGTTAAAAGAATCAAAAAGACGATCACGAAGTTCTTCTACATCTTCTACATCGAGAAGTTACAGTAGCAGCAATAGTAGTAATACTGAATATGAACGGAGTCAGAGCAAAAATTGTAAGAAGTTGAAAAAATATTCAAAATCAAGGTCCAGGAGAGGAACTGCAAGGAAAAATCATTCCTCTAATTCAACACAATGGTATAATGTACAACCAACTGCAAGTATATCTACAATCATTCCTGAATTTGATACTGCAAATATGAAATGAATCGAAATTATCGATTATAATGCTAGAATTTATAAATGGCCCGAAAATTTTATAGTATACCAAGCATTTAACAAGCTCAGAGGTACTTCTAAAACATGGTATGATAGTTTTATTCAATCAGAATTAGGGTGGTCGAAGCATAATTGGGAAGAGTGGAAAGATATTTTAAAAAGTACTTTTAAGAACTGTCGAAATGCATATGAATTATTCATGGATATAGCAAATCATAAGCCAATAGATGGTTGTTCATTGTATGATTTTTATTTCAGGCATGTAGCAGATATAAATAAAATGAGGTTGAATTTTTCGGAAGCTGACAAAGTATCGCTGGTTGTTGGGGCTATTGGAGATAACAATATAACTTCAGCAATTGAAGCTGCAAATATTCAGAATCCGGAAAATTTAGCTTCATATTTGAAAAATAAAACATTTACTGAAAAATCAATATTAATGCCTTTGGAAACAAATACACCTGGTACTAGTGGTATAAAAACGTTCTCAGTGCTTCCGAAAGTCAATAGAGCAGAGTTAAATAATTGTTTTTGTTGTGGCAAAATTGGTCACCACAGAACTGATTGTAAATATAAAAACAAAATTTGCTATTTTTTTTGCAATTTTAGTGTATGGAGTTTGGGGTAAATTGATTTCGGTAGTGACTGTTCATTGTTAAATTTTGTATTAGTTTTAAGTTTCAGTATTAGGTTTAAAAATAATGTCATTGGATCAGAATGTCACATTATCTGGATTTTAAGGAATTGGGACAGTTGTGTCAGAGTATACTGAGGCTCTCACTCAGATAGATGATGTTCAATTGAAAATAAAATTTTATATTATAAGGGATGAGCATTTGGAATGTGATATTCTTATTGGGAGAAATTTTACTGAGGATAAGGCAATTATTTAACATCGAATTGATGAAAATCTTGTTTTTAAAGATGGTACGCAAGTTCCTAAGTGGTTATTAGATATTAAGCAATGAAGAGAATGAAGAGAGAAAGAATTGTTAGAAGCTAAAATTATTCGAAAAAGCAACTCGCCATTCTAGAGTCCTGCCCTCCTCGTAAAAAAAGGTGAGCACAAGAGGATGATGGTAGAATATAGAGCATTGAATAAAATAACTATAAAAAAAAATCAGGGGCCTATGCCATTAATAGAAGAAATTATCGACAATTTAAGTGGATATAAATACTTTACAACTCTTGATCTGGCATCAGGGTATCACCAGCTACCAACAGATCCTGAATCCATTCCTTATACTGCGTTACTCCGGAAGGATAGTACGAGTTCGTACGTGTTCCTTTTGGACTATGTTATGCACCAACAGTTTTTCAAAAGTTTATGACTGAAATTTTCGCACCCTTAAGAAATTTTAACGTGATTCGATATTTGGATGATATCGTGATACCTTCAAAAACCATTGAAGAGGGATTGAAAATTTTAAGTAAAGTACTGGAGATCAATAAAGAGTTTTGACTTACATTGAGAATGAATAAGTCATCTTTTCTGACAGAAAATATAACTTATTTAGGCTATGAAATTTCTCTTAATCAAATATCACCATCAAAATCAAAAACTGAGGCAGTAGAACACTTTCCTTATCCTAAAACTCAACATCAGCTGAGACAATTCTTAGGCTTAGTCGGGTATTTTAGGAAATTCATAGCGGATTTTGCACGTATTACTGCGCCACTTACTAAATTATTAAGAAAGAACAGTAGTTGGCAATGGACAGATCAACATAAAAAAATTGTTGACAATTTAAAACTAAAAATATATGCTAAACCAATATTAGCTATTTTTAATCCATCATTGCCAACAACTGTATATACTGATGCAAGTCGAGAAGTATTTGCTGGAATTTTGATTCAAAAGATTGATAATAAAGAAAACCCAATAGCATATTTCAGTAAACAAACCAATAATGCAGAAAAAAAATTATCACTTTTCCGAATTGGAGTTACTAGCTATGGTTAAAATACTAGAAAGGTTTAGATTTTTTTAAATTGGTCATGATTTTAAAATCTTACAGATTATGCATTAAATAAACAAACCATAACGCTGTGCTATAACCACGGATTGCTCGATGGGTATTATCTTTGCAAGACTTTTCTTATACTATTGAACATAAAGCAGGGTCTCAAATGAAACATGTAGATGCCTTAAGCAGAAATTTTGAACAATTAGATCATATGGATAATGTTTCGCTAGTTCAAGAAGGCGATTATTCGAGAGAAGCTCAAAGTCAATATCAAAGTATTGTAGAAATTAAAGACATTTTGCTAAGTGGTGATTCTCAAGATCATAAAGGTTCTTTAAAGGAATATGAGTTACGTGCTAAGTCATTGGTGCTAAAACTGTTTATAGGTTAACTCCTTATGGTAAGAGATGGGTGGTACCTAAAAATTGTAGATGGCAAATAGTCAGAGCAAATTATGACGATATAGGCCATTTTGCTATTGACAAAACTTTAGATAGAATTGAACAGAGGTATTGGTTTCCTAAAATGAAAAAGTTTGTTTCAAAATATATAGCTGCATGTTTACCTTGTACGTATCATAAAGAATCTGGTGGCCAGGGTATTTGCACTCTCTCCCAAAGTATGCTAGACCTCACCACATCATACACTTAGACCATCTCGGTCCATTTATTGAAACTGAAAATGGAAATAAGTACCTTCTTGTAATTGTTGATGGTTTCTCAAAATTTGTTTATCTGGAAGCGGTATCTGATACGTCTTCCAAACATGTTAGGTATTAAAAAACTCCATGATGTATTCACTAATTTTGGCAACCCCAGGAATCTGATATCAGATGCAGGATCTGCATTTCCATCAAAATCATTCAAAGAATTTGTTGAATCCAAAAGCATTAGACTGTTTATAATAGCGATTGGCTTACCTAGAGGCAATGGGCAATGTGAACGTGTCAATAAAACAGTTTTGGATGCTTTTGCAACTGCTGGCTCAGAGGCTAATGTTATCAATTGGAAATCGAAAGTGGCCAATATTCAGCAGGGAATTAACAGTACTAAGCATCGAGTGACTCAATGCACGCCTGCTGAACTTTCTCTTGGAATTAAATTATGTGCAGATGGAGACTATCATATTCAAAGTGACCGTGACGATGAGGATGGTATAAAAGATGTGACTAAAATAAGAGCTCAGGCAGCCCAGAGACTTGAAGAAAATAGAATCAAGCAAGACTTAAAATTCAACGAAAAACGTAGACCACTAAAAATGTTTGCAGTAGGTGACCTGGTTCTATCAAAAACTACCAGTTTTCCTACTAATAATGAAAGTAAGAAACTTTTACCAAAATTTCGAGGACCATTCAAGGTTGAAGTGCTTCCAAATGATCGGTATAGGGTAAGAGAAGACCGATTTACTGAATGATCCAGACGACCATATGAAGGGGTGGTTGGTTTGGAACATCTTAAATCTTTCAAATTTCAACATCGATAAGGTATGCTCTCAATGGCAATAGTTTTGTTCTCGATGGCAGTAGCTTTGCTCTCAATAGCAATAGTTTTGCTTTCAATGGTAGTAGCTTTGCTCTCAATAGCAGTAGTTTTGCTCTCAATAGCAGTAGCTTTGTTCTCAATGGCAGTAGTTATGCTCTCAATGAGAGAAGTTAAGCCCTTAATGGAAAAAGTTATGCTCTCAATGGCAAAATTTGTGCCCTCAATGGCAAAAGTTTTGCTCTCAATGGCAAAAGTTGTGCTCTCAATGGCAAAAGTTGTGCCTTCAATGGCAAAAGTTGTGCGCTCAGTGGCAAAAATTGTGCTCTCGATGGCAAAAGTTATGCTCTCAATGGCAAAAGTTATGCTCTCGATGGCAACATTTTTATATGTTATTTCAGAAATCAGAAGCAAAAGGGTCACTCGGGACGAGGACCAATACAGGATGGCCGTGCAAGTAGTGCTTTCATTCATTCCTGGTACCAGTCCAACAACCAGAAAGCGTTACGGCTATGGATATGTCATAATATTGTTGTTACAAAAAAGACAATTGATTTATAATTGTCTTGGAGATTATTATTATTATTCTCTGGTTTTGTATTTTTAAAACTGTTAATATATTATCCCTGATAATTATCCAAATAAAAGCATCTAATTTGGTTCCGCCAACCCACTAGACTACACTTGTCGCCATCTATGGTATTCAAATCAAGGCTACTTTGTTGGTTGAGGACCTTTTGAATATCCAACACTTATCACTACCAGCTCTGTGTCTATCAACGTCACAGATTGATGCTTATTTTTCTGATACATCAAGATTATTTTGAAACATTCAAAACGCCATTGCGTTCAGTTGAGATACTAACATTTTCCTATCCTGTATATTCATTTGCCATGCCAAACATTCGGTTTATCCCAGTCATAAGATCTGCGATAACGCAGCATCAAATATGTTGAGTTGTCAAATGCTCCACTGAATCAAATACCTTATGCCGATGAAGGATTTTCGACAAATGAATTCCAATGACCAAAACTAGCACCTAGGACATGACGGCCTCCATGTTAAGAGCCGTAGTCCGACAGCGTCTGTTCTTCACGTAGGAGTGGCTGAAAGCATAGTCAGAAAAGCAACGAGAAACTACCTGACACATATATTCCCCAAAACATCACAACGGATAGGTACACAAAATGAAACAATGGCCTTCAGTCCCAAGTATCCCTTAAATGGAGAGAGGATGCCAAGAATCCCCGGTCTTCCAACGATGTCTTCAAAATAAACCGAGAAAAGAGAATTGGGACGTGGAACGTGTAGAGTATGTAGGTACCCGGCTGGAAAAGCAGCAAACATAGTAAAAGAGGCGAAACGACTACAGACACTGTATACTTCTCCGGAGATAGTCCTACCAGAAACAAAAAGGAGTACCTAGCGATAATTCTTGACAAGCAAACGAACAAGTAGAACGATTTATACCAATTTCGAGTAGAGTGGCACTAATCAGAATCAACGCAAAACCATTCGACTTAAACGTTATACAGTCATGTGTGCCAACGTCAGCAAGCAGTGAACAAGAGAAGAAAAGTTTTATGAACAGCTCGGAGCTCAACACTGCTCTAAAACATACAAAGAGTGAAGAAATTAACATAATTCTGGGAGACATGAACGCTAAGGTTGGACAAAGAAAGATCAATGAGGTGGTCAGTGGTTTCGGGCAGGGAGCGAGAAATAAAAGGGGAGAGCGTAGAATTTTGTCAGGAAACAGACTTTACAATCATGAATATCTTTTTCAAGCTACCTCCCATAAGACTCTACACTTGGCGATCTCCGGCTGACAGCAATCATAAAATCGTAAGGAATCAGGATTGGCTTTGTGATGATAAACAGAAGATATCGCCAATGTATAACTTACCCCGGCGCGGACATACCATGGGACCACAATCTCTTGTTAACTCGCACCAAGCTCCGACTAAAGAAATAATCAAAACAAGACTTTCAAAAAGTACAGACGTACTCAAACAGGATATTGTACTCCGACAAACTAGAGTGAAGACAAACAACGAACTAAAGAGTATCTCTGAAAATGACAACCAATAAGGAACAGAAATTGAGACCTGTGGAATAAAATAAAAGTATCTATAACCTCCGTTGCAGAGGAAGAACTGACGCTGAGCTGGACTGCGGAGATACAAGAAGGGATGATAGATACTATCCCGGAACTTATGGAAGAGAGACGACAATACAAAAACAAAAAATGCAGTAAAATACAAGGAACTACATAAAAGAGTTCTGAGATCAATCAAGGAGGCTAAAGAACGGTGGATACAGGAAAAATGCAACAAAATTGAGATATTACAAGCAAAACACGACAGCTTTAATCTTCATAAGAAAATAACGGAAGCAACGGGAATGATCAAAAACGGAGTGCAGGAGTAATCTTGGGTTCAGAAAACAATATCATTACTGAAGCTGACAAAATACTTACAAGATGAAAACAGTATATGTAGGAGCTTTTCGGAGACGAAACCATCGATAATGTGACTGCAGTGGTTAGCGAGGAGGGGCCCATCGAAGTCAACTATTAACTGAAGAACAACAAAACCCCCGGGCCAGATCAGATACATGGAGAAGTCCTCAATCTACTGGAATCACAAGAAGTTAAATTGCTAGTCATCCCCTATAATAAAATCTACATAAGTGGTCAAATGCCAAAGGATTGGCTGTTGTCAACATTCATTCCGCTTCCCAAAAAGCATAAGGTGTGCGAAATGTGCTGTGCAATCTCCTAGCATATAATCAGGGCATTGAGATGCTAGTCCTCTCGACCCTTCTGTAGAGAGCAGAAGCATGGATACTTACCGATACGTCATGCAAATGGATAGATGCATTTGAGATGTGGTGCTATAGCCGCATGCTCAAAATCTCGTGGGTACACCATGTGTCAAACGAAACAGTCTTGCAACGCATTGATGGAGAACTGAAGTATCTAGCAAAGTCTAACGTAGAAAACTAGAATACTTTAGGCAAATCATGCGAAACGAAAAATATCACCTACTTCAGCTCATCTTACAGGGAAAGACACAGGGTCGAAGATCAGCAGATCGCAGACGTATATCGTGACTGAAAAATGTAAGAGCATGGACCGGAATGACATGTTCTGAACTTCGGTAAACAAAGCAATATGGACCAATGTTATAGCCAACATCCTCAGAGGATAGGCGAGAAGAAGAAGAATGACTAATTACCAAAGATAGACGGAGTAGTAAACAAGATTTTGATATGCCAACATCCCTGTGTCTTGTTTCCTATGGCATTTGTCTTCATCTCTCAATACAGTATTGGTATATCTTGGCATAAATAGTTCATATTCGTCTGTATCATCTCTACCGCCTGCCCGAACGGTTCTCCTGCCTTTGTCTAAAGTCTTGTTGGCTCGAATGCTCTATCTATCTGTGGTAAAGATAATTGGTAAGTATACGACCACTTGAGCACTCTGCCATGTTTCTAGTATTTTGCATTTGTTTGTCAATGTTAATTCCCTTCTAGACCTCTTCTTTTTCCGGTGTCTTGTCGTTCTTTATTTGGAAGATGGCGAGTGCTATTTTGTTCATTGTAATGTATGACAATTTTTCAGAAACAATTATTATAATTTCATTGGTTTTGAGGTTCCCTGTGAATACAGCAATCCATTTTTCATCGTGAACCGAGCAATATGTATGTCTGTCATAGTTTTCGATTGGTATATATGAGCTTTTTTCTATCATAATTCCACTCTTCACTCAATAGTTAGGATGCTGGTATTTGAATTCGGCTCGTATTATTTGATGATAGAATTTTTGAATTTCTGCCTCCCACAGACTCTTTGAGAAACAAATTTAAATTTATGTTTTATCCAACATCACTTTTGTGTATCACGCCCGATCAATATGCAGCAAACGCTCGATTGTTCGCCTTGAGTTTGCTTGAAAAATAGCTATATAGCAAATTTAGTTCAAAACCACTTTTTTCCAATCCAATTACATTTTTCTTTTGCCGCGATAGTCTCTCATTAGGCCAGTTCGTATAAAGAACGCCAAACTCGGAGACCGCACGTGTACGAACGGAGCTACTACTATACTGATTATTGCACAGAAAACGTTATGCCGAAGAAATTCCAATAAACTATTAAAACACACATTGAAGGCTTAAATCAAGATGGTTTATGAGATATATAATTAATTTACTAATACAGCTAAGTATGGCTGGTTTCCTTGCTTCGCTGTAAACCATTCTAACAGTATATTCCACGTATAGATATGCGAATATGCGTTATGCCTATGTTTGTCTGTTTGATTCAAAGAAATTATTACTCTTATGATCGCAACGGAAAAATATGGTTATGGCTAATATTATGCTGGTGGCATACCAATGACTGACGCTTGCTTTGTAAAGGAGGTAAATGTGTTTTGAGAATTATGAAAAATAGGTCAGACATTTGACGATAAAAGTTATGGTGATAAAATTCTTGCCATCTATTGTTTTTAATTATCACAGGCACGTGAAGATACTATGATATCATTAATTTTCACATTATTGCTCTGAAATTTAACCATATACTTACATGATCTTTGTGGCAATCTTATTTGTATCAGGGTCTGTCTGCTTTGGTACCTCATTTTGTATAAAAGAAAACTAATTATTATTCAAAATGTACCTATCATGTAGATATTTTTTAATGTCGTTATTTAGGTTCAATTATCTATATTTGGTGACATCCTGAAGATTTATTTGATCCTCGACGCGTAAATATATTTTCAAGTTGTCAATGCAATTGTAATATGGAGACAGCAAATAAGAAGAAAGTTCTTTCCGGTCGTCCCAAGGCTGGTTATCTGTTTTCGTTTAAAGGACAGGTCGCCAGGTATATTGGCCATAATTTATTGCCCTTTTCCACAGACAATCTGATATTATCACACAAAATCCTAATCAATGTTAATTTATAGCGGTCGTCTCTCAATAAACATATGAACCCTTTGTTTCACCAACTTATAGTCCCTTTTGGTCGCGCAGGCCGAAAAATGACAGTCATTAAAAACGGAGAGTTTGAAATTTCATGGCGTCATTTTACCCACAAAATTATTTTTTTCTTTCCTTAATTTAACGAGCTATGATTAACATAAATGGTTGGATTTTTAACCATTTTGAGCTTATAAAAGGTTAAGAGCAAAATCGTGTTTTAAGTCATTTTTAATATGCTGGGTTGTTTAACTTTGTAAAATATGTTTTGGATGTTTTTATTTCTTGAGGGTGCAATAATGTGATATCTTTACCAACCATCTTTGGGGTTTTTTATTAATTCACAGAGTCATTAATTTTTTTTTTTGAATTCTTTCAGATTTCTAAAATAGGTATCCTTTAGTGCTATAAGATCTACCAACCGAATAGGACCAGACCATAAACCTATGGCAATGAAACTAGAAAAACCAAGTTTCCACAATAAGTAAATCTACCCGGGGCTATGTCAATCTGCCCCACCGCAGCCTTAGAGGCACCGCTGAAAATGCCTCCTCTTCACCTATATATGTGAATAGGGGACATTAGCGGATGTAGAAGGGCTGTTGTGTCTGCTTCCTGGGTATTGTCTAGTGCAATATCACCTAAAAACAATAGAAAAATCAGAAAACGATAATTGCAGATCTTGTGAACAATCAACAGAAACTACACTAATCTGTGGATGTCCTGCTCACTTCTGCTAAAGGCTGAAATAACTTGAAGGAGTACATCCCAAGAGGTGGGTACTTTACCATACAGGAAGCTGGCCTCCTTTGAGAGAAACCTACAAATCTTGGACACCAACTAGAAGCAGAGTCACGCACAAAATATCTGGGAAGGTAGCAGTCCTTGAGCGGGTGAAATAAGCTGTAACGGCTCCAAATGTAATCTACAATCTATGAGCACCTCTGTCTGCGTATCTGGAACCATACAATCACTTGGCATCGCTATTTTTATAAAAAGTCCAGGACTAGCGTATTTTTTGAAAATTTAACCGATGTCTCAGGCTCATTTGCAATTAGGAGGCTCTGACAAATTCTAAGAATTCTCTCCCGGAAAAAAAGCCTAGCGGCAATACATCTTTCTGAATATCAATGACAGCATCTCTATAGCTCATTCAGGTGTAAAACGAGGATCAAGGAATTTTCCTGGAAGAGCGACTATCACAGGCAAATAAGGTCTAAAGTCCGAGTTAAAAATTGTCAACTTCGCATACGGATTCAGAAATGAGAGGAAAGAGATGACACCCTTATCAGTGGTATTTATAGTCAATCGCCAGCGAGTCGCCAGGGAGTCGCCGTGTGCTGGGCGAAAAACGGCGACTCGTTGGCGATTGACTATGAATACCAGTGTATATATGTCTTTCCTTGTTCCATCTCTGGTTTCTTTTGGCTTTTCACAAGTTGATATGTTACGAAGTGCGAGAGGTGATTGATAGTCTCAAAATGAAAAATAGGGATATTTTTGGTCCTCAATATGAAAATGATAAAAACCATCAACAACGTTATTTTAGTACCGTCAACAAAGTTTATACATCTGGGTTTCACAAAGAATCTGTTCCCGGATGGGCCATATGTTCTGAAAAAAGCCACGGTGATTCCAATTTTTGAAAAAGACGATACCAACTTGCCTGAAAACTGCAGACCGATATCCTTATTGCTAATTATTTCTAAAATATTCGAGAAATGGCAACTGACAAAGTTTTTCGAAGCAAGTGGTCTTTTCTCACCCTGTCAGTTTGGTTTCCGTTAAGGTAAAAATAGAGTGATAGATATTTTGGCCCTCATCTCGGGCATCGTTGAAGCATTTCAGGATAGGCAATATAGCACGGTTTTGTTTTGTGATCTTAGTAAGGCCTTTGACTGCGTCGACCTTGATATTCTCCTGCAGAAGCTTGGAGCATGCAACTCTCAACTCAGCAGTATCAAGCTGATAAAATCCTATTTTAATAATAGGTGTCAACACGTGAGATGCATGTGATGGCGTAACAGCGGAGAGGGTGGTGAACATAGGTGTTCCACAGAGTTCTATTTTGGGCAACATTCTCTTTCATATTTACATCAATGACTTACCAGCAAATGGCGCCAGTGAGCATTTCACCCTCTATGCTGATGACACAACAATTTTTTTTGCTGGAGACACCCTGGACTCTGTACGCTGAATCTAAGGATGCGCAAACTAGGGCTGAAACATGGTTTGCGTCGAATAGGCTGTTGCTGAACAGAGAAAATACCAAAAGAATGGGAGATGTTGGTGACTGGGAGGATGGTCTGACAGAGGCAGTATTCTTGGGATTCACAGTAGACTCAAAGCTACAGTGGGGACCTCATATCATAGAGGTCGTCAAAAAACTAACAAAGGGCATTATGTTGTTAGGAGCCTGTCAGCTTGTGTCTCTTTTCCTGTGCCGGGAGTGGCATATTATGCAATGTTCCACTCCCATATTATATCCTATGCGATTCTGGCCTGGGGACACTCTGCGGTGGTTCATAGATTCTTTGCACTGCAGCGGAGGTGAGGGTGATGGCATGCCTTGGATACAGGGATGAGTGTAGGAAGCTTTTGTTTCTTTGCAAATACTTACGGTTCCCTCCGTGTATTTTCTTAAGAATCTGCTTTTTACAAAGAGAAGTAGGAACTATCAGCAGCATGAAAATGCTCACCAATATGATACCAGGAATAAAAATAAGCTTGGGCCTTTATACTAGCGCCTCAGAAGATGTTAAGACGGTCCGGGTTATTGGGCAATCAAATTTTTTTATGTTTTACCCCAAAATAGCAGAGAACTTCCCTGCAAGGTCTTTCATAGGAAGATCAAGGAGATTCTTCTAAAGAATAATTTTTTTTTCATTCTCTGAATTTCAGGAGTTTAGATTTTAAATGTATATTGTCTATATGTGTTTTAAGCTTTTATTTATTATTAAGTCAGACAAATGTCGAGATTTAAGTTTAATGCCTCCTTAGTTTGTATCTATTTTAATTTTTGACGTGTGTAAACATTATTTGTACTGGCATGATGATTGATTGATCGATACCTAGTAGTTTATTCGAGAAAATACCTACCTTACTTTAAATGGTTCTGGATATCACTAGATGGTATATGACAAAGAACCGAGCAGAATACTGTCTATGTATATACAAGTAGATACTTCGTTAGAGATGTTCAGTTACTAACAGATTCACCACAATATTGATCATTAGGCTCTGAGAGCTGAAGAGCGAGGTTGAATTCGAAGAAAAAAAGTTGTTCGACGAAAGGGTGAAACTTGGCTCTTATCAATTAATAGTGCATCGATGATGAATTAAATAAACAACTCTCAAAAAGACGCAGGAAAGAAAGTAGCAAAGAAGGAAAATAAAAAAAAAAGGTAAAATAGGTGCTGGAACGAGGGAATTGATATGGAAAAAAGGAAAGAAATTCTCACGGATAAGAAACAAATATAAGGAAAGATAAGAAAGAAACCAAGTAGCAATAATCGAAGATAGAGACATAGAAGAAACGACGGTTTAAAATGCCTAAAACCAAGACCGGTTACCATCAAAACCATGCGTATGAGAAATGAAGATGTAACAGAAACAATTGACAAGAACCAAAAATCACTTCAGGTGTGGAAAGGAAAGCGCCAACGCAGACACAAATCAATAAGAACCGAAAAAGAAGAGCTACATGTAAAATGATAAGGAGTTAAATTTGAACATGGCTTCTACAAAAAAACCAAAAGATTCCACCTTTCCTAAGAAGCAGAGCTTTTAACCCATATGTATCACCCATAATGAATATAATATGTCGAAAAAGTATCTGAGTCATCTGTCTCGTCTCGCGGCATCACTACTCGTGTTTTATTTCGAAGGAAAGTCTTCACCCTCTGCATACAGTAACTCAATAAACCTTTACAGGCAATGGCAACAATAGAGGTTCCAGGTTCCGTCACCATATTCTTGCAAATTTTCAATATGAATATATGAGATTTTAAAGTACCAATCAAAAATAGGACGGCAAATATGTCGCCACTGAACCTCTTTACAGGCGAGAACGACCTCTGGCGGGACTTTGAGCTGCATTACAGGAGCATGACTTCGTCCGGACCTTCTCGAACCCCATGTTTATGAGAACTGAAGTAAAAACACACAGTCTATCTTCACTCCTTATTTTATAAAAATATAATCTGTTGAAAGGGGGGTTGAACCTTCCAGTTTTGTAACTTTATGTCTTGTGTTGGATGTGGCATGAGCAACCAACCTTATGTTGAATACAGCATGAACACTTATGTATAACTATTAATGCTTAGGTACCTATGCATATCATATGTGACCATATTCCCCTCTACCATTTGGTAAGTATTTTGATGTATACATCGCAGGTTTCCCTAACTCCCCTCCCATATTTTGTGCCTTGTAGTATTTATGCTGATGATGGATCTATGATAGATCCGAAACATGTTCAACTCCCCTTTCAACTGATTAATATTTTTATAAAAGTGAAGATAGACTGTGTGTTTTCCAGTTCTTTAACTATTTTCTTCACTGTGACACATGGACTACTCTTTCACAATGTAAAATGTTTATGATACGTAGGTGTAGGTACCTCTATATCATTCTGTTATGCGCCATATCTTTATACCAGCAAAACTTATCTCAAACTTTATCATTAATAACCAGTATTGGTTGGATATTAGTCCAAACCCATCATTATCTTTTACCAATAAATTGCCTTCATCTATCGCTCCATATAAACATGCAAATCTCATTGGAGCTTTAGTACCCAATTGACTGTCCGGCAATTATCTATCAATCATTTGAAACGTTATTATAATCGACGCGCGTAATCTTAATGGTTATTGACAAGAAAACGTTGCTCGCTGTGAGGTCGCGGCCTATCTTTATGGCAAACAATGGAGGCACAAAATATGTAATATATTTATCTGGCGGCAAATGCAAGCAAACACCGTAACATAAGTTTTAATAGGTTTTATGGTGGAACGAGCCAGATGTCTCCAGCCGTTATGATGGAAATAACGAAAAAACAATTTGGATTATTTTATGTGATGCCTTTTATACTATTTTAAATAACTTTGCAAATGTATGTACGTACCATCAGCATAGAGTTTCTGATAAAAATGCCGATGATTTTAAAATGTCTTACCTTTTTCGTCCTCAATCACTATGAAAGAAATTTACATTCCTGGAGCTATTTTTAAAAACAAATTGTACCGGATAGACTTTAGGCGGAGTGAACAAGGGCACTTAAAGTCGTTAAGACTAAATTTACAATTTAATTGATAAAATATCGTCATTATCCTTGTTGGCGCATTTTATCGCGTATTCAACAAAAATATTTTTTGCTAATTGATGTGCATAATATAAAAGAGGCACAAATTCCCTGTAGGAAAGTTACGATCATTGGCAAATGGAAATGGCCTATACGGGGTAATTTATTTATTGGTATTGTCGGTGAGTTGGCTTTTGCGAGATTATCAAAGGCATTTTATGCATTCTCGCGGCCTTTTTATATTTGGCGAGCAAAAATAAACGATACCGACTTGGTTCGGGCTAACGTGGGTCTCATATTGTAAAAGACAATTTTCAATTTCAAGGATATTTGCTTTCAAATAAATAGAGCTTCAAATTGCAATCAGTCTCCCCAACACACCAATTAAATCCGACTTATAAGTTGTGGCTTCTTATTTCGGAAAATATAATAGAGGTTTTGGACAGTGTGCCTCGAAATCCACTACAAAACAGAGCCGCTATCTCTAAAGCCAGAATGGCTCAAAGATTTGGCCTTAAGCTTAAGGTCCATAATACATTGTTAGGAGCAATCTGGTACGGATTTGAGAGGTGTAATATCGGGACCAAATCCGCACAATATAAAGTTTACAATTGGAAACTCTACAATCCGTTAAGAAATATTGATCGGATTAATTTCAGTTCATTTGATACAAATTGATCCAATTGAATCTTAATTTGAACGAAAACAATTTTAATTTCAAATGAATGAGAATCAGACGAAAAATGAGCTCCACCAAAACATAATTCGTTTGTCAAGGGATGAGAATATGAAGAGTACAGTACGTCTGTCTTGACAATGAATTTCATAAAAAGAGACATAGGATGCATGCAACGAAAACCTTTGGAGATCTAGATACCTTCACAGTTGAGTGGACAATCACAGTAATGTTGATCAAGGAGTGAAAATTATGTAAAATTTAAAAGCATCAAGAAAAATATATCATTATCACTAAAACGCGCCTTTAATTTCTTCCAATTCAAACGCAAAAAAATTGCAATTATGTTCATATAACGTACGTAAAACCAATTAATAAAATTATTTTATGTCAGTCGATAAATTAGACACAGGTTAAATAAATTTACGCATATCTCCCCATAATAATAACCCAGCATTGTATTTTAATAACAATTATAATTTTTTTTCTGTGTCGAACATTACCTATTTCAATAATGGTTATTTTTTGAATCGCGAAAATACATTAGAAAATGGCAAATTAATGCTGTTTATAAATAATCATATTTTGATTAAAGGTATAATTTCGAGTTATATATTATAGTAGAACAACTATTTAATTGAAGTTAATTGGTATATTGGGCAATAGTTTTACGTATCATTATTGATTAGTGTAAGGTGAATTTAATTTTTTATTTTTGTACAGCAATTTTCCAGATGAGTTCTATTATGATTACAAGTCATCTGACTTAGTTTATTTGATCTACTTCGGTGTCATTATGACACATTTAGCATTGTCATTTCAATGTCATTATAGGTCCTTCATAATAGCACTAGTGCGTTTAAGAATTCATAAAAACATCCAAATTATGAAATAAAAATATACCCACAGAAAGTTAGTTACCAGAAAAACCTTTTCATTGATGCTGTCTCGATATTCGGAGGGACACTTCCGAACTCAGAGTCACCAGTATTAATATTATTTTCCTTTATAAAGCTGAATGGCACAAAAATGGACTCCAATATTGCAGCTGCCAAAGTCAAAATTCTAAAACCGACCAGTACGGGCACCAGCTAAATTTTGAATCTATTTCAAGGCAAATCAAATCTATTTGGACCATCGTAGATTAAATTTTAAATGTTACACGTGTGATACCTATGAACTTTATTAATGAAACTTGTGTAACTAAACCGCTGGACTAACGCCTCATGGTTTAACGTTACACGCGTTTCATCATGGTGATCATATCGAACTAGTATCATCAATAACTATAATTTTAAGGGATAATTCACCCTTTGACTTTCTGTGTTTTAACTCTGAGCGTATTTTGTTTTCAATTTCAACCTGTTTTGCAGTCAGATCAAGGTTCATGTAAATGTTCTTCTCCTTGAGCCTACTACGGCACCGTATAAGCAACTGTACATCATTTACAGATTTTAGGGTAATTGTTACTGCTCGTGCACCTTTGATGCTTTTTTTTCCAACTCTGGAGAAGCACTTTAAAGTTGGAAGCAAGTTGGTTAAGCTGCGAAGCAGGGTTGTTATATCATTTTCATCATCATTTCAGTAATTTCTTTCAGGCACGTTGAATAGCATGACATTGTCGGCCCTGGATCGACGGCAGCGTTGCCAGCGCTATTACGTTCGTAGCAGATCTATTACTTAAGGCAATTATTTATTACGCTGCTCAGAAATCTATTACGTTTTTCCTGCATGAATCAACCAGAGAACCGAAAATTTCAACCCCCTGTACCGGTTACGCTACAGGACCTGACTTTGCTCCTTGCAGCTTATTTAAGTTTGCATATTACGATTCTAATTAGGCAATCTCATGTCCTGTCAAATGAAATTCAATATGGAAGTTCAGGTTAGACACCGTGTTGTTTACATTTAGGTGACTGATAGAAATCAATGAAAAATTATTATTGGTGTTGAAGTCCTGATACAAGGTCTCCGAAATTTTTGATGACGATGTCGATGGTTCTCAAGGCTCATTATAGCTAAGAATGGAATCTGAAATAATGGAAAGACTTATTTGACACTCTAAAATATAGTTATTCTAAATTCTAGAAATCATATAGACCATGAAGACTGTGCTGATTTAAGATCTAAAGAATCATGATTCTAGATTTGAGGCCTATGCCTTTGAAGATTTTAAAGTGGTCCAGAAAAAATACTTTTAAGATTTTACAAGGCTTTTGATTTAAAACCTCCGATGATCTTGGAGACACTGAAAACTGATGATTTTTCTGAGATTGAAGACTTCAAGATTCTGATGATTCAGGGGACAGATATTCTATATGGAAATATCAACCGATTTAAAGAATCTCAGGCTCTTTACTTTAAGCTTCTAAAACTCCAAAGATTCCAAGGATTCTAAAAATTTAAAAGTAATGAATGAAGTCTTCAAGACTCCGAAAGACACCGAAAAATGTAAGGGCTTCAAAGGTTCTGAGAAGCCGTTGAAGAAGAGACTTCCAAGATTTTAATAACTTCAAAGTTTCTCGAGGCTTGAGTCCTAACAACGTCTTACTGGTAACGTCAAAAAAAATGATGAAATATTATCGTCTAAATGACGTTGAACTCTTGATGTTTAAGTGACGTCATAAAAGTAATGTCATAAATCACCTATTTTGGTAAGATGCGGAGAAAAATTGACTATATAAATTGCGGACAGAAATTGACTATATACAATGACGTAATTTGGACGTCAGTACTCAGTATGTTGATACCTTTGCCAATTCAAGACTGAAGTCTCCAAAGATTCTAAGGGCACTTTAAAATTCAAACATCTAAAAGCTCTTAATTCAATTTGAAGACTCCAATAAAGTCCTATGAATCTGACTAAAGTTTGAAGATTCCAAAGTTGCCAAAAATGTAATTATTCGATGATGGTTTTTGTATAAAGTTGATGCCAATCCTGCCAACGATTAAGTTTACACCGCTGATAATATTCCTCTTTATTATAGAGTCCATTGATGCCCTAAGCCTATATGTATATCCTCTCTATGAAATCCTAGAAATGGCCGATTTGCCGATAATACTAAACTTTTCCATTGCCCCAACCAAACATTTCAAATTCGATTGGGCCAAAACTGAACTGTCAATGAAACAAGTATTGGCCATCGATGTTTTCATAGAATTCACTGGCGTTCCAAACATTTCATTCAAGCGGAACGGAAACGTTATGTATCTAGGCGTGTTGTCAAGTTCGTTCTATATATATTTATTTTCTACTTTACTATTATAGATCCATAATACCTAGGAAACGAAATACGTTAGCACACCTATAACAACCTGATCCATAACGCCCGCTTTTGCGGGCGTTATGATGTATAACGCCCGCTTATAATACCCTAAGGTGTTTTTGTTGTTGTTGTTCTATTAATTTGCACTTTACCCTAGGCAGCCACTAAATGTCTGACAGAAAATAATTTTCGGTCTAGCCAGGATTCGAACCCGGTCTACCATCAACGTTTCCCATGTAGTCCAGCGCGTTAACCCACAGGACCACCACCGTTGCCTTGCCTTATGAGATGTTTATAGATATATTAATTTATCTCGTTTCTATGTAGGGGAAAGTACTCTGAGATGGCATACTTTTTGAAAATGGTTTATAAAAATTCAAATTTTCCTAGATGTGACAAACCAAAAATTTGTGCAAACAATAAGAGCTATTAAAAAAAAAAAACATAAACTCTTACAAAAACCATCTCACCCAACCCCTATGGGTGAGATGGCATACACTTTAAAACTAATGTACTTTATTTGCAAATATCGCAAATTATATTTTTCGCGCTTCTAGGTAGGCCAATACACTCTGCGTGGCACCATTTTTTGCACATTTGGCAACGTAGCCACCATTCCCTACTTCGTGACCTACTGTATGGTTCAAGGCAATAAATGCAGGCTGGATCTTCTTCCTCTTCTGATCCAGAATACTCCGGCTCTTCTTTTTCACTCCCAGAAGACGAAGACAGGCGGACTTTCCTCTTGGCCGAGCGAGCAGATTTTCTTAAAACTTGAGCTTTTTTACTAGCCACTTCTAACTTCAGTTCTTCAATGTCTGGCGTAGTATTGAGAACTCCGAATTCTCCCTTCTTTCGATTGGATCTGATTGTAAGAGTTGCCTTCGGCAATGGCGAAATTTCGGATATGCTTAGGTCCTTGGATGATGAAGGACCAGGTTGTTCTTGGGCGGCTACTGATGAAAGTCCATTTGGGTCTTTTGGTACTACAGGGTCTTTGGATGATGAAGGACCAGGCTGTTCTTGGGCGGTTACTGAAACTTCATTTGGCTCTTCTGGTACCACTGGCACTGGAACATCAGTTACATCCGCAGGTGCAAACATGTAGTCCGGAAAAATATGTTCATTGAGTGGGAATATTCCAGCAGACGCGAAACCACTTTGACCATTTTTTATTGTTGCAGCTCGCAGATACGCTTCATTGAATATTCCTGTAACTTGTTGGTGAGTTACCGTTCTACCAGGGTGGCTTTTGAGCCAAATATTCAATTCTTGATTATAGAACGTGTTCAATGGCCCAAAGAACCTAACGTCTAGCGGCTGAAGCCTGTGGGTGCAATGTGGCGGAAAGCAGAAAATTACGATGCCATTCTGCTTCGCAAATGTTAAAACATCTATGTTTTTGTGGCTAGAATGACCATCCAAAAGCAACAAAACTTTGTTTTGAGGTGAAACTTTGCTTTGTTTCACAAAATGTTGCAACCATTTGAGAAAGACCTCTGCGTTCATCCATCCCTTTGCCTGAGCAAATCCTACGGAACCCGTTGGAGCATGGTCCATTAAATCCAATTTCATATTTTTTCTGGGAAATATAAAAGCTGGTGGAATGTATGTTCCCAGAGCGTTTACACAACAAACTGAAGTGAAGTGATGGCCTTTTTCAGCACTTGTTAAAACCCCAACCTGCTTTCGACCTTTAGTTGCGAAAATCTTGGCGGGTTGCGTTGGTACTGTGCTAAACTCTGATTCGTCAACGTTCCAAATTTGCTGTGGCTCAAAGTTATATTTTTCCATTATTTCGTTCAAGTTACGGAAAAATGCTTGAACTTGTGGTCGGTTGAAACCGCGTGCCCTTGCAGCTGAAGTAGCTTCCGGTATGCGAAGAGATATTGTAGGATTGCGCATTCTGAATAATTTTAACCAACCTCTACCAGCTATCTCCTTTTCAAATGAAAATCTGTGAGGAAGTTTCTTCCTAACGGCTATTTGATACGCTAACCTTCTAACATCGCCCGAAGTCATCCCAAAAAATCTGATCTCTAAATCTTGTAGATGATTGACTATTTCTTTCTCCAAGTTTGCGTCAAATGTCGCCTTATGTCCACCTAGATTATCCTTTTGCACTATTTCCCATTTGAGCACGGCGCCGCAATGTCGTGAACGGAACATCAAACGTTTTGGACGCCAATAACCAACCCATTCGACCGCTCTGAACAGCATGGATGGCCTCCCTCATGTGATTCTCACCCCATGACTGCCTTGAAGATTTCCTAATATATGGAGGCATATCTGAAATGAAGTTTATATACGATTTCAGATAAAATGTATTAACAGACTAATTAATATAAGATAGTGATGTAGGTGAGATGGCATACTATGCCATCTCAGAAAACCCAGCTCCATGCCATCTTACCCACATACACGTGCAAACTGAAATATAGTCATGAAAATTAGAAACTTCAAACAAACAGTAAACCACCAAGATTAGTTTCAACAGTATTCCCAAAAGGTACAGAAAAAATTGAAACTTACCTTATAATGTCATCTACTGGCGTCCGATAACAAGCACAGAAATATTTATCAAAAAAAACTTTTAAGCGTCGTTTTTTTAAAACGTTCACGCAGCAACTCACAAGCGAACAGAAATAAACCAAAAATGGCGTCGGTACGACGGCATATGCATTATTCACGCGCAGCATTAGCGGTGTTGCCATATCTATCCGATTCTCACAAATACAAGCGCTATGCCATCTCAGTGACTATGCCATCTCAGTGTACTTTCCCCTACAGGTTGCAGGTACAGGTACAGGTTACAGGTAGCGGTACATGTTAAAATACAAAACAATATTCTGTCACACAAGTTTAACTGATTTTGTTAATAATAAATTGATGAAAAACATTTTGTTGAGTAGAAAATAAAGCATTGTATGCACCACGGGGATTTTAAGATTATAATCCCCTTGGTACATAAATAGCTATTTTATATTTAATCCATGCGTAGTTCGGTGTTATATCGATAATATCAAATATTATGTACTACGTTTTTATGAAGTTTTGAAATAGTTTTGAATACGATGATATTGAAAATGGCATAAAAACAGGTACTGAAATCGATTTCAGTCTCAAGGTCGTTTCACCTTTTTTGGAATCGTCTCGAGATTTATGTTTTAATTTTAATTTTGCCTCTGCTGCATGTAAACGGGGAAGATGATTGGATTCAGAACTTTTTGAAAACTCCATGAAAACGTTGTAGTTGAAAGTTTGATAGATGTTAGAAAAAGATATTATTACATATTGAGAGGTTAGGTTTCGTTTTGCATGGTGAAAAATATTTATTAACACGTCGACTGCCGATCACTCCGATCGGAGTTTACTGGCACCTCTCGGCGACGCCAACTACTCCGATCGGCGTGTTGTGCATGCTCAATTTGTGTCTCTGGCGTTAGCGAGAGAATCGCAGTCGCTCCGGGCGTCCTTCTAAATGCATTTCTCCAGCACATGTTTAAGTTGGTTACGCGTTTTTTATTTTTTGTGTCGCTAAACATGGATACCAGATAAAACGAATAAAACAACGGCGTCCTTAGAATGCCTCAAAAAATATGGTCGGCAGTCAACGTGTTAATAGATAAAAGTTCTTCAAAAGTATTAACTAGTGTATTTGTGTGATGTTTAGGAGATCAGAAGACCACATATTTTAACAGGTTATGGGTCCAGGTCATCGTTTGATCTGATTTTTCGTAAAAAGGATGTGACCCCAAGTCAGTTGGTGTGTTCCAACAAGTGACTAGCAAAAATGGCAGATAAAACTGTTGATATCGCGACAGTAAACAAGTTTGATGGCTCTAATTTACAACAACGAAAATTCTAGTTGAAAGGTGTCTCCGAGTCAAAGGCATCTATGGGGTTATAGATGGATCTTCAATTAAACTAAATAAGACGCAAATTCAAGAATAAGAACTGTGGAATAGAAAAGATGCCCAGGCGATGTTTATTCTTACCTCAGTAATGAATCTCAATCAGATAGCCTTAGTTGAAAGTTGTGAGTCTTTTGAACAAAAGTTTAGCCTCAGACAAGATGAAAAGTACAGAATTTGGCAAAACAAATGAAAGATGCAGGTGATGATATAAGTGAGGTTGCAGTAATGACAAAGATTTTAAGTGTATTGCCTCAAAAATGTATAAATGGAAGACAAGCTTGGTTATCACTTGAAAGTTCAAAACAAACAACAAGACAGCAATACTTTTAGATGAAGAAAGTAACCTTGAATCCTATGAAGAAGCCGAAAGTTCTTTAGCAGCCCTCTCTGTTAAAACAGAGAACAAAATTGTAGAAAAAAAAAGATCACATCTCACGACAGTGTAAGGAAAACACATATTTCAACTCTAATAACAGAGGACAACCGAATCAAAGAGGAAATAATCATCGTGGTAAAGGTAGTTATATTACAATGGTCGTGGTCGTGGTGGTTATTACCACAATGGTCGTGGACAGGGTGGTTATTACAACAGTGGTCGAGGAAGTAGTTTTTACAATAACAATTAACTGTAGTACTGGTCCTCCAAATTATGGAGACAAGGCCCATGCTAATTCAACAAGTGGTGTAACTGATAATGAAAGCAATGAGACTGCTCTTATTGCTGAAGATAATGAATGGCTTTCACTTATGTGATTTGCCACAGGATGCATGGATTATGGTTAGTGGGGCATCTGCCCATTTGACTTTGCATGAAGATTATTGTGACTTTTCAAACAGAAACGTATTGCTATCGGAATAAAAGACAATAGTAATACCTATAAAATGTTATTACGGACTGTAGTAAACCGTGCAAATATTATATTGCAAGACTTTTCAAAGGTATGGCATGAAAGATTAGGACATGTAATCAAGAACTATCTCTTAAAAATGGCTAAGAAAGGACTAGTGAATGGTGTTAATATCAATAAGACTGAAACCTATCTGTGTGAAGCTTGTTTGTTAGGTAAGCAACAAAAAATATCCTTTAAGCCAAGATCAAGTCCTTATGTGAAGCTAGTGGTTGGCAAAAGAATTTTTACTGATGTCTGTGAATCTATGTCAACACCATCTATACAGGGAGAAAGCTATTCTTTTAATTTAAGGAGGAATAGTCAGGATATTCCATAACACATAAATCAGATGTTTTTGACTGTTTCAGAACATTTAATGCTAAGATAAAGACAAAATTTGGTCATCTAGTGAAGATTTTATATAGACAATAAAACCATGTTTTTAAGGATTATTCAAATAAAGAAGGCATCGGATGTGAATTAACTGCACCCTTTACTACTGAACAAAATGGTAGGGCAGAACGGGAGAATAGAACAATAATTAAGTCTGCCCGTTCCATGCGTATCATTTAGGGGTACCGAAGTTTCTTTGTGCAGAAGCAGTCAACACTCCTACATACTAAACCGAGTACCAACTACACAAGCACCTAGTTCAACGCCATATGAAATGTGGAGTGATCAGAAATCATCTTTAGAACATATCAAGATTTTTGGATGCACTGCATATTCGCATATTCCTAATGGTAAAAGAAAGAAATTAGACCCAAAAAGTCAGAAGTTTATCTTTTTTCGTTATGACAAGATTACGACAAATTAGGGATTATTCAATCCTGATACACAGAAAATTACTGTATGCAGAAATGTATTTTTTGATGAAAAGATGGAAAATAACTTGTTAAAATCAAGAAATGCGGTACGAATTCAATTGGACAGAGGTGATGTCACATGATTCAATGGAGTTCAAGAATAAATGGATAATTTAGAACTTGAAGTCTATGAGAATGAAAATAATGAAATCAAAATTGAGGATGACCCAATCGAAGATATACAAAGACATATACCGAATTTAACACCACAAAAAAGATACACTTACTATCAAGAAAATACGAGCTGAATTTTACTAAATTATTTCCCTCAACGTCCCAACAACATAGGTATTGAAGAAGCTGTAAATTGTATCGAGAAAGAAGAATGGATAAAAGCAATATTCGAAGAGTTTGAAACACTTCAGAAAAATTCAACATGGGAAATCACACAACTCCCTAAAGGCAAAATACCAACCTAGTATGCAAGCTGGAAAAATATTCTTCCATTTAAGTGACCCAGTAATATTATGTCCCTCGAGTTTCCTTATTTTCACTCAGTTATTGATATAGAAAAAAACATTGTAGTTAAATCTGATGATTTGCATGAAATCCGCAAATTTCACATTCAACAACATAAATGCTCAGTTTGGTATTCACAGACATAAATTAAATACCTCACATGGTATCACAGAAGCAACACCCGGTACTCAGTCGTAAAATTATTATTATGCGATTAACCCATTAACTTTATTTCCTCCAAGACTGGCCCTCCTGCGGTATCGATTAGATAAAACATATACTCTTAAACAAGATATTTGTTTCCTTCAACAGAGTGATAAAATTATGGCGTAATTTGAGATAATTTTATGTTAGCAATTTCATTTATTTGAAATCTGCGATAAACATTTTATCATCACAAAATAATTGCATCCGGCTAAGAAGGTAACCACTTAATGCATCAGTCGGATATTTTCGTACAGAGACGAGATACTTTCCCACCTGGCAAAATATTTAATAAACATCCATAATTTATAAGGATGCCATCCGAAGATTATACGCAGGCTGGTTGTTTGGCATGTGTTTTTCGAGCCATTCGGACAAGAATTATGTCGTGCCTTGGCGGGAATATCAGCACCGAAAGATCTCAAAAACACACGTGTCCCGTGCTTCAAATCATCATAACCTTCAGATATGACCAGATTGGTGTCGCAAAAACAACTAAATGCCTCCCTTGTGCGAATTTTACCGCTTGGTTTCTACCACCGCATATTTGCAGGAGATAAATCTCACTGCTGAGATATAGGAGATATAAAATATCACTTTCGACGATCATTTTAGTTTTTCTTTACCGGTTCTTTAATTCTTTTTGTTGTTATTTGTACGCTTGTTTTATTTTCGCCAATAATTACCTGTGAACGAAATATATACCTACCTAAGAGGATTTATATACTATTTGGATCTATTATAATTGAGATTAATTCAATTTTAAAAGGTATCGCCCAAATAAAATCAAGATTTCTTGAAACAGATAAAATTCTTACAAGATCCCCAAGAGAATTTCAAAAACTCCGTTTGAAAAGTTTATCCCTCGAGGCGGGCGAGGGTGCCAGTCGTCACACTTTCATGTTTACATTGGTATAAATAGATGGTTTTGTCCAATACAGTGGTTCAATATGCACTTAGCCGTTTATTAATATTGGGGGATGGATTTAATACCCTTCACACTTTCCCGGGCGCCTTTGTCATTCAGATTTTATTAATATGACGACAGTTTTCAATTTATCTAAGTAAATACGGGGTAGGCAGATAAAAGCCGGCAGTGATTTGTAAATTAAGTGCCTGGCGCATCTGCACGCGGATGAATGGTTAATAGGAAATGATTGAGAGGCGATTTATTGAGCATATTTAAAATTAGTGTTTTAATGAAGTTTAATTTTTTAATTAACCCTCTGGATATATGGTTGGAGGATTTACCAATGACATCAAAACGTTTACTAGTGTTATCCAATTTTGCTGTGTTTTTTGCAAATTTAAATTTTTGAAACATTTATTATATTGTGGAGACTAACTGCACTTCCAGGGTTTAGTTCGTCTACAAATGAATAAACATTTGACATGTATTACCTATCAAATCTTCGAAAAACTGCAAAACATCGGCGTTACTTAATTTCACATAAATATATTCTCATATATTCATCAGTAATTTTCTTCTCATTCCATGTACTACCAATTTCTTAAATTTCTTTATGCTTAATTCTGTTATAATTTCATTTGTTGAATCTTTGGTTTCTTTTTCTTTCATCTTCAGGTTTCATTGAACTTACTAGTGCTATACCTATAGGTTCCCAATTTATTATCGATTGTTATTCTGCATCTGAGAATCATTTCTTCTTGTTCAATGTAGCTGTACAGAACTTGTTAACATTTTTGTTCATCGAAAACTTCAATAAATCAAAGGAGAAATGAAAAATGGACAAAGAGAATGATTATAGAATCCGCAAAGTTATGTCAAGTTAATCCACAAAAAAAATACCCTATTTGAAAATTGTGACTTTAAGTTTCAGTCAAGACTGCAAGTCTTTTCTCGCTAAGGTTTGAAGGTGATTTTGCTCAACTTTTCCCAGGACTTTTCCAGTGTATCTCACAGATAAGGTAAATGCTCAATACATACGTTTTGGAACAATATTTTTTTTATGAATATTTTACATTTTACTAAGGAAAAAATGTAAGAGTACTGCACTGGCTGAATTGAATATATTTAAACAAAAACGATTTTTACAAAACAATGGCATACCAACAAAAAACAGATGAAATATCTCGGTCGGAGAAAAAAAAAAAGCAAGGCAGAAGCGCAAGCAAGCCAGCAGCACAAAAAACAATAGTCACTAAATTTATGCTCATCAGCCAACTGTGAACAAACCAGAAATCATCTCTCCGAAGCCTTCAAACAGTTTCGCATCGCGTCATAGCCCCCTGTCTTAGATTTATGCTTCCTTTATTCTCAGTTCTATATTAATATTTCCATAACAATATTATGTATCTGTCATCGGAATTGTCTGCTGGCTCCTTTATGCGAGCCGGTGGTCATATATTAAAGCTATCCAAGACGTCCATCGGCGGCGCAGACAAGCGTCACTGAAAATAATACTGAAAAATTTTTCAACAGATATCATATATGCGAGGAAAACATTTGCATGTCCGAAGGCCCTGGCTGTCACCCGATGACAGATTTATTGGAGTCCTTCTGAGGGAGAGAGAACAGTTGCGGTATTAAAATCCCTTATTGTTGTGTGTTGTGCCATCGTTGCTGTCATCCGTATGAAGCATTTGTATTATATGCGGACAAGATTTTACGTTTTTTTTTTTTTTAACTCATTTGAATACTCCAATATTATATTGCAGGAGAAAAGTATTCAAGTATTTCTATACGATAATATATTCAATATGTTAATGATGGCAAAGAAATATTGAGGATAACTTACTAACTAAGCAACATGTCTTAATCGTGATGTTTTTGTTTGTATATCTTTTATCAATATTGTTATTATTATTATGTGTTCAAGTAGTAGGCGGATACCAAATCCGATGACACTACTAAGTCTGTTGCATTGCACTACCTGTGTCACTGTTTAGTATTTTCAATAACCACATTTTGATTGGTCATGCAAATTAATGCACAAACATATTGTTCTAGGTTCCAGGCTTCGATATTTTTATCAAGGCAATTTTTGAATTGGTTCTTGGTTGTTGAGTTTACAGCGTCGCTACTTAAAGAGTTCCAATGATACACTGGGATAAGAAGTTTCGTCTAAGCAATTTATTACACTTTTCTTTGGATAGCTTTTTGTTGTGGCCTCTTGAGTATTAATTATTGCTGAGTTGGTATATATTGAGAATTTTGAATGTCTCGATAAGATCTTCCCCAGTTCTGCGGTCTTTCAATGTAGTCAGGTTCAATTGAGTCAGTCTGATTTCATATGGCAGTTTTTAAGTTCACTAGGAAATTTACTAATTTGCCGTTGAACTCGCTCGAGTTGTTCAATATCCATCGCATTGAAAGGGTCCCCAATTAATTAGGCGTACATACTCAGGTTTTGGTCGAATGTAGGACTTATACAATTTCAAAATCATCTCTTTATATGCAGTGCATCCAAAAATCTTGATATGTTTTAGGATGGTCTCTGTTCACTCCACATTTCATATGGCGTTGAATTAGGTGCTTGTGTAGTTGGTACTTGGTAGAAGTGTTGACTGCGTCTGCGCAAAGAAACTTTGGTACCCCTAAATGATACGCATGGAACAGGCAGACTCAATTATTGTTCTATTGTCCCGTTCTGCCCTATTATTTTGTTTAGTAATATAGGGTTTAATTCATATTCGATGCCTTCTTTATTTGAATAATCCTTAAAAACATGGTTTTATTGTCCATGTAAAATCTTCACTAGATGGCCAAATTTTGTCTTTATCTTAGCATTAATGTTCCGAAACAGTCAAAAACATCTGATTTATATGTTATGAAATATCCTGATTATTCATCCTAAAATGTAATAAAATAACTTGCACCCTGTATAGATAGTATTGACATAGGTTCACAGACATCAGTAAAAATTATTTCGCCAACCGCTCTTCACATGAGGACTTGATCTTGGCTTAAAGGATAATTTTTGTTGCTAACCTAATAAACAGGCCTCACACCGAAAAGTTTCAGTCTTATTGATATTAACACCATTCACTAGTCCTTTCTCAAAATTTCTGAGAGAAAGTTCCTGTTTACATATCCTAATCTTTCATGCTATAATTTTAAGTCTGCACTATAACATTGACACTGTTTACTACAGTACGAAATAACATTTTATATATATTATTATTGTCTATTATTCCGATAATAATCCAATAAGTTCGGAGTTTTGATATACTTTCGCTTCTTTATCTACTTCCTTCGATTATTTGTCAATATACCCTCTGAAAACAAAATTTTTCTTAATTCCTTTTCCATCAACTTTTAAACTATGATTATTTTCAAGAGATACATTAGATTTAAAGTCTCTGTTTAAAATGTCAAAATAATCTTCATGGAAAGTTATATGGGCAGATACCCCGCTATTTATAATCCATGCATCCTGTAGCAAATCACATAAGTAAAAGCCATTATCTTCAACAACAACAGCAGTCTCATTGCTCCTATTATCAGTTACACCACTTGTTGAATTAGTATAGGATGGTCTCCATAATTTGAAGGACCAGTACTATACGATTGTTATTGTGAAAACTACTTCCTTGACCACTGTTGTAGTAACCACCCTGTCCACGACCAGTGCTGTAATAACCACCTTGTCCATGACCATTGACCACTATAATTATTTCCTCTTTGATTCGGTTGTCTTCTGTGTTAGAGTTAAAAGATGTGTTTTCCTTACACTGTCGTTAAGATGTGACCTCTTTTTTTTGCAATTATAATAAACTATTTCCCTAGATTTTTCTCTTCTCTGTTTTAACAGGAAGGGCTGCTAAAGCTTTTTCGGCTTCTTCATAGGATGCAAGGTTACTTTCTTCATCTAAAAATCTTGCTGTCAAATTACTTATTGTTTGTTTTGAACTTTCAAGTGATAACCAAGCTTGTCTTACATTTCTACATTTTTGAGGCAACGTGAAATCTTTGTCATCACTGCCACCTCACTTATATCATCACCTACATCTTTGATTTGTTCTGCCAAATTCTATACTTTTGCAACATGTTGAGCTACACTATATTAGGAATTCATTTTATATTGGTGGAATCGTGCATGTAACATCATCTTGTTGGCCTCAGACTTTCGTTCAAAAACAGATGTTAATATTTGCATCATTTCTTAAGTAGACTCACAACTTTCAACTAAGGTTATCTGATTGAGATTCATAGCCAAGGTGAAAATAAATATTGCCTGGGCATCTTTTCTATTCCACAGTTCTAATTCTTAAATTGGCGTCTCGTTTGGTTTAAAGATCTATCTGTGACCCTATAGCTGCCTTTGGCTCGGAGACACACATACTGGAATTTGCATTGTTGGAAATTAGAGCCACCAAACTTGTTTACTGTCACGATATCAACAGATTTATCTGCCATTTTTAACACACCAACTGACTTGAGGACGGGAGTGTCGTTTTTACTTTTTTTCAAAGAAAACCAAAAGTCAGATCAAACGATGACATGGGCCCATTACCTGTTAAAATTTAGGGCCTTCTGTTTTTTTAAACATCACACAAATACATTAATTGACGTTTTCAATTAAAAGAGATGAACGATAGTATCGAAACATACATTTACTCGCCAACATTTGCTTGCTTGTCAATGTCATTGATTTGAATTTGATGCAATAGATTTGATGGAAACTTATGGAAAGACATGTCCGCCGGTGAACAGGAATTAGTTCTATACGAGAAGGCACACTACACACAATCACCATTGTTAGGAAAAAACCGAGGAAATAATAGTTTCCAGTTTTCACTTGTCAACAAACCACTGCCAACGGCTGTCAACCATTGTTATTATACTCATTTGACGTCTGACGCAGAGAGAGGGGCTCTAAATTGAAAAGGTCGATAAATACTTTTGAAGAACTTTTATTTAGGTAGGTACTTATTATTAAATATTTTTCACTGTGCAAAACAAAATCTAACCTCCCACCCAATATGTAATATCCTTTTCTAGCATCTAACAAACTTTTCGTATTTGACATTATCGATAATAAAGTGGATTAAATATGGAAATATAGAACAAACTTGACATAATGATAGAACACTTGAAATGATAACATTGGCGGTAGGTACCTACATTCAAAAAGATGAACAAGTAGGTACCTATACATAATGTATGTATGGGGAAATTAATAAAATAATGGATGTGGCGGATCAAAATTTACGTTAGCATGTCGCAATGTTGCTGCATCAACTTAGTTTTACCTTGACTAGTAAAGTTTGTCATCTCCCCAGGTTACATTTTCATTATTAAATTGATAAGAATCACTAATACCTACCAAAAAACGACATTCCATCAATAAAATTTTATAGCAAGTATACTTAAATTATATCCCTATCAATCCCCGACTCGTTAAAAACTGACAATAAACCTCAAATTATTAAATCGAATGACCGAAGATTTGCAGAAGAAAACATTTGGCAACATTACCCACAAGTGCCAACCTAAATTCCATTTTATCAGTAGATTCGGTTATATGATCCGACCGCATTCTATCTCTTTTTAACTAGGGTGAAACAAAAGAGAAAATGCGCTCTGAGCTTAAAACGAATTTTAATTTCTTACAAACTGCAATTGACAATAATTTCGACGTCATTGATGACCAACCATTATTTTAATAATTTCACTATATATTATATTTGTCCCTTTGTATGGCCATTTGTACCAACACTGTTTTTTGTGTTTTACATTTTATGACTTTGTAACCTGAATTGTAAGTAAAGACTTGCAATTTTTAGACAAACATTTTAAAATATTTTATATGTTCTTTGTAGCCTTTTGGACCTGAAGATGGGGTGTAATATTTTTGACCCCGAAACCAGTCAATGAATAATTGGAAATATATTGTTTTTTGAAATTGTGAGATAAGACTTTTTGTTCTCCTCATTGTAAGTATACAATTATTGAAATAAAAATCAACATTACAAAACTATTTCTAGCAGAAAGGAAAAACAAGCAGAAAAGATTGTGGAAAATAAAGTATTTAACTAATTAAACAATGATATACATATAGAAAACGAGACAGAAACAGATGCGAAACCCACAGAGCCATTGAAATAATGTAAGAAGGGTACCTATAGATTTTTTATGTTATATTTGGGATGACGTCATCGAACAAGGGCCGACAATGTTGTCAATGCCTATTTTTTTTCTTATAATTAACCAGAATGTCATGTGTCAATAATTCTAAAAATAACGAAATGAAATTTACTAAATGTGACGTCATCGTAAATATAGCGATAAAAATCCTATACCGAGTCCTATACTATATGGAATAGTTATGAAAACCAAAATAGAAAACAAGTAAAAAGATAGTAGGTAGGTATGTATAGTGAGGTAGAAAAACATGCGCGTTTTGAAGCAGTAAGTACAACAGTAGAACACCATTTAGTTTGACCTGGGTTATAGAGAAGAAACTAGGACATTCAAATTTATAGAGGAATGGGGTTGGGAAGTAATTCTGACGAAAGGAGAATATATGATCATGGGAGAAGAACAACGAAAGCTGAAATGGTTGCAACAATACGATGGATCTATTTTACTACGCGGAGCAATGTGGTGTTTATAATGTGCATCAATGTTGGAGCAAAACAAACAGGCACCTTGTCCTGTCTCTACAGTATTGTAGGTATATAGTCTAAGGTATCAACCATCAAGTTAGGGTTTTCACTAGTATTTTGTTGGATATGGCTGCTGAAGCACGGCACGTGTCGTTTGGTTAACGCTCATTTTCCTGGTGGCTTAACCAATTTCCTTCGGAGATTCGGCACTTTTCCTGATTTCACGTGTAGTTTCAGGTTGAGGTGAATGTTCATATTCGGATACTACTGTATGTCCTAACTTGTGTTATTTATTTCGGTAAAAACCGTGGATAATAATTAATCATGCCACACTTGCTCTAACTTCAGTTATATTTTAAGGCCTAGGAGAATTGACTATATGGCCCAACTTTTTCCTCAGAAATTCACACTTTCTGGCATTTAATCTGAATCCGGCCCTGTTCAACCCTGTCAAACCTCCTCTGAATTACGCAAATTTTCATTCTCATCCTTTCCAGTCACAACCACATCATCCAAAAAATTTACGATCCCTGCACATCCCTGTAGAACTTTTGCCACAATATTTTGAAAAATAGCGCATGCGGGCTTCGTACCAAATGGTAATCTTTTTACCTTATAGATTCCTAGTAGTGTGCTCCAGGCTAATAGCTCACTCGTTTCGTTGACTAAAACTAATTGGTTATAGGCATTGAGAAAATCTAATTTTGTATATTTTTGACCCCCTTGAAGAGCTACAAATATGTCATCAATCAGGGAAAGCGGATAGTTGAAATCACAAAAATTTATTCACAGTGATTTTATAATTTGCAGAGACTCGTATATCTTTGCCATTGGCTTTCATTACAGGTACTAATGGTGTTCCCCAGCTAGAAGTGTCAATTTTTTCGATTGCCACATTAGACTCCAAACGTTTCAATTTAGATTCAACTTTTTCTCGAAATGTAAAAGGAATAGGGTGGGGTTTGTGGAAAATTGATCTAACATTTTCCCCTACTTAAATTTAACTTTTTCCCCTAAGTATGTAACCCTAACTTTTTAAATAACCTTGTTTTGACAATAAATTCGAAAGCTTATCTGATGAATTCTGATTAATAACAACTTCAAGTCTTTGAATGACAAATTGAATTGTGCAAAAATATCTCTGCCTAATAGAATCTTTGATGCTTTTCTAAGAACTGTTAAACTACAACTTTTTGATATACTTTGCATAGTAACAGTGAGCAAATTAACAATTTCCCCTGAATAGGTTCTTAAGCGTAGATTATAGTCTTCTCCAATGAAATATGGCTCAACTTTTCTTTGTAAAATTTATATGGTAAACAGCTGATTCCAGCTCTCGTGTCAAGTTCCATTTGAGTTGACACTTTGTTAAGTAAAACTGGTGCATATAATGGCGTATCAAAATTAACATTTTTAAAATCTTTTCAATCATTCGAATTATTATAATGGTAGGGGATTTTTTTTTTTTTTTTTACGGATATGCGCACTCGCAAGGAAATGTCCTATCACGCTCGAGAAGCGGCAAGTGCGCGGAAATGTCGGTGTATGTTGGTCTTGAAACGGTTCAGGTTGTAACCTGGAGGAAAAACCGTCGCAGGGAGTTTATTCCACAGCGATGCTGTTCTCCAGAGATATGAGTTCTGATATAATGAGGTTCTTGGTGCCTCTAGTTTGACAGTAAATTCATGGTTACCGTCTGTTTGACGGGTTCGCCTGGTAGGCGCTACTCTCGGTGGAATCATACGTGCCAACCCTTCAGAGCATTTTCCGTGATAGTACCTGTAGAAGAGAGATAAATCGCCCACAGATCTGCGATGTTCGAGACCATCCAAGTTACGAGTAAGTGCGGGGTCATTGATCAGCTTGATAGCTCGTTTTTGCACGGTGTTCAAAAGCATTAAGGTATGTTTGGGTGCTGCACTCCATATATGTGAGCAGTACTCCATAGTTGGTCGAATCTGGGCTTTGTAGAGTGTCAGCAATTGGCGTGGTGTGTACAGATGTCTTGTACGAAATAGCACCCCCAGCTTTTGGGACGCCCTTTTAGCAATATCTGCCACGTGACTGTGCCAAGACATGTTGGTCTCTGCAGTAACCCCCAAGATGTTCAACTGACTCTGTAATGTGACAGCACTTCCAGATAGCATGATGTTTGGCTCATCGGTGCTGGTCTTTTTTGAAAACAGAGCTGCTTGGGTTTTCTGCGCGTTGAACTGTACAAGGTTTTTGTTACCCCAGTCCTCTATTATCTCCAGGTCGTTATTTATCTGCGATATTTGAGTTAGTCTAAGATGATGGAATTCACGTGCGGAAAGACCTGTGGGTGGTATGAGTGAGGAGACTACATTGCCATCATCTGCAAAGCAATAAAGTGGATTTACTGTTTTATCTATAAGGTCATTTATGTAAATCAGAAAAAGAGTTGGCGAAAGGATTGCTCCCTGTGGCACACCAGCATTTATTTGGTAAGAGTTGGAGTTCTGGCCATCCAGTGCAACATAAATGAATCTGTCCTTTAGGTAACTTTCAAACCAAGTGCAAAGTTTCGGCGATAATCCCATTGCTTTGAGCTTGTTGAGCAGATTTTCATGCCAAACTTTGTCGAATGCTTTAGATATATCTAAGGCAATTGTTCTTGTTTCACCCCGCAACTCAATCGCTTTTTGCCATAAGTGAGTGACGTATGTAAGTAAATCGCCAGTTGACCTATATTTTCGAAATCCGTATTGCTTATCGTTGATAATTTTGTACTTTTCCAAGTACTTGGTTAGGTGATTGTTCACAACTCTTTCCATTACTTTTGATATCACCGGAAGTAGAGCAATTGGTCTATAGTTTAACGGATCTGTCTTTTTTCCTTTCTTTGGAATGGGTTGTACTGCGGCAGACTTCCATGATGATCTTCATCTATCTTCATCTAATTCCTCCTCAACTAAGTTTTTTTTTTTTTACTTGTTTTCTTTACAATCTGCCATAATATTTCCTTTTTTACCACATTTTTTACAAGTGAATTTTTTGTATTTACTATTGCTAAAATTATGATTTGTTTTATTACAAATGTTGCATCTTAACTCATCCTGATTCCCACTTTTTCCTTCACTTTCTATCCAATTTTTTACAGGCTCCTTTAACTCACGATTACCACCTTTGTTTTTATATTTAAACTTCAACACGCGATTCACTTCCATGCTATTACGGGCCTGCTCTCTCATAGCTGCCTCTTCATCCAATGCTTATTTCCAAAATATCTTTGAAGCATTTTGTTGCCTTCACTTCACATAATCTGTCAAGTATAGGTCCTTGCTTCATTCCACGAATTTATTTTGAACTCTATACGTTAAATTCTGGCCAAAATTACACTGTTGCTGTGTTTTTAACTCTAACATTCAGCACACTTTTTCCGAGAAATTTTTTAAAAAATTTTAGAGGAGTTTCGGTAGACAAAACAAACTATGAACCCTTCATTTACTCGTCGTCAAATAATTGTGGTATCGTAAATGAAATACGGAGATAGCCCCAAAACTTTAATGAAGAAATAAAGACCCACTTCTGCTAAGAACAGTACAAATTCTCTAACTTACATGCATCAGAAGAAGACAATATGCTTGAAACTTCAAACTAACTATTATAGCTACCTGTTGACTGTCATGTCATAGCTTCGATTACCTGACCTTATCAACTAATGGGGTACTTGCATCAATTTTTTTTATTGCTGATTTCGTTAGTCCATGAAAAATAAGTAAACACGTGTTTTTTCTTTTTCTTCTTATAGTCGAAAGTTGACGGAGATACAACGCTATGAAATATGCCTATGACGTCACTTATCATAAATTAGTGACGTTGCACATGCTCAGTATATCTATATATACAAAACTTAATATTCGTATAACTTCCGGAATAATCATATTTGGGCGAAATTAAAAAAAAGTAACGATTTTTTTTCGATTTCCTACAGTTTGCAATAAGCAATAATCAATTTAATTTTCCATGCAAGTACCCTCTTAATTCAAAATCCTTTTTTCATCACGCGAACAAATAATACAACGATTCTCGCTTTGGCATCCTAACGCCATCTGTACAGCTAAATAGAAAATGCTCGCTCCAGCTTTAGGGCACAGATTAGAAAAAGTGGGTCATAATCTATTCTGTGAGATGTTGTAAAGGGAACAATTAATTTAATTATGTTGATAATTTCTTATGTTTATTTTTAATAAAATTGGCAAACAATGAAGGTATTTCGTAAAAAATATAGTATATTATGTATGTACCTAAAATATTCATGAGTTGAGCGTACATTAGGCTATTGCTAAAATTATGATTAGCCTTAACCTCTAATATAAAATATACTTAACTGATTTTTAATAAACCTATAAGTTTTTGAAGACCACTATCCGTTAATGAACCAGTTTTATTTAAGGATACATCTATCAAATTAATGATCTTTATTAAAAAAATATGTGATTAATTGACTAATGCCCAAAAAAGCTTTCAGGGATATTAATTATGTAAATAATTTTGAAATTATAACGATATATGATATAGCTCTTTTTGGAATTTTGTTAATAGCAGAAGTAGAAATTATGATTTGCCAGGTTGTATGAATTATAACGGACAGTGCTGATTCTTTTTCTAGTGTAGGTATATCATGAGAATACTGGTGGTGATATGGATTTTAAGGATACTAATAATGTCTCTTTGGGTACTATAAGAGTTAGCAAGATGGAAGTTTTTAATGCAATCTCAAATTTAAGTGATAACTTGAGTATGGGACCAGATAACGCCTCTGTTCTATTTTTGAAGAGTTGTAATTATATTTTATCTCATTTTCTATGTTTAATTTTTAATAGATCATTATCCTTAGGTGAATTTCCGGCATTTTGGATTTGGATTACTAGTTTATGAGGAGTTTTTGGTTGAGTCTATAGAATCGTTTCAGCAGGTTGATGCAGTTAATACTGATTTTAGAAAGGCATTTGATATTGTCATTCATGATAACTTTATCAATAAGCTTAGAGCTGCGGGTATTTTTGGAAGCATGTTGAACTGGGTATAGAATTATCTTTGTAATAGACGTCAGATTGTTAAACTGAAAAATGTTTGCTCCAGGTAAATTTTAGTTATATCTGGTGTTCCATAGGGAAGCCTATTTGTCTCCAATATTATTCAATGTTTTTATCAATCATATTCGAGAATATATCAGATATTCAGAGTCTCTTTCTTACGCGGATGACTTGAAATGTTTCAAAAATATTACATGAGTAGAAGATTTGTCAAACGATTCAAAAAGATATAGATGGCTTGGCATTGTGGTGTCAAATAAATGGCATGTAACTTAACGTTACCAAATGTAAAATAATATAATTTTCTAAAAAACAATAAAGATATGGATGTATGTAGTTTTAATGCAAATAACTTTCACACCTACATTGCTGGAGGGAGGGTGTAAGAAGGTTAATGTTGGGTTTGTAGTAGTTCATACAGACACGTACATAACATAATATAAGACATAAAACAATAAGAAATTGGATAAGATTATTTTGAAGCACATAAGTTGAAATAATTTTCAAGCAATAAGCTGTAAGAGAATGATCTCGTGTTTTCTGTCACTCTATTAAACTCAACACAAAACAGTCATGTCAATGTCAAATTTTAAATGGAACATGCGCAGATCCATTTTCACATGAAATAAGACATAAAGGTTGAAAGCTAACCAACTTTCTTATATGTCTAATGTTAAGTCTTATTTTGTATATGAACTACATAAAGGATATTCATAAGGTCATCTTTTTATCTTATGTTATGTCTGTATAAAACCATCATTAAACTTCCTATTAACCAATTAAATAAGTGTGCAACAACAAAAAAAAATTGAATTAAAGTTAGGTTATGTCTAACAAAAAAAGCTGATGGAAGGTACAAAAACCTTAATGCATTATCACTTGTCAGAAAGTGAGGATAGGAGGGATATGAATAATAATAATTGCAATGGTATTAGATATAGGTCGAAGAGGGACATTAAGATAACTCATAGATTTAGATATTATACTAAAAACGTGAATCTCAGAATAGTGCATAGCAAGATTCAATACGAATATGTTTAACTAGTTCAGGCCATGAAAGCCGTTTTTTTGAGGTCTCAAATGTAGAGAAAAAAATTCTCAAAAAAGCTATTCGCTCCTTCAGGTGGGATTTCCAGACCCCGTGCAGGTTTAAGGTACGTATCTAAATGCACTGTTAAATGTCATTTGTCTAGTGTTGTGAAATGGTGAGAAGTGGTCAATAAACATTCATAGCCCTGGTTGTTTTCATTGAGTAATATACTCAATTTCATCAAAATGTAAATATATCATTCAGTCATCAAAAAGTTTCGTCCATTTTAATAATTTTCTGAAATCTTTTAAATAATTGGTATAAAAATATGAATAATAACCAAGTAAAGTGTGTAAAAGCCGGCTCGAAGGACCGCATTATTTTGTCCCGCCCGCCCAGACACTCGGTGGCATCCATCGTAGTGAAGGTGTTATTGTGAGGCTGTCTAATCTGCACTCGAGAAATAAAACCTGAAAATATCAGTGATTTATGAATCGAGCGGTAAGCAATTCTCGTGCTGAATGAGCCAGTCCACGGGCCCCCTTCCCAGGTAATCCGAGAGGGGCGGTCCTTACTGGGCCGGCCTGAGAATATCACTTAGTCAAATACCGCACGCCGAGCTCGTCGCAAGCCCGGCATCAGGGTCCCAAACGAACAGAGTGACTTGTGACCCGGCTCTGAACTCTTTTCGAAAACACCTGAAGGAAAAAAGGACTTTGCAGTGATATTTTCCGTGCCTGGATGATCTTCTTCCATCAAAAATTGCAATACGCCAACTCGCGCCCCGACCTCCGCCGACCTTCTACGAAGGGTGGTTCGGTCGCGCCGCCCTTATTGAGTCCCCACCATTCGCGACGGCTTTAGGTTTAGACAGCATCGCGACGCCGCGCCGTCGAGGTCTTATTATTTTATATGCTTCCCCGTTTTCTTACCAATCACCGAAAATCATAACTGATGATGAGTGCGATATGTTGAGTGCTCCAGGACCGTGACAGTGTCTTGTGTGCAGTGGAAAACGAACATGTCGCGAAGAAAACAGGCTAGACCCATTCGGCTTTTGGAAGATGAAGAAAATGCCGCCACCGCTGCCGCCAACGCTGCCGCCGTCGCTTCACCTAGTTTTCCTACTGCAACCGCTATCGGTAAGTCTTAATCTTAAGACTTACCTATAGACAATACCATCACCAGACTACATTCTTCATTATTATCTATTCAAAACCATACCACTTTTAAATAAGCAAGTATAAAAACTAAAATATTTAGTTAAAACAATCAACAACTAAAAATATTAGTCGAATAAATTTTGGAAAAAAATACCCTCATTCAAATATCTATATATTTACAATATATATCGCAAGTGAATTAAAAGTAGCAAACAAACAAATAAAAACAATAACAAATTATTTCAAAAGTAAAATAAGTAGGTATATAAACAAACAAGTAATCTATGTATGATCAGCATCACAAACTAAAAGAAATTATACCTACTCATATAAATACAAAATTTTATAAATTTTTATAATATTTCAAAATTCAAACAATTTACAATTTTAAATAATGAAAATCACACTTATCAAACACGAAATATCTATTTGCCAAAAAATTTCTGAAAGATTATTAACATGTACTTACTATCATGTTTATGTCGCAAATACCATAATAAATTTTAAACAAAATTAAAGAAACATCTTCTGGTTCATTGCAGAATGATATATTTTAATATTATTTTGATGTGGCCAGTATTTGAAATAGTGCAATACAAAGATGCGATCAATAAACAATAATAAAATTTAAAAAAAACACAAAAATAAGAAACGCTAATACAAAATTACCAAGTCAAACTAAAAATAATATAAATTTCATATAGAAAAAAATATATTATGTTAATATCTTATTCTTAGTTCTTATATTTTATCATACCAAATAGGTATAATACCTATACTAAATGAAATGTGATCTTCGAAGGGTACTTGAAATGAGATTGTTTAATAATTGACAAGAATTTACCTACAATAGAAAACTCAAATAAGATATACCTAGATTATGTATGTAAGTACCTACCTATCTACAATTAGCAAAAATAAAATAGCATACGATTTCTCTCTTCCTTGTTACAATCACATAAGTACATATAAGTTTATATATACGATTTCTTTACAAAATTGTGTTTATTGTAAAGTTTTCTAGCCATCGACACATTGTTGCACTTCTAAAATTATTGGTAAATACATTCAATTTATATAATAAAATGTATTGACAATAATTCAAAATAACAAGGAACGTCAATTTAATAACATTTTCGCACTTTTATCATAACTCATACGCTGTACCTACCCTACTTGCCCAATGAAATATTTCAAAAACCTGCGATATTCAATCCAATCAAAAACAATATCAAAGTTTCAAGTAGAAACACAAGTAAACAGACACATAAACAAAAATTTAAAAAATTTAATTTGAAAAAGTATTCAAGTCCACAAATATTTCAAAAGAGAAATAACACAAACTAATACATAACATGTGTCATAATAAATTTGTTATAAAGAAGATGATATGACTAAGTACCTACCGGTTTCGGATACTTTTACATGTAGGTATCCTTCATCAAAGCCACTTACACAAAAAAAGTTGGGAAATAATGGATTGAGTAAAATACACAAGAAATTCAATTTTGAAGCCAACAAATTGATAATTTCAAGTTTTTAAAGACGAATTTTCAAGTTCAACAACATACCTAACTAGGCGGTGAAACAAAATAAAATAAATATATAACACTATAATTATTTACAAACAATTATTTATACGTACACCTAGATGATTGTTAATATTAGTTACCTTCCTAATTTATTTATGCATTTCTATCGATTCTTCCCTCAAATCTCTATTGTTATACGATTTTCAAAACTCTATATAAATACAACATTTAAACATCAAAGCACAATATAATTTTTCAAGTTTTGTTATATAGTCTTTTTAATATCTATTTGAAAGTACCAGTCGTTGTGCTCATCTCGTATCATCTCTATCATCTGATTCGTGATTGATAAACAGGGATGGGGTTATTACAAATGGGTATTAAAAATACTAGGTACCTATATCTACCTTAATCAACTAAGAATTTTATCACAAAATAGTTTCATTCCATTACTAGTGAAAGAATGTTCGTTTATGTTCTTAAACAAATACCTGCTGTCTTGAATTATTAGTTGTAAAGTATAGTCCAAAGCACGTGAAGATTACAAAATTCTACACTTGTGAAAGAAACCTCTCTTATCGTGTAGAAGTTTGATTATTCCACATTTGCTCTAGAATATACTATACCTATTCTATTTCATTACCAAGTAGGTACAGCAAAGCAATGAAAAAAATGTAGGAAGAAACTAATCATTTATTGTGAAAAACATAAATAGCAGCTTCTTATTCCATATGTCATTTACATCTTACATCCACTTAACGTATACGGAAAGTTACTAATAAAGTGAAGTTGAAGATCATGTACTACTTAGCTGTTTACATCCACCTAAAAATTAAGAAAATTAACGTGACACTCTGAAAAGTTGGGCCAACTTCAACTTAAGGAAATCCGTGCATTAATTTCTGTCTCTGTGCATATAATTCGTCTTGAGGTTAGAAATGCACATGCGTCACGTGAAAAATTAACTTCATTGTAAACACACACCTTCTCAATTTCGTACGTTAATTATAATTTTCCGTACGTTAAGTTAAGTGGATGTAAATGACACCTTATTGATATACAATTCATATAATTATTGAGTACAAGTTTTTCTGAAGTTAGAGTTTTGTGGTTTGAATATACCTACCTGAAACGGTGGAAAGAAGTGCATCATTAGACTGACAACTCTCCAAGATAGTTTATACCTATTTTCCTCTTATTTTCTTTAGATTCTTCTATGTAAGTCTTTATTTCAGTATTTAATTTCCAACTTTCGTGTTCTTCAATTTCCAGAAGATCAGCACCTGCACCTCCTGATAGGTTTTCTAAAGGGTCATTCACGTCCACTTGATTTAACTTAACGTACGGGAAATTATAATTAACGTACGAAACTGAAAAGGTGTGTGTTTACAATGAAGCAAATTTTCCTAAATCACCAATGACATTGATAATCACGATAATCACAGACTAGTTCAATCTATCCATCATGAAGTTGATTTAACTTCTCCGTGTGTTACGTCAATTTTCTCAATTTTCAAGTATGTAGATGTAAACACATATAAGTACATGATCTTCAACTTTGCTTTATTATTAATTTTCCGTACGTTAACTTAAGTGGATGTAAATGATAAAGTCTCAGCCCTACGACCATTCTATGATATCAAGATTTTTTATTCTAAGTTATTGTTGGAACACACATTTCAATAATTCTTGAATATGCCCCAACTTAATTATTGTTGTCTTCGTATCTCAAATCCAGCTTTAGTTGCAATGAATTTATTCAAGATCACATAAATTACAACTAAAATTATTTAAAGTTTTATAAGCAAATTTTGAGAAATTATACCAAATTTCAATATTTTAAAAAGATCATCATTGCAAAAAAAAAATATTGAAATGTAAAGAGGATCGTATAGCTATGATAGCAGATATAGCTTGTCAAAGTACTACATGAACAATAACTTATTATATAAAGTCAGAATTTGTAAGATTATCCACTTTTTGTCAATTTGCCTCTCAACAGGAATTAGTAATGTTATTTTACCAAACTAGTAACATAATGTGACAAGTTATTCAAGTACAAATGAGTCAATTGTTGTGGAACTTATGGGTGGACCTCTGCGGGACGAGCGCAGCGTGTTCCGCAGCCATCTATTTATCAATATGTTGTTTAATTACGATACTAACCTGACTCACTCAAGTGTCAGTTATTCTCATTAGTTCAAAAACTACACGTTTCAGGTGAATGTCTCATTTCAATAGTTCAACAGTATATTGGTAAGTAGATGGCTGCGGAACTCGCTGCGCTCGTCCCGCAGAGGTCCACCCATAAGTTCCGCAATAATCCACTTATTTGTACAGGGTGTTTTTTTTTTTAATATATATTGACACCCCACCTACAGCCTTTACCTTTATAGGTAGAAGAAATGTGTAAATACAAAAGTTGTATAGTTTTAACTAAATTTTTAGAAACCGTGGTCAGAAAGAAAATTTGAATAGAGTGATAGTTTTATTTTGGGTAAATGCCTCACATCAGGATATCATTGTCCTTCCGATCAGAAAGTGAGCTGGGGTTAAGGCAGAATAGTCACTGAGATTGTTCGACATTGGAGTCGAAGGACGGGAATTTGGGATGGCTTCGGTTTTATTCAGTACGGTATAGAAAAATTCGTATACTGAACATACATTTGCCAAAACTCTCTTTGAATGTGTTTGGCAGGACTTTACCCCGGCTTCCCAGAGACCACCAAAATGAGGTGAAAAGGCGGGTATGAAATGCCACTCGATGCCCTGATTGTCGAAAGTCTTACTGATATTTAAAGAATTTTGTTGTAGAAATTTACGCTTATTTATTTTTTGCCCCTACGAAATTAGTGCCATTATCTGTTAGGTTTGCCACGCCTCGCTGTGAATCGTCTAAATGCAGCTTGTGTTAACTCTGTTACTAATTCTATCTGTATTGCAGTTGTTGCAAAACAGACAAAAAGTGTCTCGAATATTACCTCTAACCTTTTTGTTTTTAATTAACATCGGTTCAGTATAATCTATACCACACGAAGAAAAAGGTACGGCAGGTTGTAACCGATCTATAGGTAACATCCCCATGATTGGATTTTTGGAACAGTTTTTCAAGACAGAACTCTCCCACCTATCGGCCAGTACCTTCCACACACAGGGTAAAGAACATGTTGTGCTCCAGCATGATGTAATTTTTGATGTTCATATCTAAACACAAGCTTAGTAAAATGATGTTTTCCACACAATACAGCAGGGCCCGTATTCTCGAAACCGGGGAGCAGCGTTCTCGAGAGAACGATTGCTCTGTCTTTGTCAGTATTATAGAAATAACAATATGGGCGACTAAGATAGAACCTTTATTCTCATGAGAACGCTGCTCCCCTGTTTGGAGAATACGGACCCAGGACAGAATATTTTTGTTGTAATCCAAATTAGAAAGTTTTATTTTTATTTTACCACCCATGCCCTTTTCATCTAGGAAGGGGTTAAGCCTTCTCAACTTACTTCCCTTATTTACACATTCTTCATTCAATAAATTATCAATTTCAATAGGGGGTAATTTTAGTAAAAAGAGCAGCAATTCATTCAACTCCGACATTTTCATAATATTGGAATTCTCTAGAATACTAAATTTCTCGAACCCCTCATTTTTTTTTTTTTTCAAGAAATAAGCACACACACCTCGTCAAAGAAAAAAACTGACACACTCGGATATCTTGTTGAATTTGACTCTTGCAAAGTTAAATTTAAACGAAAATTCAACTTGAAGAGTCACCAACTGATACACTCGGATATTTTTCCTTTTGAATGTGTCACTTGCAGAGCAAAATTTAAAAGAAAAGCCGAATTGAAGAATCACAAACTGACACATTCGGATATTTATTCTTTCGAATGTGAAACTTGCAAAGCGAAATTAAACCGAAAATTCGATTTGCAGAAACATTAACTACGACATTTGAATATTTATACTTTTGAATGTGACACTTGAAGGGAAATAGCTCTAACCTTACTTTTTTGAAAATACTTGCATGATTTTTAAGCTCATAAGGTATCTTCCCTGGACATTTTGATTTGGGATATATTTCCTCGGAAAGAGAGAGCCACTGCGGACTTCTTCACCAAATGTCAGAACTACTCAATTTTTCTGGACTCACACCACGAGATAATACATCTGCAGTATTGTTATTTGTTGATCTGGGGAAGTCAAAGACTGAATTTGAGGCACTCTGTTACCCACAAATGTTCGTAAAATATTTGGAGGGGTGAGGGGTTCAAATCCAGCAAAGACTTAGTGCTGGAGTCACTCCATAAAAAGCAGCACTATGTTTGCTAGAATCAAGCAGGCGCGCAATTCTAATCTTGGGATTGTCAAAACCTTCAACGGAGCCACCTTTGACTTAGCGCACAAGCTACTCATCTGAATATGTTGACACTCACTTATACTTCGTTTATAGCCACATGCTCCATATAAGCCTCCAAGAAAGCATCACAAAACCCATGTATTTCTTTTTTTACTTAATTATTACGTATGATCAGTCTTGGTATTTTCAACTCAGTTAATTTTGAGAGGTTTTTCTTGAAATTAGACCACATGGTGTCAAGATCGGAAGGAAGATATTCATCCCAAGATAGTTTGAGCAACCAAAGCCTCTGAAGAAGAATTTTTACCACAATAAGAGCAGGTCCCAATACTTGGGCAATATCGGAAAGAACAGTTCTTTTAGTAACCTTTCCCTTTGACTCTACTTGTATATTATACATCAATAAAAAATCTTGATCGCATGACCAATAAGTTCCTGAAGTTTTTGTTTTCTCATTTTCCTCAAACACTTATATATGAGACACAGAAGAACTTCCCAAAGGCTTTGATCTCAGATGGTCTAAAACCCTTTTACTATTAGCAGCCCACTTTTTAAGTTCAAAGCACCTTGATTTCAATACTTCAATTACACTATCACACGACTCGATAGACGCATCTTCAGAATTGGATCCATTAATTAAGTCATCCATATAGAAATTTTTTAAGTAGACCGATGCCTTTGGATGAGTATCGTTGACCTCCAATGCCAACTGCTGCAAACATTTCACAGCAAGTATCGAGCCGAGGAGGTTCCATAACAACTGACAGTTCTCAACTCCAATATTTTTAGGTCTTGTGATGGATCACACCTCCGGAAATATATAGTTTGTCTATATTTGATTGAACAGTCTCATATATTCAGCTCCAAAAATTGTAAAAATACTATCCTACTACTGATTTTGTGAACCATTCTACCTGTACAGGTGAAAGTTGCAGGAAAATTTGAGGTACCTACTTGGTTTCTCTGATAGTATTTTTAAAATTTTTAGAACCAAATATGTTGGAGACTCAACCAAATACAGACAAACTATATAGTATTGGAATCGGAAAATTGTGCTCGTCAAGAATATAAAACCAAATATAGCGCATCCCATTTGAAAAAAACTGAAAGCATACAATATTTCACATTTCTGACATTCAATTTTTGTTTCTGACCATGGATTCTAAAAATTTAGCCAATACTGTACAACTTTTGTTTCCACAGCTTTCATCTACTTGTAAAGGTGAAGGCTGTAGGTGGGTGTGAATATATATAAAAAAAAAACACCCTGTACTTGAACAATAACTTATTATATAAAGTCAGCATTTGTAAGATTATCCACTTTTTGTCAATTTGCCTTTTAACAGGAATTAGTAATGTTACTTCACCAAACTAGTAACATAATGTGACAAGTTATTCAAGTACAAACGAGTGGATTGTTGCGACACTTATGGGTGGACCTCAGCCATCTATTCATCAATATGTTGTTTAATTACGATACTAACCTGACTCACTCAAATCTGAGTTATTCTCAATAGTTTAAACTACACATTTCAGGTGAATGTCTTACTTGAACAGTTCAACTACATTGGTAAATAGATGGCTGCGGAACTCGCTGCGCTCGTCCCGCAGAGGTCCACCCATAAGTTCCGCAATAATGCACTTATTTGTACTTGAACAATAACTTAACATATAAAGTCAAAATTTGTAAGAATATGATTATTCACTTTTTGTCAATTTGCCTATTAACATAAATTAGTAATGTTACTTTACCAAACTAGTAATATAATGTGACAAGTTATTCAAGTACAATCCAGTGGATTGTTGCGGCACTTATGGGTGGACCTCTGCGGGGCGAGCGCAGCGAGTTCCGCAGCCATTTATTCATCAATATGTTGTTTAATTACGATACTAACCTGACTCACTCAAATGTGAGATATTCTCATTAGTTTAAACTACACGTTTCAGGTGAATGTCTTACTTGAACAGTTCAACAGTACATTGGTGAATGGATGAGAGGTCCACCTATAAGTTCCGCAATGATGCACTTATTTGTACTTGAACAATAACTTATTTTATAAAGTCAGAATTTGTAAGATTATCCACTTTTTGTCAATTTGCCTTTCAACAGGAATTAGTAATGTTACTTTACCAAACTAGTAATATATTGTGACAAGTTATTCAAGTACAAACGAGCGGATTGTTACGTAACTTATGGGTGGACCCAGCCATCTATTCACCAATATGTTGTTCAAGTACAATACTTACCTGATTCACTCAGTTGTGAATTTTTTTCATTAGTTCAAAAACTACACGTTTCAGGTGAGCGTCTTATTTGAACAGTTTAACAGTATGTTGATGAATAGATAGTGAGAGGTCCACCCATAAGTTCCGCAATAATCCACTAATTTGTACTTGAACAATAACTTATTATATAAAGTCAAAATTAGTAAGATTATGATTATTCACTTTTTGTCAATTTGGCTATTAATAGGAATTAGTAATGTTACTTTACCAAACAAGTAACATAATGTGACAAGTTATTCAAGTACAATCCAGTGGATTGTTGCGGCACTTATGGGTGGACCTCTGCGGGGCGAGCGCAGCGAGTTCCGCAGCCATTTATTCATCAATATGTTGTTTAATTACGATACTAACCTGACTCACTCAAATGTGAGATATTCTCATTAGTTTAAACTACACGTTTCAGGTGAATGTCTTACTTGAACAGTTCAACAGTACATTGGTGAATGGATGAGAGGTCCACCTATAAGTTCCGCAATGATGCACTTATTTGTACTTGAACAATAACTTATTTTATAAAGTCAGAATTTGTAAGATTATCCACTTTTTGTCAATTTGCCTTTCAACAGGAATTAGTAATGTTACTTTACCAAACTAGTAATATATTGTGACAAGTTATTCAAGTACAAACGAGCGGATTGTTACGTAACTTATGGGTGGACCCAGCCATCTATTCACCAATATGTTGTTCAAGTACAATACTTACCTGATTCACTCAGTTGTGAATTTTTTTCATTAGTTCAAAAACTACACGTTTCAGGTGAGCGTCTTATTTGAACAGTTTAACAGTATGTTGATGAATAGATAGTGAGAGGTCCACCCATAAGTTCCGCAATAATCCACTAATTTGTACTTGAACAATAACTTATTATATAAAGTCAAAATTAGTAAGATTATGATTATTCACTTTTTGTCAATTTGGCTATTAATAGGAATTAGTAATGTTACTTTACCAAACAAGTAACATAATGTGACAAGTTATTCAAGTACAAACGAGTGGATTGTTGCGGCACTTATGGGTGGACCTCTGCGCAGCCATTTATTCATCAATATGTTGTTTAATTACGATACTAACCTGACTCACTCAAATGTGAGTTATTCTCATTAGTTTGAACTACACGTTTCAGGTGAATGTCTTACTTGAACAGTTCAACAGTATATTGGTGAATGAATGGCTGCGGAACTCGTTGCGCTCGTCCCGCAGAGGTCCACCCATAAGTTCCGCAATAATCCACTTATTTGTACAGGGGTTTTATATTGACACCCGACCTACAGCCTTTACCTTTACAGGTACAAGAAAGGTTTAAATATAAAAGTTGTACAGTTTTGGCGGAATTTTTAGAAAACATGGTCAGAAACAAAATTTGAATGGCAGAATGTGAAATTTTGCATGTTTCTAGCTTTTTTCAAATGGGATGCCCTATATTTCATTCTATATTCTTGAAGAGCACAATGCCCCGATCTATATTTGATTAAGCATTCTCTCATATATTCGGTTCCAAAAATTGTAAAAATACTATCCTACTACTGATTTTGTGAACCATTCTACCTGTATAGGTGAAAGCTGCAGGTAAAATTTGAGGTACCTAAGTACTTGGTTTCTCTGGTAGTATATTTTCAAAATTTTTAGAACCAAATATGTTGGAGACGGCTCAACCAAATATAGACAAACTATATAGTTTTGGAAGCGGGAAATTATGCTCTTCAAGAATATAGAACCAAATATCGCGCATCTCATTTGAAAAAAGCTGAAAGCATGCAATATTTCACATTTTTGACATTCAATATTTGTTTCTGACCATGGAGGTGGAGTGTTAATACATAAAAAATACACTGTAGCATCATAATGTATGGAATTAAAAAAAACAAACAAAAAAAAAAATATATATATATATATATATATATATATTAAAACTATAAACGCTTTTAATACATCCAAACTAAAACCATGATCATAAACAATCGAGCTAAATGAGTAGCCTCATTGAGAGATCTCCCCAACTCAAAACCAGTCCTTTTATTTTTATCGCCGCGAACGCTATTTTGAACCAGAGAGATATCATCGCGTCGTTTAATTTAAATATTTATTTTAAGGAAACCAAACTTAGTATTAATAAAAGCTCGCAGTATAAAATATTTAAATGTTTTGCAATAAAATGGTGCGCCCATGTTTACGTTATTAAATTATTAGCTTATAATAAACTAGATCTGAGATTTTCATCGGGACGATGATACAGTTTTATGTCAAATATGTTCAGTTATCATATTATGTCAAGTGAAATTTGAAAGGTCAACTAATCTCAAATCTAAATGTGTGTTTTCGAGCAAAACTCCAAAGGTAAAAGCTTTCGTGTTTAGACATCTCAGCCCCTGATATCATTCCGGAATTATTACAACCGAGCAAATGATTTGTCGGAAATCGTGATATCGGATGACGCTAATAAACTCTAGAAAGTTTTTGAATTCTATCTAACGTTAACCATCTCATATTCCATTGGTTCGATCTGATGAACTCAACAAGTAATTTTCATATTCAATTGCAGAAATATGAACGATAAAGTACGAGTTATGCTCACGGATTTATCAAAAACCAGATGTAACGTAATACGTTGCCGACCATAAGGCGATCTACTACGGATAAGGGCATCCAAAGCTGGTACACCTGGGCGGTTAGTTTTTTTTTTTATTTTTATATTCATTCTTTTAAATATTCTAAACATTATGCCTCGTCTTCCTTAATATGAATATTATTTAATCAGAGATGCTATCTGCATTCAGATTAATGGTGTTGACGGTGAGACAAAAAGGCCGGTCTGGGTGAAAAAGATTTTTTCAACGGGTTAATGGTTACCATTCACGGCGATGGGCTGTCGTGGTCATTTGATTTCCTTCGCTTCATTAAGTTTGGGTTTTTTGACTTATGTTATGCTCATGATACCTCAAGAAACCCATGTTTTTATGTAGGTTTTTGTTGTCATACAAATTATACGTACATTCAATTTTCAATTGCAAAAACTTGTAGATTTGAGTTTTATCTATTACTTATATTATCTAAGTGTATGTTAAGTCTTTGGGAAATTATTTTTGAATAAATCTTGCTTGAGAATCACATATCTTGTAATCACGTGAGCTGAACACTCTAAATGTTGATTGTATTTATCCTAACTATGTGAAAGTAGGTAAAGTTTATTTTATTGCAGTTGATAACTCAAATCGAGGTTTAGGACCATGAAGTCAGTATCTGCTGGTGGAACTGGCTAACTAACCAAAAACTCTTCAGTATTGAATGTAGGTAGTGTTGATTGAACGTGGTGTGTGGAATTAAAGTTTTAGCACAAGGAGAAAGGACGGTACCTAATTTAAACTTTTATTGACTCACAATTATTTATTAAAATGCCACAGTATGTTTTGATTTTTTGAGGAATGTTAGATCGAGGGTTCTCTGCCATGTTCTTTCCCCTCATTAGTTCCAGGTCGAGAACGGTACGATTTACTTTATTGATAAAGTAGACTTTATGGACATATTATTACATTGGTGTTCTTCGATCATGGATTCCACACATACGCAGTAAGTTACATAAAGTTCTACACATGACTGCGGTGGTAAATAGACAACTCCCAAAAGTATCGACCTTTCCCACCGTGATTAAAATAAATATATGATCTATATTCAGTAATGTACTTGCAACTTGCTTAGACGCTATATAGAGGACTCTATCGCAATCATAACACCCCCTCCACGTTCACTACTACTAGTTGGTGAAGATCTATCACATTCATGCCTAGTTCAGCATCGCAAATTCCATCGTGCAACCAGGTTTCAGTAAAAATCACTACATTTAATTCTCTCAACTCAGTAGAAGTGTTCATTCATATTGCGTTGGTTGTAATTTCTTGCCTCTGGTAGGTCGTATCACATTTATCAGTTGACTCTAGTATTGATCTCGGATGACATTTCAAGTATCATTTTTAGGCACACCAAAATACAAATTGGTTAACTCTTTGAACTCTTAACTGGTATTTGTAGTTAAAATACAACACCAAAATTCATACGATAATCCATCAACACGCACACCGCGATTTCCGAAAAACTTTCGCTTTTATTTGCGGGGATTTTCAGCCAGGCCTGAAAGAGTCGCACAGCGAACGGGGCCCCATTGTGTGTGTAAACGCGCCCGAGTGACGGTCCGTTTGAAGTTGGTAAGCGCGTTCGGAGAATTTCAATTTTCCAAATTCCGCACAGTCCACGACACAAATAAACTCACTGAAATTGCCGTAATAAGAACAAATTACGCACAATTTATGGACCAATAATATTTATAATTCAGCCGCGACAAAAAACCATATGCCCGGCTTTGACATGGTATACCCTTTGGACATAAAGACCGACAGATGATTATTAATATACACGGTGAATGAGGCAATTTTATTGTCCCTTCAACTGGACACTTTTTCATTAAAAAGTTCACATCCTTCTTCTCTTGATTTTTGCAATTCCTAACCTTGAAGTTATCTACAGTTTCTGCAATTTTATATGTTGAGCGTCATTGTATCTTCTTGAGACTTCCTTACTCAATAAGGTGAAGGCTGAACTTCCAAATTTGAAGTTGTACAAGACACAAATTTGTATAATCTCAACTGAATTTTAATTGCAATTACACCAGCCAGCTCTCAATACAAAAAAAAAATATGATTGGTCCACCCTGTACGATCAAAAGTCATATTCAATTATCAACAAAGTTATGGCGTTCTTATTTTTAATGTATCCGCCACTGAATAGTGGGATAAAACTTGCTGAATTGCAATTGTTCTTGTTAAAAACATGCTTTATTACGACAGGTGGTATTGTATGACCAAGCTTTCATATACGCGCAAATTAACAAACCGTGGATAAAAATGATAATAACATTTTTATTGTGATATATCAATGTCAAGCTGACGAATATGATCAAGAACGTAACGGTTGCTGCTGAAATTGTTTCAATGACAAAGAATATTCTCGTAGTAATAGGATTCTCATTTTATTGTGGATTATGAAAGCTTGTTGAAGCAACAAACAGTGACATTTAACATTTATCAGGTTACAATCTAAAATTAGTAGTTAAATCAGTCATCTGTCTTTACTTCACCAGAGACATCTGCCCCAATCACTGAACATACAAACAACTATGAAATTTAAGGTGATTTAAGTGCATAACAATCAGAACTATATACTCTGTTTTTTAATCCCAGGGTAAAACATCAATGTTTCAGAATGCAGTTATTATAGTTAGTTCATTGGCGTGCCTACAAGACAAGAACAATTAATGAAATATTGATAAGACTGCAAGCAGGTTATTGCAATAAACTATTACCTGCGCCTATGGGTAGTAAAATCTACAAAAATACGCCTTATGAAACCCGAAAATCCATTGTCTGGCGAGAGAACGGCTGATAAGGGTAGGTATATCAAGCCTTTCGGGTGGGTTTTCATGAAGGAGTTTGTAAAAATTTTGTATGTGTGTACGAATGAGGCTATCGAAAGTGTTGAGGGGATTAAGGGATTAAAATTAAAAAATGGTCATCACCAGTATGGATTTATCCGAAAAAGAAAGATGCCTCTGGTACACAAAAATGGAGAATGATAGTTGATTACCGGAAAATAAATGAGAAGACAATTGACGACAGATATTCGTTATCAAACATAACCGATATGATTGACAGTTTTGGGAAAAGCAATTATTTTACAACACTCGATTTCATCAAATTGAAATGCATCCTGATTCAATACCAAAAACAGCTTTCAACGTAGAAAATGGTCATTACGAGTTTAAACAAATGCCATTTGGATTAAAAAATGCACCTGCAACATTCCAAAGAGCTATGGACAGTATATTAGCAAGACTACAGAATAAAATATGCTTGGTGTATATGGATGATATAATTATATTTCTATATCATTACAAGAACACCCAGTCATTTAAAATAAACTATAGCAGATTTATGGGAAATAATGATTTTCTATTCCAAACTGCTTTAAACAGAGCATCACATGCGCAGCTTGAGCATAATTTTTCTGATCAGAAACCAATTCTAATGTTTATTCTGCAAAACCTTGTTTTCCTGGCAACACCATCCCAAACATATTTATTTTCAAAAAATTCAATTTTATTGGCCATCTTTATTATTCATTCTCCAAATAAATCAACGCGATTAAAACAATTATACAGTGCTATACGATGCGGTAGTCCAGATAACATTTATTTGATTAGTGGATTATTCAACACACAGGAGAATTTTATGATTACGTTAAGTTTTTAGCTGTTTGAATCTATGATATTGTTTAGTTGCTACAGGCGCTGATGTATATTTTTCCGAACTGTTGTTTGATTTGAAATCTGTTTGCTTTGGATTTTCTTAAACAATCCCTGTGAGCCAATTGTGTTTGTATAATATTCTGCTTCGGTACAAAAAAAAAAAAACTAGAAAAAGATTCCTTTAAAAATGTCATCCTTATTATATTTATCGTTCTTAAGTAACGTTCACAAGATTCATAACCGTTTAGAGCACCGGCCGTATGAAAAAAAGTCGCCTCGGTAGTCTAATTGATGATGGATGGCCGTCGCGCAAGAACAAAGAACCATAATTTGCTGTCAATTTCTGGATATATTGACGTCAATAATTATGCGGCGGCCACTTTGATCCTGCCACATTTCGCCTCTTCTTATACGCAGAATTCCGGAATGCTTTTTATTAAAATAATAATTCCTCAATGTTGTCATCTCCGGTCCGGTGGTCTGAATTTGTGCCGCTCTGCCGTTTTTGTTCCTATTTTGAAGAAACCCAATCATAATATTTTTCAATATTCTTATAATGACCAAAACAAACCACAGAATAAATATGGCAAATCGCCTTTGATCACTATTTACTTAAGACAATATGAAATCTGACTTTTGTATATCAAATTCTGTAGAATCATAGTTTGTAATGATGATCTTTTGTTGATTACTGGGAAACATGGAAAATCACTGGTTTCATAACGGTGCAGCCTATTCAGAAGTTTGAATATCGTTCATCAAAATTCTAGATCACTAAGAAATCAATGAGAATATATTTCGTAGGCACATTGACTAAATGTTCATCTAATTCAGTAATACATTTCATGAATGAAATGTATCATGTATCAACAAATATATCTACTACTTGGAAGTTATTAATAGTAGACAGTATCAATTTATGATTATTGTATGTTGACTATTATTGCACTTGATGAAGCATTGCAGCTTATTTTGTAAATATGGCTTGTTTTCTTGTTTACCGTTTCACAGTGCCAAAAAATGTCAAATTAATAACAATAACGCACCTGAGATCGCGATCTAGACAAAAATAAGAACACAACTTTATTGACAAACAGAGAAATCCGAAAAGGATTTGGAAACCTTTTGGAATCCAGTATGCAACTTCTATATTCCATGAACTTGAGCTACCGATGAAAATCTCATGATGATTTTATTCACTCTTTGATAGTTTGATAGTATAACGAATGGTGCCATGTGTGAGAAGCTTCGACCTGCGAGAAGGTCCTCACACTAGGGCAGTGAATATTTTCTAAAAAAGGTAACGAGTATGGTGATAATTGACCAAACAAATCTTAACCCAAAATTCTCTTCTGTTTTTCCCCATACTTTGAAGGGAATTTAAGATTATGTTGGGATATCAAAAATGCAAGACTTTTTTTTTAAAATCTAGTACCTACGTTGTGTAACTCTATTCTGAGCTTGGAAATACATAGGTACATCTTCAAATCAGTATCATGGCCTGTAACCCTTTATGAATCTATACAGTTCTAGTCTGTTTGAGCTAATACATACTTCCAAAACAACTTAGGTTGGTCTGGTGGCCAAAAACTGAGGAAGCGTCAGAACTGTCTAGGAATAACCAGGGCTGTCAACGTGCCGCACAGCAGCCTAAAGATTATCCAATGGAACATCAGAAGCATTCATTCTAATCAAGAAAATCTCAATAATCTAATATTTAAAGGAAACCTTGGCATAATTCTATTAAATGAAACATGGCTAAACCCCACAAGAAAATTTATTTTATTTACAACCACATACGTAATGTTGACATTTCTGACTTTTCAAAAGTTTGAAAGTGACACTTTTTTGAATTTTACTTTCCACCCGGGTGGAAAGTGGTCCCGGGTGGAAAGTGCTCACTTTCCACCCGGGTGGAAAGTAAGTTCTCATTTTTTAAAATGTTTAAGACGAGTCCTGCATGTCAAACGTTTTTTTTAGATGAGTCAGAACTTGTCAACAAATTTTTAATTTTTTTTTTAGTATTTAGTCGAAATTATGAGGGTTGTAATTGTTGTAAATAAAATAGTATACAAACCTCGGTAGGAAGTTTCATTCCTGTCTCGAGATTATAGTTAACTTCGATGCTTCGCGTCTCAGTTAACTAACTAATCTCTCGACAGTAATGAAACACTTTCCACCTCGGTATGTAATATACTATTAAAGCCTTATCACATAATTAGACAAGATAGAGATGATGGGTTGGTGTGGCTACAAATTAAAGTTTCCCATTCAGAAAATGTTCAATATGTTATAATTCAAGTAGGGGATATTTTCATAAAGAATGTTCATGCCAATAGAGACACTTCAGTCGATGAAAATCTCCTTGGTAATCTTTATAATCACGACGAATTTCAAAATAGTATACTTATGGGGATTTGAATTCTCACCATCCAATGTGGGACAAAACTCCTGCAAATAAAGGTGGTGAAATTATAAGTGAGTTTGTATTAGACAAAGATCTTGTTATCATGAATAATGGAGCCGCCACACTTCTACAGAATCCAAATCGTAACCTTAGTGCTGTGGATCTTTCAATCCTCAATAGTAGATTGGAACTTAAATCCACTTGGGATACCCTAAAGAACTGTGGTATTAGTGATCATTACCCTAACTATTTTGATTATTAACGTGAAGGACAATAATAACTTCTCTAAAATATTTTACTCATGTTACAAAAGATGAAACTTCGACAAGGCTGACTGGAAAACTTATCATGATAAAATTTCATCATACATTGCCGTGTCAAATACTAACATAGGGTATGAAGACCATGTTAACATAATGAATTTGGCAGCTGAAGAATCTGTTCCATACAAGAGCTGTGGAAAATTCAAAGGGGCTGGTAACCCATGGTGGGACGTGGAATGTTCCGGATAGATTGAAAGCCGACAAAGTGTACTTAGAGAATTCAACAATCACCCAAAAATGAAAGTTATATAGCAATCAAGATAGAAATGGCAGTAGTTGGAGAAATTTAAGAAGAAACAAAGAGAAAAATGTATCAGTTTCTGTGAGTCCTTGAATAGAAATTCAAATATTAGCTATGTCTATATTACTTACCCTATGTTTAGTGGCACTACTGGGTCTCACTAGTGGTCTAGTCAGGCTTCCTTGAAAGAACATAAAACTGTCGAAGAATGTGTTACACATATATGGTTAACAGAGTTAGTCTGCTTGCAAATGTATCAAATTGCAAACTCTCCCTAGCAATGTGAAAAACGCCCATAATATTTCAAGCGCAACTGTGCCCAAGAGTACTTTAGAAAGGGCTTCACAACAGATTACATTCACATCCTGCCAAGCTACTCTGAAAGCTCATCTAGGAGCTACCAAGCGCAAATCGCGTGGTTTGGGAAGGCAACAAGATCTTCAAGCGAATGGTCGTGGGAAACGAATTAAACCTGTTATCGATGCCAGGACATCAAGGCATAGATAGCAACAAGGCCCAGAGTCCCAGAGCCATTCTGTGGACTAATGAAGAGGCACCTCATAAAACTGAATGGATGAGAAAAGAACTACATGTTGACTAATTAGCGTTGCACTAGAGGTAAAAAGGTTCATTTATCTACTGGAAAGGTTGCAATGGTCGGCGGCTGAATCAGTCTGAAACGATTCCAGATGCAATCAACAAATCTACTCCCAGATTTGGTGAAATCCAAATAATTATTACTCAACTTGAAGCTAAAAATTGCTGGGGTGCTATTTAACATACTAAAAGTCCCCGTCCCTGCGGGGATGGCATCTCTCCCAAAAACCACCCCAAAGGTACGTTTTTTAACTTTTTTAGGAATAACTTCTTTATTCTTAGTTTTTAGTGAAAAATACTACATATCAAATTTGAAACTTATAAAATTTCCTACAAAAAGGTATACAAATTTTTTTTAATTGAGATAAGTCATTGCTGTCCTACAAGGGGTTGAAGTAGGCAAAAATACGAATTTCAATCTTCGTAAATATTTTTAGCAGCATAAATTGACATCATGGTAATACATTTACTTATTGGAATAAACATATGTACGTTGGTATATTACAATATACAGGGTGTTAATAAATAGTGGGATCAAACTTCTAGGATAAATAGAACTCAATAAAATAAGAAAAAAGTTGAATAGAAACATAGGTCCGCAAATGCTTAGTTTCCGAGATACAGGGTGACAAAGTTTTAAAAAATCAGTTTTTTAAAATCTGTTTGCCGAATTTCTCTAAACTTGGCAGATTTGTTTGTGATAATAACAAAAGGTATCTTTTAATTCAATTAGATTTACCGTATAAATATTCCAGTGGCCTCCCAGAGGACAACTACGTTGGTAAAAGTAGAAAAAATGGCATGTCACTTTTTTTATAACTTTGATATTTTTGCAGATTAAGTCATATTACAGTCAAAACTCAAAAAATACCTTTTGTTATCACAAACAAACTTGTCAAATTTGAAAAAGAAAATTGGAAAAGGGATTTTTGAGCTAAAAAAGCGATTTTATTTCAAACTTTGACACCCTGTATCTTGAAAACTAAGCATTTGCGGAACCATGTTTCTAATTACTTTTTTCTTATTTTAATGAGTACTATTAATCCTAGAAGTTTGATCCCACTATTTATTAACACCCTGTATAATATAACCTATAGGTTTTCATCCAGAGACTTCTCTTCTTTGTAAACATTTCTATAAGAAATTGCCTTGGCATTGACCACACAAGCTGAAGATGGAGCAGCTCATATTTGCTTTCCTACAGCTGCGGAAGTTTCTGCAATCTGATTTGCAGTAACATAGTTTTAAAATTAAATCCGGTGTTATCGCTTTTCCTGTAGTAACTTTTAACAATATAATGAATAATGCCATGTGTGAATTTGTATGGGAAGCCTCAACCTGTGAGAAGGTCTTTGCACTGAAGGTTTTCTGAAAGGTAACGAGTATGCTGAAAATTGACTGCACAAATCTAAACCCGAACTTCTTTGTTTTTTCCATACTTGAAGAGCATTTAGGTTCATGTTGGCATTCCAATAATGCAAGACTTTTCTTTTAAATCTATTAGGTACATTGTGCTTGTAAGCTTGGAATTACTTAGGTACATCTTAAAATCAGTATCATGTCCTTCAACACTTTGCAGTTTGCAGTAAATCTATGCTGTTCTGAACCTATACAGTTCTGGTCTGTGTGAGCTAATAGATACTTTCAAGTTCCAAGACAAGCTATGTGGGCTGGTGGCCATAACTGAGCAAGCTACAGAATAAATTGACTAAAATACAACGTCTGATTGTACTACTGGTCATGCCTCCTTGAAAAAAACATAAAACTGTCGCAGGATGTGGTACAGAGATGGTTAACGAAGGGGGTCTACTTGGGATCAAATGTACCAAACTGTTAGCAATGGGAACAACGCCAAAAATATTTCAAGTAGAACTGTGCCGCAAAGTAGGTACCTTAGAAGGGGCGATAACCGAGCCCATTCACATACTCTCCAGATAGCCTAGCGACTCTAAAATTTCTAGGAGCTACCAAGCGCAAATCGCATGGTTTGGGAAGGCAATAAGATCTTCAAGCAACTGTTTGTGAGAAACGAAGTTAACTTGATGATACCAGGACATCAAGGCAGAGATAGCAACGAGGTAGATTTACTTGTAAAACAAGGGGCTACACAATACATTTCCAAGGCCCTGAGTCATTCTGTGGACTAATGAAGAGCCAGCTCATGGAAGAACTCAATGAATGGGAGAAGAACTGCATGCTGACTCATTAGCGATCCACTCGAGGTTTGAGTCAGGCAAAAACTTCCATAGGGCGGCTGAATCACTCTGAAACGACTCCAGATGCAATCTACAAATCTACTTCTAGAGATTTGCTGAAAACCAAATAATTACTCAACATGTATACAAATAAGATTATTGTAATTATAAGGATAAATATACAATTCACAGTAATTTATTTTTAAATTTAAAGACTAATTTAAAATTGAAATCGGATTATATATAATCTAAACAATGAAGTGGAATTTGTATATAATTGATTGGTTAGTTAATAAAACCTCAATGTTATTAAGATATCCTGATTCTCAGGAGAAAAAGAAAAAGAAGAGACCAGGCAAGCCCACCATATGCGTCTAGCCGTGGCTCGTAATAAATAGATAGGTTCAATGTCCAAAATGAACTCTAAGATAAATAAACCGAAAAAGCAATTATTGCACTTCAGGGCATATTAACAAAGTCTTATTAATTTTAAATAAATAAATAGGAATTTGGAGTGCTATTTACATTTTCATGATCATAAGTAATACATATTATAAATGGTAAATTGAATCCATGACCTCGCATGGTCAAATATCTGGGAGTGACACTCGATTACAAACTAACATGGAACTCTCTTATTGAGAATACAGAGTGTATATATCGCCTATGAACAGAGTAGACGTACTATCGATAAGACCTGGGGGTTCCCTCCCAAGGTAGTTACGTGGATCTATACAACTATCATCAGGCCTATGCTTACCTATGAGCGTTACCACAACAACTAGGGCTTTGGAAGTAATTCTATGTTTGACGTCTCTGGATACTTATGTCAAGGAGGTCGTTCAAACCACAATGATGCGCTTCTGCACTGTTGGAATAGAACCAAATGCAAAAGTCGGTTTACAGAGAGCCCGCATATGGCGTGAGGCAACGAATTTGCTTCCATTGTTGGAGGCCAAATTGGACTCTGCAAGACCATGTTTCGTCTTCAAAAAGCACTACGCAATCAATACGAAAGGCATTGGAAATAACACAGTGGCAGGGGTAAGTAACATCTACACTGATGGTTCCAAAACTCAAACAGGCTCGGGATGCGGAGAATACTCCAAAGCTCTCAAACTGAACCTATAGCTATAGCAGTTGGCTCCATGCCAAATGTCTTTCAAATGGAAATTACTGGCAGAACCATCGCGGCCGAACAAATAGTCAGTGATAATATCAATGTGATCTAAGTGCTGTGGCATACCATGCCACCCTTTCAAACTTACAGAGATATACATATCCCCGATGCCAGCCTCCCACAAATAGAGTCCACCTGTGAGCTCCACATGTGATTTCAAATTTTTCATAATTTGGTATGTCGTCGAAACCAACATTAGACAAAATAAATCCGATTAGGACCAATCTTAACACAAAGACAAAAGTTGTCAAGACTCTCCAATAGAAGAAAAAGTTATCACTCAGAATAAATAAATAGTTCTGATAGTGATGACTCACAATAGTCAAATAGTCAATCTTGAGAGAAAGATAATGATCCTGAACAGTCACAAAATAAAGAAGAAAGTTACCAAACGAGAACAAAATTCTGATGACAGCCAAGCTGAGAAACCGGAAAATGGTAATGACGGATGGAAGGAGAAGAAGATATTGGAGATGAATATGTAGAATTCAGATAATGTCCCCAATTCTGATGGTAAGCAAGCAAAAACAAAGAAAGTTTTGATAATAGCGATGCTAAGAAAACATCGCAGCGTTTCGAGGATTATCATCAAAGCAATAACTACGAACAAATAACTAGTTTCGAGGAAGTTCAAAAGCCAGAGAATCACTCTCAAGGAAAAGAAAATCAGTTACAATAATCCATTTATGGGGACATTCAGACATCCGTTAAAAGAGATTTGAGGAACCAGCCCAACAGGAAGGCATAAGCATAAGGTGAGAGATCCGAAAAAATAATAATAATAAATCACATCAAAAGGTACCTAGGTCCAAGGAAGCCCAGCAATAGGAAAGATAATTTAAAAGCAAATTCTAACAATAATTTCATTGACAGTATTCAAGATCAAGGCACTTATAGTGACAAAAACAACAAAGATAACACATAATACATGATATAATTCTAATGAACAAGAGGATGAAAATGCAATACAAACATAAAAAAAAAACAAGTAGGTATATTATATTTATACACAGCATTGTTTGTCTACTTTGTTGAAACATTTTTTACGAGAAACTGTTCATTGGGAATTCAGTTTTAATTGAATCACTCTGGTAAAAGACATTTTATGATTTTCTTATTATGAATCGTCATTTAATGATTTTCAAGCAGGCCATCAAACTAGCGGTATTTTATTGGATGCCACTATAAACACGATAGCATGTGCACCATGAAAATATTTTATTACTGTCATTTCCAGCAGAAATCAATGATTCAGTAATATTATCCTTTATTAAACTTCGTTATTATTTATCTATAAAATGAAATATTAACATAACCAGATTGAGTTGGACGGACACCTTATGGGCACAATTGCTGCAATTTAAAAAAAAAAACTAAGGACAAACTCCAGTTTATTAGTTTCGGGAGGTTTTATTGCTGAAGTGCCGCAAAAAAACCAATTTGTCTCCGAAGATGAAGGGCTGATTTATTACACAAAATGACTAAGACCGCCTCCTCCGGAGCCGTACAGCTCAGATGACTGAGCAAAGTTATTCCATTAGCATAAACTTCTCTCTCGGGGTAATTCGGTAGTTAAGGTGTTTAGATGAGATTTTGCCTTCCTTAAAGAGCCGAGACCGCCGTTTTTTGTTGACCGCCCCAAGGCCTAACAAATCGATTTCTTGAGACCGCCGTTTTTTGTTGACCGCCCCAAGGCCTAACAAATCGATTTCTTATGTAACGCGGACTTTCGTCATTCTCGACTCGATCCCTATTTCATTCAAGATGAATGGTCTATAGGTATATTCTTAATGAGGATGCATTTTTAACAGAAATTATAATAAATAAATTAAATTGGGAGAACAAAATAATGAACTGAAAAGCAATATTGCATAGATTAGAAAAATATTTTTGGAAACTGGAAATGGTGATCAATATCAATAAGAAAACAGGATTATCCAGATTATGCTATTTCTGATATTTTACTGCTTTGTTTTCGATAATGCAATAAAAATTATATTTTCAAAGTAAACATAAAAATAGTTGATGATACATTTTAATTAATGTCAATTTCTTGTAGTCAATCATAGGAAGTTATCCTTGGTCCAATTTTGAATCTTCATCGTGCAAAGCTTATTATATTTGAAGACTAAATATTAATAACTGAAAGTCCATTAACAACATCAGCAGGGACGGTTTTTTGTTCCTATACCCAGTAGATGAAACGGAACTTTCAGGTAGGTAGGTATGTGACTAGGCATTTATTTGAAAACTCAAATTTATGAATGAAATCTGAAACCGCAGACGATATCGACGAAGTTATTCATCTGTAGTGAAACATGATGATGATGGTCGGCAAATCTACGGATTATAGTAAAAAAAAGGTATAGCATGATGTCTTGTCAATACAAATAAATTAATATAGGCGGTTTCGTGAATATTCTAAGCTATCAATATTAGTTACGGTTTTGTTTCAGATATTGCCTATAGAGGCAGCAAATTAATGATTTCCGTTTTTTGAAAAAAAATAATTAAATTTAATGTTTTGTTGAAACAAAAAATATTCTAAGAATCAAATAAAGCCCTCTGTAATAATATTTTATCTCGCTTTTTAAGCACGCACATTAAAATTCACAAGATTCAATTTATAATTCGACATTAAATGAATCGTGTTAAAATTCCCGCTTTATCGTAGCGGAATGAGGGGCGAGCCTGTGTCTTTTTCCGGGGTTGTCCTCCCCCCTCTTTTATGATCAACGGAACGCAAATACCAGCCAGGGAAAAATCAAATTTCAAAGCGCCCCAACCGATTAATTGCCAACCTTATCATTACATACGTACGATTTCTGTCTGTATATGTATGGAAGCGTATGACCAGAGCGGCATAAAGGGGCCGATTCTTCAACCCGTTTTACCCCTTTTTAACCCTTGCATCGGTTCTTTACGCTTGGCCTGCTAACGCAGACGCCCCGCTTAATGAGATTATTATAGGCAGAACGGGGGGGTTGAATTACAAAATGGCGACTTTATTAATATCTGCGAATTAAAATTCAGACACCATTATTAATTTGTATGCTATATTGGAATTCCAGGAGGGGTGACCGGAGAGGACTTTACCGAGGGGAAGATTTTGAATTTGAACAGTTTTAAATTACGGTCATAATTAGAGAAAATGGTGATATTATTGGAAAATGTTTTGACTTTATGCTACAGAGTTTTTTTTTAAAAAATTTAAAGGTAATAATGAGCAAATTATGCTGATTGAAAAACTTTGATTGAAGCTTTGAGCGCTTGACTGATATTTCTCATGCTTTCTTGTAGAGTTTCTATTTATTTTATCTTAATATTCAAGAAGGGAGACAATACAAGTATTGAACACTACCTACCAATATCTTTCCTATCTCACCTTTGAGCTGTTTACCAAAATTATAACCGATCGCATAACAAATAAACTCGACCAATCTTTCGAACAGGCTGGATTCAGCACCACAGATCATCTATACACCATAAGAATTAAGAACACTAATATAGAAGTGCATACCGAATATAACGTAACGTACCTCGATGTCGAGCTCTATATGGCCTTCGCTGATTTACAGAAAGTATTAGGCAGTACCTACCTATTAGAATTCGTAGAAAACGCGAGAATCGATTCAAGATACGCGAACATCGATACGAACCAACATAACCAAAAAGTTTTAAACGGAATGATCCAACAGCTAAATGACATTTCCATAACTGTAGGCCTTAAAATGAACTACAGCAGGAACACACAAATACAACAATACAGAACCAGAGGATAGAAAATTTCGAACACTACTTGTGCCATGACTGTAGCAAAGAAGCTGCAGACTAGGAAAACCAAACCGCAGAATGTTAAAATAAAATCTAGAACACAACTAACCGCATTTGGCTAACTAACATACATCTTGAAAAATGAATCCATTCCCATAAACCTAAAAAGGAATTAGAGACCATGTCTCTCACCAAAAAGTTCGCTAAACGTAAGTCGGGGATATTGTGGTGGAGGTAGCAAAGAATGAAGATGAAATGACGATGGGTTGGCCACATAGCCAGATACGATGACGACAGATGGACACGAAGAATCCTGGAATAAAGACCAAGGGAGACAACAAGCAGCACGGGAATATCTCAGAAAAGGACAGTGCCACTAGTGGCAGGCAAACAGTGGATGAGATTGGCGAAGGAGAAAAAGATGAAAACAATTATGAGAGACCTTGACAGCCAGGAGTGGATGAATAGAGGTTGACAAGAAACAAGAAGATAATAAGTATACATACTTAAAAAAAAATTATTGATAAGCTTGATGTAGTTAGTTCCACCAGAAAATAAATCATCACTTTTTCTTTGGAGAGAACATTACACTCGAAATTACTCCATACATCGAGGCTTTTGTTCAGGATATTTTAAAATTCAACATTGTCAATGTCGCTGATCCTTTTTTTTCACTTAATATGGTGTTGCTGGGGTGAAAATTGAAGCAGAATAAGGCAGGACCATAGCAACACAAGCAGGAACATGTGCAACACAAGCAGGGACATGTTTGAGCGATCCTGTTTCCAATGTGTTCCAAAGCGAAGGGTGAAGTTACGAACCATAATGAAAATCCTTGTATCTCGAAAATAGCACCTATACGGGTTGCCGGGGTGTGATTTGAAGCAGGATGAGGGAGGACCATAGCAGCACAAGCAGGAACATGTTTTAGCCACCCTGCTTTGAATGTGTTGCTAACTTCCCCGGCATTCCTGATATGCTGGTTCCTTACATCTCCTTCGATATCTTTATTTCGGATTTCTGAATGCCTCCGTCAATGGATTATTGTAACTGATTTGCTTTTGAGAACTCTCTGGCTGTTGGGCTTCCTTGAAACTAGGTTTTGGTTCGTAGTTATTTTTCGGATAGTCCTTGAAATGCTGCGACTTTTGTTTTCTGCTCAAATACCATCACAATTGTTGTCAGTAACTCAAGTCATCATGTTCATTTTCAATATTTTGTTCTTCTTGCTTATAATAATTATAAGAACCAGCCGCAATTACCATTTTTCGGTTTCTCAGCTTGGCTGTCATCAGTCATCTTTTGGTAACCTCATTCTTTATTTTGTGTCTGTTCAGTCTTCAGGACATTTTCTTTCACTCAATATTGACTATTTATTTATTCTGAATGATTAAATTTCTTCTTCTGTTGGAAAGTCTCGGGAACTTTTGTCTTCTTTTTGGGATTCGTCCTCATCTGATTTGTTACTTGTCTCTCAAAACTTTCTGTCACCGTTTCCTTGTTCTTGCGTTAGTTTCAGAATGTCCACTGTAGTCTTGGGATTACTTTAACTTGGAGATTGTACAGAGTTTTTGAGATTGATGAGATTCGCTCTTTTGCGTCTCAGATTCTTGATTGTCTTGACTATGAGATTCTTACGAATTTTCTTTCTAATGTTGGTTCCGGAGACATACCAAATTCAGTTCAGAGTTTCGTATGGAGTCCTGGCATACGGGCATGCGACTGGTTCACGTCGTGTTTTTACATTGCACAGGAGGGTCGTTCTAGTTTTGGCTAAAATTGATTATAGAGCGCAATGCAAAGAACACTTTATCAGGAATAACATACTGACAGTACCATCGTTATATTGAGGAAAACCACCTATTTAAAATATTATTTCTTAAAATCTTAACTTTTTAAAAAAAGGTTTACTGAATAAAAGTAAATGTTGCAACTATGTATGCGTCCTCAAGTTTAGGATTGAACGAGCACGCCACAGAAAACGAAGGTACCGAAACCGAAGATGATACAAGAGAATACGCAATTAGACTACAGAACAAGCTGGGCTGGTCCTTTGACGCGTGTCTGTAATTATTCATTATCCAATTATCATATCCATTTTTCATTAAAATTGATTGTTCAATCCAATTTGTTATTAGTGTGTGTGTAAGGAGCGTTCACAGATTAATTGTTATTTTGTTTTTGAGAGTTCAATTTATGCAAGTTCCTATTATTTTGTTAATTTTTATGTAGTTTTTGTTTGTTTATAACATTTTTTATAGCATGTGCATTGTTCATGTATTTAACAAAAATCGGTTCATGCTGTAAATAACACAGATAAAGAAGTAAATTAAGACCTAAGAAATTATGTGCTGTCTTTTTGTGCTAGGATTTTGATTTTTGGATTTAGAGCGTGCATTAGAGCCTTGTTGAATTTTCTAACATTTTCCTACCCTGACGAGAGAATATCCCAGCAAATTGAAATAATCAATCTAGAGATATTGGCTCAAAAATAACTATAGCTGAGTAGCTTCCCGCATGGGACCTCAGCACCTGCTGGGAAACTGGCTAACTAACCAAAAACTCTTCAGTATTGAATATAGGTAGTGTTGATTGAATGTAGTGTGTGTAATTGAAATTTTAGCACAAAAACAGGGGCGGTATCTAGTTTCAATTTTTATTGAATTAATGACTCACAATTATTATTAAAATGACACAGTATGTTTCGCTTTTTGAGGAATGTAGATCGCGGGTTTCTCTGCCGTGCTCTTTCCCCTCGTTAGTTCCAGGATGAGAACGGTACGATTTACTTTAATAATAAAGTAGACGTTTCAAAAAATTTTCGTTTCTTTTACATATCACAACTTCCCTTAAATTTCCCTAATATTTGCTATGTCGGGCGCATGTCCAGTAAGTAAAATTGAGTAAGTTTCCACAACGTAGGTCCTATTTGTTTTTCATTTAGTTTTTCAGAAGATATGTTGTTTAAGGGTTATAAAAATTCTTCAATCTCACTGAACGAACCCGGGTATGTTATACTACAATATATTGCTCAATCTCTTCTACATGTTGAAAATAACATATCCGACTATATGACAGAGGAACATTTTCACTCTCTCAACACCAGAACCCGAGACAATATTTACACACCCTTTCAAAGGATACACAGAATAGAAACTGGAGTGTCTTACTATGGACCTAAGTTATCTACCTATGAAAAACTTCAAAACTACTGTAGAGCTGTATATGTTGGACAATGTTTTTTCTCTACTGACGACTTTAAAAACCATTATATTAATTGATTGTAACATTGTTATTTAAAATATATTTATGTACTCAGCATATTATTTTCCTACCATCTATCGATACTCATATATTATAAAAAATATTTACAGAAACGCCACAACAACGGTCAACTAACACTCCCCTACACAAAAAAATAAATTGGAAAGGTGACACTGAGTCGCCAAAACAATTTATCACCGTCCTAGAGCATGCTTTTAAAAACTTTAGAGTGGGAGAACAGAGCTATTAACATTGATGTGGAAAGACTTAGCCACCTCAGATTCGCGGACAATAATGTATGTACTCATTTCCGATAACTCACGCGAGGCTGATATTATGATCCAATAACTGACAGACACTACAAAAAAGGTATAGGAGGCGTTTAGTACACTAACCAACCGGAGAAAGCCTTGGAGCGCCTTAGAGCAATAGCTGACTATGACAGATATTGAAGGAAGAATTCAAAGGATAATTTGAACGTGAACACTGTAGGCATCTACCTACACCATACTCCTGTTATAAAGCCAAATCAAACTATCTACTCAAGCTTCAAACAAAAGGATGTTTGTTAACCAGAGAGCTCGTTAAGTCTGCCCAACAGGTTAGAAAACTTGAAATTGAATAAAATTACATATTACATATTGAGATAGAAAGCTGGTAAAGTAGTATGTACCTAATGTCCATCTCTGTTGGATAAAGTTTTAATCTGTGGTCCGTTTGTATATTTACATGTCACTATCAAATTATCAATAATGATAGCTACATCTAATATGTTCTAAATGTTCGATTGTAACAATACAAAAATCTGTAGCAACTAGAGCGAAAAAAAAAATAAGCAGCTTAACGCCATTTTCCCCTCGGGCTACATAGACCTTATCAAAATTCAATTTTAATACCGAGCCCCATTTTATTTAGCCAGCCAGCTTGTTGGCTCACATTTTTATTAAAAATTTATTCTATTCCCGTACATATACACAGTGTGTGTGTTTGCATTTTGCTCCAGAGCTATCAATCCCGACAAAAAAAGTATTATACCGTTCGGGCTATTCATGTGCTCTGGCCCGTGAAATCGCGTCGTAGAACCGGGAGGGATAAGGCCCCTTGCGACATATTAGCCGCTTGTCATATTGTTTACATTATCTACTTATTGTGTAACAGTACCAGTTGGATGGAGACGTCATGGACCCCGTCGGGATATTTCACAGACGATTATTAGCCTTAGGGATAATGGAACTTACATGGGCTTTTTGTAACTTAAGTTTTAAATTTAACAGTTGAAACAATAAATCGATTTCTGATATCCAAAGTGCTGACATCTGTGAAACAAACTCAAATCTGTATTGACATTAGCTTCCCAAGAAAACATTTTTGATAATCGAACATTTATAAACAAATTTAAAGATTCCCAAAAACAGACACTTCCTTTTTTACCCGTACTTCCTCCGCACCCGTCCGAAAACACACCACCACCAACCCTAGATAATAAAAATTAACACAACCCAAGTTTTTTTTTTCTCATTTTAATAAACACGCTTTAATGGGGTGTGAAATAAACTATGATTTATATAGAAACGCCGTGTATGTTTATTTTAGCCCAGTCATTGCCTATCGTCTGTCAACAGTTATGAATCGGAAGCATTGTTTTTGGCATGCGTTCACCCTCTAGATTAAGTTAGGGTGTATCAATTAACAAATTATCACCAGATTTAAGTTTTTAGTGATAATTTGTTATAAACCAAATGGGCATAATGATATTTATTTTTCTCGTAAATAAATGTGTGGATGTTTTAACAATAAATAATATAGATCAATATCAACTTGTCTGCCATATTTGGCTTCATCCTTCTCAAGAAAACAATGATAATATTCCACTGATTGCTTTTAAATTATTCAATAATCAAATAACCAACTTTTCCAATAAAATCTACCTTCTTTCGTATAAATAGTTTTGAAGTGAAAAAGGAAAACGACACGAATATGGTCACTTGTCAAGTTTCAATAAAATTTATGGCCTGCATAAAGTTGAAAAGTTTATGGACTGCCTGGAATCCCTTGTTGCAACTATAAAATCCATATAAGATTATACTTACTAGAAATACTGGAGATTCAAAATCAAAGTTTGTCGAACTCTATAATAGATTTTTATAATAATTAAACCCAGAAATAAAAATGTCCGAATGTCAAGGTCGGCCAGTGGGCAGTTATGGGCATGTTTGCCTTATCTTGTCATATTTAGAGCAAACTGATTATATTTTATTGCTGTTTTTGGAGCTGTAATTTATTGAACGACTTTGACAAGGTTTTGTTTCTTTTTTTTGCTGGTTTATGATGCCATTAAAATGAGTTTAATAATCGGGTTTTTGGACAAGGTCCTTTGTTTTGTGGGACATAATTTATTTTTTTAAGTGGACAGAAGGATTAAAAATTTATAGAATATTTTTCGGAGACAAAATAAATCACATCTTTTCCGCTCTTCTGAAAAATAATGTACCAAAATAACCGTTATGAATTTTTCGGTATTAACACAGCATGATGCCGCGTTGTGACATTTTCATTTAGTCGTACAAAAAATTAATCCCCTTTAACAATGGAAACAAACCCCTAAAATACCGCAATTTATTCAATATTATGAACACCAATTGGTCTAATCCTGTAATGGGGGATGGCAAGAAACTCAGCTGCCTTCAGCTTTTTTGGCGGTTCTGGGTTTTCTTTGAAAACTGAATTCCATTCGAAATTTTATCAGATATTGAAGAACTAAGAGTTAAATGGTTAATGAGCACCTCTATAGGAAGGATTTTATTGTGATGTGAAGCAGTAAAGAAGAACCATTAGGTTCGTTTATTTTGTTTCGACAGCCTAGTTGTAAGTTTAGGGTACGGTGATTTAGGTGAGGAATCTGTGGAAAAATAATTATCCGAAAATATAAGTTGTATTGATTTTGATAGAAAAGATATTCTATGGACATTGCTTTTCGTTATTGTTAGTAACATTACCGACAGATCTAGGCAAAACATATATTACAAAGTTTTCATTACTTCCTCTTGTAGCATTTGCCTACACTTCATCTGCCATTGTTTAATCTTGCGATATCCTTTGCTTTTCTTCACTTTTCTTTCAGAGACTCAGCCTACAAGTTTAAATTAAGAGAAAGAATGCAGAGAAGGAATAATTATTATTGACGGTATTATTGATACCAGCAAACACAAAGTTAGAGGTTCAATAAAATATGAAGAAATCAAAATAATACAAAGGGAGCAAGGTTGAAAAGAGTCATAACATTGGGGGTTTGGGTTCAAGCCAGGACTTGGTATCAACAAAACTATGCGCACGAAAAATGAAGATGGAGGAAGAAACGGAAAAGAATAAAATCGCCTGAGACGCGATGAATCAAAGAAAGATGATGTGAAGACACAAAAAAACAGCCTGCGAAAACCAGAAGAAGGTGGTTCCGGGAATATCGAAAAAATTGAAATCGAAAAGGCAATCAAAAATCTGAAAAACAACAAATCACCAGGAGAAGATGGAGTGACAGCTAAAACGCTGAAAGAATGAACGTCAGAAAAATTGAATAAGACTCGAAGCTCTGTTTCGCACATCTCGTTATCATCATAATAATAGAAGATACATGCAGTGGCGGATACAGGGGAAAAAAAGAAAACAAAACCATATTTTAAGATTTAAGAATGTTTAGAAAGCTGGAAACCTTTGAAAAAACACACTTTTGTCTTTGTCCCAAGAACTTTAACGTCAAACAGTATATCATTAGTGGTGGAATTGATGTTTGTTTTTTTTTTTTTTTTGTTCTAATAAATAAATATTCATACAAAATCAATAAGATTATGTACAGGGTGTTTTTTTATATAATAACATCCCACCTACAGCCTTTACCTTTATATAGGTAGACTAGCTGACCCGGCGAACTTCGTACCGCCTCTGAATTATTAAATGCCTATTAAATGTTGTATTAACGTATCTATTTGCTGAATTAAATTCAGTTTTTTTCGATGGTGAATTTGGCTTTGGTTGAAGAAAATTATTGTTTACTCTCTGGATCAGAAGTCACCTAAAATTAAAATTTTACATCATCCTTTTTTTTTTCAGCGTTGACAGTACCAGCATGTTGTTATGTCATTAATTTAATTAAATTAAGTTTACAAAAAATGTGATAAATGAATAACCGCTCGACCGATTTTGTGCAAACTTCACATAAACCATCTAATAAATAGTCCGAACAAAGCCTAAACATTTGGTTTGGCTAGGTGAGCCCGTTCTTGAATTATAAAATTACAACGAAAAGTGGCATTAATTTTTATATATATAGATAGATAGATGAAAGGTGTAAATACGAAAGTTTCACAGTATTGGCTAAATTTTTAAAATCCATGGTCAAAAACAAAAATTGAATGTCAGAAGAACACAATTTCCCGATTCCAAAACTATTTAGTTGTGGTTGAGCCATACTATCAGAGAAACCAAGTATACCTCAAATTTTACCTGCAGCTTTCACCTGTACGGGTAGAATGGTTCACAAAATCAGTAGTAGGATAGCATTTTTACAATTTTTGGAGCCAAATATATGAGAGATTGCTCATCGGGGCATTGTGCTCTTCAAGAATATAGAATGAAATATAGGGCATCCCATTTGAAAAAAGCTGGAAGTATGCAAAATTTCACATTTCTGACATTCAAATTTTGTTTCTGACCATGGTTTTTGAAAATTCAGCCAAAACTGTACCACTTTTGTATTTACACCTTTCTTCTACCTGTGAAGGTAAAGGCTCTGGGTGGGGTGTCAATATATAAAAAAACATCCTATACAAATAAGTGGATGATTGCGGAACTTATGGGTGGACCTCTGCGGGACGAGCGCAGCGAGTTCCGCAGCCATCTACTCTCCAATATACCTACTGTTGAACTGTTCAAATAAGACACTCACCTGAAACGTGTAGTTTTTGAACTAATGAGAAAAATTCTCAACTGAGTGAATCAGGTTAGTATTGTACTTGAACAACATATTGGTGAATACATGGCTGGGTCCACCCATAAGTTCCGCAACAATCCACTCGTTTGTACTTGAATAACTTCTCACAATATATTACTAGTTTGGTAGAGTAACATTACTAATTCCTGTTGAAAGACGAATTGACAAAAAGTGGATAATCTTACAAATTCTGACTTTATATAATAAGTTATTTTTCAAGTACAAATAAGTGGATTGTTGCGGAACTTATGGCTGAACCTCTGCGGGACGAGCGCAGCGAGTTCCGCAGCCATCTAATCATCAATATTATTATACTGTTAAACTGTTCAAGTACTAAAGACATTCACCTGAAATGTGTAATTTTTAAACTACTGAGAATAATGCACATTTGAGGGAGTCAGTTTAGTATCGTAATTAAACAAAATATTGATGAATAGATGGCTGCGAAACTCGCTGCGCTCGTCCCGCAGAGGACCACCCATAAGTTCCGCAACAATTTACTCATTTGTACTTGAATAACTTGTCACATTATGTTACTAATTTGGTAAAGGAACATTACTAATTCCTGTTGAAAGGCAAATTGACAAAAAGTGAATAATCATAATCTTACAAATTTTGATTTTATATAATGTTCTTGTTCAAGTACAAATAAGTGGATTATTGGGGAACTTATGGGTGGCCCTCTGTGGGATGAGCGCAGCGAGTTCCGCAGCCATCTACTCACCAATATACTGTAAAACTATTCAAATAAGACACTCACCTGAAACTTGTAGTTTTTGAATTGAGAATAACTGACATTCAGTGAGTCAGGTTAGTATTGTACTTGAACAACGTATCAATGAATAGATGACTGCGGAACTCGCTGCGCTCCTCCCGCGGAGGTCCACCAATAAATTCCGCAACAATCCACCCGTTTGTAGAGCCGTCTCCAATATATATGGTTCTAAAAAATTTAAAAATACTATCAGAGAAACCAAGTACCTCAAATTTTACCTTCAGCTTTCACTTGTATAGGTAGAATGGTTCACAAAATCAGTAGTAGGATAGTATTTTTTCAATTTTTGGAGCCGAATATATGAGAGACTGTTCAATCAAATATGGACAAATTATATATTTTTGGAATTGGGGCATTGTGCTCTTCAAGAATATAGCATGGAATATAGGGCATCCCATTTGAAAAAAGCTGGAAGCATGCAAAATTTCAATTTCTGATATTCAAATTTTGTTTCTGACCATGGTTTCTAATAATTCAGCCAAAACTGTACAACTTTTGTATTTACACCTTTCTTTTACCTACCTATAAAGGAAAGGCTTTAGGTGGGGTGTAAATATATAAAAAAACACCCTGTACCTTCCTATTTAAAATCACCTAAATAGTTCCCCCATTCCCATATTTTTATGGGCCATTTCTTCGAAAAACCGTATCTTGCACAATGCACGGTCAAAACTAACCCAAACTAATCGAATCTGGCTTACTTTAACGTAAGCTGCCCCCCCCCCACCCTTTCAAAAGGCCTGTATCTACCCCTGGATATATGACAATAATCAAGAACGGCTCATCTGAAATTTACATTCCACAACCCATTACCACAAGTTGGGTTTCGCCACGCTTGTAGTATGTTGCAGAACTGACTCAAGATATAGACAAGTGATTCATAACATTATAAATCCCATTCCAATGAAGAAAAGATGTGATCACTGAAGCTTTCCAAGTTGTTCAGCGACATTGGACATAGAACAAAGAGCAATGTCGACAAACTAGATTAGACTCAAAGCTCCATAGAGTGGATAATGCTGAACATAAGACTCTACCAGACAGGATGTGGCATCAAAAGTGACCAATCCAAAGTGAAGTTTTGCAGAAATCCTGGCAAGATCGAAAGAATACAGGGTCCTTCATTTTCTCAAAAGAGTGCAGGTATCATGAGAACGAAAGTTTTGTCTGTGCCATTTTTTCGAAAAAAGGGAGCAGATGAGTTATCATGGGAACGGAAGTTTTCTCATTGTCGCTAATACTTGAATTTGCATAACTTTGACAGTAATACAGCAATCGTTCTCATGTCGAGATTAGACGTTGGGGGATAAACGAACCCAGACCGAATACGTTGTTGAGCACAAATCAAGAAGCAAACCCCAGATGAGATGGATCGACTAACTATAATTACTCTGGTGAGAATTGAGAAAGACTTCTATCCAAATATGGAAGAAGAATTGGAAAGAGGTGGATTCTGCTGCTGCTGCAAATCTTCAAGAGCTGAAGTTGAAGCTACAGTGGTTGGTAATCATCGTCGCAATAGACAACGTGTGTATTTTATCCAGAAGGTAACATTAACAAATGACATTATTGGCAAATAGATATTAATGCAACTTGAGATAAGCTCGGAATCGCCATTCCAGATAGAACTACAATTCGTGAAATTAGACAAATAGAGAAGATCTACCTCTACCTAAAGTGGAACTGGACAGGACTTTTCGTCATGTTTGCCTCAATTTTTCTGTTTGTATTTCATTACATACGAATAAATATATATTGCTAATGTTACCAAATAGAAGATAATTCCAAGAAACTGCAATGATAACCAATTCAATTGATTAAAAAGGATATTGGCAACATGCCACTTGTACGTGACGAATCTAAAAACTAATTAAAGATATTAAATGATGTTGTAAGCAATATTGTCTAAAATCAACGAACTCCGTGAATCCTTTTTTATGCAAAAAAACAGTCGATTATTCGTCACGGTTTAGAGTAAAGTGACAAACTTATTACTTATATATTTTCTGGTGGTAACCGACCAGAGCGTGATTTCCTTTTTGGAGTTTTTTTCTCTTCCTTTAGAATTCGTCAGGTTTCATATGCTGAACCGTCCGATTCGATACGGACACCTCGACAAGTGCCCGGTTTCGGTTATTTATTGCTGACAATGTTTGAGTTTCGGAAATTTTTTGGAACACTTTACCGGCGGGCGGTCAATTTTTTAATTTATGGTTATTGGACTTTGTTTACCTTTGTCAAGATTTATGAATATTCACCTATAGGAATTTTTGCAGAATTTTGTACAGGTGTACCTTGTTTTATGTTTCACTCCTACGTGTCGAAAAATAGAGATTATTAACGGTATACTAAAATTCTTATCAATAATAGTAAAAGTATGCATAAATGAAATATTATCTTCAACTTTGGGCAATTTAGATATTTCAAACGCCCCATGTTCTATCTAATTTGCATTGGAAATACCAAAAAATATTTTTTATCGAATCCATTAGAATTATCCTAGTAATAATTCACGCAGTAGAACAATTTATAAATAAAACATTGCCAGGTCAGATAATTTTCCGGAATTCATTTGAAAACAAGTGAGTGACTGTGTCATGTTCGGAATCGAAATCCATTTATTATGAAAACTACGGCGATACGGTAGCTCAGCTATCAACATGTAATTTTACATAAAATTGTCATAGTTATCAGACCCGGGTTCGTTTTTAATATAAACCGTTACATAAGGTTTTAGAAAACCCATAAAATTTGAAATGGAACAAGCATAACTCATGTACCGTTTCAATTTTGAAGAATATTCAATTTGGTATTTGTTGCGCGTATTCTCACATAACATCGAGTATAGTGTTGGTGACATGAATATGTGATTACATGAGAACTATAATAAATAAAAAATTATGATGGCCCATAATGTTTGGACTATTAACATAGCAATATTGGAGTGTGATCAGCGTGCTAATTCAAATGTAATGTGCTACCTCGTAAAAATGACAAATCAGCACGTAAAAATATTTTCTTCTTCCATAACTTGTTTGTTATCATTCATCTCTATAATATGTCCGAATTTACACCAGTAGAGCCACTTATCTCTAGTATAGTTGTGCAGCTGGTTTGAGGTGATTGATCCATTTCATCTGTGGTCTGCTTCTTGATGGTCCTTATTGTACCTATTAGTTAGGATTTCCATCTTTGGTTTTGCAAGGCGTTTTGCGCAATTCAATTTCATATCATTGGTTTTAGGATATACAACCAGGCAAACATAATTTAAACATAATTCAAACATAAACATAATTTATTGGTGCATCATTCACAAACAAAGTTTACACAAGTCAGCTAAGCATCATCATCATTATCATTTAGCCTTGGTTCGTCCATTCCTGAACATAAACCTTCCCGAGATTTTTCCATTTTTTCTTGTCCTGCGCGGTTATTATCCAGTTGGTGCTAATGATTTTCATGTGATCGGTGTCGCTTGTCTGCTCTTGGTGGCCATTCCAGGATTTTCTTGGTCCATCTACCATCGTTCAATCTTGCAATATGCCCTACTCATTTCCATTTTGCTGTTGTTATTCGCTCCAGTATATCATCAACCCCTGTTTTCTTACGAATGACGTCATTTCGTGTTCTATCTTTGGGAGTTATACCAAGCATCGAACGATCCATTCTACTTTGTAGCTTGCATGCTGATGTTTTCGTCAGGGTTAGGGTCTCGGTACCGTAAGTGAGCATAGGGAGGACGATCATGTTAAAATCTTTTCGTTTCAGTGTAATTGGGACATCATTTTTGAAGACATTTCAAAGTCTGCCATATGCTGCCCATCCCAATGCTATTCTCCTCAGTAATTCTGCTTTTTGGTTATCTCTTCCAATCCTCATTTCCTGACCTAGATATAAGTAGCTTTATACCATATCTATCTTATCGACCTTTATAAGCTTGCTGGGGACTAAATTAGTCATCATTTTTGTTTTTTCAAAATTGATCTTCAGGCCTAAAGTGGAGCAGAAAAATCATCGAAGCAATCGTATTTCATAGATGAACCAGCTTCCTTTGATCCTCTTTTCCGTTCGGTATTGATTGAAGAAGTGGCTCAGTCATTGATCAAGGAAATCGTATTCCTAGTCCACAACTTACTTGATAATTCCCGTTTTTGGTAATTAGAACTTGAGTGAATTTGATACAATAATGCGTTTTTATTACTCCATCATCTGCAATGAGATTGACTTCATCTTCTGATTGTAGCGATAGGATGGCTATCAAATATATCAATGTGGTGAATCTTCTGTTGTGATATTCTCAAAATGTACATTTTTCACACCAGAGAAAGATTTTTTGAACTACCAGTATCATCCACCATAATGTCAGCACTTAATTTTGTTGTACTTTATACATGATTTCTCAAGTTTCTTACAAATGTAACGTCCTAACATCTAGTTTCAGACATAGGACGAACCATTTCTGTGCTTGCAACTTCTTCATGTAACAAACTTAGTTACTATAAGAATTAAAGATGTTGTTGATGGTTGATGGTGTTACCTTTAACTACTTGAATTATACTTGAAAATTCACGAAACGTACGTTTTTCCCCTGGATGGAGGTTGGATCTTTACAGGAATGCGCTCAAGTTCAATCATAAGAGATTGTTGATAAACACCATTTACTATTTAAGTTTGCAATTCAATGTATAATTAAAAATTGTAACATTAGGCAGAGTCTTTATGAATATAATGAATGAAAATGTTTGAGCTGTTATATGCAAAATAATTATATTTTCTTTATTTTTTTTTCAGGTAAGTGGCTGTCTACAAAGTAGTATACAAAGCACATCATTTGGTAAGTGTAAATACAATTTGATCGAGACGCTTATTCATATCATATCAAGAACAAAAACAAAATCAAGCGAAAAAGAAGTATTTAAAGGGGGGTGACAAGGCAATCTTAGGTAATTATTCATACTCCCTTTGTCAACACCTCAAGAAGATTTCCGGTACCGAAATCCAAGCAGTAGTTCCACGAGAATCTGTGATGACACATGTCCCAAAAATACTTAGATAAAATCTCCCTAGCCAGCTGGCGTCACTATTGTAGCAAATTCAAACTACCATTAAATATTAAGAGATATAAATCGCTTATTACAGTTTTATAGTGGGTACGTCCCTTGAAACTTTTAGCTGCTCGCCTATACAAATTATGACACTAATCTTCACCGAGCGTGAAATATGACGCCGGTGTTTTGTTTTTGATTAATGACGCCTAGATTTGTGACTAATCGTTAACGTCACTAACGGATAATTTAAAGATTCATAAGTAATAAACTTATGAGTTCTTTCACATATTTATTTATTACCCATATTTACGTGTATACATCGACTGTCATAAAACAAAATCGGTGACAGCTAAGAGACGTACAGCGACATCGTTGTTATTAATATGTAAGCAAATGTCGGATGGGTGACAAGGCCCGGCTGCGACAGAACATGCCTGCCTTCCCAATATTAATATTCCGAAGAGCATCATCGGGGTGACGGGCGGCCCCTGAAGATGGGGGCCCACCTGCGAAGCGTATGCCACCGATTAGCTATTCTGAGCTTATTAGTATCGTACACCTTCCAGACAAGCTAATTACTGGAGGACTTTTGATTTGTTTACCAGTGTTGCCAATTGACGACCTTGTAAATGATAAAATGTGTGAATATTTAAGTATTTTAAACGCGCATAAGTAGATCATACCACTTCATCTTCAATGCCATTATTCTAAAAATAATTTCAATAGGTGTCTTTTCCATTCTGGGACGTGAGCCTTCGGTTTGAAACCAAAATTTCTCATCTTTTTTAAATATATGTGATTATCGGTCTATAACGCCCTATGTCTTCTGATTCGCGATATATAACCATCTCAGGTTGATTCAGGCTTTCTCCTCCAAGCCTATACGTCTCTCATTTTCTCGTCCACTCCACTTCTCCAGCTTCTTCTCGGGTAGCCGCCTGTTCTTTTTCCTGGTATCCGCTCAATGATTTCCTTGGGTATTCTTTGTACATGGCCGAACCAGATCAGTTGTTTGTCTTCCATATCATCTACTATTGTATGTTTCACGTTCATAATTTCTCTAGTTCTCACTGGTGTGTTATCCTTTTGATTTTTGACTTGTCCGCCGATCTCCTGAATCGTGTAGTTGAATTGGGACTCGAATGGTCTGTTGATTCTTCCTGCACAAACCATTATGTAAAGGGTTATGAGCAAATACTAATGACTTAATTAAAAAATTTCTCAATCACATATTCAGTACCGTCTTGACATTTCAAGCTTCCATTCCATTTTGTCTTTCTTCAAGATTCTCCAAAGCCACCAAACTCTTAGGAGCTTCTTTCCACTTCAGAGTCTAGATAAAATTCTTGGAGGAGTTAAGAGAAGTTTATAAATATTTAGGTTACATACCCTCTTCAGATTTATTCTTATGCACTTATTCATCTAGCATTTCATCATGATGGAACAAAAAAATCTTTATATGTAGGTACCATCTACCAGGAATTGATGATAAATATTTTTTCTACTGACGTTTCATAATAGCAACTTTTCGATTGTCATTTCAGTTTTGAAACGACATTCTTTTAGGCACTGAGTGCGTGAAAGTTACTTTTAGGCACTCAGTGCGTAAAAGTGACTTTTGAATGCGTAAAAGTGACTTATGAGTGCGTAAAAGTAATTTTTAAGCACTAGTGCCTAAAAGTGTCATTCATTATTCAGAAATAAAAAACACACTAAACACATATTTGAATTTTGTTTTGTATTTATTATGAATATTGAAAATGGAATTACTGAATTGAACGTTTGGGTTACTCAAAACAGAACTTTGTGTTATTACCTACTTTCTAGGATTTTAATTATTGATGTCGAATTTTCAAAAGAAAATCGCATGAAAAGTGTCAGGTGGCAAGTAAAAGCAGGTAACAAAGATTTTGGGTGTAATCGACTTATTCAAATGAAATAAAATTGTATTTTTTTATTATAAAATGCCAGTAGAAAAAATATTGTATACAATACGTTACGAAACGATGTCTTTTAGTCACTCGACGTGTTGTCCAACTCGGCTTTGCCTCGTTGGACAATTTTCACGTCGCGTGCCTAAAAGACGCTCATTTCGTAACTTATTGTATAAATAGCTATTTCGAAATTCTGTCATTTGAATATGACAGCAGATCGCAAAGTCGGGATAACTGTTCTGGTACAGTAGCTTCGTTTAAGGAGTTAAGCTCTCTTTTAAAGTCTTCAAGGTATTGAACGCATTAGAGATTCGGGAAGCTCTGGAGATAAAAGTGTTTGAACCATAGTTAGTCCGGTGGATTTTTTCTGAGAAGGTAATGGAAGAGCGTGTGGTTCTTGCTGGGGCATGAAGTCCAATTTTGGATAGTAGATATATGGAATCGTTGTAAAAGTTTAGTATTTTGACAAATGTTTATAAATCCCTTTGATTTCGTTTGGGTTGCAGGTTGAAGCGTCGGTAAAGGTTATCATAGTTGTAGATATAATTTTGGAGAGGAGGAACACCTGCCTTGAAGGCCAAGTACCGTACAAATTTACGCTGCACCCGCTCCAAGGCGTTGATGTGCACAGAATGCATAGGTGATCAAACCGAGGAACAGGGACTAGGATGGGCCCTATGATTGTGCAGTAGAGAAGTCTGATGGTAGGGATGTTAGTGAAGTCCCTTGAATACCTTGAACAAAGCCCAGCAGTTTCAGAGACCTGGTTGCGATATCCGAAATGTGGCTAGAGAAGCTTAACGTGTTATCAAAAATGACACCGAGATCACGTTGTTGGGACACTGTTTCAAGTGGTTCATTGGTTATGTGATAAACAAATTGTATGGGGCTTTGACTTTTGGAGAAAACGATAACTTTACATTTAGAGGCATTGAATTCAATGCCACTTGTGACACCATTCGGAAAGTCTATCCAAGTCAGATTGTAGTCTGGTACAGTCTTCGTGGGAGGAGACTCGAGCGAATACCTTTAGGTCATTGGTAAAACACAGAAACTCACTATTAATGAAACAAGAACCAATATCGTTGATGAAAATATTGAATAGCAGGGGTCTCAGATGAGATTCTTGTGGTACACCTGAGTTGATGATCTTGACGGTTTGGGCTCTGTTCCTAAGGTAAACTCTGTCTAATCAGAGTTGAACGTTGAAGGTCATTTACTCATCCTTGTAACCATAGGATTCACACGTTTGGACCTATTTTGGTTTGATAAACACAGTTCGCGTGCAATAAAGACAGCAGCAAAAAGCAACGTCTGTGATATATTCGAGTAAGTGACCTTGAACGTTCAACTTTGGTTAGACAGTGTTTAGTCGCTAATGCATGCAAGCAGAGTACCAGAAATGCCAATTCTCTCAAGCCTTGCAAGTAGGACTCCGCTGCCAAATCTCAGGAAATACCTCGCTACTAAGTGATTCATTAAACAAAACAAACAAAGGTGTAGCCTCATAGTATAAGGCTACACCTGCTGAGGTCCACGAAAGATCCGTAGCTTACACAGTTCCTCGTGAATAACTGAGATGGACAATTCAAAGTTATGAATGTGGATGCTACTATCAGAAATGCTGTAGCCAATAACACATGCTCTGTTCGAGTATACAGAATGAAAGTATGCACCGGAAAAATTAGCTAGTTCAGGTCCAGTTTTGGCGAATTTACCGTCATAGAACATGTAAGAGAGAGGTATATAAGTCTGCTGTCTAGAATTGACAAAGTTCCAGAAATGTGCAAGTTTGCTCAACTAACCCAAGCTTGCGCCTGATGATGAAGCTCCTTTGAAAAATCGCAGGAGCATTACACAATCCAAAAGGAATACGCAAATATTCGTAACGGCCATCAGGCATGATAAATGCCTGGGAATTGACGACTCTTCGATTCTAATTCCAAATAGTAATCTTGGCCAGAAACGGGTCGCAAACTTCCAGGAAAGAGTCTTACACTGAGCCCGAAGGGCTTCTGAGTTCTGTGGGCACTTTTCTTCTTTTAATTATTAGGTCTTTTAGTTCGAGGGAGAACCATCGTGGAAATTAATAGCTTGAGAGCTTCTTCTTTGATACACAACAATTGATAGCCGTATAGAGAACATCATAGAAAATACTGGTAATTTTTGTCAGTCACATCGAGACCCCGAAGAAGGTCACCCCAACGAACCATCCCAAGGCAATCGTTGAGGAGTGTGTAATCAGAAGACCCAAAATCATAATAGTATGCGTCAGGCTTGGGGACGTCAAAGATCGCAGTAAGGTCACCTATTGCAGATTGCAAAAAGTTAAGCAGGATGATATGCATCAATGGGGAGGATAATCTCATTAGCTGAGAGACAAGTATCCTCAGAGTCCTGGGTGAGAACCAGATCAAGTAGAGTACCACAAACATAAGAGAATGCATTTATCTGGAATAGGTTGTGGTAAGCGCTCATTTTGGATAAACATTCGGTGGCTTCACGCTCAGATGCAAGCATGAAGACTAATAGGCCGAATGGAAAGTGCCTTTGAATATAATCAAAAACTGGAGCGAGGAAGAAGGACTTTCCATAAATCCCAGCAAAAAGAAGGAAATCAAAAGAAAACACAAAGTCTTCCTCCACAAAAATTTTAATAATTGAAAATTAATGAGCCCTACATGTTTCGAAGCTATAGAGCTTTATCATCACGGGCAACTTTGCTCAACTAACCCAAACTTTTGCCTGATGATGAAGCTCCTTTAAAAAATCGCAGGAGCATCACGCAATCCAAAAGGAATATGCAAATATTCGTAATGGCCATCAGGCGTGATAAATGTAGTCTTGGGAATTGACGACTTGTGGTACGCGCTCATATTGGATAAACATTCGGTAGCTTCACGCTGAGAGGCAAGCATAAAGACATAATAACAGGCCGAATGCAAAGTACCTTTGAATATAATCAAAAACTGGAGCTTGGAAAAAGGACTTTCCATAAATCGCAGCAAAAAGAAGGAATACAAAAGAAACACAAAGTCTTCCTCCACAAAAATTTTAATAATTGAAAATTAATGAGCCCTACATGTTTCGAAGCTATAGAGCTTTATCATCCGGGGCAAGTTTGCTTAACTCACCCAAACTTGCGCCTGATGATGAAACTCCTTTGAAAAATCGCAGGAGCATTACAAAATCCAAAAGGCATACGCAAATATTCGTAATGGCCATCAGGCGTGATAAATGCAGTCTTGGGAGTTGAAAAGTCTTCAATTGGAATCTGCTGATAGCCGCTGGCTAAATCCAAATTGGCCAGGAACGAGTCCTAAACTTCCAGGAACGTAAACTTCCCCGAAAAATTGCTTATTTGTTGTAACCGTAACTAGAACTGATGTATTTACAGGGAACAACTGAATCTTCTACGAATCTTGGACACTAACTAGAAGCAATGTCACGCACAAAATATCTGGTAGCAGTGCTTCAGCGGTTGGAACAAGCTGTAACGACTCCAAATGCAATATACAATCTACAATGCCAGCAGATGATCTTCCCAACATCTTATGCGGAGTACCTACAAGACCCATTCAAATATTAGTAGGTCACGCATGATTCCAAACCGAAATTGAGCTCTCCAATAGTATCTACTTAACGATAATCAATATCCAGTAAATATCATCATTTTAATACGAAGCCCCTATAATTAGTTTTCTGAAGAACCACTAGAATCCAAACAAAAATTCAAAATTTATGTGTCGTTAATAGTTACTTCGGGCGCCAGTTGTAAAATGTTAACTTCACCAGCATCACCAGAAAATATAAAACATATGGTGACCAAAACTCAACGTCGGAAGATGATAAAACAACAGATCGGTTTCTCAAATTTTAATAACGCGAGTAAATAAATAGAGCCCCATGCATCCACTCAAGGTGTTTATTGCTCTTTTCAAGAAGTAGCGTAAATGTTTCGACAATGAACATCACAAGTATTGGGCCTCCGTTGTTCACTAAACTGTAAAATAATTTTTATTGTGGGGCTCGGTTTGGAAACATCTAACATATGGCTATACACAGCGCAGTCCCTGTCGTGTCTTCCTTTTAATGTATGTACTTTGTTTTCAGTAGCAGAGTCAGTATTGATTCAATTTAATGAAATGGTAAATCAATTGGTCTTTTGGTGCAGTGGCGTAGACGTAATGAGTAATTTATCAACTAATTTTATTTATGGGTAGTTTTTTAGTTCGCATCTGTCGCGTGCAAAGTCAACATATGCTATTGAATTTCAATTTAATTTTGTTTTGTTATTGGATGATGGAAAGTCGAATTAACATCATCATTGCAAATTTAAAAAAAGGAATTGGGATCAATAAAGGAGTTCCTAGAAGGTTGATTTTTGCTTCAAATTTACATTAGATTCAATTAATTTTTTTTTAAATATTTTTAGTTATATTAATCCCAAGGCCAGGGCTCTATTGATGACATGGGTCTATTACTTGGAGTTTCTGATTTAGCAGAATAATATGTGAATGTGACACTTACAAAGCAAAATTCAAACGAAAAGGCGATTTGAAGAATCACAAACTAGCACATTCGGATACTTTTACTTTTGAATGTGACACTTGCAAAGCCACATTGTGGTGTATTGAAGACAGGTACTCATGAAGTCAGGCCATCTTTAACCTGATGCATGTTCATATGTGATTTCAAAAAATTACAATTTCCACTACAAACACAAAAACAACTAACCCAAAAATGACCAGATAGTGTTAATACTTGCGTATGACTCTCAACAGTGGTTAACATCTTTATACCAAAGTGAAAATAATTGGTCCTACGTTTAATTCCAGTGAATCACCGAATTTTATTTATCGATCCCATATGTCGTTCTTCGACCCACATGGTTGACAAAACGCGCGTATAGCATAACAAGACATATTATATATTTTAATTCAAATTAAACGATGACCATACCAAACGATATGGCTGTCCAAAATGCATGCCCAAATATAGTTTGGATTTATGTTCCTCTCTGGAGCGAAAATGCATGCATGCACACGAAGATTGGTCTGCATAATTAAACAGGGGCCCCGGCTCCGGTGGCTCTGCAAATTTAGTAATTTAAAGGTTTATAATGTCATTATCTCATTGTGGCATTTTGTGAGTGTGTGTGTGTGTGTATGTTGTTTTCTTGTTTTGGGTTTTGCTCAGCAACAATGTGACATTTTGTTTATAATTAATAATTTTTCTAAGACATTTAATTTAAAGGTTACATGCCCAAGTTTATTACCTACCAAGTTTATGACAAACATTGTAATTATTGTTGTATGGATATTGCAACATCAATCAGCCACCTGCTCATTAATTCCAAATCACAATAGAAATATAAACAATAATGATTCCCGTAAGAACAAAAATGGCTTGTAATTTAAGTCATTGTTTTTTAATGCAGACGTCCATATTAAGTGGCATTCCTTAAGAGGAGTAGAGATTTATTTTGAACCTCCATTGATTATAGTATGTGATGGCTCCTTAATTTAAAAAAAAAAATCTACCTGCAAATTCCAAAAATATGGGCCGACAGTTTTTATGATATCAACTCCATTTTGACCACAGTATAATCTTTGTTTTATCTGAATATGTGATTAAGCCTTGATGATGTTATAAATCTTCTCATATGGAAATTTGTATTGCCTGGTGGACCTGTTTCTTTAAATATGCACCACGGACGGTCTGGTTTCAGATTGCCTGCAATTCAAACCAAAAAAAATTATTAATTTTTGCTTAAAATTGCCCCTCCTTCATGTCAAAATGAAACTTAAAGATAGATAAATGATACCTCATTAAATTGAATTACAAACGTCCGAACCTCCACGTGAGCAAATTAAGCAAACAAACTTAAAAGATATAAATTACCCGAAAACGAGCCCGCGCGAGAGTACCATAATATTAAAAATTATTTCCAGAAGATACGGACCTAGCATAAATAATTACAGTCCCGACATAATAAATCGTCGCACGGGCAAAATTGGTACTCGACTAAGTAGAGAGAGTTGTAAATTGGTCTCTTCCAGCTTAATGAGGCCGAGATGACAAACGCGCGAGATATTAATTAATAACAGCGACAAAAACTGTTGGGTGAGCAAATCGGAGCAAGTTTTTAGTTAATATGACGGAGCGCGGCGTTGATGACGCGACACGTCGATATGCGCATCTCAAGTTTGATATCTTGGCTATTTTAATTGGCAGCTAGAGGAATTCTGGTCGGATATTAATTAATTGCTAATTAAATAAAGGCCCAAGGTAGCTGGAATGTCGTGATATTGATATTGATGTTGAAGATGCTAATACTGATGGTGATATAATGAAACATGTGATGAAGTGAATAGTTGAGAAGGATGAAGTTTCCAGACTGGATATTTTGAATAGTTGAATGATGCTATACAAATATTATAACTGAATCAAGTGACTTAGAAGAGTGGGACATAGTAGAACTGGCAGCAGTCAGAAGAAGATAAGACTGTGTAAGACTAAGAATGGTGCACTTTGTGCTGTTAAGAGGCATTCTCCAGAAGTCCGTCCAGCCCTTGATGGTTCCGAGGTCGCTCTGGAGGTCATTGATTACAGAATAGGTTTGTGTCACCTGCAAAAGATAGAAGGTTTGTCTTCAACCCCGCATACAAGTCACTCAAGTAAACGATGAAGAGTAGGGGGCCCAGAACTAAGCCCTGCGGAACACCAATGTAAACACTAAGCTCCTCCGACACTGCCGATCCTACTTCGACTCCGAAGGAAGCTGCTGATGAACCGTAGAAGCTGTCCTCTAACACCGTAGTGCTGAAGTTTGTAGATGATAGGAATTCTGTCAGAAGCCTTCTGGAAGTCCAAGTACACAACATCTATGGGTTGTTGGTGAAGTGGTCTATAGTTGTATAGAGAGCAGCTTCTAGGTTGTTGTAGTTTAATGGTTCTTCTTCGGTTAGTTGATGTTGCAGAAAAGTATTTATTTATTCGTAGTCATCTTGCCAGAAATCGAGTTTGTAGATCTTGTGGGCTGGTTTGACTGGGAGTTGCAATTGAGCTCTGGCTGTTATTATTACATGGAGCACGCACTTTGAGATCAAAATTGTTTTTATGATCATTGACGATCATAAGATCAAGTAGGAATACTTACTGATTTCGTATCCTAGTGGGCAAGTTGATTAGTTGCTTGCCTAGGTGCGACTTATAGCCTTCCAAAAACTCTGGGCTATATTAATCACGGGGGTTGACATTAAGGGTATCTCAGTCAATCTCCCGGTAGTTGCAGTTCCCAAAGATCAATACGGGCTTTATTGATGTCATGGGTGTATTACTTGGAGTTGCTAATTTTGCAGAATCATATATAAACACATTCAGATATTTATTCTTTTGAATGTGACACTTGCAAAGCAAAATTCACACGAAAAGGCGATTCGAAGAATCACAAACTAACACATTCGGATATTTATACTTTTGAATGTGACACTTGCAAAGCAAACCTGTGGTGTGTTGTTTGGATCTGTAGATTTAAATTAAATATTATATTTCTTATAGAGACATCAAGTCATATTGATTCCACGGCTGCTGATGTTTTGATAACGGGGGTTGACAGTTAGGGTATCTCAGTCAATCTCCCGGTAGTTGCAGTCCCCAAAGATCAACACGGGATTTATTGGTGACTTGGGTCTATTACTTGGAATTGCTGATTTTGCAGAATCATATGTTAACACATTCAGATGTTTATTCTTTTGAATGTGACACGCGCAAAGCAAAATTCAAACGAAAAGGCGATTCGAAGAATCATAAACTAACATATTCGGATATTTATACTTTTGAAAAGCAAAATTGTGGTGTGTTATTTGGGTCTGTATATTGAATATTATATTTCTTATAGAGACATCAAGTCATATTTATTCCACGGCTGCTGATGTACTGAAGCCGCTATTGCTCATCACTTTCACTTCATGTCCCTGATATAGATACACACCCTACCTCTATTGGATCCCCTGTCCTGTCTAAGCTGTGTGTATTCTGATATATTTATTTTGTTGTTCGGGATGTTTTCATTAAGCCATGTCTCGGTAATTAATGTAATGGAACTGTTGTTGTTTTTGATGCTATTTTGAAGCTCGTCGATTTTATTTAACATTGAGTTCAGGTTGCTGCACCAGAAGGTGACCTCCACTATAAGCTTGAGGTATTGAAGCCAGTATCGTTCCTCTTGGTGTATTATTAATATATTTTATTCTGAGGTTTTATTCACCTTTGTTTTTCGGTTCTTCGAGCTCCTTCAGGATGGTTTGAAGATGGGCCTTTTGTAATGGTGGTCTGACTTCAGGTAGACGCCATTTATGTTCAAGTTATTTTTGACATGTAAAATTTGCTTTACTTCGTCTGAAGAGGACAAAACTACTCTCAGTGGCCTAATTTTGCTCAGCTTCAGGTTTGCTGATTCGATATACTTTGGTCATGGTTTTTTCTTTATTCGTTTTTAGGCTTTGGCTCTTTCAACATCATGTTCGGCATTCTGGTCATCCTCTTCTGCCCCAAAGATCAGGACAATAAAAGATCTCCGCTCTCTGTTTCTTAGCTCCAGTAAAGTTGGTTCTATTTGCTGATGTGGTTCAATAGCAGGGGGCGGGTTTGGATTTGTCGCTGCCTCATTATGTTTGTTTACCTGTTCTGGCAAATGTTTTGTATCTAAGCCACTTGAGCATGTGTTGGAGTTGACTTTCTATTTGAGCTCATAGAAACTAATCCACGCAGGTCGCTGATATGCTACTTTATTCCAGGTATATTCCCGATAAGACTTCTTATAGTTTCAATGCATTCTGAACATTACCCATTTGGAATAACCCCATCGTTGTTTTGTCAATCATGAACCAGATGAAACAAAAAACTACCAACCAATCACAAATCACTAAGACGACTAGTACTTCCAAATAGGTATTAAAAATACTATGGATATTAATGTTCTTAGCAGTCAAATCTCCTGTTTCGCTGGCAGATAGACCCGAGCAATCCCGGCATTAAATGATTTTGCACAAGTCCTATGGGCCTCCAAAGAGGTCTTCAATGTCCCTGCTTCCAGTAACGCCTGTGAAAATACACTTGGAATTGCACTTGGAACAGACCAATATAATTCCTAGGTTAAGTTCAATTTTTTTGATTTAGGTATATGAGAAAAATTCTCTATTTACGACAGAATCAGATAGTCCATCCGTTGCGTAGAACTTTAGTTAGCGTTAAGAAGCCTTTAGATAATCGAAACAGCCTTAAACAAATACGTGAAAACTTTGGACCAAAAGTAAATGTGCGACACATTTGAAGTTAGTATATACTGTATGTATCTGGAGAAAAACTTAATAATTTAAGATTCACTGAAGACATCGTAATATTCGCCCCGAACGAAATAGACTTACAAATCATGCTGAACACCCCTCTGTTCAACCAGGGCTTTTGAATATTTGTTTTTTTTTGGGGGGGGGATGAAGTGGTCTATAGTTGTATGGAGAGCGGCTTTTAGGTTGTTGTAGTTTAATGTCTAGAGAGTAAGGAGATTGGTCTGTAGTTTGATGAGGACTCCTTTTCTCCCCCATTCTTACAAAAAAAAACTGCTTTTCTCAGGAAAAGTGGAAAGTTGCCATATTGCAAAGAAGTAATGGCATTACTAGCAATAAGAGCATTAACAGCAGGAGGAGTGAGTTTGGGTTAGTTAGTAGAACGCAAACGATGAAAGGACCCCAAAACTCAGGATGCCAAGGAGACATTGTATGGAGGAACAAGTATCTTAACACAAAATGTGAAACCAATTAGAAACCTTGTTCCGAATACCAGTATCGATGCCGAAACAAATGTGTCCATAGAAAGATTGAATCGTAAAGGTACCTTTTGCTTTACCAGATTATTATTTCTTCAGAAAAAGATGGTTTTTGTGTTTTTGATGGTGTCGCCTTTTGACAAAGTCCAAGCCCTGATAACTCAAAGCCGAAACCGCTCGGCAGCTAGTAATATTCATTATGCTGAATACAAAAACTGGTATTTTGACTCTTATTCCCTGATTTTCAAGCACAGCGTACAACTGAACATTTTCTAAAAACCAGTGGCATAAATATACCTATGCGTCTGGTAATCGTGCGGTTCCAGTTTTGGCCACTTTTTAAAGGCGCTGCTCGTGCAACATTCATTCGATTCGCTATTACACGCGTGTTGGTTTTAGATTTTCCAGCAATTCGATACAAAACCTCTTCCTCAATGGCAGCTGTTCCTGCACGTGTACGTCCTGTTCCTCAACCTGATTTAAAACTGTTTTTTGCTCGTAATCGACAATGGAAAATGTGTTTCAAGACGAATGTCGGCGATTAGGAAATTGCTCTGAATAGGCATAGAGCCGCCCAGGTTTTCTAGTGTTGCACCTTGCTTTACCATCAATAAGATGCGTGCGTCTGCACACTCTTCGAACGTAAGTTCGACTATTTTCACAGTTTAAACGCAAAAGTTTGTCGCAAGAGAAGCGGATGTAGAGAAGTTGACTCGCTGTGATTACAAAAAAGGGTTTATTGTTTGTTTCTTTAATCTCCCATATAATTTTTTTTATTAATCTACCTACTTCTTGATATCTGGAAATAAAATTCGAAGAATTTTATTCAGAAATTCCAGGGTAACATTTTTGAAACACCATAACTTATTAACTATCTGGCATGTTCTTATTCCAAACAATCAATAAACATTCACTAAAACCTTCAGCAGCAAACTTCTATTGTCTTTTGAGATGTCCACTGGCGGCCATGTTGAAAAATGACCGTTGGCGGATGGCTCCACATCCAAATTTGTTCATATAACATCGGTCTGCCTCTATGCCAAATTTGCTGCTTTTATCAATAGTGCACAATAGGCTACCGACATATCATATCCCTGATAGATAATACAGAAGATGATGTGAGTTATTCACATCTAGCAGATCGTATGCTAGATGTGTGCCAACCTATTTAACTCCTTTTGTTAATTTTTTAACAAACAAGAGGCCCATAATGTGCTCAGCTTTCTCAGTGGATAATTAAGTGTGGGTCAATAGTGTGTACAGAATGGACAATAATAGGGTGCCCGAGAGGGCGCCACTGAATTTTAAGAAAAATCAAATTACATTAGATCGAGTGTTAAAATTCATAAAAATACTTTTGAAAAAGTTACTTTGATTGACAATGCAAATAAAAAGTGAAAAGTGAAAAACGATTAAATGAGAATGTATCACCTAAGTGTCCTAAGTGTATGGAACATCAGAATCACGATAATGAAGATGATGGGATAGTAATAAAAGGAAAACAAATTGTTATTCTTAGAAATTCACGTTAATTTATTTCAAATAATCTTCATCATAATCATCAGAAAACCCTCTGATCTGACATTGTCAAATAATACAAAGGTGGGATTGTTGAATGTTGGAGCGGGTCTTTTCATTGGACACTTTCCGATCGACAAATGTATGTATATCATAATGTGTGTAGGTGTGGAGCTGATCAATGACACACATAGCCCTTCGACTCTATAATAATCATAATATTCGCAGTTGAAACGAAATTAGACACAGCAAATAAGGCAAATGGTGAAAAAGCGACGATATTCAATACCTGAGTAAGAAACAAGACATAGTGAGATAGAAAATGAATAAAATGGGCGACCAGGGACAGACATATATTTGTAAGGAGAAGCAGAGGAAGACGAAACAAAAAAAGAGGAAGAATTTTATTTATTCAAACATGAAATCAATGAAATGTATTTTCAATATTGATTTCTTTGAATAAACCCTCTGATTTCAACCTACGAGAAATTATGCAAAAATGTTTAATAAAATGCTTAATACGAATGATTGTTCTTACACGCTACAAATATTTTATTATAATCAGTTCGAGCCTTATTTTAATAAAGATAGAGATCTTCGGGAGGGGAATTGAACTCGCCGACTTTATTAAAACGCGACGGAAATTCTGTTATGTGTCAAAACAAAATTAACACCTTAAATTTAGTGGAAAATATAATATGTACACGAATATTCAAATGAGCGAGTCCTTACACTAAACTGGGGCGGGTTTCGTGTCGATTACGTTTTTAAAGGCCCATTACTGCTAAAACACCTGGGAACGATTTTTTGTAGGATTTTCCGTATAGATTTTCTGACTATGAATATTGCTACGTGGAATATGCAGGGTATTAGACTGAAAACAGATATCATCGCACCAGAAATTCAAAAATTAAACATCGATATAGTAGCACTAACCGAAACCAAGAAAAAAGGAAGTGGCACCGAAAATGTTAAAGAATATATTCACGTTTATACTGGAGTGTCAAAGGACATAAAAGTAGCTAGAGGGGTATCCATACTCATAAGGAAAAACAAAATTAACAACTGGGAAGCTGTAGATGAAAATATCCTAACGGTAAACTTGAAACTAGATGGCTATAGCATTATACCATTATAGCAGCCTATGCTCCATCAGAGGATGAAAGAGTTGGCATTAAGCAGTAATTCTTTGACTAATTGGATGAAATCCTAGTAGATATTGGAAGAAATAGAGAAATCATAATGAATGATAGGGGATTTCAATGGGAAAGACGAACAATAGTCCAGTTGTAGGACCATTTGGAGAAGAGGTAATCAATGATAAGGGCCAAAGGCTCATACGTCTCTGTGAGACCCACAATCTCAGAATAAACAATGGATTTTTCAAACACAAAGATATTCACCGCTACACATGGATACAGAATAACCGTAACCTGAAAACTATTACTAACTATGTTATTAGCAAACACAGAGATAAACGACGTAAGTGTCCTAAGCGGAATAACTTGCAGGTCAGATCATTTTTTAGTAAGAGCCAAAATAAAGTTGCAATTCAGGAAAACAATCAACGACCCAGAGGAACAAAACACCAATGCTATACTAACGGACACAGTGAATACAACAAAGTACAATTTTGACAGTTTTAGAGATGACAGCACTGTATTTCTATACCTATGAGAGGCGACTAGGCAGCAAACTATTGAACCCAGAAGAATGTACCTTTAATATCTCTATGAGAACATTATAAGGAGTCTAATAGAAGCCACCCAAGGAGCAATAGGAATGAAGAAAAAAAAATACCAACAAGAAATACTGGTGAAACGAGGAGATAGAGATATTAGTCCAAGAGAAGAAGCAAATATATCTTAAATGGCTAACAACAAAAAATGAACAAGGCCTTGAAGTTTATAAAAATACAAAAAGACAACTCAAAACGTGCATCACTACTTATAGCTAAGAACGAGTTATGGGATAAGAAATGTGAAGAAATTAACACCTGCATAGGAGGAAGGAAATGCTCAGAGGCATAGAGCAGGTAAAGGTAAAGAGGAGTAGTAAACTGGATTTGGAAAATGGAGCCATTTTTTTCCAGGTATTTTGGCACCAAAAAAATGGCGGAATAGGAAATTCAATGCTTTACCTGTATTTTTGTGCCAAACATCTGCCGAAAACTTGGCATCACTTTGGTTTCATAAGCAGAATGGCACGTTCCTACTCCTTATGTCCGTAGATCAGCGCTTTACCTGCTCTAAGGAACACACAAACATTAATCACATCTATATAACGGCACTTAAAGAACTATGTAAAGACTCAAAATCAAGAATTAAGATGGGTAAAAAACTCATAGATACATTTATAGTGAACAAAGGACTACGTCAAGGATATTGTATCTTTCCTACGCTTTTTAAAATATACGTATCAGTCTTTGAATATAAAACTACAGGAAGGAGCGTTTTCTATCTGTCACTACAGACAACGCAGAGACGAAAACGGCCATTTTGAGCCTCCAAGTATAAACTCATCATTTTTTTTGGTGGTTCGCTGTGTCCTCATTTAAGTGGATGTTTAATGGATTTTAGCAATTTGAAATGATAATAAGTACTAGAATAGACCTATCTCCTACCTGGACTGCGCGCGTCGCTTGTAGGCTGCAGGTGAGCGTCCAATGAGAAGCAAGTTTGTGACAGGCTTGCGTCATATTCTTATTCAGGGGCCAGTTCAGAATGAATTGTTCCTTCTTTCTTTGTAACGTGTAATTTGACAAAGAGCAAACTAATTCTTTACATATTACTTGAACTCACCGCAGTTTCGTTTAAGATTATACTTGACATATTCCTTTGCAATTTCATTGAGCGATGTTGCCGGAGGAAACATTTATCAAAATAAAAGTGCAAACGATGTTCATCCACTTTAAAACTCTTCTTTTATCTGATATAAGGCATTGTAAAACACTTGACACTATATCACTTCTTTAATGTTATAATATTCGATTTGTATATTGTCTACATTTATTCTGCAACAATACAATCTGGCTACACTGCAGCCTACGAGTTGCGCGCGCATGTCATCTTTTATTGCTTTCTAACTTGTATTTATTACAATTAAGCTCTCTTTTTCTAATCATGCGAGATAGGTCTATTAGTGAGAAAAGAGTGAGTCATAATATTGACAATCATATTTAAATAAATATACGCCACTGCCAAACCGGAAATACTAGTCGGCCATATGCAACCTCCACATATTTTGGTCGCGCAGATTCGAAGTTATGCTCTTTCCTGTAGTTTTATATTCAAAGGTATCAGTAGACAGTAGCACTGAAAAATTGGAAGAGGAAGACCCATGAAATGGGGATAGAGATAAATGATAGGTGACTGTTCACTCTTCAGTTTGCAGATGATCAAGTCGTAGTGGCCGGTGACAAAGAGGATATGCAATAGATGATTAGAATATTAGAAAGCTGATAGAAGAGTATCAAGAAAGGGGCCTGAGAGTTAATATAAATAAAACAAAATGTCTATGTGTAGGCACCCAGAACGGAAACTTGGCTGTGGACGATGGTCAGGAAATTCAGCAATGTCAAGAATATGAGTATCTAGGTATCACATTTGACAACACCGGAACAGAAGTGAAAGAAATAGAAAAGCGAATAGTTGAAGCTAAAAAAGTAATAGGATGCCTGGAATATTATGGAGCAAGGAAATAACAAAGAAGAGAAAATTCAATATATTATTATATACGAGACAATGATAAAGAGCAGCCTTCTATATGGAGCCGAGACTTGGAGAATTACAGACAGGCAAAAGAAAAAAGTGGGAGCAGTTGAAATGGATGCTATTAGAGGCTCCATGCGAATCTTACGAAGTGGCAGAATAAGGAACGACAATATAAAACAATAAATGGTAATAGAAGGCACGATAGTTCAGGACATTGAAAGGAAACAACTTACCTGGTACGGACACGTAGAACGAATGCCAAATACCAGATGAACCAGAAAAATGCTGCATTGGCGACCAACAGGTAGAAGAAAACGAGGAAGATCAAAACTGGAATGGCAGAAGACCATACAAAAGTCCATGAGTGGAAGAAATTGCGACGATAGAAGAGGATGGAAATTAAGTGTCGGACAACGAAGAAAGACGTTCAACAACGACATATACAAAATGTCCAAGATAAGGAGGACCAGTATGGGGATCTCGTAAACAGTGGAAGATACGATGTGGCTCAAATTAGCAAAAAATTGCGCAATTGTGTGCTCATTAAAATACCGCATTGATATTTGAAATATTCTGAGGGATTCCGGAGATCTCCAGAAAAAACCGATATTATAGTGTTTGCCTACAAAAATATGGCCAAATTGGAAAAAAATCCGAAATTCAATCCAGCAAAACGAACCAAATTGATGAGGCCTATGAATATTTAATAAAAATCGTTCTGTATCCTCGTTTTTAATAGGACCGCACGGCCTGGATATTGCTTTTCCATTAGGTAATTAGCCGCATGAATTTAAAAGTGATTTACCAACGGGCATATTTTTCGTGTTACGGTGCCATTACAACCGTCAGTTTTATTACTAATTGTACACATCGGCGCGGCGCTTCGATTCCAAATGAAAAGCCCTATAAATATGTGTATATAGCGTTTGTTTTAGTAAATTTTATATAGCTTCACTTGTAATCAATATGAATTTTGTACAGCGTGCATCATATAATAATGAAACCTTTTCGATGTTTAATATTATTGTGCGACAGGAAACTGATGATGGACACTTTAGTTGGTATTGATTGTTTTATGGGAAGATATCCGATTGCGTGAATATTAACAGGGTATGAAACTCTTTTTTCTTTACTCTACTAAGATGTAAACAGATCCAACTAAACGATAAGCAAAACCTTAAAACCTAATGACCCTCTCCAACTCTTTATACCGTAAGCATTTGACCTAAGTCCTTCGAAAACACTTTGTAACTACGCTACACTGAACACGAATACCTTCGACATAATACGCTCAAGAGTGACACTAATAACTCCAAAATACGGGTTGAATTTCATCCCATTGAGGCTTTATCATTTGTAAATCTTAAAATAAATGCCCTTATTATATTTTTGGATTTCATACACGCTTGATTAGGAAGCTTTTTGATGGATTTTTGGGATCTTTTGTCAACCCCCGAGGCCGTTGTGCAGCAGTATTTTGATATTTTGCGACAATAAGGGGACGACAATGATACCACAATGTCACATAATAGGGTCGGTTCTTAGATTTTTTTAAAGAGATGGTATAAGATGACATTTTATTATCTACGGATATTTGTAGTGCCTTTATTGTCGTTTTGAAAAGCATCTATAACGGTAATTTTTCTAATAATCGATAATGTTGTTCAAATTGATTATACCTTTACTGATGAATAAAACCTCTCAACAAACTTGACAATGTGAGATTTTTTTTGGAAGTTATTGCAAAAAGCTATCATTATCATATCTATATGCTATTTCTTCTTCTGCTTTCATCATAGGTTTCTAAATTTAATCTACTTCAGCTTCCTCATTCTTAGGAATATTGTTGAAGAGCAGAGCACTCTATCACCAGATTTTTCAAGCATCAGGGAGTTGAGAATACCTTGTATGGTGACAGTTTCTGTTTTAAGTATCTATGGGATTTCTTATTTGTGATTTGCCTCAAATCAAAATAAATAACAATTATTATCATCCCTTATCCAAATAAAAAAAATTACACAAATCCCCATTATACCTTATTCGAATTTATTCCGTTTCAAAAATCGTTCGTTCCGGAAAAATTTTCAGTAAACTAACTTCGAAATTGTTTGTTTTTAATCCCCCGAACACAAATTGATTTAGCTGATGGCTGGCGCTGCTGCTTTAATTTCATACAGATTTAAAAAATGGGGATCCTCTCTCTCGAGGAAAAACGACTTTTATTGGAAAATGGAATCAAGATTTATCAAACAGAAATATAATTTTCTTTGATTTCTTTGCGTTTTCCATTTTCTCGCTTTCTAATGGGATGTTTTAATTTAATTTAATTTGATTCAGATCCTGTTTCAATATGAATATTATAATGGAATAAGAGGAAGATCGTATTTGGATTAGCCTTATAGGAAAACTAAACAAAGATAGAATCTAAATTATCAATATTATCTTAAATAATACTTTGATTGAAGAGACATGACATGTCTCAAAATAAGCCAACTGTAGAAAGAACTAAAATTCGAAATTTCTGATTTATTTTTGAAACTTTGTATTCTTTGTAAATCAAAAATAATCAAACCAGAGTTGAAGGAGATCACGTATACATTCACAAGTTAATAATTTTATAGTCAAACCATAGCACATGTTTGCGGTCTCGTAATTCTAATAATAATTAGGTTTTTATCGTTTTTAAAACTTCTGGAATATGGACTAGTGTTTGTTTGAACAGCAATAAAATATTTAAATTATGAACCGTCGACCAATCCCCGAAACGGTTACTGTATATTTTCGAAATATGTAAAATGAAATTTCGTTTAATTAATTTCACGCCATTTGTTTGTTTAATAATTTTAATTTTAGAAACTGTAGGAATTCGAATTTATTAGGCGTCATATAAATGTTTTTTTATGTATACATATGGATTCGACGGAAATGAGTTTTCAATTGCGTATCCGTTATTATTAATTATTTTTCAACGTTTGTTATGCTCATGAACTAATCAAATTGTTGATTTTCACTATTCTTTAATGAATTATAGGAATCCCACAATAACAAAGGTTATTTTCTTCGAACAAATTAATTTATGTTTAGGTGCAAAATTTATAACTGGACAATATTTATTAAGCGGCTTTGTGAAAAACCAACCAATCATAAATCATAACTAATATATTCCACCCAGTACAACAACACTAAGATATCAACAATATTGCACTTTTATATAAGTATTTCAACCTCGTTCCTTATCCATAATTTAATTAGGCTTTATCGGCAAAATTTAACATTTAACCGACACTATGGAAAATCGGCCTCCATAAAAAATTTGCAATGCAACTTTTCTACCCGAACACGGTAAATTGTGCCTGCTGATTAAACCGTCATGTTAGTTATCTGGAACAATTTGCAAACACGATAAACGCATTATATATACGACAAATAGCATAAACAATAGCGATATTATTTGCAAACTAGCGGAGTTTATTTTCATTACGCCTATTTGTCGTTTTCTGCAATTGTGCGTGTGCCAGAGTCCAGGAATCCCTGAAGTTCACATGAAAAATTATCTGATAAAAAAAATAGTTCGTGTTGATACGAGGCTGGTTAGATATATCAGCAAGATCATTGAAAGCCCTATCAAAACAAGAATAAATACTGGATTTCTTGCATCATCATCAATTGCTCTCACCTTTTCAGTTTGGATTTCAGTGTCCGAAGAACACAAATGATGCAATTTTTAATCTCTTGGAAACACTATTACTCAGTTTAAATGAAGGTGGAGCAGCCTTGGAAGTCTTCTGCGACATAGTGAAGAACTTCAGTTATGTTAATCACGAGGCATTGCTGCTGAAACTTAACACCTATGGCTTTAGAGGCACAATTTTGCACTGGTTGAAGTCCGCCAGCTGGTTGGGGAGTTTCAGGATGAGCAGTCTGCCGTGGGTCTCTTGACTGCTGGATTTTCGCAAAAGCAGTGTTGGGACCCCTTAACTGGCACCACAGGAGCTTCATGAACCTTCGGGACATTGTCGGAGTTGATCTGAGGGCAGTAAGGGATTGACGTGAATCAAATAAGCTCATCTTCAATATCACCAAAATAAATATTTCATATTTTAAGGGAGACCTGGGTGAGGTTTAGGTTGTCAGCGCCTATTTGTGGGTTCCAGGTTACAGTCTGATTAACATATAATGTGCGGCAGGCTTCATCGTAGTATTATGCTGTCCGGGCTGTCAAAAAATCTCATCTATGGTTTATTTTTTTCCAAGATAGAATTTGGCATTGTCAACTTTGAAACATAAACAATGCCGCTAATGTCGCTTATTGGTCGCTATTGTAAAACTGATGTCAACCTGCAGAAACACCTCATTTTGCGACTAATGAGGGTCAAGCGTTATTGTTTATGTTTCAAAGTTTTCAATGTCAAAATCTATCTTGGAAAAAAATAAAGTGTAGATATGATTATTGCCAGATGCGTATAGTTCTCTATTGTGGAGAGCCTTTTAAGATATGGAATCTGTTCACGGGGATTTTGTGCGGCATACCTTTTTCGACAGGTCTTCGTTATCCAGAAGAGAGCATTGAGGTATCTGTATTAGCTTTATCCTAGGCAATGCCTTATTTTGTGCGAGAAAATTCTAACTCTGGCTTGCATTTTTATTCTCGAGTCAGCAAATATAAACACATCTTCTCTAGTCAACATCAGCCAAATACCCGACGCTCGCATGTCATCAATTTTCCTATTCCTCTCGCTATTCGCTCATCTAATGTGTGTACATCATCATCTTACTTTATATTTACATTTTAACTATCTTCTTCTGTGAATTGCACTGCACATACTGAATTTACTCCTTACTTTCTTGTTTCAGCTCTGTCAATGGGGATTATTATGTATTCTTTGGATGATAAATCTATATTTGATTTGATTTGATTTCTAACTACTTCTCTCTGTAGATTTTTAAAGTTTGTTATTTCAACTCCTCAGACATTTGAAATAATTTACCTTCTCGAAAATTTCCTGATCAATCTCTAATTTGCAACTTGCCGGCTTTTCAGCATACACTAGACATTTGGTTTATATCTGAGTTGATCCATAATTAATTGTACTGATGTTTGATTGAAAAAGTAAAGTAGTCTCTGTAGGTCGTCTTCTGAGTCAGCAATAAGTCCTATATCATTAGAGTAGTGAAGAGCATTTAAGTAAGGGGGTTAATTTTGAGATCACCCATTTTTTGTTAATTTATATTAATGACTTTTTAGCTGCTTTACCAGCTTGCAAGGTCATACTTTTCGCAGATGATAATGGCTTCTCCATAAAATGTGATATTTTAGATCAGGCAAATGCCGGAATATTAGGACACGGTGAAACTTCTAGTGAATGGTTTCGGTCAAACCTTTTAAATATAAATTTGGATGAGAGTGAAAACATAATCTTCACTCTCAAAAAAGTTAAAGTGCTACAAAACTCTGAGAAAATCAAATTTCTAGGACTAATGTCTACGATTGTTATCGAGGACCAGCACAGTCTTGTTCAACGTCACGAAAGTGGGATACTTGTAAAGAAGAGGATTAGGGATCAGTACTGGAATGTGAAGACATAATAACATACGCCGAGCTTTGGACAAGGTACCTAGATCCTTTTTTGACTATCTGTTCACATATGACAGGAAAAAAACCAGGCATGAAAGCAGGTCTCCATAACGCAGAAGACCGTACAACGTAAGCTGAAACTTTGGGCAGCTCTGGAAGGAACAAATATCAGCGTTCCGTTAATCAATTCTCAAACATGGTCTCCAACTTTTTCAAAAATTAATGTGGAGCAAGAACTGAACACAAAAGTATGAAAATATGAAAATACGCTGAACTTCGCAGATGATCAAATAGTAGTTGTCTAAGAATATGAAGATTCAGAATACATGAATCGGCGCTTTTCTACATGGGTCTGATCAAAATCCTAGCCCATGAGCATTAGCTGCAGAGGAGCAACAACGACAATAAGAAATGAATTATTCCTTCACTATTGTATATTCTCAATTACTTTTTTTTAAAACTAAAATGTACATATCGATACCTAACCCATTCTCTCTCGGATTAGTAATAAAGAACGCAGGTTGTAGGTCTCACGGTCCCCATACACGCATAAAATACACCTGTCGAAACGTTCGTGATTTGCATTCGAGAAAAAATAACAAATTGCAGTTCCGTGCATTAGAATACCCCGTACCAAAGTATTTTAATAGCATTCTGTTCGATAACAATCGCATCTTAAAAATGGTTAGGAACAAGAAAGTTCAATTGCCTTTAAGGTTGTGTATGGGAGCATTAAAATTTTATACCGGGCATATTCAATCCAGATTTTATACATGGGGTTGAATAGTAGGTACTCATACATTAAATTCTAGTTCTCAGTTGATGAGCTAGCATTAGAAGGGACCTAATCCATGATGGTTTTAACTTTTATTATAGGTGAGGATGACAAGAGAAGAAGAGGATATTGAGAAGGATTCAAAGACTCTTAATTGCTCGGAAAAAAATTACTAGTGATTTGCTGGCAGCCCCATTACCGTTTGAGTGAGATTAAGCATTCGAGAGTTTATGAATACGAAATCAATAAGATCATAGATAGAGTTAGAAACTTCACAGCCTTGATGTGTTTTTTTAATTAAGTTTTATTCATAAAAATGTCAATAGGTACTTAAAGAAACTTGTGAGCACTTATAATTTTATAGGCTAATAATATACGAATTCCCCTCGTATACGGGCCAAATGGCGCGTGAATTTGTTCCAAAAAGGAACGGCTAGAGTTTCAAGAATTCCTGATTAAAAATATCATGATGTGCAATCATAATCTCGAGAGCCGCTCGCCAAGATCGAACGGCATTAATAAAATTTGAGATGGCGTGCGTTTGTCAATGCTCAACGGAGTATTGAATATTTATGCGTGTTGTTTTATGTCACAGGGCTCTGGGTTTCTCATAAAAAGTTTTGAGGAAAATGGGATGTCATATGAGCCCAGATGAAATATACCCCATCAATTTTATACGGTCTATTTTGCATGATTAGAGGATTTGTTATGTCATAAAATGACTTTTTTGTGTCTTTGTATCCTCTCTTATCTATCTCCTGCTGTTTCGCTATCAGCAAGTATCCTGTATAAAAATATTATAAGGGTATATGAAACTTAACCTAAAAATTTCATTATCAATTTATAACATTTTTAATGAGAAAATAAAATCGAACAAATAAATAAAGAGACAATATTCATATTAGATACATTAGGCATAAATTTATGATATCGTATTTTAGGTTAAACATATGTGTAAATGCTTAATTTTATTACCATGATTTATAAGCCCATTAAAAACTGCACTTGTCAAAACCCATTACCCAGAAAACGTTAACGATAATGAGTTTATATTTTAAACATTTTTGGCTGGTCGTATTCAAAACCTAAACTTTGATATCTGGCTTTCGAATCCTCCCTCGTAAATCTATCCTGGGGTTTTCATATTGTAAACTTTAGACGGGTGTTATTCCGGAACATATGGCACCGTATTAAATCTGTGTTTTGGTACGTTTAGGCACGAGACAAAATTCGAGGAGATGTGGAATATTTTCGAAACGTGACACGCGTCGGGTTTACTTAAAAGAACGGGGGGCGAAAACGGAGAAATTACTTCCTCGTGCCAGGTTAAAGTTCCCCTTTTGCACTCGATGAAATTGGATTATTAATTTATGGGTTTTAAAAATTTGAAAAGCTGGGGAAATTAACAGATTCTATGAGGGTGCCAAATGCTATATGAGGACTTAAACGAGACTTAATTTAAATTATGTCTGTATGTCTGCAGATACAATTCTTGGTCTATTTTAAGCTCAGAGAAAAAGTAGTTGTTGTGACTATAGGTGAAACTGATGAACCTAATATAAATTTCTCATAGTGATTGGCTTTGGTGGTACTTGGGAGAAGAAAAGAAGACTTGAAACATTGGAGAAAGTACATCGAGGGAAGCTGTAACATTTGAGATGCAACAAAAATATATTTAATGTTCTTAATTATTTTTATATATTTTGGACTCATTTAAAAGTACTATTTCGTACACCTAGCGACATCTATGATTCTTCTGATTAGTTTTCCTAACCTAATATCGAGAATTCTATTATTTTCGAGAAACTTGTAGCGCTGTCATTTTTATGATTTTGACAAGCTTGCAGACAAAGAAAGAAAAGAGAGAACCAATTTGGGTACTTTTGACTTGCTCTTTTTCTTTTTTGTCTTGGGACCGAAACAGGTCGTCCAGATTTTGAGAATTTTAAAAATCCTAAAACTTTATCTTTGTTTTTGGCCATCGAAGCCATATTCTTGAAAATTAACTAGCCAGAAGAGTGCTTGATCGTGTCTACTAGAAAGTTTCCTGGAAAATCAACCGATTGTTGATTTTTGTGAAGATTTTGGAAAGTGAGGTTACTGTCGGCCGTTCAGGTATGTAAATTCTTTTTTCTCTCTAATGAATGAGTCCTTATATTCCCTCAATTTATTCAGGCACCTTCGGCAGGACGAAAAATCCGTGCCTGCACTTCTCCAAGTGAAAATTGACAAATTTGAGACCACGCTGTCCTGGAAACTCAGAGCAAATCTGGGCCCCCTTTACAAGGAAAGTCTGTGTCCTGTAAGAAGTTGATCCCCAACCATTATTTGGTTGTCTCCAGCCAGTTTGGTACCTCCAGATCTCAAATTTGTGAAAACTTCCGAGGCTTTACAAGGATTCCGTCCAGGCTTATTTTTACCTTTTCTTTATCGCCCCCTATCGTTTAGCTTCATTAGCTAATTAATATCTTTGTAAATTCAATTACCGACTTAATTGTTTACCATATAGTAGTGTTTAGCTAGAATAGCTAACTACTGTTTAAATAGAATTATTAATTTAATTAATTAATTCTTATTAGAGTCAGATATTGGCTTTTATTATCGTTTTCTCTATCATTATTTATTATCCAATAAGTATGCATTATAATAATTATTATAAATTTATTTCCGTAATATCGAGTACTGATCGATATAATATTATTGTGAATTCATTAACCTTTAAAAGGTTTATTAAACTTTTAATTTCAAATCAGTAATGTGGTAGTTTTACAAGGTAAACTAATGTAAAATCTTTAGGTAGTCCAATTTAAGTTTTGTGGCTACCTATTTTGAGCTTTAAAGGTGAGAAGGTAGAGCTCTTCCGGAAACCGTTACCCCTTCTTCAGGTTTTTGATAATTATAACTGCCTTGGGATTATTTATCACCTTTCCGCATTGATTAATTTGTTTTTTATTGATTTGATTGACTTTGAGTCAAAAATTAATGGTAATTATTATTTTGACTTCAACATTTACACTTAGGTACGTCTTATTGTAGGTATCTACTTAATTGTTTTGAATTTGAATCTTTTTGTATACCTATTTAAATTAAGTATTGCTTTCGGAAAGCTGGTTATTATTATTTTATTTTTAATTGGATACTTACAATAATCACCTTTAAACAAATTTATTTGTTTCAATGTTAATGAACAACAAGTTCGCCATCTGGTCAATAAATTATTGTTTATAGAATTCCATAGGTATTGGATTTATTTTACCTACTCAGATCTTTGAATTTTTCTTTTTAAATAATAGCTAATTATTTGAATAGTGTCTAGTTTGGCTATTCTTTGATAATCAAAATAATTTTATACAAACTAGTGGCGCCCTCTCTTTACTGTACCAATACCAAGGACCACCCCAAGCTAAAGAACCACTGAGCATAGTCGAGCACAATTGTGAGCATTCTTTTGTTTCGACAAAAGAGCGTTACAAAGCATGAGTTGAACAACATCGTGGGAGCAACTTATGATATAAATAATGGATCAAGAGAACGAGGTACCTGAACATCTCTGGATACATTTTACATAGATCATAAACTACGTGAAATTGAAGTACCTACATATAATCCCGGATTTGTTATTCATAATACTTGTTTACAGTTTACCAAATAGTTTTGAAGATGCTGATACTGCACAAAAAGCCTTTATTGCTCATAAGAAATTTCAGTTTTGAAGCAACGGAAGTAAAATTGTGGAATCTCAGCCATGAAATAAAGAAATAATCATTAAATTGCTGAATTTTTCCGGTTCCTTTGCCCTCAATGTAGAAAAAGAGGCCCTGAAGTTAGTGAATGGAACAATAATTTGCCTCAACAACAGGGTTTGACGATGCAAATTCGTGTGCATGGAACATTTCATGTGAAAAATTTGAAACAAAATTCAAAAAATGATGTTTTAATAGTGGCGTCACGTCACATTTTAGTACCAATATAAATAGATTAAAAATAGATAATGGATACATATTTTGTCTGGATCCCAGGAATATTAAACTGATTCTGATTTTCTATCAAATGCCAAATAATCTATAAAAAAAATGGCATAGACGATCAGGTCATTTGAATCTATAAGATCTAGTTGCCGCTGTGAAGAATAGTAACCTGTTGGAACCCTTGATTCTAAGTTACACGTATCCAGATATGTTAGATTTCTAGAAAACAATAAATTCAATGATCCTGATGATCAGGATTATGTTGATTTTGACACTAGTGAGGCTTCGGATATGCCGGAGAATCCAACTATTGATGAAAGAGGTCTTAAGTACCGAATTCAGAACAAAAAGAGCTATGAAAATAGAAATGAAGTGATACAAAAAGCAATTCATTTATATGTTTAGCAGTGTAAACACATTGATGACGATGATGAATCCAATGATGATAGGCAAGCATACAGTAAAGTTCTACATGAAATGGCCCTGGGAAGGCCAAGAATCATACGAAATAGTATAGACCGTCCGATTAGGAACTGTCTCTCTCAGAATGATTTCCGCGCATGCTTTTATCGCAACTATTTCAGTCTGCATGATGGTATCTATTGAGATCAGGTTCAGACTGTACGCCTTCCTCGTGTTCTCGATATATATTCCCAAGCCTGTGCGTGTGCATTCTACAATAGCACATAATAATATATTTCAACAACTTCTTCGAATAATTAATAATAATCACTACTGTTTACTGTAAAAATCAAATTTGGCTTCCACATGTTCAGGCGTAAAAAGATGAAATCATAATCCACTATTTAACCTTCCTGCCACAGTCTCATTCCGTAACCGCAAGAACGGAAATACTTGTGAAATGTATTATTGAACCGTTGCCAGCACGCGATCTATCGCCTCTGAACCCGATAAGAAAATACCACGAAAATATTTCACAATTTTTATGACGGGAACCCTTTAACGTTGACAAGCAGGAAATTAAATTTACATTCACTAATTTATTTGTCTCAAAGTTTTTAATGGGTCTTTTGTACCAGAACATTAATTATGTTAAATAAAATATAATTACTTCAGTCAGCGACCTCTACAATAAAAATTACACATAGTTCTTGTTCTATCGCAGAAATCTTAATAGTTGTCTCGCTTAAGGTGTTTATTGCTTAAATAACACGTGTCGTTAAGGCCTTTGATATAGACCCATGACAAGGCACGAGCACACATTCAAGACATTACATAAATCATTCGAGAAATTTCTCAAATTGCTACTTATTAGCGAAAACGTTTGCTATGCAATGTCCATATGTTTAATCAGTAAATAACTTGAACAAGCATTTTATATTGATTATTATAGAACGATATTCATGTTGGAATTTGATTACACAGAAGGTTAGCCCACTTTGTCATACTAGTCCTCCAAAAAGACATATACAATTCCTTAAAAATTAGCAATTATAAAATGGAATCTTTTATTTATGGGCATGGTTGTGTCGTGACATCAATAAATCAATTCATTTGACATTTCTACTCTTCGGTGATGTAATCTGAATGACAAACGTACTCGGCAGCCACGAACTTTCTCGAGTTCACATGCGCTTCCTTAAAAAAATCATCGTCACGAAGTTGTCGATAATCTCAATTTCTTTAAGTATAGTGAATTACTTGGTACACATCAATTAATGTGAACTGTAAGAGGAAGCAATAATATAAAGAAATGGTTTACATATGGACGTATATAATTCCGCTATGGAGTAGATATTCTAAAAGCCAATCAAGTTTAGGGTTTCAAGCAATTAATAATAAAATATTTTGTATAAGGTTTTAATGATTGTATGCTATTATTGGATACATAATAATACAGTGTAAAAGTTGCAAACGTTGAGTCTCATAATATGCAAAGTTCATAGTTTGGTCATAATTTTTGTGTTATTGCAGACCACCGAATTGAAAAATGAAATTATTGGAAATACTGTTCGGTTCATTGAAACATTCACTGGAAAGAAAAAAGTAGAAGAAAATCAGAAGGAAGAATAAAGATGACAGAAAAAAAATAGGATGAAGAAGAGAAAAAGAAAACCAAGACCAGGAGGACCAGTTTCAAAAAATCTTGCAAGAACAAGAAAACAACAGGACGAACGGGAACAGAGACACCAAAATATTGAAAGTATCGTCAGATTATTCCAGAAGATTCGACATGACGTCACGGGCAAAATAGAAATTGTCATACACGAAATGGAACATCATGCCGTTAAGATTAAGCATCGCATCTACTAATTTTGAAATACTGATGAATGTAGTTTTGCGAAGATTACTTTAGGTGGCATGCTCGTTATATTTGAATGATGAACACCTGCCGAACTTGAAAGTTTGCAGCAGGAATCGAAGTGCCAACTACAATTTGAATCTAACGGAGTGTGTCCTGTTCCAGGAAAAACTCAACTTTTCTGGACATGTGGTCTCTTCAACAGGAATGAAGACAGCCCCAAAGAAAGCACTGGCGGTACGAGATTGGCTTAGACAAAAGAACAAACATTACGTTAGAATAAAATCAGATTTTCGAAAATAAGTTTTCGAAAATAGAAACGGTCAGATTTACGCAATACTTGGTGGTTTTGCTTTGTAAGACAATGGAGAAAACTGAATTCTCTTTCATTGGGTACTATCGCTAATTGCAGACCGGTTTCCTTGTTATGTCCTCGTCAGTGCAATATAAGCGGAAAGCTTTGGCGAAACACTTGTGTTTTCCAAAAAATCCTCTAATAACTTAAATTACGTTAGAAGTTTTAAAGGACTCAGCTACTTACGTCGGCTTAACAAAGATTTTGGGACGATTACGAAAATACTACATGGAAGGCCAAGAGTTTCGCTTTAATTGGATACCAGAATGTAAACAGTCTGAACAACTCAAAAACAAATTCTCCAATACTCCAGTGAAAAATCGATATGACTGGATTCACTATGGTATGGAGCAATAGTTGTCTAATTATCTTTGTGAGAGAATTGCGGTATACAGACCGGACTAACCTACTAGACACATAGGGAGTAACAAGACGAATTAGCTTTTACCGGGTTTAGGCGAATCGAGGCGTTGCCGCCAAAGCCGAGCATAGGCAAGCTGTCTAAGATGCACAAATTTCAATAACATGCAGACAATCAAATGATAGGTGATCAAATCTGACGGTCGCGCACTGACATGGGTAGCAGTCAACTGGTCCCATTGAAGTTTATGTGTCTAGTTTATCTATATCTAGGTAATTTTTCTGCAAATTAATTGGCCCCACGTTGGGCGCCAATTAATTTTCTACGCTTTTTCAGTGATTAAAAAGTCTAGAAATAAAAAAAAAAATTGAAACTCAATAACCAAGTGAATAATAAAAAAAAAGTGTAAAAGTTGAAAATATAAAGTGAAGAGAAATGAGAAAAAAATAAGTAAATAATTAGTTGTCGGAGCGGTTACATTACACTGTTGTAACCAGAACTACAAGTGAGTTGGCATAAATAATCAACCACCTGAACCAGGTTATGTCTAGCTAAATTACCTATAATAATAACTGACGTTTTGTTTCACTTGTCACATTGGTACAAGTACTGAATTACTCCCTGAAATACCTTAGTGATCACTCTGGCGTACAAAATAGGGACAATATGTAAATTAACAATAAAATAAAGATAGGACAACTAAAGCTAGTACGATAACAAAATGTTCCAGGTGGTAGTAGTAGGTACAATTAACCAGATTAGTCCTGGCTACTGGTTGTGGTTAAAATAGTCAACCCAATATTACGGTTCAAGTCCACAGTCTGGAAGGCTTGTATAATCGTCCAACTTGAAGGCTTAGGCTGGGATTTGATAGCCTTATAGTTACAATCCCGGTTACAAGTGTACGTATATGGTTGTGTCACAATGTAACCGTTACTAAAAGCCCTGTTGGAAATAGGGTTTTATCCGCCACAAAAATACTCCTATCCGTTGGTTTTGTCAGGATTCGAAATCCTGGATGGAATATAGTGTTTCTAGGGCAGCTTTTCACTAATGGGTGAATAGAGAAAGTCAGAATTTTGCGGATTCGAAATCCTGGATGGAATATAGTGTTTCTAGGGCAGCTTTTCACTAATGGGTGAATAGAGAAAGTCAGAATTTTGTGGATTCGAAATCCTGGATGGAATATAGTGTTTCTAGGGCAGCTTTTCACTAATGGGTGAATAGAGAAAGTCAGAATTTTGTGGATTCGAAATCCTGGATGGAATATAGTGTTTCTAGGGCAGCTTTTCACTAATGGGTAAATAGAGAAAGTCAGAATTTTGTGGAAAAAAAAAATAACGTGCAAAGCATTTTACCGAAATGTTTTTTGTTTTAAATCCGATAACATCGGTGAAAATTATAGCGCTTACGAAAATTAAACTCAACGTAAGAAAACTCAATGCGCTATAAATTCAATTATTAAGAATATTAGGTCCAAAATATTTTTTTTTTAAATTCTTCAAGTGAGACCTTTTCTCGAAGCAAACCAAAACGTGAAAGGAAGATTTCCCACAAGTCATTAGTCTTAGATTTTGAAGGATCGACATGTAGCGGACATACGTCAAAAATTAATCGATAGTATTCCCACGCACCAAAAATTGCACACAACGACATAATCAGGGAAAAATTACAACAGCTGACGACCAATGATAATAACAACAAGTAATTATCCAATAGAACAATCATAATTTGACGAACAGGACATGGAGTAAAATAGGGAGCGAAGAGAGCAATCCGGTGGTTTATGGAACCGACCGGGAGCAAAACCAAACTGGCACTGAGCTTAGCAACCGAACAGCAAACGGACCAGGATTTGTCATAACCCCAGAAATAATTGACAAATAAATATTTATTTTTTGCATTTCCTCCAAGGATATTATTGACCACGACAAAGGCATTACAAATAGACCTATACTAAAAATTTATTTTGGTCTCGAGTTTGCTTCATTGATGCACGTAGATTGTCTAAAGCTTGGCAATCTTAGATATTTTTGAAAATATATAATCCTTATCCTTTGGACTCCAAAACTAATCTAGTTTCATCTTCGCCTGGTAGAAGCACCAAGGCCTTATTTTATACTGTAATAATTTTATATAATTTCCAAACAAAAAGAATTAATATTATCACGTACATTATAATGATTAGTGTCTTGCAACTGTAAACGATTTGACATTAAAATAATATTAACCGTTCCAACTGCGATACAAAAATATTCGCGATAGTAAAATTTTATTATAATAATATGAATGACTAAACGGAACATATATAAAAGAGCGACCATAGAAGACTTAAAAAGGCATTATAGCGTTGCATCCGTTTGCAGCCGTACAACTGACGTACGTCCAATTAGTATATGTTTAATGCCATCTGGACAAACTTTAAATCTGAAATGTTTACGTCAGTTTCACAAAGTTGTGACTGCTCTTGCTCTTGCCTGGTTTCATGGCTGTTCCTCGACCTGTCCGATTGATTTTGATCTTCTTGGAGGTTATTACGCCTTTGTTCCTTCTGTTCGTATGCAAACGATGTTACGAGAGACGTTTTCGTGGAAGAAATGTCCGTCTTTTCAATAAAAATAAGCATCAAATAAAATAGATATATATTTGCGAGTAGTATTTAAATGTTGAAACGTCAAAAGCATGCACATTACACCAGAAGCAAAGGGTAAACGAATTTAAAATTAACATTAATAAAAATTCATAGATCTTATCCACCTGTCGGTTTTAATCAGCTGGTTCGCGTATAGCTACAAGAAAGACATTCGGAATACTTACAAAAACACCCCCTCGTCGTTTCCGGATCTCACACCTGTTTTCTTGTTATTGATACCTTAAAATTTAATAAACCGAAACCGGCGTGTCCCCCCCGAGGTCTGGATATTTAAATATCTACACGGCTTTTCTTTCTTGTTAATTCTAAATTCACGTAAGGATATAAAGCTTGAACTGGGGCATATGCGTTTCTAATTTATGAGGCACGTATAAATTATTTTGTCTGTGGTGCTTGCTCAAAAAAATACGTTTCGTGTTTTGCCGGGTTTTAAGTGTAATTTATTTCGTAATGTAACGACATATTTACTTTTTTTTTAAGGGTAGGTATAATATTTTCAATTAGGACTTTATTCAGTAATGTAAACTTTCGTTAAATATAATTTTTGATTGTAAACTTTGCATGGTTGCTGGATATTGACATAAAAACTTATATGCTAGGAATCTTTACCCATATTGAAAATCGAAAAAGCAAAGTCTGCGACGAAATAATATACGGAGAAGGAAACTCATTACAAGAAGTACTAACTAGGTATTTTAAGAAAAGTTATGGCAGAGCAGAAGATACCAAAAGAATGAAAAATAAGCATAAGGATCTCGATGTTGCAAACAAGACCAAACCATGAGGCTTCTAAAGAGCAGGACCAGGCTACTAGACACAAATGCTTTGATGGGACCAGTTCTCTGATACCTATTTCACTGTCTGCAGGATCGTCACGGTGGATCACTGATCGTCCTTGCACTTTATTGAAAATCGTGCATCCTTGATAGCTCGGCTATACTTGGCTTCGGCAGCACCGCCTCGATTCATCTAAACCGTCCTTCTACTCCTTATGTGTCTAGTAGGTTGCTCCCATCTGTATATACTGTGATATCTTGTACGACAAGGTATATCCCTGCAGTAACTTAAACTAAAGTCATCATTCCAAAAGGTTTATGGATTTCATGAGAATTATCGAAAGCATCACGTCTAATAAAATTAGTATATTCTTTAAACAAAGTAGGCAAGAGCACCATGTGAGGTCTACCTATAGGCTAACCATCGATCAAACTAAGTATAGAAAAACCACACTACATAGTTGGCTCCAGAGTCCTTATTCTTGAAAGAAGGGAGCAGAGAGTAAGAAGGTTCTGTTTTCGTCGTTCATATTTATATTTCCGTAACAATGACAAAGACAGAGCAATCGTTCTCATGAGAAACAAGTTTCGAAAATAGACATCCAGCAGGGGCGGAGAATCTGATGAACTAATGATAGTGTTGCAAGAGCTCAGTAATAACAAATACTTAATAATATTTATACTTATTGAAGTATTTACCAAGACATCCGGGTTAATTGTCGTACACACGTTCGATATAAAAATAAATATTTCACCCGAGGGAACTTTTTCCATTAATTTCGACTGGTTGAATTAATAACATGGAGGTATATACGTCCTACAAAAAACCATACGACAAACATTTATTAAGTCAATATTATAATTGTTATTCCAGGCACATCGGTAAGTTATAAGTATCAATTTAATACGGGCTATGGGCGGTCGGTCGTTGTATTTCATGAGGTTACACAGGAACGGATTCAGTAATTATAATTTGTACCTTTTGCTAGAAGCTCACTCATATGACATCGTTCCTGAAATAAATCGACTATAGAATACATTAAACACTTATTTTGTTGCCAAAATTATTGCATATTCGTGCACAGAGCACATTAATATGTATCAAGTTATACAGTTCAAATTGTTATAGTACGTTTCTGTACATTCTAATACCAGTCATTATCTATGCCTATCGCGCACAAACACTATTTTAAATACATGTTTCTTTCAAAAAAGCTCTTTTTGTGTGTCTAATTGTTTAAAAAGGTGTGGGATTCGTTTTGCCACCAAATTAAACTATTCAGCCATTTAAAACGTCGAAAACGTATTTATAATGCCTAATATGGGAACTGAAAGGCAATCTGTGAGTTTATTATAAATTTAATGGTCAACAAAAATTCAATATTGTCATCCCATTTAGGATTCTGATTGAGCTTTGATGAACTTCAGTTACAGCAGTGTCAAATGGAATTGATGATGAGCGTGTAACAATCAATTTTTTAAATAGTTGCCTTATACATTGATCCATTACATCTTTCCTTCGCTATAGTCGACTATCACACCTTATAGATTATATAGTGAAGATTTAAAATTAACCCGCGTCTAAAATTAGTCTCAGAATAAAGCACTTAACGCGAGGCATCCGTAACATTAATGATTTGTTCTAATTTATTAACGACTACTTTTATACTATAGTTGCTCGGCACGCCATTGTCAAGATAGCATCAGTTTCGCGCGATCTGTATTTGGGGTTACATGGTAGAAGCGTCTATGATATAAACAGGCAGACGGTATATTTTTGGGTTGCGTTTTGCTTTCTACCATATAAATAGAATGACAGGGTTGGAAAATAATTTAGAAAAATGTATGGTTGCAGTTTTTCTTTTTGGGCCACTGGTTGGAAAATGGTCAGGGGAGTAATCGAAGCTGCATGAATGGATTCAAGGTTCACAAATTCCTTAAAAATAGAGCATGTGGTGTTTTCATAGAAGCGCTCCTCGACCGTGTCCTAGATGTCGGAGATATTTTTTGCTGAGCTGACATTTCTCAGGGTTCAATCTTAGATTTGCCCCTCGGAGACGGTTGAGCACTTCTTGTAAATTGCTCAGATGCTCTTCAAAAGTTTTTCCCATTCCAATGATATCATTCAGATAAGCGAAGCAATACGGATTCATCTCCGGGCCTATGATGTTATCCATCGAACGTTGGAAGGTAGCTGGCGCATAATGAATGCCAAATGGCATAACTCGGAAATGGAACAGCTCTAGACCAGGCACAGTAAATGCGGTTATACAGTCAATTTTAAAACTTAAAAACTACTAACTAATACCGGTTTTTATATATCTGTAATCCATTCGTGTAAAATCCATAATAAATGAATCCAAATCCCCTGTAGGATGTGGCAATTGTGGGACTATTTCAATGAAAACTGTAAATCTATTACGTGAGAAGTCCGGAAAGTATTTACTGTTTTTTGGACGAGTAGACAAATTTCCATAACCCAGGGCGAGGCGTAGCCGAGTCCTGGATGTTTGCGAGTCCGAAAATTATACACTTTCTGAGCATATTACGTATAGTATTTTTTCAGCCGGAAAGTACACACTTCCTAGACTAGGCCTGAAAGTAATCACTTCCTGGCCTAAGTAATCACTGAAAAGGACATGGTTTCATAAGTAAACCGCGTCCGGAAAGTATGTACTTTCAGAATGGTTGCCAAGCTAAAAACCTTGTAAACAATATTTTAGGTACTCGCTACAAAAATAGCTATTTTCTGTTAGCCCTCCAAAAATGTCTCGCTTACGAATTTGCCGTGCGTTATCATGCATATAACCGCTTTCCCACCCATTGAATTTGAACCTTCCGATGTCCATATGACGGAGGGAGCCCGCTGTAGGTCTTGTACCAGGGGCCGAATTTAACTTGCTACGTCCCTGAGTTCTCCCAATACAATGATATCATCCAGATAAGCGAAGCAATACGGATCCATCTCCGGGCCTATGATGTTATCTATCGAGCGTTGGAAGGTAGCTGGCGCATAATGAAGGCCAAATGGCATAGCTCGGAATTGGAACAGCCCTAGACCAGGCACAGTAAATACGATTTGCTCTGTTCGGCCAACGGTACCTGTCAGTAACCCTGTTAAAGATCTATGTTAGAAATATATCGTGTTCTTCGGAGCTTGTCCAAAATGGCAATGGGTATGCATCCTTTTTGGAAATAGCATTAACAATGGCCTCCCATAACTAAACTCTTTACAACTCTGACTGATTTTCGGCTAAACTGACATTTCGCAGGGTTCAATCTCAGATTTGCCCCTCGGAGACGGTTGATCTTGTAAATTGCTCAGATGGTCTTCAAAAGTTCCTCCCAATACAATGATATCATCCAGATAAGCGGAGCAATACGGATCCATCTCCGGGCATATGATGTTATCTACCAAGCGTTGGAAGGTAGCTGGCGCATAATGAAGGCCAAATGGCATAACTCGAAATTGGAACAGCTCTAGACCAGACAGAGAAAATGCGGTTATCGGTTTGCAGTAACCCTGTTCATGATCAATGCTGGAAATATATCGTGCCCGTCGGAGTTTATCCAAAATAGCATTGATAAATGGCAATGGGTATACATCCTTTTTGGAAATGGCATTAACAATGGCTCTAATAACTGAACTCTTTACAACTCTGACTGATTTTCGGCCAAACTGACATTTCTCAGGGTTCAATCTTAGATTCGCCCCTCAGAGACGATTGAACACTTCTTGTAAATTGCTCAGATGCTCTTCAAAAGTTTCTTCCAATACAATGATATCATCCAGATAAGCGAAGCAATACGGATCCATCTCCTATGTTATCCATCGAGTGTTGGAAGGTAGCTGGCGCATAATGAAGGCTAAATGGCATAACTCGGAATTGGAACAGCCCTAGACACAGTAAATGCGGTTATTGGTTTGCTCTGTTCGGCCAACGGTACCTGCCAGTAACCCTGTTTAAGATCTATGCTCCATTCGTGTGAAATCCAGAATAAACGCGATAATTTCTTTGCCCGAATAAAGCAGTATTTTCTAGACTTCAAGTTAGATTCTGTACTGTTTGGTGAAGCTGCCACCTTAACAGTACTAGTTGTTTCTTGAACGATTCACACTTGGGAAAAATTGCTATTCAACATTTTTGTGTATGTGGACTGTATTTTCAATAGGGTTTTTTTGTTGTAATCAAACGTAAACGTCAGCTCACTACCATTTTCGTTCGCATTTTTTCGGCGAAGCCAAGACAGGAGTAACAATCATTGTTACAACTTTGACTAGGAGAGAGTGAATTCTCGATACTGCAGAGCTGGTTATAGAGCCATGTTTGAATCATTTTGAATGCTTATTAGAGAATACCGATTTTGTGAGATGGAATCGAGTGAAGCTACCTCATCCTTAACCAGTTCAGTCCAGCACTTATCGAGTGTTCTTGAACTGATATCCAGGCTTGCATATGTTCGTTCTATCATCGTGGTTATCTTCGGAAGCTTAAATATTACCGTTACAAATTTTTGCTGAACTCAGTTTATCGAATGTGTTGAAATCTCTACTGGAAGTGAACCTTTCAAACTTCTCATCAGAATTGAATTAATGACCTCCAAGATGTTAAGTTCAAAAGGCTGAATATCCCACCGACTGTAACTGAGTTTGCTGCCTCTTGCATATGGAGTACCAAAAGATAGAGAAACAGCTTCCACTAAATTAATGTAATTCAATGATAATAAAGAAACAAAGCCAGCATCGATATATGTATATAATACGTCCAGAGACCGGCCAAAACTTCGAAGTCTGCCAAAAAAAAAAAACGAAATTAGTATTCGGCGTGCCCCATTCAGTTTACTAATTCTGAAAAGAGCGACCACCGCGGTCTGGGGTTCTTGAATTCCGGTTCAGCGGGCCCATTAAATTAAAGTGTTCAAGTTGTAATTTCGCCCGTAAACCGAATGTGACAAAGTCAAGACGCGACGCCGAAATCTGACGCTCGCTATATAGGGACGATGCAGAAAAGGTTCAGGGTCGTCGCGACGCCCGTCTTGGTTTCGTGTTTCCGATTGTCTCGTGCGCCCGTTTTGGATTTGCTCGTACGAAAATTTCATTGACGGGAGGGGTTGTATGCAATTTGGATAAGAAAGTTGATCGTCTTAAGATTTTAATTACTACAGGGACTTATTTTAACTTGCAACTCAATTATGCTGACAAGCGAGCATAGTTGAATCACCTTGTATAAAATCAAATGACATTTGCAATATCTTATTTCATCTAAGCCATTCAAATACCATAAAGTTGTTTATATTCACCTGCATTAAAGCATAAATGCTATTTTAGAATGTAGTAAAATATTAATATTACTGACGCAACATCATCTCTATGCTAATTTAGATAATAATAGTTTTCTTAAAATATTTATGTAAAGAATGTCAATAAAATATGATAAACTAATAGCGATCCCGCCTTGTCAACCATGTTTCCTTCAAACTGAATAATACTTGGCGTAACTCCAGAAGCGATTCTACGCTTCGTATATTATTAAACGTTTATGATAAATAGCTTCTGGGTTGGTGCACCATTTGCGAAATTTCATCTTTGAGTTTATTAAATGGGAGTGTTTACGTGACACATTTTCGTGCTCGAAAGGCGGAGTAAAAGAGTTTATGATTTAAGACTGTATGGTCGTTGAATGTTGGTGCGCAAGGAAATAATTTTATTTAGACCAAGACAGCCGGTTTTTGAGGTTATGTTGTGACGTTTGGAATTGAAATGTTGCCTTTTCTTTTGAGTCAGTATAACAACTGCGAGTACCTATACCTATTAGCCCTAAGTCTCACTAATACATTCACTTGTTGAGCAATAGAGGACTTTGCACTATATTTTCAGCTCACTTGAGATTTCAAGACAACAGGGGTTCATATATGTTCCACCTTGCATTATTTTCGTATATAGTTTCCCAAGAATAGAAACTCATTAAATCTTAGTCACCCAAACATATAACCATCAAAAATGAAATAGGTAATATAGCCGCGCGCCTGATCTTAATACTCCTTAACACCCAGTTTGAAATAATAGTGTTTTATATTCTTAGACTCATCCATCGCAATGGATATGGAGAGCCTATCTCGTGATACAAATCTCAAAGCTGACTTTAAATATTCCCGCATTTTACTGCTTTCGATATTATCAGAGGCCTTCGGTTCGGCGTGGGTTATTTTTGACGTCGGTATAAATCTCTCCTTTAATTAATGTCTATTCCGAGATTCTTACTGTTTTTATAATTAGGGCTGAATTTTTTTGTTTTGTTATGTTCATTCAGGTAACTTTTTCCATTCATGTTTGGTGTGGATTTCTTCGAAATATCATGTCAACTGTTGAAAAGTTAAGTCAATCGGGTAGCTAGTCAATTTCCTGTTGTATTTGATGGACCAACTTTGCTCAAACTACAATCCCACCAACAACGAAGATACTTTTAAAACGTTGCAACAACAAATCAATCTAAGCTTGATGAAAAATCAATAAAACATAAGGTGAAGCTAAGAAAATGCATTAAGAATCTGTTGTCTGTTTATCTGGTGACTTCATTAAGACATTGCGTAGATGTCATTTCACGTCAAGTACCTTTTAATGACCATTAATTTTAATGTCATTAAAACCACAAATCGCATACATTACAGTACCACCTATGAGAGATGCACATTATTATGAAGGTGAAAATGCACTTCTATTTGAAAGACAGCCCTAAATTGTTAAATAGATTTATTTTCTCATCAGTCGCTAAAGGCGCGTGTGTGTAAAGTGACATACTGAATGTCGGCAGATAAACATCATATTCAGAAATGCCGGCTGGCGGAGCGCCAAGAAATAATAGACGCTTCACCCAGACGTCGGTGAGGTGGGTGGCGTTCCCTTCTTGAAAATTGTCTGGTAATGTCGAGCTAAAAACTGTTTCAATTAACCATGTCAAAATTTTACTAATTCTGTTTGACGTATTCTAAATCGAGGAAATTTTACGATTTGACTGTACTTCCTTTGAATATCATAAACATAAATTTCAAAAATTCGTCTAGGTTGTAGTGCATCGCTTTGTAAGGCTATATGTGACGTCGTACGCTTGTCTGTAATATCGAACAAGGGTGAATATTACTGAATTTGTGTTGTACTCTCTGATTGTTTTCCATTATTATGTGGTGTTTCCTATTGAGCTCTCCACGTATTTTCACTCACTTTTTGTGCACTACTTCTAAATATCAAGTTATTACTCATGGTCTCACTCTCACTCTAGATGCGGCAGTTCAGAATAGGTCTATTGAAGTACACTGGTAGATTGGTACCACTCTTTCAAGTTCTCAAATCATGAAGTAACACACTGCGGTTGTCCTACATTTTACTAACTTTAGGTATATGGCTTCGAAATCCCGTCTAGTGATCTTTGTCTAACATCCAATCTGACATTTCTCAGGGCTCAATCATAGATTGGCCCGTCGGAGACGGTTGATCTTGATATAATATTATCCAGATAAGCGAAGCAATACGGATCCATCTTCGGGCCTATGATGGCTATCCATCGAGCGTTGGAAGGTAGCTAGCGCATAATGAAGGCCAAATGGCATACCTCGAAATTGGAACAGCTCTAGACCAGGTACAGTAAATGCGGTGGAATACCGTGAAAAAGTTTGAGAAAACATAACATTCCGCTAGTCTGATCTTTTGACGCGCAAGTGTCTAGTTCAGAATTGTTACACAAAAACTAGACCACAGCGATTGAATATGTTTATTGAATCAAAAGAAAAAGTATTAATTAACAACTCAAAAGGGCATGTGGATTACACATATCTGACTGACTGACAACCGATACCACAGCTGAATCTTCTGTCATTGAACATCCGAATATAAAATTACCAAGAGTGAATCTTGACCAAGAGTAACAATATTTGGAACCATTTAACATAGTCACGTAACAACGCCAAGCAGCTTATTTTAACTTCATATTCATCTAAATATGTTGGTAAGAGGTAAGACCAATAATTATTCGATGAATCTCTGTGACAGCCTTCGGGGTAGGAATATTGAGGATGGCCTCAATCTTTTCCGGATCTACAAACAGACCAGAAGAATTCACAACATACCCAAGATACTTGAGTTCGGGTTTATAGAAGACACATTTTTTCTTATTGAGAGTAAGCCCAGCGCAAGTAAGACGATCGATAACCTCACGCAAGATCCTGATATGTTCCTCAAAGGTCGACGTGCAAATGATCACATCATCTAAATAATAACTGAAGACTTCTTTTCCACACCTATGACGCGATCGATCAACCTTTGACAAATGGCAGGGGCATTCGTGAGACCAAACGGCATACTTTTAAACTGGAAAAGACCACGAGTGGGAACGGTGAAAGCGGTAAGGGGCTTAAACTGCTCACAAATTGGAATTTGCCAATAGGCGGACTTAATGTCCAAAGTGTTCAAATACTTAGCATCTCGCAATTTGTCGAGAGTGGACGAAATATAAGGGATTGGATAAGAATCGGGGACCGTAACATGATTAAGAGAGCGATAGTCAACGCATAAACGCCATCCGCCAGTTTTCTTCTTAATCATGACTATGGGAGATGACCAGAGAGAGTCAAAAGGCTCAACGATACCGTCAGCCAACATCTTCTCCATTTCAGCATTGACCTCGGTCTGTAAAGCACGAGACAGCGGGTAGTAGCGCTGTTTGATTGGAGGCGAATTAGTTTTGATACTCAACTCCACAAGGTTTTTACAACCAAGTACGCCACCCATGTTCGAAAATGTGTCCTGGATGAAGTCGTCGAGAAGTTTTTGCTGATCAAGTGGAAGGCTATTACGACTCTGGATAGCTGACACTTTAGGAAATGATTCCTGAGAATACCGGAAAGTCCATTCACCAGCATGGAGATCTGATACGATTCCTATTCGGGACCAAAAATCTATTCCTAAAATCAGGGAATGACTCAAAGACGGAACGACCAGAGACTCTATGATAACTATTCGTCCACGCAGTTCAATAGGAAGTCGAACGAATCCAATTAATTGGCAGGTCTCTCTATTTGCGACGATACACGCAGAAATAGCGGGAGTAAGCTGACAAGAGGACTGGTAATATTATCCAACCATTACTGCCAATGATCGTGCAAGATCCAACAAACCCAGAAGCGGAACACCGAAAATCAAGACATTTAAATAGGATTGATGTAATGGTGTGTGGCACCTGAATCAGCGTACCAAAGAGTTACATATTCTTCCTCTCTAGCATAAAAAGGCACATATTGTGCTTGAATTGGCTTCCTTGAAATTTCTGGTACCGCATCATCAGCAACAGCACAATTTGCTCTTCGACCATTATTCCCTGAGCCATTTCCCTTATTTTTTTGTTCACATTTAGCTGACTTGTGACCATATTTCTGACTAGTGAAACATTTCACACTACATACACTCTTCACATGTCCCAATTTGCCACATTTGAAATTACTTTTTTTACTGAATATACTTTCTAACTTGCATATCATCTCATAGGCATCTTCAATTTCCTTTATGTATGAGAATCAGCAACACTCTGGATTATCACCATAGTTACATACTTTGCTATTTTTCTTCTTACAATTCACAGTACGGGACGTAACAGTATATCAGCTAAATCCAGAGCATTCAGCGTTGAATATAGTCTGAACTTCTAGTTATCAAACCCATTTTCCTTAAATAGTACAATACCATGATATAAACGAGATACCACCAGATACCTATCGCTGAAAGTAGACATTTAACATCATTTTTAACACCAAACGTATAATATGAATTCAATCGGATGCCATTTGGTTTATGTAATGCGCCAGCAATCTTTCAACGCAAGAAGCAAAACTGATAGTGTGCTTACTGCTGAACTTGTGATGAAAACATTATTTGTCTCCATTTTTTCAATTTTTTCTGCGTTATTCTTCACTACAGATCCCAATACTTATTCCTTTTCACCTTTACTAGCCTCGTCTCATGACAAAATCACAACTTCGGGCAGGTTATACAGCGAGGGTTACAACAACTTGCCAAAAACTACCCTCCAATTTTTTTTCTCAAATTTTTCGCTGTATATCGTCGAGTTCGGTATATTCTGGGCTCATACCCATTGTTACACAAAAACTCCACTACAGTGATTGAATACGTTTAATGAATCGAAAGAAAAATTACTAATTAACAACTCAAAACGGCATGTTCTAGATAATTATCGATTACACATTATCTGACTGACTGGCAACCCACACCACAGCTGAATCTCTTGTCATTTAACCATCGACTAATAACCAAGAGTATGAAACCATATAGATACAGAAACATAAAGGCAGGTTTGAAAAATTTCTACACTCACATTAACAAGAGTTATTTGCGTATGTTTGTGAACGAAGATCGGGCTTAATTCATTGTGAATGAATGATGTGAGTGAGTGCTTACTCCACCGTTGACCCTAATACCGAGATATTCTTACTCCCATTATATTTCAACTACTTCTTTGTGTAGATTGCAGGGTAGTTTGCAAGTGGTAATGCGCCTCCCTTTTTGTCGTCTTTAGCAGAAACTGAACATGTTTATATGCCTGGCATTTGTAGCATTGTGAGGCGAAATTTAAATATAAACAAAGTTTGGACGTTTATTTAACGACGCACTCGGATGATCATCCTTTCGAATGTGATACTTGTAATATGAAATTTAAACGGAGATACCATTTAAAGAGACATCTTCAAACTCACTCAGATGATGTACCTTTCCAATGTGACACTTGTGTTGCGAAATTTAAATCGAACGCTCTTTTGAAAAGACATTTAAAGACGCACTCGGATGATCGTTATTTCGAATGTGACACTTGTAATAAGAAATTTAAATGAAGCGACAATTTTAAGAGACATCTTCAAACTCACTCGTATGATTTACCTTTCCAATGTGACACTTATATTGCGAAATTTAAATCGAACACTCATTTGAAAAGACATTTAAAGTCGCACTCGGATGATCGTCCTTTCGAATGTGACACTTGCAATAAGAAATTCAAATGGAGCGGCAATTTTAAGAGACATCTTCAAACTCACTCGGATGATTTACCTTTCCAATGTGACACTTGTAATGCGAAATTTGAGTATAAAGAAAGTTTGAACCGACATCTTAAGATGTACTGAATTACCTCATTACCTTTCCGAATGTGAAATTTATAAAGTGAAATTCAAATGTGTTGGTATAGGTGTAGGACATTATTATTATCAATTATCAGTTAATTCAATAGTGTTAAGGGTAGATTTGGCAACGCTTCACTTGTGGACATATTTTAAGAAAATACACCTTGGCCTATTAGATCGTATACTAAATTTGAAAAATTCGAAAAATATATATTTTTCGGTTCTCCATAAACGTCTAACATGCCTTCCACCCGTATTTGATTCTACGCGAACATCAAGCGTCAAGAACTTCATGATTCTCCGAATCCACAGGTCATCGACTTCCTTCTTTACAATTCTTCTGCAATCTCTGCAATAATCATATCGATTGCTAAGCAGGATAATCCATGCATTTCCGCTTCTCTTCCTGGAGCTGGGAGAAGTATACGGTTTCTTCTCCGAGTTTCAGGACAAATGAGTAGGGCAATCTAGTCGTGATCAGATAAAGATGGTTTACCAATAGGAGTGAAAACTATTATGTATTAGCAACCATGAAAACGAGTAGATTGCTAACTTGATCTACTCGATATCAGGAAAAGAACTACACTTTGACCAATAGGATTTTAAGATGCTATCTGATACTTAATTGTGAAAAATTCGCCTCTGGGCTCAATTTCTCAACGCCAACTCACCAACAGGCTGATCTTCTATTATTAGGTTCATATGCCCAAACCTGTCAGCCAGTAGATGGTGTGTGGACTCCAATACCGAATTATTTAATTTGTTGTATGATTCTGGTGTAGGTATAGTCTTCAAATCCTGGATATATGTTACTTCCTCATTCTACCATTTAAATGTGATCGAATGAAACTTTACAAATGGATTGCAGAGAGATGGATTTAGCTTATATACTTGATCGAAATACATTACAAATTTTGATAGGTAACATAAAAGTTTCTAGATTTCCACAATTTTGAATCCAATATTGCTGTTTCAAAAATCTCATTATTTTTTATTTTTTTTTTTCAGGTAAGAGACGTTCCATTCAAAAATCCAATGTTGGGAGCCTGACACACAAACTCAGTAAGTAAAAACATACGGTAGTAAACCAACGTTCATAAAATTCGCACTAGTTGCCTTTCGTGCTTGTAATTATTCCATTTTCTTAAAGAAAATTCTTTCCATATAAAACACCCGTTAAAAACCATATTTTCTTTGCGGTTCCGTCTAACCGTGCACTGCATTTACACGCCCCGTAACGTCGAAAAAATACATAAACGCCATTAAAATTGAAACAACTATAAAAATCTAAATATTAACGCATGTAAAGTGAAAATAATGCATAAACTATGGCTTTCAGATTATGATCTTGTAGTTTATTGCTCGGTTTAGTGTCGCGTTTGAAATTTATTTTGAACATTATATATACGGCTCGGAAAATTATAGTATTGTGTATGTATTTCTTAAAGGTCAAAGGACTTTCGTTTGTATTGAAACCAAATATTTATGAAGACGTTAGTTGTATATATATTGTATACATATATTTTGAACCAATTGACTTTATGGATGCATGGTTATAGGGTCTTCGTGTAGTACGTTATATTTAAGTCATGGCGAGAATAACATAAAACCAAACTTTTCTGGCCTTCTTTCTATCTTTCTTAACCAGTTAAGCCATTCGAATACACCAGTCAGAAACGTTCCTGTGATATCACATATCCCTCTCTGACTCTTATCCTGATTATAGAATGGGGTAAGTGTTCTCTTTCAGTAGTACTGGCGTCAATGTAGAATTTATGTACATAGATGTTATGAATAAGCTGTCTCGTAAATGAATTATTCTAGAGTTGTGTATTGTTCTTGATTTGTCTCAATGGTATGGAATGCCTTCTCATAGTCCACAAGTCCACTAAAGAGGATAAAGGGAAAGACGATATTCGTTGATTTTTTCGATGGTAAGGAGATTTCACATCTTCTCCTTGGTGATTTGTCATTTTCAGCTCGTTTTCTGCCTTTTTGTTTCCAAATTGTTCAATATCTAGTATACCTTTGGCACCAACATTTCCTATTGTCCCTGCCGATTGGTTTGTGACTCCACTTCGAGATCTCGTTTCAAAATGTGTAGGTCACGATAGAAGCTTTGGACAACTCAAGCGATTTTGTTCTTGTCCGTTCATTCTTCCCCATCTTCATTTTTTTGTTAGGTTCACTCTATGGCCTCATTCCTTTCTAATATATTTTATACCATTACTTTGTTGTTTCTCTTTAAGTCTTTTTTGAGAGTTGTTTGTATTATCTCATTTATTTCTATATATTCTCTATATATATGTTTATAGGTCTGTTCTAATAGCATTTCTCCTAACCTCATCTTCGTTTCCCTACTTTTCGGTCTCTTCCCTTGCTTTTATAATTAATTGATGTTCATATCATCTAATTCTTGCTTCATACCTTTTACCACTGCGCGTCGAAATTCTTTTCCACTTACTTGAAAGTTATGGTCAAACTTCACAATCTTGCCGAACAACATTTTTCGTTGAAACATGACCTGAAGTTTGATTTTCAGTTCTCAGTTTCTCAGAACTCGATACCTGTAGAAAATCTGTTAACAACTGAGACAATTCATCACAAAAGTTATACATATCTACTTTTAGGTAGATGGAAAATAGTTTCGTATTTTGTCAAGCTGTCTATTTTTTGTTGGATATCTCCTTGAAGGACCTGTTAATAGCATAAAGATTTCAATGTTCTAAATAACTATGTTCATAGAACCACTTTTCTCTCCTATTTCTGGACCCGCATCAGAAGAATTAAGATATGTAATTCAAAATATCAGATGTGTTATGAGTGCTAGTGGAGTACCTACCTAATAGTCCAATGTTTTTCATCAGGTGATTAAAATACACAACATGTAAAATTATATTTGTTCATTTATATTACAATTCAAAAAAAAAAATTAAATAGCAATTAATTCTATTAAGTAAAAATTAATTTAGCATGTTAAAAGAATAGAATAAAACTATACATACTCATTAAAACAATGTGCAATAATTAAAAATAATTACAATAAAAAATATGTCTACAATATGCGATCTTTGAACTTATCGTTCTATTAAATTCATTATGCAATGTAAAAATAATTAGATTGATTATAGATACTTCAATAACTAATTTACAAAAAAAATATCTTAATTACATTTGATTATACAGAGCGATTCTACTAAAAAAATTGATGCCACAACTAGAAAACGAGGAAAATATTTGTGTAATAACTTTTTTTGTCGTTGAACAGATTTTCCTCATGTTTGACTAATAATAACTTACATTATAGGGTGACCTGGTCGAGAATAGGCACCCTGTTGGGATCCTCCTCGTTCATGATCAGGGGAATATCGATTTAAAAGTCCATTCATCATTACAACCTAGACATATTCAATTGGCCTTTCCTCTGGACCTTCCCCCTGGAGTAAAGCTGCACCAAGGGCATATGAACTAGCATCCGTTCTGATAATGGATGGTTTTGTAGGGTCAGCCTGTTGTAAAATGCGTGCGCTGGTTAACAAACGCTTTAGATCATTGAACGCTTTTTCTTGAGTAGGTCCCCAATTCCAAGTAGATTTCTTCCGAGTGAATTGAATTAACAGTCTAGCTACATCCGCAAAGTTCGGGACAAATTTTCAAAACCAGGAGTACGTTTGTAAGAAACTCAGAACTTGTTTTACAGTATTAGGAGCAGGCATGCTTACAATTGCAACTATCTTGCCTGGACAAAGAGTGAATCCGTCTTGTCTGATCATATGGCCAAGATATTTTACCTCATTGGTGCAAAAAACACATTTCTCACGAATAACATGTAGTTTGAATAATTTGAGCCTCTTGAAAACGTCATCTAGGTGTTTTAGGTGGTCTTCAAAGGTGAATGACATAATTATCAAGTCATCTAAATAAGCCAACATACTTATATATGTGATAACACTGAGCAAAATCTTTCAACGAGCCTTTGAAAGGTTGCGGGTGCTGTTCTCAATCCAAAAGGCATAGCATTGTATCGAAAAGTACCAAAAGGAGTAATAAAAGAAGTCTTATCTTGGTCTTCCTTCTTCACAAGGTATCTGATGGTAACCACTTTTCAAGTCAAGAGTTGTAATTTAGGCAGCTTTAGCAGTCGAATGAAGTAAATCATCTACTCTAAGTAGGTAATGGGTATTGTATTGGAACAATAATACTGTTGAATCATCTATAGTTAATACATAGACGCATGTTTCCATTAGGTTTTGGGACCAAAAAAACTGGAAAAGCATAGGGCGATTCACATTCCTCAATCTTCAAGGAGTTCATCGAGTAGCTTTTCCAAAATATCCTTTTGTGCAGGTGCAATACGATATGGTGGTTGAAAAATAAGAATATCATTAGTAGAAAGGTATGTTCAGCGTATGTTGTCAGTTCCTTACCCTTTTCAAATACTGATGCATGTGATTGTAGCAAATGCTCTAATTGTATTTTCTCATCAGCAACTAAATTCTTCCCATCAGTACCTACCTATCTTTAAGTTGAAATGCTGCTCGAGACACTGCAGAAGAATCTTGAATACCATGCTGCTTGAAGAAGTCAAACGTTTGTGAAGGATTATCTTCAAAGTTCCATTGCCATTTTGGAACGTTCAACACCATTTGAGCACTCAATAGAAAGTCTATCCCTAGGAGTGTTTTGCTATGCTCATGACTAGGAATCGCAGGGAAAGTAGTGGGGATTCTTATTCCTTGAAGGTCCACAGTAGTTTCATAAACTCTAGTTACTACTTGACGTAGGTACATGTCAATCAGCTAAGGTCAATTGCTGTGTCTTTAGATAGGGTAAATTCAATTCACATAAATGCTTGAACAACAAATATCCGGCGATTATATTCTTGGCGCCTGAACTTCAACCAATGGTCTAGATATCACTGAGACGGTACAAATATCTGTATAAAGAATATCAAGGCTTGAAGTATGGGTTGTATTCGAATTGGAGGAATGTGGTTTATTCCTACGACAAGTTGGACACTGAAATCTTATATATCCAGGAGCCCCACAGCGATAACAGGATATTCCAGTAGCTGAGGTTGATTTTAGAAAACGCTGCCTCGTGAGAGGTTATTTTATTTCTAATCAAATACATAGAATGACCCAGTAGTGTGTTTCTCGTAGTTCGAACACAATAAAATCGGCACGATATTCGTGAAAAGTGAAAACAGTCAAGAAAATGCACCCGAATCTGCGGGAAAAAAGTCATAAAATCCACCCGAAGGTTTTTTCACACTGTCCGAAATGTCAATAGTTCAAATGTCACTTGCCCCGTATAACGAGTCACTGTAAGTGCAACCAGGCACGACCGGGATGGGAGTGTTCACACGTCACAACCGGAAATATCCAACATAATCGGGTCAACCAAAAAGTTCTTGCTGCAACATATTTTTCTTTCAAATTTAAAGAGCTCAATGTCTAAATTGTCTTTTACCATACATCAAAAGTTGAGAGAACTTGTATCATACAAAACTAGACATTATGATTTATAAAACATCAGCGGAGCAGTCGAAATCCGGAAGCAGAAGTTTGATAATTGAGATCCTCACATAAAAGAACCTAAGATAAATTGCTTATCAACAAAATATTCCAAAAATCCTGTAAGTACAAATAATTTATATTCTTTCCACGGATGAAGTTGGTTTAGGTTTGATTAATCTTCATAATGAGCAATACTATATACTATGTTTTTCAAAATAAATGATCTGTTAACGTGTGTGTTTATATTGTAGGAGATCACACCCGATTTAAATCAAATGGATTTTTCTTTTCACCACTGCCTCAAACTTTTTGCAGGACACTTCCGTCCATATCGTTGGAAAGCTGCGGCAGAAAATTGGTAAGTGTGGGTAATTTGATAACAAAAGAGATTATTCACTGAACAACGTAGGTATTTTGCCATTTTTCTGAAAAAAAAAAAACATCAAAAATCCATGATGAACGAGGTAATTGGAACAACCCTTTACTATAGTGGCTCAAAACCATCAGTGTTCCATTATTCTAAATTGAACCTCCATAGAAATAAAACCAATGTATTTTAAATGCATGGATTTCAATCTTCTAACATTAAATCGTGAGTAACACAGATTTTACAGTTTAGTAGTTAAGACATGTAAGTAATTAGAGATTACTAATTGCTTCAAAGAAAGCCAATTATCATTTTTACATAGTAATTTTTTAGTAGAAAGTGTCACAATTCAATTGGCTCGTTTATGTATTTTATTTAGAATTCAATTAAACTTTCAGTTTATAACAAAAACATGTCTAATGCATAAAATTCATTTGGGTGATATCCTATTCACATAAAGGAGATTACCCAAATACAACTACAATACAAAAATATTTTAATGTTCCAACAATAAAAGACATTTTAGCATATATTCAACCATTTTAGGTGCTAAATTTTTGAAAAAGTAAAAACCCAAAAAATATATACATAAAAGTGCACTGCTCCCATTATTCACCCGACTTTGCACCTGTTTATTACCCTAAACCCCAACTTTATGGCACCAGCACGTTTGGTATTGTTAAAAGGAAACTAAAAAGAATGCTCCTAAATTGTCGAAAGATGACACTGAAACGCTCTTTTTTCATTAGCAAAGGGTTGGTCGTAAATCTGGCACGTCAACGTTTCTAAGGGGTTTTTCATAAAAATAGAGCAGAACGACTGCCGGGCTTAAGAAACGTATCACTTTGTGTTTCCAGAAATTCTGTTTTTATACTTTTAGCACTATTATTGAATCTTCAAGGATACTCTCAGATGGTTTAAATGCAGTAAAAAGATTTGTGTTGTCTAAAAGGGGTCATTTAAAATGACTTATTGAGTTTTATGACAGTTCAAGAACAACCATGAAAAGGATGGTTTTGGGTTTTGTTGGAATTTAAATATTTCCGTTGAGTTGAATTGTCAATTTTTCTGAAAAAAGAAACCTCTCAAATAATGAAACAGATAATGCACATTTACTTGAGGAATAATCACCTTGGGTTAATACTTTCACTTTTGGTCAAATATGATTTGAACATGTATTTTATAATAATTGTATTTATTAGCAGATTACTTACTGCAATGTTAATTCAATGAAGATCCTTGGCATGAATATACGTTACATTCTAATTTGTAGGCTTTTATCTATTAGACGCCAGCAAATACTCAAGTAATGAAAATAACACATAGTTAGCTATACTTGAAGTTTTTATAACTTGTGAAGAAGAAAATAACGAGATGATTCGATTCAATGGAGATGTTACTTTTGAATTGACAAATTGAGTTACAGATTATTCATATTCGTTTAATTTTTATTGGATTAAGTCGATTAGGAACTCTCGCCACGTACATTTACCGATGCAATTCATTACGCTTCACGTGATAACCACTTATTGGCAAATTTTTAATCCGTTTGGATCTATTTGGTTGCTATTTTCAATTACCCTGTGGTGTGTTGTCCCTGTGGCTTCCTGGTCCATTCCACAGTGGTAGGGGAACCGAGGGTCCCTGCGGTCTTAGTTCTGTAGCATCTCTTCATAGATCATCCGACGAGTGGTGTCTCTGGTGTATGTCCCGTTGTGTAATGTCGAGTCTTATGGTCGTTTGTGTGAAAAATGTCCTTGTCCTGTTCAGGAGGTTATCTTTGAGGGGTCGGATGTTGGCCCTCCTGTACACCCTGTCATTGGGTACGTACTAGTCCCATGTTATGCTCAGTGCCGTCTTGAGCATTTTTGTCTCGGTACTCCACAGTGGGACTTTCGCGGATTGGGATGCCGAGCTCCATACTAGAAAGGCATAGCTTATTATTGGTTTAACATAATTATGCCTGGTATAGCTTGATTTTTGTTTCGGCAGTCAGTCTACAGGCTATCGGGATGAAGGGGTATGTGACACTACTGCCAGTTTTGCCCCGGAGCGCACCCACTTGCAGTGGTCGTTGAAGAAGTTCTCTGTCCAGTTTAACTCCCAAGTATGTAAGGTCGTTGTTCGGTTTGATCTGGTCGTTTTTATTGTGATGTAGTTCTGGTCTGCTCGTCTTTTGTGGATGAAGTGTAATTGGTTGATCTTTGCATGATTTAGCTCAAGTTTCCACTTGCTATTCAACTTTCAGATTCTATATTCGGGTTTGTTTCGAGTTAGTGTACACAGCTATGTCGTCAGCATAAAGGGCAAGGTTGGTATTCGGTCTCTTCGGTATGTCATTTATGTAGATATTGAAGAGGGGGGGATATGACACTGCCTTGGGGTAAGCCTTCTGTGATTAATTTTGTATCAGATTTCACGTTTATGATGTTTACGCTGATTCTTCTGCTTCTAAGGTAAGGTAAGGTCTCCGTGATTCGAACTATCTCTGGATTGAATCCTAGGTTAATCATTTTGTAGATCAGGGGTCTTTCTCCATACAGTGTCATATGCCTTCTACATGCCTAGTATGACAAGGGTTGTGGTGTGTTTTTTGTTATTGGCTCTATTATGGGTCTATTAATCTCGCGAGCTGTAATTCAGTCAATTGAATTAACAGTCTAGATACATCCGCAAAGTTCGGGACAAATCTTCGAAACCAGGAGCAGGTTTGTAAGAAACTCAGAACTTGTTTCACATTGTTAGGAGCAGGCATGCTTACAGTTGCAGTTATCTTGCCTGGATAAGGAGTGAATCCGTCTTAGCTGATCATGTGACCAAGATATTTTACCTTATTGGTGCAAAAAATACATTTTCCAGGAATAACATGTAATTTGCGTAATTTGAGCCTCTTGAAAACGTCATCTAGGGGTCTTAGGTGGTCTTCAAAGGTGGATGACATAATTATCAAGTCATCTAAATAAGCCAACATACTTATATGTGATAACCTTGAGCGAAATCTTTCAACGAGCCTTTGAAAGATTGCGTGTGCTGTTCTCAATCCAAAAGGCATAGCATTGTATCGAGAAGTACTAAAAGGAGTAATAAGAGAAGTCTTATCTCGGTTTTCTTTCTTTACTGGTATTTGATGTTAACCACTTCTCGAGTCAAGAGTTGTTATGTAGGCAGCTTAGCAGTCAAGGTTGGTATTCGGACTCTTCGGTATGTCATTTATGTAGATATTGAAGAGGGTGGGGGATATGACACTGCCTTGAGGTAGGCCCTCTGTGATTAATTTTGTGTCAGATTTCGCGTTTCTGATGTTTACACTGAATCTTCTGCTTCTAAGGTGAGGTAAGGTCTCCGTGATTCGAATTATCGCTGGATTGAATCCTAGGTTAATCATTTTGTAGATCAGGGGTCTTTCTCCATACAGTGTCATATGCCTTCTCCATGTCCAGTGTGACAAGGGTTGTGGTGTGTTTTTTGTTATTGGCTCTATTAGTCTCACGAGCTGTAATTCAGTCATCCTGTTCCGTCTGAATCTGAATTGCTCGTCGATGATTAGTTGGTTGTTTTTCAGGTGCTTGGTTATCCGTTTGTTCATGATACGATCCAGTATTTTCTCGAGGAAGTTCAGTAACGAAATGGGTATGTAGTTTTCTGGCTTGTTTTGGTACTTGCCTCGCTTGGTGCGCATGATGATTTTGGCTACCATCCAATCATTGGGAATTAATGGAGTTTTATGCACGCATTGTAGATGTAGGTACCTATGTTAACTGTACAAAGGCTTTCCTTGCCGTCGTTCCCTGCGGCCTTGTAGGGTTTTGATTTAGAGATAAGTCTGGCGATCTCTCTAGGGCTGGTAAGTATGTCAGATGCATTGTCTGGAGCTATGTCTACAAAATTCCAGCAGGTGTGGCAGACCTGCCTTCTAGTGGCGTCATCTGATAGTTGTTCTGTGAGTACTTGTTTTGATTAATTGACTTGCAGACCCTTCGGTTTTTCCTTGTGTGTCTATTATTGTTGCATCGGTAACCCGTAGTGAGGGAATGTTTTGTGGGCTATTTCTGTTCCTGTAGCCTTCCACATGTTTCCATATATTGCCTTCATCGTGGGATGCTAGTATTTTCTTATTCCACTCCTCGTTTAGTTGTGACGTCATTAGTAATTTATCCAGGGTGCATTGTTCCAAGTATTCGATTCGGTCAAAGTGGTATCTGGTTCTCTGGGCTCTTGCCCTTAGATTATTCCGTTTATTTATTTCCCTTTGTATGATGTGCTTGGGGAACCTTTGCTTGTTTTCAATGTTTATCTTTGGTATGTGTTGTTCTTTGGCCATCGTGATGATATTTACGAGGTTTCGAATTTCTTGGTACACTTCGTTTGTCGTTATGATTCTATTGTTAATTTTGTATGCTGTCCGGTCAGCATCCTTGTAGTTTACGAATGGTTTGGGGGGGTGTTGTTTGTATTTGTTGGAAGATGATCTGATGTTGCTTCCAACAGGCTTCTAGCGGTTACGGCTAGGTTTCTGATGATTCCATTGTCCTATAAGACTTTGCTTGTGGTCTGGTGGGTTGGTCCGGAGCTATAATCTGTAGGTCTGTTACGTCTAGGATACGATTGAGTACCTATGTTTCCGGCTGTGTTGGCGCTGTGGCTATGTCAGTCGAGGTGTTTGGCGTATAAATCTTCGACAAAAATCACTTCAGGCTGGTTTGTGATATTTAGCATTTCTTGGTGGTCAAGTCGGTCGCCATTTTTGTTGCATAGGCCACCACTACCTTGATTTCCTGGAAGGTCACTGCAATGGACTCAATGTTCGTCGTGTCCAGTGAGATTTTTCGAATGTTATTTTGGAGGTATAGGGCTATACCTCCTGACGCTACATCTTGGTTTGGTCTCTTTTTTATAATAGACATCATAGTCCTGTGTCCTGGGTGGTGTTCTATTTTTGAGTCTCGTTTCTACAATTGCGACGCCTTGTGGTTTTCTCCTTTGGGCCAGGTCCCTTATTTCGTTTATCCGTCCCGTCAGTCCGTTTATGTTGATAAGTAATATTAGACCGTGAGATAGGGCCTGTTTAGTGGAGTCATTTTTTTTTGTCTGGCATTTTGAGGGATGAATGTGGCTAGTTAGCTGATGAGAATATAGGTGGTTTTAGTGCTTGCCACCTGTTCGAAATGTCAACAGAATGTTTCGCCGGAAAACTCGACTTCGAGCTGGGATTACCGTCTGGCGATTTTTCAGCGATATTTACACAGCAAAACCTTTCATTCTCTCGATTACCAGACAAAAAGTAAACGCGGAAGGTTCTTTTCTTTTCAGTTGAAAGTTGACACTCATCCCCACTTTTTCAGCTATTGAAAAGCATCTAGTATTTTTTATGGGTGAATTATTTATCAATGTCAATCTTTCATTTAGAAGCCAAAAAATTTGAGATCATTAAAAAAAAATTCCTCATGTAAATCAATTTTTTTCTTCTGCAAATTTTCGAATAGGTGGCAAGCACTAAAACCACCTATATTCTCATCAGCTAACTAGCCACATTCATCCCTCAAAATGCCAGACAAAAAAAAATTACTCCACTAAACAGGCCCTATCTCACGGTCTATATGTTTAGTGTCCTATTTTCCATAGCTTACATGGATTTGAAGGATTTCTTGCTGGTTCTTTGCTTGAGACAATTTGTTTTCAAAGTCTTGACTGACTTGATTTATTAGCTCCTTGATATTGAACTTGCCATTTAGTTCATCGATCCCTTTTATTAATGTTTGGCAGTCTCCAAAATAGTCTGATTTGTTGGTCTCTGTGTTAGGTAGTGGTGAGACTGTCTCGTGCGGGTCGTAGGTTTGTCCTGGTTATTTGTTTGGTTGTTGGTGGCTTGGCTGTACGATACGCCTTGCTTCATTCTGTTTGCTTGGAACCGCTTTGGTTGTGTACCTACTGGGGCGAGTTCAGGAAAGACACACTCAGTGTGAGTGTGACACCGGTGCGACGCACTAGCCGTTCATAAATGCGATAGGCACACCAAGTGTGCGCACTCTGTGCCGTTCAGAAAGTACTTTGGGCGCGCTCCAGGTGTCGCACCGGCCACACCATAATCTCAATAATCCCACCAAATATAAACAAAACACAAATAAGAATTAAAGTGTTTCCTTCAAATTAAAAAAATGAACAACAAAAAAAGTAATACTAATAGATTTGGTGAATTTTTTGAGAAAATGCTCGATTGGTCACACCAAGCGTTCAGAAATTCATACGAAAGCTGTCGCCTAAGAATTGTCATTTTAGTCACACCCATAAAATCGCACTCACACCCGGTGTGTTATTTCTGAACTCGCCCTTGGCCATGTGTTCCTGAAGTTTGGGGCAACCTCTGCAAGTGGCACATTGCATTTTGATCTGGTCTTCGTTCACTCTACGCTTCCTAAGGCAGTCTATTGCTGAGTGAGAGCCTGCACATTTCAGGCATTTTATTGATTGTTTATAGTTATTAGCGTTGTGGCCAAAGCCTTGGCATTGGGTTGTTATGTTGTTGCATTTATGGAAAGTTTCTCATTTTATGCAGGTATGTTCGATGTGTTTGGTCTTTTTGAGCAAGCCTATGTTTGGTGTAAACGGGCAGTCTTGGCTGGTCTTCTGATGACTCCCTGGTTCCTTGAGCCCATTAGGGCGAGCCCTAGGGTCGAGCAGCTCAGCACTTGTTCGCGACGCACACTACTTCACGAAAAATTCACTTTGAAACTTAAACTTCGCACTTGGTTTCTCGTAAGCATCGGGTATTGGCACTAGTCTACAATACCGTCAGACAGACTAAGAATCGCTTTGGGATCTCAGAGCAAAATACGTTTACTCTGCGAGAGCTCAACTCGGAACTCGATAAGTTTAACAGGTTACCAGTTTCTATAGGTTATAAACTCGCTCATAAAAGTGCAAGGAGTTATGTCAGCTGAAAATTTGGTGTATGAAAATTTCGTATATGAAAATTTAGACTTTGTAGGAGGTTACCACAATCGACAGTTTGAGCAGTTCATAGAGAAAAATAGATGGATGAGAGTCGTTTAAGTTGTTTCATAGGAACATCTTTGAGCCCTTGCTTGTGAAGTATGGAATGGTCGAAGGTTCTACACTTCTTCAAATGCATAACTTTGTGATTTGTAGCAGACAATGCAACATTGCTCCAAAATAATCAAGACCCAGCAAGTTTAACAAGCTTTGATTGCTCTGACATCAAGCACATTAGGCCAGATACGACATAAACATCCTAACATATGATTTACTTCCAGAACTACGCTCTCAACAGACCAAAAATCACAATCTCAAAAGACAATCGACCCCAGGTATTTCTCATCGAGGGTGCATCACTAGAGAATAAATGGTCTATTAGGATGAAATTTCAATGTTGCCACATCATTGAAAAGCCTTGAGGTACTTCATACACAATCCCCTCCGAATTGAATCAACAGAGACTCTCATGTTGTTTTTTGCCAGTCAGATACACTGAAAAAAAACTTTATTTAATTGTAATAAAAATGGAGTTTATTCAACAACATATTTGTTTCCTATATGCGAAACAAATGTTTATTTGAAAATTCGTCAATATTTATTTAACCTCTTGCTGGAACTTTTACTTTGACTAAACAAATAATTATTTAATTGAAATGAACAGGTTTTTGAAGCAATGGCATGATTTATTCAATTGAAATAACTTTTTTTTTACATAGCTAGCATTAGTTTTTTGAAATAAATTCTTCATTTATTTGGTTTGAATTAGAAGAAATAAACACAAATAAACGCAGTTTTCTAACAAATTCATGATTTATTTGGTTGAAATATTCTTTGCTTAACGCAACAAGCCGACTTATTAGATTTAAATTAATATTTATCAATTCTGAACATCCACATCCCCTGGTGTTTTTGCATGCACACAATAAATTGCATATCGAGTCTTAGCTTTGGATGGCTTCCACTGTTCCTTGTTTTTCAATCTAGTTCTTGCCTTGGATGGAAGGAGACTCGACAAGAGGCATAGTTTTAGAGAGTTGAAATCTGGAAAAAAAATCCTGATTATTAGTATATTGCATCACCTATTCAATTGCTGATTATTCTACGATTTATCCACTAAATTTTTATATGAAATGAAAAGTTTAGTATATAAATTCGGTTTAGCCTGGATTATAAAAAGAGAAGGAGATTCAGGGTGTTAAATTTGTTGTTGTTATTTTTCAAGAGTGTAGCGATGGAGCTGTCTGTTGAGTTTAAACTGCCATGTTTTAAACAAAATAGTTTGTCAGATAATTTGTCAAATTGTTCTTGCAGAGGCAAATCAGCAGATTTGTGAATTTGTTCAAAATCATAGGACATCTGGAAAAAAAAAAATTTTCATTTAATATACTAGACTTTCACTATAAAATTAATAAAATCTGTTTTTTTTTTTTTTAAGATAATTCCCCAAGTCAAAAATTTAGCAAACTATGTTGGCTACACAAACCTTTTCTACATGAAAAATTTGATAGCATTGACAATTTTACATTGTATTGCCAACCTAATGTCAGTTTGACTTTTATCTTTAAAAAAAAAACTCACTTTAGGTAGGCACAAACTTACTAGTTCATAGGCTAGCTGCGTTTTTAGTACAGGCCAGTTATCCAAGTATTTTTCTATTTTCGTATTTTTATCAATTTTCTCACAGAAAACGATTGCCTCCAATGATCTAAAACCTCCGCTGGTGGTTAATCTTTACAAGTGAAACGTGGAACGCAGGTGTGGTGTGAGGTGTGACTGGTGGTATGAGTAGTGCGATGAAGATGAAAAGCGATCCACACCTGCAGCAAGGCGTCTCGGCGAATCAAAAGCAGATCCGCATTTCAAATACAAAACTAGTTATTCTAAATAAATATTTATTTTAAAGCAATAATTCTTGAAAAAAAAACTTGCAATCAACTGTCCTTTGTTTGATTCAAAAAAAGCATAGGTGAAGCAAATAATAATTATTAAAAAAAGAGCAAGTGACTCATTTTTTCGCGAAAACCGTGGAATATTGCAATCAAATGATATTTATTCAATAAAAACAACATTTAGTTGGTTCAAAGTACCAGAATCATGGATACGAGATCTATTTCACGTGAAAGTTTATTTCTTTGAATCAAACAAATAAAAATCAAATAAATTTGATAAATTATTCAGATACTTCAGTTTCTTCCAATTTAATAAAGTGTGTTGAACATAAATATATTTCGTTTAGTTCAAATCAAGGAAAATCAAATAAATATTTATTAGATATATTCTAAGAAAATTTTTTCAGTGAACTTAATCCAATAGAGTTCTCAACGGAATTCCTGGTTCCAGATCTAAAAATGGGTTTAGGATGCTTGACTGTTTCCATATAATGCGAAAACAATCAAGGTCCTGCAATTCATCAGGAATATATAATTGATATGAATTGATAATGCTACACTTCGGTTCAACAACTATGAGTTTGTGAGGGTGGACAGGATTCACAGACGCGGTGGAGGTGTGGGTTTTTTTATTAAAAAAAACATAAAATTCGATGTTCTTGCTGCCTCGTGTCTTGATTGTATGGAGTATATGTGGATAAAAATTTTGATTAGAGATAAAACAATTATTATTGGTAACATATATAGGCCTCCAAACTCTGATTTAAACCTCTTTTTTAGTCATATTGAAGATTTATTAGCAAATACTTTTACTGAATTTGAAAATATCATTTGCCTGGGAGATTTTAATATCGACATGTTGAAAGCAACAAATCAAAACAAACAACTAACATCAGTGATGGACACGTTTGAGCTCGAGCAACTTATTGTAGAACCAACTCGAATTACTGATCAAACTGCAACTTTAATTGATTTAGTGTTCTCAAATGTTAAAGCAGTCAATTCTGGAGTGCAAAATATCAAAATATCTGATCATTGTCCAGTTTACGTGAAAATTGATCTCAAAGATTATCACCAAGATCCAGTACAATTTTCTTTCAGATCTTTCAAAAGAATTAATTTTGATAACTTTCAAAACGATCTCGAGGCATGGCCTTGGCAGGATATTTACTCGATTGATGATATTGATAGAAAAGTCGAGTTTTTGAATAATAGTATTTTAGCGTTGTTTGATTTACATGCCCCCATGAAAACCTTTAAAAGAAATCGTAACTATAAATACGCACCATGGATCACTGATAATATCAAGCTACTTCAAAAACTCAGAAATAAAGCTCTAAAGAGATTTAGGGATACAAATAATAATAATCATTACTCTTATTACAAACAACTTCGTAATTACACTACTTTTGCCATACGTGCAGAAAAAAAGGCCTATTTAAGAAATAAATTTAGAAACTGTACTACAAGAGAAAAATGGACAGAGTTACAAAAGCTCAATTTGTTAAAGAATAAAGAAATGAGGATACCGGATCATCTTAAAGATGTCAATAATATAAATGATTTTTTTATTTCGTCAGCTGGTAATCCTATCCCACCTAAACAAGAAATTTTAGATTTTTATAGAAATAATCTTAAGCTTGATGTTCAACAAAAGCTTCAGTTTCGTCAAGTTGAACAATATGAAGTTTTGAAAATAATCTCGACAATAAAAACCCAGGCTTGTGGATCTGATCATATAAACATAACCATGCTTCAACTGTGCTGCCCCTTTATTGTCCCTTTTTTAACAGACATCATAAATGAATGTCTAACGCGATCCTATTTTCCAAATCCTTGGAAGCTTGCCTTTGTTCGCCCTCTGCCAAAGATAAATCCGCCAGTTGAATTTAAAGATCTACGCTCAATCAGCATACTCCCCGCTCTCTCAAAAATACTTGAAAAAATTGTCGATTCACAAACTAGATATTTTTTAAATGAACATAACATTCTTCCATCTAAGCAATCGGGATTTCGTGGGGGCTATAGCTGCGCCACAGCAATGTCAAATGTCACTGACGATATTTTTCAAGCATGGGATGAAAATAGAGTTAGTGTATTAATTCTACTCGACTATACAAAAGCTTTTGATTTAATTAACCACGAAATAATTCTTTCTATTTTGCAATATATAGGATTTGCTGAGGCCACAATAAAATTCTATAGATCATTTCTAAGTGAACGTAGACAACGGGTGGTTCTTGATAACTCCTTCTCAAATATTGAAAATGTGGACGTTGGCGTACCACAAGGAAGCATCCTTGGTCCGCTACTGTTCACAATATATACAGGTAGATTTGGCGAATGTCTAGGGTTCTGTAATTATCATTTTTACGCTGATGATACGCAGCTCTATAGCTCGTTTAGAATAGACGATTTGGAGACTTCAAATATTTCGATAAATTCTGACCTTGAAAATCTAATTACCTTGTCAAAGGATCATCAATTAAAAATCAATCCCTCCAAGTCGTCTGTCACTGTGTTTGGTAGTGAAGCTCATAGAGCCATAGCAGAATCTGACCTCATTATTAGGATTAATGACGTACGCCTTGAAATAAGTAAGTCTTCGAAATCATTGGGGCTTATTGTGGATTCTGATCTCCGCTTTTATGAGCATGTGACGAGTAAATTGAGGAAAGCATATGGTGCATTGAAATTGTTGTTTAATCAAAGATATTTTTTGACTCAAGATGTAAAGAGGGAATTGTGTGATTCGTTAGTACTCTCGCACTTTAACCACTGCGATACAGTTTACGGATCGTGTATTGATCAACGCACAACCAGAAGAATTCAAAAAGTCCAGAACTCCTGTCTGCGATTGATTTTTGGTATACGTAGAGGAGAGCGAATCTCGCATAAGCTAGGGGAAGCGGGTTGGCTAAATATGTTCAATCGCCGAAAATTACATTTTGCATGTTTTTGTTACAAAATTATTAAAAATCAAACCCCACTCTATTTATTTAATAAAATTAAATTTAGGGCGGATGTTCATCAGTTGAATCTCCGCCTTAGAGGCTTTTTAACTGTACCAAGACACAGAAAAGAACTTTTTAAAAGATCTTTTTCATACAATGTTGCCTCCTGTCTTAATAAGCTTAATGTTGTGTCTTTTGTGCAGTCTGGTGCAGTGTTTAAAAATAAAATTAAGAAGATACTGTTTGATAATCAATAGTGTGAAGTATGAAATTCCAATAAATGCTCTATTTTTCCTCTCTTTTTCTTTCTTCTGTTGTCTTTCTCTTGTTTTCTCTTCTTATTTCTTCCCCTCCTCCATTAGGATTGCTGAGAGAATAGTTATCATTTAATCATTTTTTATTCTGTTTCCAAATGCTTACTGGGCAAGGTAAGTCAATATCGGATAGGCGCATATTTTGAATTATTTTTTTAAGTTATGGTAGGCCTAAACAGTATCTGGTCTCATACCAGATGTCTGCAATGACATGGCCTTTTATTTTTTTCATTCAATAATTTTAAATATCTATTTCAGCTGTACATTATAATTGTGATTGAGAAAAATAATAAATTTATATTATTATTATTATTATTATTATTAATATTGGGGTAAATCCATTGGGCCCTTACTTGTATCCAAACCTCTCAATCTTGCACGTCTGTAGAGCTGAAGATAAGGATTTAGTGAAGAAGGAAAAAGTATACGTTCTTAAAAATAGTCTTCTGCTTCTGGTATCATCGATATAAACAATGCCTAAATAAATAGCAAAATGGAAATTGCTATAAACAATATGAATGGAAAAGCCAAAGATGAAAGAAAAAAGAAGTTGTGATTTCCAATTACCACTATCAAAAGAGCAATATTAGTGTCGATGATGTTGGTTTGATGAGGATTCAAAATCAAACAAATAGAACTTAAATGGTAGGTACCTAACTATTATCAGAATCATAGCTTGTGATTTAAATCAGATCCCTAGATAATCAAGCCAATTAAAATAAAACCCAAAAAAAAATGTTTCTCCATTCCAGACCATTTTTAATTATCGCTATGACCACTACCTACAACAAGGGCCAGACGGGTCATTCGTTTACTAGTCTAGCAGAGGTGTAATATCAATCGACTCAATAAAAGCCCGACGAACATAAATCCCGATTTGACAAAGTATAGAACGTAAAAGGGCCATAAATACATAAAATAGCCAGATCCTCTCTTGATATATGTTTTAATTAATGTTAGAACTCCCTGGGCTGGGCTGTGGCATATTATGATATCACCGAAGTTATGGCCTTATTAGTGATTGGTGGGTCTCAGTTTATATTGTGTGCATCGCGACTCTATGAGCTATAAAATAGCCACACCCAGCCCTTTTTCCGATATCCTTTTTTATTAGCCCCGCGGTGTCTGGCTAGATTAAAAACAGGTATATGAGTAAGGTGCATCATGTGCAACCTATATTTAGTACGCGTACATTGATTTTTAGATGTAACGAAATGCTAATTTGACCTAAAAATAAATGAGATGCAAAATAGACTCAAATCTATTTTGATGGCCCTGACAGATGAATAAATAACTGAATTTAAATAATACTTGATATTTGATCACATTTATTATTGATCCTCCGGGATCCGGTGCCAAAATATTGAGATAATGCATTCTTAAGCTTCCCATGTCACTTTAATAATAGTTTATTGATGTGCGAACGAGTGTGACAAATAAACAACATTGTTCCTGTGTCTAAATCTAGAACTTCCCAACTGTTGTAATTCAATACTAGCAAAAAGTAGACCACCTTTTATACCTAATCAGACACCCACCATGGAGTATTAAAATTAACATTATGGTAAGTACCATTTTATGCATCGTGTTCTCATAGTCTTTATAAGGGATCGTCTAAATCAATGAGAAAATAATCATTTACAATTACAAACTTTTAATCTGTTACAAATAAGGCAGCACAGAAGAACGAGCGGGATAATAAGATCTGCAATTCTCGGTAAGAATTTTTCTAGCACGGTACTTAGCCGGAGCCAGTCTTAGTTAATTAGTAGAAGCTCAGAGATTAAGGCCCAACCCGTTCAAATAAATTTGTGCCTGGCTTAGCTGAGCATCAACGGAACCAACGGAGGGTACGATGTCTCCTGTGATATACCTATATTTGCATTGTAGACATCGAGAGCATATAATTCTGAATTGCATGTGAATCTTTGTCTAAAGTTGTACGTAACAGTACCTAGTTTTTTGAATTTGTTTTATATGCAATATAAACAAATGTTGGCAATTCAATTCATATCCATGAAAGTAATAATTGTTCTTCAAGTGAATGTTGTCTAACTTCAATTAGTTTTATTGATTGTTTTGCTTAAAGCATCCATGCTTCTATCCCATATAGAAGAATCGACCAGTCATAACACTTGACCATTCTGTGTCGAAATTAAAAGTTAAGATCTTAGTTGGTCAGTCAGTTGTAAGGATGAGAATAGCCAAGTTGGAAGAAATGATGGGAATCTTGTCCTATTTCCAGGTGAATTCGGATCGGATAACATATTTTTAAGTTAGAAGCGATGTTTGAAAAACTTAACCAATCGATTCGAAATAGGTGAGTTAAAATTCACAGTTGAAGCTAGTGAATAACTTCCTGGACAGTATCAAAAGCCAATCAATTAAAGTTAGAGTTACATCTAATTGCTTAACTTATCACCATGACTTAAAGACTAAACCATTATCATTATCATCATCACAATCATCATGAGATGTGCCTATAATCAAAAGGTAGGTAGGTACTAAACCATTTGCAGTTATACCAGCCCAATGTCTCGCCAAAATGATTTATCGTCACCGGTATTAACCGGCAGCTCAAAGGAGCTAATAGGAATAAAATTGAAATGGCTCTCTAACAAATTGTATTGCCAACGGCAAAAGTTATAAAGAAATAATAACCCTAGTTAAGTTATTCATGGTAGCAGTACGCGCATCAAGACGAAATGATCTGCTCATCATAAAGCGATTCGGTACGGACAAGAACTTGATGGGGCCCCTTTAACTTATTGGTTTTCTTTTTGTTGTTGTTGTTGTTAAGGAGTGTGAGTTGTGCCCAGAGGCGTATATGTGAGTTTTTTTTTTTGTTCTTTGGCTTTTAAGAGTTTTCCAAGAAGGTACTTGAAGAAGTGATCTCGATAGCGTATTGCACGTTGCATCTTTGACTGCGTGTTCGAATTTGTCAGTAGTTGTATTGAATCTAATTGAATCTAATTATTTGTTTTTGTGTGAAAGATATAACAAATGTTCAAATGTTGCTACATGATGTGGTGACGTACGCCAATGAAATGAAGAAGCGACATCTGGAGATGTTATGGGAGGCGATAAGTGTTACCAACTTAAGCATTTAAGTAGTGTACCAGTCAATGACACAGTATCATTAGCATATAGATTGCGCTTTTCAATGGACTTGCGAATGTTGCTCGTAATATTTGTAATGAAAAAGATGCTTTTTATAAACGGAACGCGATCTGCCTGTCCGTCAATAGTCGGACGGTGTTTTACGATACATTTATGACTGTTAATTAACGCGCTTGTTTTAAGCGTAGTTCCGACACTCACGCCCCGTAATGGCCTTTGTGGAAACGAATTTCACGCCGTATTTTAAATCAATCTAACACCTTGTCTTAAGTAAGGCAAAAGGTTTTGCGCTTGACGATGGGAAAAAAATGCGAGGTTACTATATGGCTGTTACCAAACCCATAGTTTTTTTTCTGCTTCTCCGTTAATTAGATCAAAGCATTTGGAAACGTACCTAGCTAAATACCAGCTGTTGAAAACGATAACAATAACTAGGCAAAGCAATTTGAAACTTTTAAAAGGGGGCATGAAATGGTACAGCTTAAGGGAGTAAAAATACCCTTAATGAAGCTGTCTTTATAATTAATAATTCGGCTAATGCGGTGTGACACTGACCTAGAGGGTCCAGCTTCCGCACACACACAAACAAAATTATTATCCGTAACTAAAATCTGTCCTATTGTTGGTAAAGCGGGGGTGGAATTATTATTACAGGCACGTGCTCATTTGGACGGCGCTTGACCATCTCGTATAGGTACGACACATGTCAAGCAGCTGCCAATTTCTTTTGTCGCCCACGCGCGCGCTTTTCAAAACGGCCTCCAAAGCCACCTAATTTACTTCCACTTCAGCACTCTTTCCCCAAACATTTCACACATCTGGAAATAATATTTTTGTTGGGAATCGGTAATTGTCGATTTCCGAAAGTTTCGGATACGGTCTTTAATCCGTGAAAGAGCTTAAAATTTGGAGGGTAAGGAATCAATTTTTAGCCACAAAAGATTTAAAATTAGGGATGTTAACGGATAATTTTTTTGGTTTCACAGATGCCTTCAAATAACTGCTGCAAATATGTTCACTTGTAAGCTCTATGAGGGGTAACTTAGAATTTAGTGCGGGTACCTGAGTATTGTTGAGCTGGTCTTACACACTCTCAGTACCTTATACAGAATTAGGTAAATAGAAACAAAATTAATCCAAACTAATATCACTCGGATTTTTTTTTACATTAGGTTTTGCCAAATGTAAAGGATATTTTTGTCGATCGCGCTATTCTCACTAACCGCGACAAGGCTCTAGTATTCTTTTGAGACCAAATAAATGTAAAATTCTCTTCTTGGTTTCAATATCAGTATTACCTTGTCATATTTGTGGATTTCTTTCTGGTACCTGGCTAAATAGCAACATTTGAGTGGTTTTCAATTCAATTTCAAAAATTTTATGTTTCGATATTGTGTATTCTGGAATCCCAGGTCGTGTTAGAATTATTGGTGGTCCATCATGACAGATCCTAGAGTGGAAGACGAGTCTAACCTCGGAGTTTGGTTCCTTAGAGTGGGTGTCTTGATCCCGGTGGGGCTGGGTTTTGCAAATCCCTATTTTTTGTTATGATTTTGCAACGTGGCATTCAGTTGTTGTTGAAACTTCATTCAACTGTCGCACTAGTGATTCCATTGTTGGTTGCGCTGGAGGTTGTTATAGTTGGCGTTGCTGTTGCTGGATAATGGTTGGCTGCATTTTTGGCTGTTGGCCCCAGGCGAAGTTTGACTGGGGGGCAGGCTTGTAGGCGGGCATGTTTGGGATTTTTCAGGCAACCTTGATAATAAGCTGGATGTGGTCCGCCGTTGCACAGGTGGTAGCTTTCTTCCTGGGTTTGGTACAGGTGGAGGTGTGGTGGTCGTCGACGCATTTGACACATTTGAGTATGGCTTGGCACTTGGATTGAGAATGTCCGTAAAGCTGGCATCTGTGGCACTGCGTGGAACGCTCTTGTGTTCGTTGAGTTTCAACTCTCACTCGTATGTTGTTAATGTAGTTGAGCTTGTATATCGAGGTCTCGGCGATTGGAAATTGGAAGGATCACCAGTACAAGCGTCACTGGGGAACCCTTGGCGTTGTACCATCTAATGACTGACGACGGATGGAGGTTTTCTCTCTCTAACTCGTCTTTGATAAAATCGGTCGTCCAGTCTTCCAGTGGCCCACGGATGACTACCCTGAACTTCTTTTCTTCTGGGAGAGAGCAGGAGTGGAACGATTCACCGTTCTCCTCGAGGAAGGTCTGCAGTCGTCTGTAGTCCTCTATTGAAGTGAAGTGCAAATTGCCGGGCCAAACGAAATTTTTTGTGCCTTGAAATCTTGTTGTACTTATTTTTGTTCCTTAGAACATGTTACGGGATGATTTTTCCTGGGCCAAAATATAAGGAAATAAGAGTATTCGCCTCATTGAACAGCATACCTTCGTCGAGTCACTGTTTTCTTTCCAATAGTTGTGGTCCTTTAAACTTTTTATTCTTCCCAGAATCATCAAGTTAGAGGTGTAATAATGGAATTGATTTCCTTTTAGTAGGGTTAAAATAAATAGTCAATTAATTTATTATTAAAGAAAATCACAATATTTACATTAGAACAGCTGATTGTCTGATTCGATTAGATTGACTTGATTGACAGCGCTCCAAATAGGGTCAGTGACCGGTACTAACTTAATTTGAATAAGTCCCATGCCCAACTACCATCAAAATTCCCCAGAACCCTTCACCTTGGAGTTTTGACACAACCTTTTTAAAGGACATTGAAGGGACAAGCAGAGGTCATTGAGGTCGAGGACGTTCCCCGATTAAGTGTTCGGGAAAATTCCTCAGGCATATTTTGCCGATTTCTGAGTTGTCCAGTTTTCGCCCATAGATCTAGGGTGGCTAATCCGTTATTTTGGCACCAAAAGCGCCTTGCGCGAATTTCTTTGTGAGCCGAAAAAGTGCAACATGATCAATTGTTTGTTCTTGAAGGCCAAAGTATTTTGGTAAGTGGTTTTTCTTATTCGTCTTCTCTGTGTTTCTCTATTGCCTATGTAAAAGCATAGTTTTCTGTTAATTATATGGTTAAATTCCGAATATTGGACATACCTACCTATCGCTCCACGCCCAGTCTCATAACGTCCATTTGTTTCAGGCCTTTAGTCGTCACGCTTTAGTCCTTGACTTTGAGTAAAGAGTTAAATGTAAGGCTTACTGTATATTTCAAGTCGTACCTCCTGTCTTCAATTTTAATGGATTATCTATATTAGGTACCTATATTATATGAAATTTGCCAGGTTATGTACTGTTACTTCAATTTTAATTATTTATCTATATTACATATATTATTTCATAATCCCTTCAGGTTACGTATTGTTACTTCAACTTTAATTAATGATCCATATCTCTCTAATATCCCATAAATACATGCTGCACTGAATACAGGAAAATACTTGTACACTGGGGTTAAATGACCATTTACGAAAGTACTGCATTTAGTAAGCTTGCCTATTAATTTACATTTCAGGTATTATTGCTGTTATAAGTGTTATACAATACTCTTTATTTGCAATCATATATGTAATCTTGTCATTACTGACTTTTTAAAAATTTGGAAGTGACACTTTACCTGTGTCACTTCCCTCTTCGATTTCCCTCACCGATTTCCCTATTCGACTTCCCTCACCGATTTCCCCCACTCTAATTTATTTACCTTTGCTGGCAACAATGAGAACATTTCAGGTAAAAAGGTCAAAGCAGTGAATGACACATTTTGGCATGTTTGTTTTATTTTTTTAATATCAAAAAAACTTATTGACTAATCATAATTAATTGTGTGCTTGCAAATAAAATAGTAGACAAACCTCGGAGGAAAGTTTTCATTTCTGTCTCGAGATTAATAGACTATATAAATCTCTCGACAGTAATGAAACACTTCCCTACTCGGTATGTAATATACTATTACTCAACTTGAGTGTAATTATTGTAAATATTATTTTCAGAACGTAAGGTTAGGTACTCCTAGTCGATTTATTTTGTTCTTGTTCTGGTTCCAGTGTTAATAATTTTCAGTGTTCCAGGGCGTTCGGAAAACCCACTCCGAACCTACTCTAAAGTCAAACCTGTTCTGGTTCTAATTAAAAACCCGTACCTGATTGTAGCAAAGAGTTTCACTTATGCCCTTCCTTCTTGTTTACTTTTATATTTCAGGTTGTGTTGCTATGGGTCCGTAGAAGTTTCCTGCTTTCGTTATATCGGTTGACTACGGGTTCTGCAGGGAAAAGCAGATGGCGCTCTATATTTAATTATTTAATTGATCCACACCCCTCTCCGCATTGGAAGCTAGTCGGCAACCCTTCACACGAAGTCCTGTTTCTAGATTTTAGCCACCGACCAACCCTCTCTTTCTATTTTTTTGTTTTTGTTTTAGTTACCCATTCACTGTCTCACTTCCTCAAATTTTGTTATCTACTTTTCAATCGTGTTTTGCGGGTAACAAACAATCGGGGGGATCCTTTTCCGTGGAGGAAGTGGAGCCGTGATTGTGACTAACGCTGGAGGATTGATCTGATCTGGAACCCCTTATTCTGACAGGTCCTGAAGAAGGCAGAAATTGTAGCGGTCAAGCTAGAGGAGCTCTGGGACTGGGCCGGGTTTCGTATAATGACCGTCGGGGTCTCGGGTCTTTGAGCCGGCTGTGGCTTTTCTTTGGGTTGCTTTCTTCTTGGTTGTGTATCTTTGCTGTTTGTAAAGTTTTTCCTTTTTTAGAAGTAAGAGATGTGACGGATTCCATGTCGCTAATATCATGGTTGTGATCACTGTCACAATTGGAATCCTCACTGGAGGCTACTTCCTTCACATGGTTGTCTACCAATTTGGTGAGGCGTTGAATCTCGGACGTTTTGCTATCGTCCTATGGGTTTGAAATGCAATGGCGGCGGTTTTCAATTTATGGTTTTCTTTGAAGATGGCTTCTGCTGCCTGGTGGAGATTGGTGTTGTAAGTGTATCACATCTTGTCTCAGTGTTTCGTTTTCTTGACGTAGCCCCGCAATCTTTTCTTGGAGACCCTTGATCGTGGTTGGTCCATGACGAACTTTCCTTCTCATATTTGGTCACAAACTTCACTAATACACTTGGAAAACTAGCAGAGTGCTTGGTAGCTAAAAAACGGATAATGATTTCTTTCAGCAACTATCCTAAAAAGGACTGTTGCTTCAACGCTAGCAAGCACTCGAATGCGAGATTTGTGGTCTATCGAACATAAGGGATATAATGAGTTAAAGAGGGCGTGACAATGCTTCCTAACCCTCAAATGAATTTGCAACCGTTGAGCGATGTTCCATTAGTTGCTTGGGAAAAACGCCTTTAGGCGCCTGATTCTAGAAACCAGTAACTAAGGTTCTTCTGAGAACAAGTGCCTCATCCTTCCCAGCAAGAGCAAAAAAAATGTTCGATAAGAACGCTTATCCGAAGCAACCCTAGGTAATGTCCGTTGTCCGTTTCTTAGAGTAACCGATTACTGAAATTTGTATGTGTTCTACTTTCAACCGCAATATTTGTTGAATTATGTTCTTGCGTAGGTCTCTTTAAGTAAACTTCATAAAACTCTTGAAAATTTATTGCGATAAGTGCATAGACTAATATATATAGGGGGTAAATAGACTGGACTCTCCAATGTTGAAATATCATGTCGTATTTTAGCGCCCTCTGCCGACTGAGAGTGAACTATAAATACAAGTTCGGTCGTTCTACGAAAGATGGTACTTTGTTATTGATATTGTTCACTGTAATTTTTACAGCAACTTGACAACCCTCCTCAAACAGTGGCGACAATGGAGGTCCCGCTGCCATATTCTTGCTAATTTTTTATATAAATAATATGATATAAATGAATATCCCCTCGGATATCCATATCTATCATAAAAATTTAAAAATAACGTATTTACATTTCAGTCAGAGAAATAAGTTACCTTTAAATTTTGATGATAGATATCCATTTATATCCAATAATTCCTATGTATTCATATTTGAAATTTTAAAAATATGGCGGCGGGGCCTCTATCCATCGTCGCCACTGTTTGAAGAGGTTTGCCGAGTCCTTAGTTTTTCACAAGAATAAACACAATCAGATGACAATTTAAATTTAAATTTTGAAATGTTGAATAAACGAAAAGGCCAAATGACAATCACCGACAATGACATTTCCGATGAAGGATTTGGTATTTATTTCATTTTCACATTCATAACCTCAGTTTTATAAGACCAGCAGAGCCATCAGCGGTCACGAGTGAACTAAAAAAACTGGCTCAAAGCGGTAATATGAGTGCGCAGACCATGGATAAGTGACAATAATTATTAATAGAGACACACTTCAAAGCTCATGACATTTTCTGTCATTCACCTAGCTCCCTTACCTGGCAAGTAATAATATGAAAGTTAACTTAACAGAACATCCGTCTCTTCTCAAGATAACAAAGAAACTAAATGCTAACAATAATAATAAGAATAACTACTAATCTAATGCTACACCTAGGAAAGAATATAGTCTTTGAGATAATATAGGGTTTTTTGATATCCCTAGAAGCTAGAAGGTCTTCTGTTCACAGCAGGTTGATTAAATAAGCTATTAGCTGAAATGTCTCTAATAGGCACACGTTCACTTATTTCACTGTTATTTTGTTGATTAGTATTATCATTATTACCCAAGCTATCGCTTAACCAAAGTTTCTCGTTTTCATCATCATTCGAATCAGTATTAACAATACTACTATTATTGCGATGGTCGCGGGTTCAAATCCCGCACTAACTCCAACTTTTTCAATTTTCCTTGACTCCACAAAAATTTGCTTTAAAACATTAGTCTTGGTACCTTTAACCGACAAAAAATTCTTTCCGTTGTTTAATACTACTACTGGTTGGTGTCGTTGCTGATGAAGGTGATTGGGGTAACTGCGATTTATAATATGGTGCTGGAATCAAGTGCCAACTGTTTCTTCGATATTTACCATAATTGATTTCTATTAGATAAGAACGTGGTTCATCTAAAACAGCTACTGATGCCATATTCTCTCAGATCAGTTACCCTAACTCTGTCCCCTATAGAAGGCTTAGGCAATTCTCTAGTTTAGTGTCTTTTATCATAACACTTAGCTAATGACTCCTTTGCTATGTATATTTTTAGTATTCACTATTCCATCGAGTATGCTTTACAAAGTTGGCAAATGAGACCTGAACTTTCGCTTCATGAGTAGTTCAAATAGGCTTAGTCCACATTCAAAAGGTAAATCCAAGTCTTTGGAGTTTTTCTTCACTAAACTTCTGGGTACTTTTACAGCTGACTCTACTTCTCCGTTAGAACCAGGATAATGAGGACTAAGTAAGTCTGAAGACCTGTATAGCGGTATACAGACCTGTCTAAAGCTGAATACAGACCTGTCTCTAGACCTGTATAGCTGTATACAGACCTGTCTCTAGACCTGTTTTTTTTCCACCCTTTCGAGCCTATGCTCTGCACTGGAGCTCATTGTGACTTATCGTACATCATTTGCAAGGACTCTACTCCTTCCCATTCATACTAGAGTCTAAATGACCGGCCTTATCATGCATCCCCCATCCTAAGATGGTCCGATTCGCAATCGATGGTCGGCTATTCAATTCAGGCTCCACCGACATCACGCAAGCCTGAGAAAGTCCTTCCATATCCTCTCGCCAAGCCAACGAGCTGGTTAAACACCACAAACAACCATGCCCTAGCCAGGATTCCAACCCGGGACCCGCAGCATGCGAAGCAGATAACCACTACACTGCCTACAGCTGTATAGCTGTATACAGACCTACTTAAAGCCGTATCAGATCTGTCTCTAGACCTGTATACAGACCTGTATAGCTGTATACAGGCTTGTCTCTGAAGCTGTATAGCTTTATACAGGCAAATGATGATAGATTCGATCATAGTTTTAAGTTGAAAAATTTCAAAAAATCTTGAAAAATAGTCGGTCACGATGAGATACCAAATACTATTACAATTGTACAGATCTATAACTAATTTCTACCAGGGACGTTCAGGAAATTGTTCTTTGAGGAATGGTTCTCTTGGATTATCAGTTCTGAATTCTACACATTCTGGGCAATTTTTGACAAGATTTTCAATTCGTGAAGAGAGACTAAGCCACCATACAAATGCCTTTGCCCTGGCTCTGCATTTGACAACACCTCTAAACAATTTTTCTGTAAACTTGGTGGGATAATACTTCTAGAATTTTTTATCAAAAGATTTTCTTCAAAGCCAATATCACAACATCAAAACGGTGCGTATAGTAGAGAAGAATTTCATCATGGAGTTTATGTTTCTTGGGCCATCCTGATAAAGAGAACTCTGCACGTTTCTTGCAAATTGGATCCTTACCTTGTTCCAGCTTAATTTTTTCAAGAAATGGAGATTTAATTTGGACTGACTAAATTACCAAACTTACATTAGCATCTGCCTCATGCACAAGCTCATCATCTTCAGGTTTCTGAAGATTTTTGAGAAGATTCCAGGATAATGCATTTGCCACGGTAAGATTTTTTCCTGGAACATAGTGGATAACATAATCAACGCAAGAGTCTTATTCTGAACCTTTGAAGCCTTCGAGTAAGCTCGTCTAGAGCAGAGGTTTGGTTTGCAGCACCTGAACCAGACGTTTTTGATATGTTTCAAAGACATACCTGTGATATATTCTTTAAATTTACCTGCCGAACGTGCACGTTGGTCTCTTCAAGTAAACTTCATAAAACTCCTCAAAATTGCCATGACAATAATTATTAATAGAAAGACACAATTCAAAGCTCATGATATTTTCTGTCATCCACCAAGCTCCCTTAGGTACCTGGCAGGTAATAATATAAAAGTTAACTAACCGAACAATATTTTCATCAACACGTGAGTAACTCGAACCAATATCGGTTAGGTCAAAGTCTTACATTATAATGGACAAAGAATTTACACCGCACATTACTCTATGTGATATCAAAAACTCTGAACCCATCACTTATCTGCTAATTACAATAACTGGAAGAAAAATCAATTTATGTCAACAGTTACCAGATCACTGTGATGGTCTATCTTAATCTTAACCATTCGCCTTTTTAATTTTGCCTTTGTCTTTCCCTTTCTAGTCTAGTATCTAAGTAGGTACCTCTTCGTTAGTTGTTGTTTCATGTTCACAATTTAAAGCAAAATCGCTAATAATAGTAAATACCTACCAGTTCTCTAATCGTCGAATTCACAAAATATCCATTTTGTTCCTCGAAACTTTTCGTATATGCAAACTAAGAGGTGTGTTCAAAATCACCTGTTCCCAAAGCCGGTAACCTTTTAAAAACTGACCACGGTGTCTGCTGGTCATCTTGTGTGTTTACAAACATGCGGAGATCTATGCAAACACTCACACACAGTTCCAACTAGACCGATTCGTTGCGGTCAAGGCCGTGCGGCGTGTTTGACAAACTTTAGCGGTTTAAAAATAACGCCAGGAGTTTCGACTTGATACTAATCTCACCGGAATTCGCCGCGAGGTGTAGATTTAAATAATTGTGATTAAATAATCGATAAATGTTGTGTTTTATAAAAATTGATTTTATTTATTCACTTCACTATGGTCCATCAGTCAGAGTTATCAGCGTCACATCCTCCATAGATGGTTGGAGAGCAAATTTGCATTTGGTATGTCAGAAATATTTTCTTAAAATAAGCTATTCGTGTTAGTTTCAAATATTCTTTCTCTAGTATAGAGTTGAGATATTTTTGGGTAGTTCCTATGTCTCCGCTCGAAAAATCTTCAAAATGAAATTCCTGAGGTAGACTCTGATAAAGACTAAGATACAATAAAATCTCACATGTTATCTAGTCTTGAAGTTTAGAAAATAAAACACACATGAATCCTCCATCTTTAAGGTGTAAATACTAATCTGAGAATTTGACAGTCAACTAAGTGGCGCCCATATGAAGTTGTACACAAAGGAACCTCTCAAATTCACGACGAATGAATATGTATTGGGTAGTTTGATATGAAACACTATTTACTTACTTATGATCCACTTAAATTAAAACAAGCACTCTTCTTCGCAATATCGCACAATACCCCATAAAATCCACTGCGCTGATGTTCACGAAACAAAACAAAAAAATGCACATAAGCCAATAAAATGTTTAAGATAAAAGATCAGTAATGGGCATCTCATGTATTTGTAGTAGCTTTACTATATCCTCCAGCAGCGTATATAGCGGCGGTTACAAATAGATGATGTTATAGCGTTATCTGCAAAACTATCCCACCAATGGGGGGATTTATTTATCAGGCAAAAGGTCTGGTGTGGTGTGTGTGTGTGTGCTCTATACTATTGAGCGTTATCGGGACTTGTTAAATGCGAACATTACAATGCGGGGAATCGTTATCCAGCGCCGGTTCTATCGATACGAGAACGATTCTACATCAACATTATTGCTGAATCGTGAATATGGTCGCGGTGTCGCGGCCCACGCTTCTCTCTTTGCCTAAACCACGGTCAAGTTTAAGCCATACAGTCAGCTCACTTCATTATGCTAAATCTTCGGTCAATAAAATAGCAATCAATAATGTACCCACAGCAAGTAGCTTGATTCGATTTTAATTGACAATTTATATGGTAATCGTATTTGGTCGTGGATGGTAGGGAATTTCTTTTTTCTGTTTCTTCGACCCTTTTGGTTGTTGTTGGTTAATCAAGGGGAATGTTCACTTGATGATCAGGATCGTTTGGAACAATTTCATTGGCACGTTGGGCAAAAGATACCTACATCGTAGTATTCGGAAAACACTTGGTTTTTGCCCATTTAGATACAAGGAGGTAGTCCTGTTTAGTTGGAAGGGAGAGAGATAAATATACTATTATTCTCCACTAGAGTTTCATCAGATTTCACATTGGTGATCAGGAGGATGCTTAAGAGGGGCAGTTTTTTTTTTTACCTCGGTTTACTTACGGTACCTACCTTTCAGTTTCTTGAACAGGTCGCATTTATTTCCAGTCTACAGGGTTGTTTAATTGTTAAAAGTAAACACGAAGCTGTAAGTAGTTATCAAGTTATCAATAACTAATAATAGAAATAGGGAAAGAATTATGTACCATATATTGTGAAAATTTGTCATTGATGGCATTTTTTTAACATGGATGTGAGCCATAAGTTGTTATTAATTTATTGATTATTTGAACTTTAAGATAAGATAACCTAGGATCGTGGAATTCAAGAAATCAAGATAACGTGTAGTCCTTTTATGTGCAAATGAAACCACTCAAAATCCAACAAACAATAATTTTATTTGATATTTAATAAGTTCTGTGTTTAATAATATAGTGACAATGCCACTTTCTTTAAAACATGACAGTTGAGAGCTTGGTTTTTCCGGTGAATCTGATACAATCTACCTTTCCAATCCGGAGCTCTTCATGTTGTTTCCTGTATCCAGGAAGAGGATAGATTGTTGGGGTGACGTCACTCCAGCTGATCCAGACTCCAAACAGTGATCTTTATGTGGAGTAGGTACCCAGGAAAGAATAAGGCAGTATCAGGTTCACCAATATTTAGAATATTAAATCCCTGAATTCTGTCAAAAAGTGAGTCTCTTGCAAAGAAAATTGAAATTGAAATGATTGAGCAAAATGCTGCTTTTCTGACAGTAGGACTAGCAGGCAAAAATGTGAACAAAATAAGGTAAACAATAAGAAATTAAATTCTTGGATTCTCCCCCAAATAGATAAAATTTTCCTTTTAAATTAAGGTAGCTACTATGGATACTACAAGATAAACCTGGGGTTAAAATTATTCAAATCCAGAATATGTCAAAATTCTTGAGATGTTCTAATTGAAACTTTTTAACTGAATTTTTGACCTGTCTGGATTTTTATTGAAAAATTACACACTTTAGTCGAGATAATAATTGACAGAGTCAAAAAGAAAATGGCTATTCAGGCCTCTGCCTGGATTCAATAAAAAGTTGATAGGGATGGACACACAAATTTAGTTTTCACCGGCTCTATTTAGAGCAAATGGTCCAATATTCCCACACTAACAATTGATTCTGAAATTGATTTGCCTCAGAAAAAAATCGTGGAACAACACACACAAAATGCAAGCCCGCAATTAGATAAAAAAAATATATAATATTTATATTTCAACAACAGATAAGATAAGATTTATTAGCTAAAAACTTAACAATGATATGATAATATGCATTGATAGCAAAATATACCTATTGAAAAATCTATTAGGGAGAATCTAAAAATGTAAAGCAAAAATTATTAAAGATAAAAATGACTTACCTGCTAGACTACTGTCGAGGAAAGAGTATAAAATAGATAAAATTTTCCTTTTAAATTGAGGTAACTACTATAGATACTACAAGATAAACCTGGGGTTGAAATTAATCAAATCGAGAATATGTCAAAATTCTTGAGATGTTCTAATTAAAACTTTTTAACTGAATTTTTGTCTGGATTTCTATTAAAAAATTACACACTTGAGTCGAGATAATAATTGACGGAGTCAAACAGAAAATGGCTATTCAGGCCTCTGCCTGGATTCAATAAAGAGTTGATAGGGATGGACACACAAACTTGGTTTTCACAGGCTTCATTTAGAGCAAATGGTCCAAGATTCCCACACTAACAATTGATTCTGAAAACCAGAGCAGCAGTATCTATTTATTAGTCCAAAAGTCTGAATTGACTTACCTCAGAAAAAAAAAAAACGTGGAACAACACACACAAAATGGAAGCCCGCAATTAGATAAAAAAAATTAAAATATAATATTTATATTTCAAGAACAGATAAGATAAGATTTATTAGGTAAAAACTTAACAATCATATGATAATATGCATTGATAGCAAAATATACCTATTGAAAAATCTATGAGAGAGAATCTAAAAATGTAAAGCAAAAATTATTAAAGATAAAAATGACTTACCTGCTAGACTACTGTCGAGGAAAGAGTATTTTAGGAACCAAACCCCATAGGAAAACAATCCTGTGTTTTTTATACTTAACTGCATTTTAACTAGTTCAACCAATCAGACGAGTATACGCAAAAGATCATATTCACTTTACAATGAAATCACAATGAAAAACCACATGGAATAAAAGAGAAAAGCTAAAAATCCACTAGAATTATTTCAATTGTTTACAAATTATAATAATTTAAATTAAGGCTATGTCGAAAATAAAAAACTGTCAATTAATTAGGTCATTAAGCCAAAAATGATTAATTCAGAATCAGAAGATAGAGAAAGACAGAAATATATCCATTTGCTAAAAGTGAGATAAATATAATTTCATTGAATGAAAATACAATGACTGTCAAAAATAAACTCATCCGGTACTAGATGGCAGCACTGGTAAATGAATTCTAGATATTTGCCGAAATAATTTCCTTAAGGCCGTTTTACAGCTTGCAATTCTATCTGCAATATGCAAGAAACTTGAATGAGGGCATGCGCAGAATTGCGTCAGCTGATTGGTTTCTGCAAGATTCTTGAAATTTGAATGGCATTGCATGCAATCGGTTTGGTGCCATTTTTCTTGAAGGTTTTCGTGCAAGCTGGGGAATTTTTAGCAATTATGATGCTTAATGTTGATGCTATTGCTTTCTACTTTTTATATCGACTTATAATCACTTTTTTTATTTTTGGAAATTGCAAGGTGTAAAACGGCGTGCAAGAAATCTTGAATGCAATTTTTTTGCATGCAAAAAATTGCATTCAAGTTTTCTTGCAAGCTGTAAAACCGCCCTTATAATATATGAAATTGTACATTCCACACTTCAATAAAACATCTCTTGCCAGGAAGCCCTGGTTTGACAAGTAGCGTGTCCGAGCTTTTGGTCCTTTGCCAAGACCATATAAAATATTTCATATCTTCTTGCTTTCTAGCTTTAGTTTAGGACAATAATACCATTGTAGTATCATCAAAGTAAAACAAGAGATCTCTTTGCCAAACATTTTACATCCAATTCCACGATGGAGGATAATAGCAGAGCGCCACAGGTACTTCCACACATTGGTTCTTACATGAGCAACGTTGTATAGAGACCTAAAACTTTTAGGAAAATTCTTCCGCAACTCTTCCCATCTCACTTATATCTGTACTTCCGGAAGTAATGAAAAAGGCCGTCAACCTGAAACTGGTTAAATACCTCGTAGCCAATTAGCTCATCTCAACAGGGGATCTGCTGTCGTACGTCAGTCATATTAGGAAAACATGGCGAATCCAGAATTGGACATCTCCGAGGCTTTTGATCAGGTTTGGCACAAATTCCTCCTCGTATAGTCTTCCGAATGAATTTTTCCATTGGCTGGGAAGCATTTTGGAAAGCAGGACACTGTTGTGGTCGATGGTGTGTCTTCTGATACACTGCCTATAAATGCCAGCGTTCCCCGAGTCTTAATTCTGTCCCAACACTGTTTCTCATCTCTATAAATGAGTTTGCAAATCTGACAAAAAGCACCATACAAAGCTTTGTGGACGATAGGAGAATGACGGAATCTTTCTCTTCCGATAAACCGTTGACTGCAGCCACTTCCACACGCCTCGCCCGAGAACAGATTCACTGTATCAACAGTGATCTTGTTACTGGGGCCTTGGCAAATTCAATGCTTCAGTATTCTCAAATAAGAAATCTTCCACCGATGATAACTCCAGTTTCAAGGATGACGAGAAAAAAACATTTTTATCAATCCCTCAGTAACTCTTCTTGGAGTGACCGCATTGACCAACTTGTCTTGGCATAACATTCTGTGGTATAACCATGTATCTTCGATCGCCAAAACTGCTTCTCAAAAATTAGGTTTCAAAAGCTTCTTTACTTCTGAAGAATGTATACTTCTTCTCTTCTTTAAGCCTCAAATCAGCCCATGTATGGAATACTGTTCCTAAGCATTCGTTGACTCTATTAAATGCAGTACAAGGAAGAGCAATAAAAATCTCTCGAACTTAGACGCAACTTGTCGTTATTCTATCGCTATTACCATGAGAGATGTTCCGACGATCTGTCCAGCCTCGTTCCAGCTAAGAGAAGTTATTCAAGAACCACAAGAAACTCACAGGCATCCCATCCGTATGACGTGGTAAAGTTGGCTACCCTAAGGATTTCTAGATATATGGCTTTTTGGTGGCGTACTGTCCATCTCTGCAACTCCTTGCCTCCTACTTCATTTCCTGAACGATTTAACTTCAACGTGTTCAAACGGAGGCTTAATCGTCACTTAGTTTCTTCCGCTCATGGTACCTCTTAGGTAGTACCTACCTATAGAATTTGTCTTTTGTGAGTAGAGCAATATATTTTTCATTCATACCAAATATATACTTAGGTATAGGTCCAATGTTTGTTCCAAACTCTTTAGGTATGTATATGTGTATGTATGTGTATGTATTCTTTCATGGTGGTTGTTCGCGTAACTTTAATGATTCTTACATGCATGTGTAGCATTTCTGATATAGGCACCTTTAACTACACTATTGTCCAAAATTAGAAATTATAATTCTCTTGCATGATGGTTAAAGCTAGAAGGAAAAAACAGTAAGGACTAGAATAACACAAACTAACACTGAAAGAGGTAGCCAGGATGAAAACGAAAAAGAAAATTGGAAGAAAGTAACAATGTAGAGAAAATGAAAAATCCAAACTTGAAATAAAGAGGTAATGGCAAAAGAAAAACAAATTCATAATAAATTATTTGAAATTTCATTCAGCTTGTAGTTGTCCTTCTATAGCGTTTTGTTATCGGTAGGTAACTGGTACCTACCTACTAACAAGAACCAATAACAAACTAGATCAAATAAAGTGCCGGCTGATGCGTTTAGAAAACAAAATACCCAACTACCATAGTCGGACAAAAGAATCCCTCATACAAAAATATTCAACCAAGTCATGTTAACAATTCGCCTTCGACTTGAAACACTGCGCGTGCATAAAATCTGACTGGACGTTTAAATCGAAACTCGTTACCTTCGTTCTCCGTTTACAGCTTATATGTATGTATATTACTTGACACAGGTAGTTTATGCGAGTGGTCAAAGAGGAATTCGAATCCCCATTGGCCGAAGCGGCGAGTTATGATGAAGTTAGATTGGCTCTACCTTGCCGTAGTCCCGCCTCTGTCTACCTTTGTTTGTCTCCTTCATAAGCTGCTTTATTACCTCACCTTTCAGGTATATTACAGAAGCTGCGACCAGGGGTATAATATTGAACGGGCCGCGTCCCCGGTGTGTGATATGTTTTCTTAATAAAAATACGAGCGCCGATTAAATTTAGATCTAAAACGACTCTACACGCCGGCCTCCTGGTACAATACAATCGCTGATCAGGCTATAGAGTCCTTATTCGAATTTGTTCGGTAAACCAGTCGGAACCAGTTTTTTTTTTTTTTTTTTTTGATGGCTGAACATGGCCGCTGACAACATATTTAATACCGGTATTGAACAAATAGATATACCGGCTTTAAAAACTACTATAGGGCTTTTTTTTAGAGTGCCAAAGGTTTTATTGGCAATTCAAAATGGTAATCTATAGGAAATAACTTCAATTCTTCAGATTCGTAGCGTTTGTGCATTCATCAGCTCTAAATGCTCTGTGGAAAAGTTTTCCTCTATATACAACTAGGAGGAAATGTTTTTCTCCAGATCCATTCAGTCCCCAACCCCTATTTTTTTATGGAATACCTACACCGGCCTACGAGGAAAAATCCCTATGGCACTCGATTAACGAGAGCGGAACCAGTAGTTCGAAGATGTCTGTGGATATAGGGAGATTCGTTGGTCATAGGACTGGGATCAAAAAGAAACTATGAAATTTTCGGCAACGTTTCATATTTTTTATTATTCCTTTATCAAGCCCTAAAGGGAAGAAATAAGGCACATTAGCACAACATGTGCAACACAAATCTTTGGAGGCTTTTGTCAACTTACTCAGTCTCCAGGATCCGTACAGATGAGAGAAAGGCACCTATTTTCATGTTTTTATTGGTTTTCTTGGTTTTAGTTGATTTTCTTTAATTAATTCGTTTAGTTTTTCTTTGGGTTTGACACCTGACATCTGACTGACAAGATGACAAATCAATCAGGTTGTTGCGATCCCGGTTCTTTCCTGGTAACGTAGCGTTTTTTTTTGGGCAATCCCATTTGGACATGTGGTGTGCTCTCCCTTCTCAACCGTAAGTCACCCGAGGACTCACAAATAATTAAAATATGAAAACAGAACATTTAGGTACATGGTTTTTACAAACTGAAGCAACACAAACAAGTCAATTGACCTTTTGTTTGGACGCCATATTGCGCGAACATAGTTGCCAGAAGAAGAAAACAAAAATTACTAGCGGGCTGTCAACATTGAAAACAAAAGTAACTAAATGATTGATCCTCGCTATCCTTTTTATTTGTTTACTTTCTCTCTCTGATTGATGAAAGACAATGAAAGTAAATAGGTAGATATTTAATTATTTCTATTCTGCCCAATACAAGCTAAAAATTATGACTTTTCTTTTCAAAAATATTGGTTATAAGCGGCAAATTTAAATTTTGAATGTAATTTTTTCAGTAATTTCTGTTTTTAATGTCGACAGTACGCTAGTAATATTTTTTTCTACTTTTGGCAACTATGTTCGCGCACCGCAAAATGGCGTCCAAACAAAAGGTCAATTACATCCTGATGTACCCTACTCTCATTGAACATTATTATAGGCTTATTCGGACTCAGTTCAGAACCAGTTCAGATTCATGGGAATGGGAGTATCAAATGCATGTACCCTGCATACTCTGAGAACCAACTCTTCCAAAGAATAGCAGATAACATCACAATAAAATTTAAGAAGGCTTCACTAAACTTGGAAATTGACATTAAGTGGAGTTGAAGAACATCATCCAAACTAGCTTTTTTGACATGGAGATCCATCATAAACCCAATGGTACCTTGGCTAAGAATTGGTACTCCAAACCCTCTAGTTCAGGAAGATCACTGAACTACTGTTCGAACCATCCAAAATCGAACAAAGTAGGCATAATAAGCGGACTGTTGCAGAGAGCTTTCAATCTAAGTCACCCTGAATTTCACAATGCCAATCTTCAAAAAATTAAAAAGCTTTTATTAAATAACAACTACCCACTCAACTTTATCAACAGAAATATAAGTAGATTCAAGAATTAATTTGAAATACCCCCTCAACAATAAGAAAAAAAACCAAATATTTCAAGTTCTTTTTCATAGATGGCCTCTCCCAAAAAATTGAAAGATGTTTCAAAGGGTGGTATGAATAAAAACGAAGTACTTGCTACTACTACAAGTATTAGCATGTTCTACGTAGTATTTACTCCAAAACGAAGTAGATACTACATTTCGACACTACCGGAAATAGGTAAATGCTTCTTTTTGAAGTAAATACTTCGAAGAATATACTAATACTTGTAGTAGTAGCATGTACTTCGTTTTTATTCATACCACCCAAAGGGTCGGATGTTTCACTGGCTTTTTACAACCTTCGAACCACTAACTCTTTGTTCACAACACTCAAAGAAAAAATATAGTTCAGTAGTTTACAAAATCCCAAGTGAATGTAACAAATGTTATATAGGTGAATTAATGCAGTACCTATACCTAGGCAAAAGAATGCAGCAGCACAAAAATGATTGTCGCAATCACAAAATTTATGATGTTGATAAAACGGCATTGGCCAAACATCATTTCGAACCTAGACAGACAAATTGTTGATTCTGAGATACAAAATTACAAACTAAGCTAAGTGAAATGATTCAGATAAATCTCAACGATACATTTAATATAAGACTGACTCAGAAGGATTGAGTAGTGTCTACAGCAATATCCTTGATATCTATGATAGAGGGAGGAAAAAGCCTGACTCTCAATTATTGATGCATTAAATTCGATCATATTGCTCCTGCCCACTCCTCGTTCCTGAAGTTACTCATATCGCTATATAGCTACTTTTCATTCTATGGCCAGCCAGGGTATTCGAACTTTCTGGTTTTTATTGTCTGAATTGTTGTCAATTGGGATGACTTTCTTGTGTTTTCTTCCATTAACAGGATCAGAAAATAAATCAAAAAGTTACATCTTCTAATTTTATTGCTTCCAAACTTCTAGAACGTAATTTCTGATTGGTTGTGACTGTGGAACTACAAGGACGTCTTCCATTCGCTCAAGGGGGCTCTGCGATCAGCTGTCGAAAATGTGTTGATCGAAAACAATAAATTTATCTTGCCAGGTGACTTCGCTACGCTAAAATCATGGGATGTTTGTTACTGTACGATAGTTGTGAGTGCTGAAGTCGACCTCCTACACTCAGAAAGAAAATTTGTGGCTAGCTGCTGCAGTGTTTTGATCGCCAACTATGGAGCTGCGGTTGTACCATATGCTACTATTGTGACCGCCACAGAATTCTTTGAAATCTCTGATCGTCTGGATGAATTTTGATTTGTCTATACATTTCTTCAATGTCAACTTTGATAACTATTCTGTGTGATATCCAACGTAAACGAATATCCGAAAGCTCTTGCTGTTATTTGGGACCAGTGTACATTGTTTCGTTCAGGCTGGACCCAGAAGAAGTCTTGCTGGATGCATCAAAGTCTACTCGTAGTTTTGTCGTTGTACTTGATTCTTAAAACATGATCATGAGGAATGTAGGTAGTATTTTGAAAATTCTGTATCTTTTGCATCGCAGATTTTCATGTGTCCAGATCTAGGTAATCTTGCTTAAAGTTTCTCGTTTCTTAAGAGCTTTTTCTTTAATTGTAAAGTCTTGCTGCAGCTCTCTGTTTTGATATTTCCAGAATTTGTTCTTTGCCATTGTGTATTCTCACAGTGTAAGCAAAGTCTGTAAGTACTATCTTTGCCTCTGGTTATATTTAGAGCATGTTTCTCATAGATCTCCTCATCTTCAGTCGTTTGTCTTTGTTGGGAGATTTCCTATATTTCCCAGAATTGGGTTAGCTGGAGATCTTCTTGAATGCCGGTTGTCACTGTTAGAACCTGGAGTCCTTTATCTTTGTTAATTCCATAGTTTTTCCTGAAAATATCTATCCGAATTTGATGTTCTGTCCCAGTATGCCATCATTCGTTTTCCTGACCCCTTCAAGTAAAATCTAAGCGTATTCTTTGGTGCCAAAATAATGTCAATCGGACCAGGCTTCTGAATTGTAGGATCCGCCACAAGGTCATTGTTCCACAGAGATATATTGAAATCTAATGGCTTTACAGGTAATTAATGTCTGTGTGAGGTTAGGCAATACAAGGAACACCATGTCCAACGAGAAGTTGCTTGGAAATCTTGGGTGGATTGTTGTTTCTATCTGCCATTTTGCGGTTTGGGGGTCTCTTGCACCAAGACCTCAACTCTGATCTTTTTTGTGGGTAGTACAAGGAAGCATGTAGCTTTTTCTGTGATAAAAGAGGACCCGGAATCTACTAGGACTCGTAAATTCTTGTAGTATCTATATAGCATCCGTAATTGTTTTGGGTTTAACTGGTAAAATCTTCGGAGAATCTGAGATGGCTTCTAGTGATTGAAATCTTGCCTGTAGAAATCTTGTAATTTTGACAAAATCTTGTAATTTATGAGGCTCTAATAATGATTGTTCGTATAGTTTGCTTATTTGTGACACTGTGTCAACCTTGATGTTTTTCCGAGTATCCAAACACAATGATGGTGTCATTCAGCTGTTTTTTTTTTTTAATGCTAATTCCTGCTGAATCGCAGGAATATCCAAGATTCTGTCTATTAATTTTGAGATGATAAGTCTTTCGTTGCTGTAACGATCGCTTAATATTTGCCAGGCTGTCTGATAGTTAATGTCTGAAATTTGGAGATGCTGTATGTGTGTGCTGGCTTCTCCTGGAATATGGGTATTGAAGATGTCTCGGAAAGTTCTTCATACTGACCATCGAAAAACGGTAACTTTTTCTGGGGAAGACTGATATTGCATAATTTGGGTGCTTGAGTCGGAATATCCTGGCCTCGGATTTTGGATTCCAATGTTTCCACATCTTCATATTTGAGCTCGATTTCTTCATAGGGATTCTTAATTGTTTTAGAACGGCCCTGAACTTGTAGCTCAATGTATATCTAGGAGATGGTCTCCCAATGCTTCGCAATTTTGTTGTATAATAGTTGATACCGACTGATTGATTTCTTCACCTGCAAATCATTGATGATTTTGTCTAGAATCTGGCTAGTTGATTGACTCAAACTTCTTCTTCCTTCAGTCGGTTTAGCGGAGCTTGCAGCGCTTGGTTTGAGAATGACACTAAGTGTTGCTCCTTATTACCAATAATGTACGCTATGGTATCAGTATAGATTTGGGTAAGCTGTTCCATGTACTTATCGGTGTAGTATACATGAGAGTGACACTCTTGTTTATGAATTTTCACCTGATTTTTCTCGATCTCTTTCCAGACTCACTCGAGCATATTTATTTTGTCTTGATGATATTGCGACCCCGAAGGGAGCGACAGTGTATGTGTGTGTGCATGCTTAGACCGGTGTTTAAGCAAAGTTTACGTTTAACTGTTATTTAACCCTGAAGGGCGGGAAAGTGTGTGTTTCTTATGAATTGGTATACAAATGTTTAGGTTGAAAGTGTATTGAGAAAATTAGGGAATTAAATGGATAACTGAAAAGAACCACTGCCACCCAAGGTATACTTGGACACCGCGCAGGTTTGAGAGAATCCTAATCAGTCGGGATGCTGCAACCAGACAGGGCACTTGTGACAGCAGGGGGGAAATGTATAACCAGACAAAGCACTTGCTATACAGAGAGGTTGGTTTCAGTGGGTAGGGCTATCACCAGACAAGGCACTTGCGATAGGGTGTGTATGTGTGTGAATATGTTCGAAGGACGAAATGTACAAAACAGGAGAAGTCTTGTACTAGAAAAGAATGACTGATTACACTCTGAGCACCTACTTCTTCTTTGTTGTCGAATACTTGATAGGGTGCGTAGTAACACTCTGTAGTAAGCAGTTGACTGTTAGGTGTGATTGAGTACAAAAGACTGATGATTTAATACTAATTTATTTAAGGAACTGTAACACTATTAATACACAAATAAATGCAATATTTACATTGTTATCTAACTAATAAATTAACTAAAGTGCCGACTTATATGTTTTACTGACCCTCTGTTCGTAATATCGATGATTTTAAAAATACTTGGCTAGCTTGGTAAATAGAAAATAATTAATATATTTATCACCAGATAATAAGTTTTAAATTTGGAAGAAAATATGGCTAATTTATGATTAGATAATTTGGGTACACTATACTTGGTGCCATTATGCTTATGTTATAATCTTTCAGAATGGTGCACTAATTAAGCTTTTCAAATAAGTGTAGTGTGCCCATGGGGTTCGAAATACTTGAAATTGAAATAAGGATTAGTTTCATGAGACTTTGAAAATCAAATTTTTGACAATTTAAACCCTAGCTGAATGTTCTGAAACAGTCAGTCTTATACCTACCAAGCTTTATACTCCAATTAAAATTCTCAAGCAACTGTAGAGAAATTCAAATCGAGAATAATTTCAATGATATTTTGAAAATTCCTAGAATTTGTAAATAAAATCTAAAAAAAAAAGCAATTTTTATTTCACTTTTTTAAGACTTATGACATCAAATTGAAGCATTTTGAGATTTTTTGGAACACCAAGAGTTCCTTGATAAGCCTGACTGGTAAATGAAATGACTCACCTAGGACCTGTGGTGTGCTCGAAGATTATAAAAACCTATACAATTTGTACCAAAAATCTTCTTTGCTAAACAACCGCGTCATTTGCTTTCCATTGGCAAATATCCTCCCATTGTAGCTTATCTGTATCCATGAAAAATATTAGACAGTAAAATATTTACTCAATTCAACAAATCCAGACAACAATATAAAATGTCGCGATTTCGTCGTATATTTTCATTGACACCATATGAAAAACGAAAAAAAAACGAAAATATATTGCCATTCAATATCGATATGTTTGGTACCCGAAGCAACCCGAAGAGAGGGAGAATTATATTTATGCACTACGCATACAACACCTACATAAACCTTTCGTTAAAACAGAATTCTTAACGCAGAGTACAAGCAATTCAGATAGTGATTTCGACCTTGGAATGGGTGGCACCGCGGTACCAACTCGGTTCAAGGCGATCACATAACCTGATCAATACATTTGCACATACACACACACACAAACGAACCAACCCCGCGAGTTAATGATCAATTTTGCTTAATTAAAATTAAAATACGGAGGTGCAATGGTACCGATATGCGATCCTGACCACCGCGCGTCTGGAGCTCATTGCGAGTTACGGCCTACAAGTACCATAACTTCTATGTTACATATTGGTTCCCTTGTCCATGTGGTCACTATCATCAGTCTGGTTTTTTTACTGGTCAACTTTAATGCGTATATATTTGCTTCTTGATAACGAAGCTGATATTTTCTCGCTTCATTAATTTCGTCTTTTTATTTTTCCCATTGCGAAATACTCGCGCTCGGTTTCTATGGCTGAGTTATAATTGCGAACTGGTACATTTCCCATATTAATTAGTACCTAATCAAAGTAGTTATATAATTATCTTTATATGAGATTTCTGTTTTGGTTGTATACTACACATGGTTATAACGAACCTATTTATAGCAGTATTTCACAAAACACTGCAGCTATTAAAATATTTTTCAATTGGGTACATCTGACCAAATTTGATGATGCTCTTTGTTTTATTCCTTTCTCAGCTACAAACATTTGGATACGACCCAAAACTTCTGACACACTCAAAATGGCTTCGGAGCCCATTTTCGCCAATAATAATTATGAGCGTCGAGACATTTTGTCGCATACACATTTTGATAAATGCGCTACGGATTAAAATTACCACCCATGATCTATGTTTTGCGTGTCAAGCGGCTTAATTTTTATATTTCTCTTTTATGTTGCCAACCAGAAAAAAATGTTTTCGATATATTTTTGAGTGTTTGATGATGGGCTTAACAGCTGTTGCTTTGACTGTTCAGTATAAATCATAAAACAATAGTTATAAAAAGAACAATGAAAATATAGCGATGGGTAACTCAGTTAGACGGAGATGAATATTTTCCCAAGTTGTTCATGGGTTATTTCAGTAAGAATATTTATAACATGACAAGATGGCGAACATTACTTACAATAAAATTATTTCTTATTGCTAAATATCACATTTACAAATAATAGGTAGGCATAGGATCTTGGTTAAGGAGTTAAGCTCTTTTTTAAAGTCTTCAAGAGTCATTAGAGATTCGGGAAGCTCTGGAGATAGAAGTGATCGAACCGTAGTAAGTCCGGTGGATCTTTTCTGAGAAGGTAGTGGAAGAGCGTGTGGTTCTTGCTGCACCTGCTTCAAGGCGTTGATGTGGACAGAATAAATAGGTGACCGAACCGAGGAGCAGTACTCCAGGATAGGCCTTATCATTGTGCAATAGAGAAGCCTGATGGAAGAGATGTTAGTGAAGTCCCTTGAACACCTCTTAACAAAGCCCAGCCATTTCAGAGACCTGGTAGCGATATCCGAAATATGGCTGGAGAAGCTTAACGTGTTATCAAAAATGATACCGAGATCACGTTGTTGGGACACTGTTTCAAGTGCTACATTGCTTATGTGGTAAACACATTGTATGGGGTTTTGACTTTTGGAGAAAAAGATAGCTTTACATTTAGAGGCATTGAGTTCCATGCCACTTGTAACACAACTTTCGGGAAGTCTTTCCAAGTTAGATTGTAGTCTGGCATAGTCTTTGTGGGAGGAGACTTGGGCGAATATCTTTAAGTCATCGGCAAAACACAGAAACTCACTATTAATGAAATAAGATTCAATATCGTTGATGAAAATATTGAATAGCAGGAGTCCCAGGTAGGATCCTTGTGGTACTCCTGAGGGGATGTTAATGAGCTGTGAACAGAAGTTGATGATCTTGACGGTTTGGGTTCTGTTCCCAAGGTATTCGCTGATTCACGCAAGCAGAATACCAGAAATTCCAATTCTCTCAAGACTCGCAAGTAAGACGTTGTGGTTTATACGGTCGAAGGCTTTAGCAAAATCGGTATATATGGAGTGAAAAACTCCACCGCTTTCAAGAATCCCTGAGATTATATCCTGGTACGGCAGGAGGTTAGTTTCGGTTGAGAACCTTGGCCGGAAGCCTGCTTACTGTTCCATTAGGCAAGGGTTGATGATAGGAGATAAGAATTTAGTTACTATTGTCACAACCCCTATACGTATCTTCCTGGGACATCACAACAGGAGCGTGACCTTGGGGCGTAGGTGGGGTTCAGGTAGAGAGAAACTCGCTTGGTATAGGTATAGTATTTACAAAGTCAGTTGAAACAAGGTAAAGGTAATTTGCAACTGGTGGCTGACTAGTGGCAGTACATTTCTTGTGAAAATATTCAGTCACCAGTTGTAATTTACCTTTACCTTGTTTCAACTGACTTTGTAAATACTATACAATAAGATATGTATTCAATTTATAGAATAATATTACCCCAGAAATAATAACATGACGACTCTTCTACGGATGGACGTACTACTTAGGCCACTCTGTATTATGTACACTCTGTACACTTGGCGTGACTGATGAAGACTGAAGCTGGGTTTGAGACAGGTTCAGAAGGGCGTTTCCCAATAAAGGTAGTTTACACTGGACCTATGCTGCGTTCAATACTCCCAGAACGGCGTTTCCCATTTAAGGTAGTTTGTACTGGGAGAAAACTTAGCTAGAGGGGCTTCTCCCAATTGAGATACTTTGCACTAGCCTTAGTCTGCCGGTAATGGATTTCAGCGCGGTATTTATAACAAATTTATGCTGACTTGTTGACACACTATGAGAAGTGTGTAATCAGCAGACCCAAAATCATAATAAGTATATTTACTATTTATTGAGTTTTACTGAGGGCGCATGCTCTCCTGAGAGCGAACTGAGGCCGGATAGGGTAGTCAAAAGATAAGAATGGATAACAGATGCATTTTCTAAGGGCTGGAAGATAGAAGACAACACCGAAATAAAAATAGCGAAAAAACTGGAAACAGCACGAGAGACCTGGAAATTGGACTGGAAAGGGTGGCTACCAGGAAATGAGAGAAAACCTGACGAGAATTTTATAGTTTGACATCGACCTTACTTATTCTCAAGATCAATCAGATCAGAATCAGTTAAAGGAAAGAACCCATTAAGGATTGTAACGAGCATATATTCAAATGCTTGTTATAATTTCGCTCACTTACTCTGCACTTCCTTGAGATGTGGAAAGTTTCCAGTCGGGTTTTTTTTTCAATATCAACAGTATGGCAAGAGGAATGAGCTATCAAACAATGCTGGAAACTACTTACTGAATTCAGAAAAAATTGAACTGACTTCTTCGAAACGGCAATATTACATGGACCAATGGTATGAATAGGCAGAAGATTTCAATATAAAAATACATTTTTTAATGGAAACATTTAAATTTCAAGCTTCTTCTTCTGTATCGCGCATCTTCACATTCTCAATTTCGATTGCGTGATTTCCTGCTTTTTTATAATAACACCGAAAATCCAACGGTGTGAATACGGCAGTTGTATTTAATTTAAATACAACAATAAATTGCTTATAACAAAGCAATGCTCGCGTGTAAATATAAACGTAACATCGGAGTAACAATAGGGTGTGCTTGGTTGGCTTATACCAAATACGGCATTTAAATCAGATTGAACTGGTCACGATGGCGTCTAAAAAACATTCACCTAAAGTTTAAAATTCTGAAAAATGTTCTAACAGATTCTGAAGTATTGGTTGGACATCTTTTTATCAAAGGTTTGCTCGTGATTTAAAAAGGGATAACCTTTTGTACAAATTTTTGGCAGGTTTCACTTTTAGAAAGTATTAATAATGTGGCTTTGAACGATACCTTTTCTTACCGAGAATAATTGTGTTTTGTTACCAGGGGTAAAAAAAGTCAATAGGTGAAGAATATCTAATGCTCCAAGAGATTTTTGGCTAAACTACTTCTTGAGAAAATACTAAAATCCTATTGAGAAACTTTCTGGATCTGTTGTTTCTCAATTGATCTACTTTTTTACCAGTGCGCAATCCCTACTGAAGGTTAGCGATCATCTTTAAGCTCTTGTACTTCTTTAATACCGCTGTCTTAGTATCTAAAGCCACGATGTCTGTGTACATACAGCCTGACGTTTATCGGCTTTCTATCTTTTCCTGAATTTTAAATTGCAGCAAGCGGTACTTTTGGCTTTCATCACATGCCAGAATTATCTTAGCATTCCACTAGTCTATCTGACATTGATAAGAATTTCATAACTGATATCCCAAGCCTATTGGAAACAACAATGAATAATATTCACATTATATGGTGGGTCATAATTACCACTGTCAAACTTTGTTATTTGTCAATTTTTTTTAAGAAGTTTATCGTCTGTTATATAATTTACAGTGTGTTCAATTTTAACTCAACTCAAACTCAAAATTCTTTATTTCAATAAATTCAACATATTGTACATTTACAGGCCGGTGGGCTAGTCCCTCCTCTAACTACAAATAACAATACTTTATACTTAAAACTAGGACATAGACTTTCAAACTAACACTCAGTGTGCGCAGCATCCTGTACACCACTGCGCGCCTAGCGCGCTGTGTGGTGTTTTGCCTGTTTTGGCCAGTTGGCGGTTGATGTTCTGACCTATCAAGATCCATTCTTGCTTATAACTTTTTATGACGTTACCCGGTTGCCCTAACACGACGACTATTCGAATATTCGAATATTCGATTATTCGAATATGCGACTATTCGAATATTGGACTATTTAACAATGCAATGACTCACTTTTTGATTTGAACAATTTGAAATTTCAATTGATCAATATTTGAATTTGAATGATACAATATACGACGTGTTTTCGGTGAAAATCAGCTTTCAATTAATACAATGCATTTTTGTTCGTAATGTAGATTTAACCCTCTGTAAATTTGCCATTTAGAAAACATCTAAATTATTTTAGTTTTTCTGACTAATACTCTGCATAAAAAATCAAAAATTCGCTTCGTCGTAGAACGTTCTTTTGCGGGAAGTAGAAACTTTTATCAAGAATGATTGTTAGTCGAAAAACGTCAGTTTTAAAGTCCCATTTTGTTCTCTTAATTAGGTCCTCTATCAATATTTGACTATTGGAATATTAGACTATTCGAATATTCGACTTTTTGACTACATATTCAAATATTCGACTATTCGAATATTCGACTATTCGAATATTCGACTATTCGAATATTCGAATATTCGACTATTCGAATATTCGACTATTCGAATATTCGACTATTCGATTATTCGACTATTCGAATATTCGACTATTCGAATATTCGACTATTCGACTATTCGAATATTCAACTATTCGAATATTCAACTATTCGAATAGGTATTCGAATATTCGACTATTCGAATTATTCAACTATTCGAATAAAATACCAAACGACTATTCGAATACTTGAATTTCAAAAATTCCGAGCCCTAGTTTATATGAGCCTGGGCATTGGGCGATTACACTGTCCTGCTCAAGGATGGTTGTCAGAGAATGAGGATTGACAGGATTTACCAGAATTTACCAGGATTCAGGGGGGTTCAAAATAGATCGGTAATTCTTATACGGTGGTACGTGCACTAATTATCTGGTTCAAATCTAGTCGCAGTGAGGCTGCGTGTGAGTGGGGAGCCGTGGATTTGAAACCTGTAAAATTTTTCGCTGACCTCGTCCAGCTAGTCAGAGATATAGGGAATGCATGCTTGCACATGCATGTCCCTTATTCTGGCGTACCTGGATTCGGACAGGACTCCTCTGAGAATGCGATTTTGGAATCGCTGAAGGCGATTCCTCTGAGTTCTAGAAATGATGTTCCAGACAGCAGCCCCATAGGTGAGCATTGGTCTTATGACCTGCGTGAAGATTCATAATTTATTATCGGGGAATAGGGATGAGTTGGGACCGATGAGGGGGTAGAGTTTTTGCTGCGCACTGAAGGTGCAAGCCAAAGCGTGGGATACATGATGGTGGAATTTCATTCTCTGATCGAAGATGGTACCGAGGTATCTTGCTTTCGGGGATAGAGTCACTGGGATGTTGTTTATGATAAGTGGGGTGGGTATGGTGCTATTGGTATATTTCTTGTGAAAACATATAATTTCCGTTTTTTGACCATTAACACCAAGCTTCCACTTATCGTAAAAGGGTTGAAGGATCAAAAGGTGGTGGGCGAAATTGTGTTGCTTGTGTGTAGAAGGATTGAGCGTAAACAGAAGTGTCATCTGCGTACAGCGACACCTTTGTATTTTGGAATTTTGGAATGTCCGCTGTATACAGAGAGTACAGCAGCGGACTGAGTGCCGATCCCTGGAGCACTCCGGCCTAAGTGCCAGACTCTATCGAAGGCGCGCCCCATATCCAGGAGCAGAAGAGTCTTATTTATGCGCCTGTTGAACGTTGGCAAGACGTCGCAGCAGATTTTGGCTGCAAGAAGTGTGGTGTTGCGACGGGGGCGCAATCCGAACTGCTCGTTTGGGAGAATAAGAATAGAATAGAGTTTTCGACGATCCTGTTGACCCTAGACAGGATTAACTCCTCCACGAACTTGGCAAAGGAATTTAGAAGGGAGATTGGGCGGTAAGAAGATGGGAGAGTAAGGTTTTTTCCGGGTTTGGGGATCATAATCACTGCAGCCTTTTTTCATTGAAAAGTAAAATCGGATTTCTAGTGCAACGCTCTACCAACTGAGCTACCGAGACCTGTTTAATTTCTACCTTGTCGATCAAGTCTTTCATCAATTTTAAGTCGTTTGACCCAAACACGCAAATCTTGTTGCTCTGATTCCCAAGATGTGTGTTTGCAACTTCTTCAATTCACGAGTAGCGTCTGCCATTTTTCCAGACATTTTTCCTACTTGAAATAAACCACAATCCATCAATTCAAAGTCTTTCCAGAGCGGATGATTCGGGTTTCTCATCCCTAACCAAAATGATTTCACAAGCACGAAGTGATGGTTGAACTCTGTTCAAAGTTGTTCGACGTCTAAACCTCCAGCTTCAATTCGGTATTGATAGTGCTGCTGCCAACTTTTCAGTTTAGATTTGTAGTGCTCTGCATCATTTGCTCATTATCTATTTAACCCTGAGAGCCAGTGAGGATACGTAAACATTCAAAAACCGTGATAAAAGTGTTACCCCTCCAGTGTCGTTTCCGTTCACACACCTCTGAGCCAAATGAAAAGAACTACAAAGTTGTTCTTTAATAATTGATGATTTCCTTTGATGGTAAAATTTAGAGGTTTCAAACATGCATAATATATGCTTCCAGATCTGAACAATCTTCTTCATCCTATTCAGTTTCAAATTTGGTTGGTTTTCAATCATTACTCCTTGTATCACGGAACAACAACATCATTAACAACAACGACAACAACAACAACAACAACAACAACAACAACAACAACAACAACAACAACAACAACAACAACAACAACAACAACAACAACAACAACAACAATGACAACAACAACAACAACAACAACAACAACAACAACAACAACAACAACAACAACAACTACAATGACAACAACAGCAAAATTAACAACAACACAACAACAATAACAACAACAAAGCAACAATTTGTTTATTACTTAAATCTATTGATTGATCCTATATCAATACACAATATTTGTTTTCTTGATCTTGATCCATTAATTATTGCAGAATCCAACAAAAATTAACCAGTTTGTAAATATTTTTTCAACTGTTCCAAGTCTTCAAAATGGGAGAATAAGCGTTCTCCTACCTTTCATTCCATAATAGATAGACATATAATTCTAAGACAAGTCAAGAAAGTATAGCAATCAACAACTCAATTACCCGGGGTGGTGTGGAAATCAAAGGATTCCCAAACGTAAAAATAAAAGACAAAAGATTCCAACGCAATCCAAAAATAAAAAGTAACGTCTCCCGAAATTAATTAGCTGACAAAACTTTTGAAAAGACCCTGAACAAGCGGAATAAACACAATAATTTGTAATATATTAGGTGCAAATAAATCTAAAATGTGTTCCACATGTTTTGTCGTTACGACCGCCTTTGTATCTCATTTAATTCCACTTAATTTATGTTTGGCATAAGGGAAGAGACGACCGAAGAAAAAAGTTATTTCCAAAAAACTCGAAAGTCAACATCTCTCATGTACCTTATACTGTCACGAACCCCAAAAAAAAAAATTAAGGATTAAAAAGATCGTGGGGCCCTAATGCAAAAATACGGATTCTTAAATATATGAGGCTATTAAAATAAAACAAAAGTATAAGTATGGCGACAACTGGCCCCGGACTGGCGTATAGCGAAGCGAGGAGAAAAGAATAAGAAAAGGACAGAAAGATATGGTCATTGTTTAAAAAACCACTAATTACAAAGGAGCGCGATGCTGAGATTTATTTTTCTTGAATATTGAAAGGCGAGGCTCGCTGTTGCTGCCAGTTTGCTTGCCATATAACTCAGATCATCTGACAAGAGCGCAGATTTTCCTTTTTGCTCTCTTTTCTTCTTCACAAAGAAGCTTCAAATTCCATGAAAAAGAGAATGTTTTTGTATCTCTAATAATGTTTGTTTGTTTTCTAATCATCATCAACAGTTGGTGGAAATATTCCAGTAAATAATATGTAGGTACTTGCACATTAATATCAATTCTAACATTATCATCAAAAAGACATTACATGTCACAGAAATATGCGGCGCAACATCTGCCTCCTCTTTTAAAACCTAAAATTATTCCATCATTGAAAAATATCGACCATCAAGTCAGATACCCGACTACCAGCATATTGGTAAACGATATTGTGCATTTATGGGTGAAAACCTAGGGGAGCTGCAGGAACACGCGCCGATGTCGTTAATTCCAATAAATCACTAAATTGCGGGGGTGTAATACAGTTAATAGCCGGTCAGTTGCACAACTGTCACATAACCTTATATGATCCATTATTTCGGGAACGCTTCAATATTGTATACGGCCCCCTCTTAAGGGATCAAATGCGGGGGAAAGAATAAAAGATTTTTTCGACGATTGATGTGGATCAGGATGTAGGAGTCAATGGGTCAGTAGTTGTGGAATTATGGAATTATTGATTATTGATTGAAAGAGAATCTTTATACGGTTTCAGCTTCATTATTCGTTCTATATGGATTTCCATGTATAGCTGGGAGAGTGGCTGCTTGATTTTTCTGTCCAGCGTTTCAGGTGTATATACCCTGATGAGTTCTTTTTTAATGTATCGCTTTAAGTCCTGAATATGTTTTACACTGGGTTCTTCATTGTCAAGATGTTCTTCATTTACTCATTTTGACCGTCCATCGTTTGAGGATGTCTTTGGAAGTGCTCTTGTTTCAGCTGCAGGTGGTTTTACTAGAATAAGTCTAATTGTCGTAAAATATATCATCTTTCCACTGTATGTGTTCAGATATTTGTTCCTCTATATGATTTCTCATCAGTATCCGGAGATTCGAGATACTTACATCGTTTTTATCTCTGGCATCTTTCTGGGTGAATATCCACAGCATGCTAGCATGCTATTTTAATTTTCATAGATATTTGAAGAAGGTAATTTACTTGCTCGACCATCTCTATAATTTCTATTTTATAGAGCTTTGTCTGTTTGTATGGTGACCTGGTAGAAATGAATTTACACCACGGTCTACAGCTGCAAAGTTCGGGACAAATCTTCGGAACCAAAAGCAGGTTTGTAAAAAACTCAGTACTTGTTTCACATTGCTAGGAACACGCATTGCAGCTATCTTGCCTGGACAAGGAGTGAATCCGTTTTGGCTGACATATGGCCAAGATATTTCACCTCATTGGTGCAAAAAAAAAAACACATTTTCCACGATTAACATGTAATTTGAATAATTTGAGCGTCTTGAAAACCTTATCTAGGTCGTTTAGGTGGTCTTCAAAGGTAGATGACATAACTATCAAGTCATCTAAATAAGCCAACATACCCATATGTGGTAACCCTGAGCGAAATCTTTCAATGAGCCTTTGGAAGGTTGCGGGTGCTGTTTTGAATCCAAAAGGCATAGCATTGTATCGGAAAGTACCAAAAGGAGTTATAAAAGAAGTCTTATCTCGGTCTTCCTTCTTCACTGGTATATGATGGTAACCACTTTTCAAGTCAAGAGTTGTAATGTAGGCATGAGCCTTAGCAGTCGAATGAAATAAATCATCTACTCTAGGTAATGAGTATTGTAACGGAACAGTAATACTGTTCAATCGTCTATAATCAATACACAAGTGGACCAAAACCACTGGAAAAGCATAGGGCGATTCACATTCCTCAGTGCGTTTCTCGTAGCTCGAACACAACAAGTTCGGGACGATATTCGTGAAAAAAGTCATAAAATGCACCCGAAACTGCGGGGAAAAATAACCGAAAAAATTCTAGAAAAAGAACAACCGGCGTAGTTTACCATGCCAAGAAGAATAATAATAATCTTGCCTTTTTTTCCCTGTATAAATAACAGCTGTATTTCACTCTGTCCGAAATGTTAATAGTTCAAGCACGTAGGCCCTCAACCACTATAATCCTAAGGGTGGCGCCCGAGTTTTCCGAAAATTCCGAAATCAACCACTTTCTTACCAGAAAACCAAAGTAGCGCTACAAAGCTACATGCTGACGGTGTAGGAGCTGGACCGATCATGGTTCCTGGAGATTTCTGTTACCGATTAACCTTTACCGTGATCATAACTGTTACCGTACCGTAATCTCGAACCGTTAAATTCCCGCGACTAACCCGACACGCACACGCACTTCGTTCACCCCCCTCACTCTCTGCTTAGCATTTCTTTTTGTTAAACCCGTATTTTGTTTTCTTGCCTTTCCTCATTGTATTATAAATTATTGGGTAAGCAATAAAAACTACTTTCTTGGTTGGATCGTGTGTTTCATTTGTGGGCAATGCGTAGGCACCTCTGGTTTTTCCGTCTCCACCGTTTAAAAGATTTGAAGCTAGAGCACGTGGGCCCTTAACCACTATAATCCTAAGGGTGGCGCCCGAGTTTTCCGAAAATTCCGAAATCAACCGCTTTCTTACCGGAAAACCAAAGTAGCGCTACAAATTTGGACATAATTATCAAGTCATCTAAATAAGCCAACATACTTATTATCCGTTCACAATCCGATGTCCACTGGTACCGGTAAAATTTATCATCTTTCAATGCTATTTGATAGGGAAAGGTGATGAATGTACCTGCACTTGTGGACATCGGATTGTGAACAGGATATATATGTGGTAACCCCGAGTGCAATCTTTCAACGATCCGTTGAAAGGTTGCAGGTGCTGTTCTCAATCCAAAAGGCATAGCATTGTATCGCAAAGTACCAAAAGGAGTTATATATAAAAGAAGTCTTATCTCGGTCTTCCTTCTCCACTGGTATCTGATGGTAATCACTTTTCAAGTCAAGAGCTGTAATGTACGCAGCCTTAGCAGTCGAATGAAGTGAATCAACACACAGGCGCATGTTTAAGTCAGGTTTTGGGACCAAAACAACTGGAAAAGTATAGGGCGATGCACATTCCTCAATGATCCCATTTTCAAGGAGTTCATCGAGTAACTTTTTCAAAATATCCTTTTATGCAGGTATAATACGATGGTGGTTGAAAATAAGGATTATCATTAGTCAACTGAATGATATGCTCAGCGTATGTTGTCATTTCCCTGCCCTTTTCAAATACTGATGGTTGTGATTTTAGCAGGATGCCCTCATTGTAATTTCTCATTAACTTGTGAATTCTTCCCATCGGTATCTTTAAATTGAAACGCTGCCTGAGACACTGCAGAAGAATCTTGAACCCCATGTTCCTTGAAGAAGTTAAAAGTGTGTGAAGGATTATCTGAATCGACATAAACAACCCCATGCTTTCCGGCAACACTGACTTCAACCAATGGTCTATACATTACTGAGACGGTACAAATATCTGTATAAAGAATGTCACCAGGCCCAGGGCTGGGATCACGACAAGTACAATTCTACTATAATTCTACTTTCATGACGTCAAGTTGCCCAGCAACCATCATCATCGCCTGTACTGTACGCAATAAATAGGTCCCAAATGACGTCATGAAAGAAGAATTCTACTCGTTGCGATCCCAGCTCTGCTGCTTATCAATTTCCCATTAAGAATAGCCAAACCAAAGACAAACTGAAAAGCTGACATCTTTCATAGTTCAGAAAAGTCTATTGTCATTTCACTCAGGTCCTTTTTATTGAAAAAGTTTTTCTAGATGAAGTTGCTTGAAATCAATAAATATTTTCCTGTATGCATCAAGAATAAAAACTATTTGATTAATATAAAAGTTCATCAAACAGTAAATAACAACTTCAATTTAAATTAAAGTTCCACATAGTCACATCATCAGGGCAATATTTCTTCATTAAAGTATATAAAGAAACTTTATAGTTTATGGACCAAATGGCCGCGTATCAAATAAAACATCGAAATTCTTCAGAAAGTTAACAGAAGACGATAGCAGCGCCGTATAGCATTCTATGAATCAAAACCAGTTTAAACATATGCACGTTTTTTAGATAAAAACTCAGAAAGGCACGTTTTAAACACAAATATAAATGAAAGATTATAAATAAAACTCCGGCCTTACCCAATATATTATAAGACGGAGCGGCCCCACCGCATTTTGGGACTTGTGTTTATTTTAATGAGGGGACATGTTTCGTTTATTTCCCTCAATCTTCCGTTTTTAGAGTTTTATAACCCCGACTGTTATTCAAGGACACGAGGTGTCTGGGATGAAATTAAAATATTATTGTTATTATTATTGTAACTTACCTATACAAAAATGTCTCTTGCGGCTTTTGGTGGATCAATAATCTTTGTCTGGGGGAAGAAAAATGTCATCATTTGCATTAAATTTTCGGTTTCCTTTGTTCACCATTTGGTCGCACAAACGAAATATGCAAAATTTAAATGCGCTTTCTTTTCAAAAAGGAAAATTCGTGAAAGTATAACGAGGTTCTTGGGAGTTATGTAAACTAGATTGTATTGTTCCTAGGAGTAACTTTAAGGTTTTAAAATAGCCAACTTGAATACTTTACTTTTCAAATTTCTATTTTGCTATAGGTAATTGCTTCATTCGTTTACTAAGTAGGTATGTAATCTTTCAGTTCTCTATAAGCTCTAAGCATACACGATCTAATAAGCTTTTCATGGAACAGAACTCAAAGATTCCGAATTACACCGATATTCTCAATTGTTTCACCATTCAAAAGATGTGGTTTGAATCTTTAATGCTCTCCATGAAGTTGACTGAATAGATTAGATATATTCATATTTGCTTGGTGATAAGCCAGAAGCCAGTTTACCAATGGATGAAAATTAGACTTAAAATCATCCTATGATGGGAGGTTTATTTTTGGTCTTTCTTCAAAACTACCCTAAAACCTTCCAAATTAAATTAAGTATAGGTGCATTTACCTTCGCAAAAACATTTTGACATTCCTCCGACTGAAAACTTTACGGGACTTTGCTCTAATCTCTCTTTAGTGCATCTGCACAAGTTTGAGTAAGAAGACAAGAAAAAAATCCACTACCTGAGCCGTATATAATCCCCTACAGGACATAATATTTAGGACAAAAGGATGCAACGACGACAATGACATAAATATAGCTGCTATTTGTCTTCGTCATCACAATGTCCCGTCCTACCTGACCGCATATAAATATATCGTATTACGTCGTTCATATCTGGATTGTCCTCGAACAATTTGTTGCGGTGTAAAACTGAAAAGGAAAGGAAATACTACGTGGTTATGTTTTTCGTTCTTTTATACGCTCAAATGCGTATGTCTTGCTTGCTTGGGGACAGTCCTCCATCAGTCTATAATCGCTTAATAATAGGTCGCTTTTAAAAGATTTTAGCTGTGACATAATATTTTTGGATGGGATTATACCTTTGCGGCATGTCTTTTTTGAAACATCGATACTTTAGGATCAGCAACTTCATTTAATATGTTAACATTTTGAATGTGGCTAGACACAAAGTCTATTTATGACGACTGGTTGAATTACCTTGACACTAACAAACTCTGGATGCTGATGCACTGTTAAAACTTTCATTTTCTAAAAATAAAGGCTGGCGCGAGTGCGTTTTCCGTGAACACGTAAACCGTAGAGTAAAACCTAATCCAATATAATGCAGACATCCAAATAAATAGGATTTGTTTAGTTCGTTACTAAATGGTTTTTTATTTTTGGGATATGCGTATGTCATCAAAAACGTTTCTGTGGAAAGTGACGAGATCCAGAGTCTTTGTTTAGTGTTCATTTTATTAGGAAGAACGATAATGTTTTTCATAGAAAGGGCGTTTAACTGAATTTGTTATCCTGCCACATCGGATCAGCTCATAATGGTGTGGTTTTTAATTTTTATTGGCTAGAAGTAGGAATTCGAGCCTTAGGATTTATCTGCAACCGCAACTGAAGAAATATAAAATAAAAATCTTCAACCGCGAATTGCAATATCAGCTCTCAAGCCTTCTCCACTGAATTTAGCATGTTCCTTCTATACTCTAGATTCTACAGTTTCTAGATCGCAGAATCGATTAAAGCGGCGTTCACCATTTTCCCTACTATGTTGATTTATTTTTCTTGATCTAGTATTTCATGCCAAGTTTTGTAGATTTTTCAAATCTTATTAATTTAAGGTCTTCTGTTAGTTACCTATCTCTAGATGTCATTCATTAGGTGTTCCAGTAAAACATGGGGGAAATGAAAATCTTAGAGAAGTAACAGTTAAAATTTTCAAAAGCGATCACAAGGTTCAGTGTTATGAATTCTTATGACACTGGGTAGTGTCGGGTTCGGTGATATCTGCACAAACGATGGTCGACGGTGACAGAAGTGCTGGATTTACATAAGCTCTTATCTGGATTTGGAGTGATACCTTGAGGTGAGATCACATGGCCAAGGTACGTAACAGAAGCACAGGAAAAGCTACATTTGGATCGTTTTAGTGCGAATTTGAACATTCGTAGACGGTCAAATACTTGCTGTAGATGCTTCACATGGGATTCAAACGATTCTGACAAAATGATCAGATAATCAAGATATGCAAGTATGTTCAGATCTTGAAGGCCAGAATGGAATTTGTCAATCAGCCTTTGGAACGTCGAGGGTGCATTTCGTAAGCCGAACAGTATTCGTGTGTAACGAAACGTTCCTAGGCTTAACCGTTATCGGGGATAACCAGCGAGGTCAAAGGTCTAGCTATTTCCGAAAAATTCTGGATAAAGCATCCATACCAGGAACACGTCTGCACGAACGACAGTAGTTCTTTAACGTTTCGGGGAGACGATATCTTGGAAATCGCAGTTCTCTTATCTGGAATTTGGAGTGATGCCTTGAGGTGAGATCACATGATCAAGGTACGTGAGAGAAGCGGAGGAAAAGCTACATTTGGATTGTTTTAGTTGGTGTTCGAACATTCGTATACAGTCAAATACTTGCTGTAGATGCTTCACATGGTATTGGAACGATTCTGACAAAATGATCAGATCATCAAGATATGCAAGTATGTTCAGATCCTATGAAGGCCAGAACGGAATCTGTCAATCAGCCTTTGAAACGTCGAGGGTGCATTTTGTAAGCCGAACGGCATTCGTGTGTGACGAAACGTCCCAAAAGGACAGATGAAAGTGGTTTTGTCTCTATCACTAGGCTTAACCGTTATCGAGTGATAATCATCGAGGTCAAAGGTCTGGCTATTTCCGTAAAATTCTGGATAAAGCGTCTATACCATGAACACTTCTGCAGGAACGACAGTAGTTCTTCAACGCTTCGGGGAAGCGATATCTTGGAAATCGCAGTTATCTTATCTGGATTTGGAGTGATAGCTTGAGGTGAGATCACATGACCAAGGTACGTAACAGAAGCACAGGAAAGGCTACATTTGGATCATTTTAGTTTGAATTTGAACATTCGTAGACGGTCAATAATATTTGCTGTAGATGCTTCACATGGAATTTGAACGATTCTGACAAAATGATCAGATCATCAAGATATGCAAGTATGTTCAGATCTTGAAGGCCAGAATGGAATTTGTCGATCAGCCTTTGGAACGCCGAGGGTGCATTTCGTAAGCCGAACGGCATTTGTGTGTAACGAAACGTTCCAAAAGAACAGATGATAGTGGTTTTGTCTCTATCACTAGGCTTAACCATTATCGAGTGATAACCAGCGAGGTCAAAGGTTTGGCTATTTCCGAAAAATTCTTGATAAAGCGTCTATACCATGAACACGTCTGCAGAAACGACAGTAGTTCTTTAACGTTTCGGGGAGGCGATATCTTGGAAATCGCAGTTATCTTATCTGGATTTTGAGTAATACCTTGAGGTGAGATCACATGACCAAGGTACGTAACAGAAGTACAGCAAAAGCTACATTTGGATCGTTTTAGTTCGAGTTTGAATATTCGTAGACGTTCAAATACTTGGTGTAGATGCTTCACATGGGATTCGAACGATTCAGACAAAATGATCAGATCATCAAGATATGCAAGTATGTTCATATCCTGAAGGTTAGAACGGAATCTGTCAATTAGCCTTTGGAACGTCGAGGGTGCATTTCGTAAGCCGAACGGCATTCGTGCACATGCACCGAATTAGAAAATTATGATATATAAGAATGTCAAACCCAAACCTGCTGATGGAACAAAAACGAGTTCCAAAGTATTGAAATGAATTTGAATTCTAACAGACAATTATAGTAGTTTGTCAAGAATATTATGTGTTGGCCAGTTCAATCCTATCATTTTCTTTTGTAAAAAGGTGTATCCATAATACTATCCCCACAAAATATCATCGCGCTAAGTTCCATCAAAATCAATAATTATTTTGTCAATAGACTAAACGTCAAATTTTCACCAAACAAATCACTCGCGCGACACCCAAAAATCCATCTAATACCGGTCTAAATTTAACCCAAAACCAACTTTGCTCGCTTCCCTTTTTATCCGCGAAGGGTGGAAGACAAATGGGGGGGGTTGAACTGCTCTATAGCGCGGGCACGAGTCTGACGCTTCCGTTTCCACAAACCTGGAAACAGCCTGTTGTCATGTGTGTGACTTCTGGATTCCTCAAAATTTAAATATAAGCTTCCGCACTGAAAAAACATACCCGCGAGCTTATTATTTGTTTTTTATGTGTAGGGGAGTTTTTTTTTTTTTTTCACTTTACTATTTCGTAATGCGTCAGGCGTCACGCGCTTACATTAAGCCCTAAATTAGGGTTTTTTTTTGTTTACGTTTTATATCCGCAACTAGTTTTTTGAGGGTGTACAGACCACCGTATTTTCGTTGGTAAAAATATCAAATATGTATAAACTACCGGATGTCACGACGAAAGGCTTCCAGTGTATAGAATTTCTCCTTCTGTGTCGGCCCGATGGAAAAGGGCTTGTCGCTAGGCCAATCTACCTTTGACATACCCATTGTCTATTACACATTTAAAATATTAAAAAGGGCGCATTTGAATTTTAAATTTTATGCTTGGATAACTAATAAATGTTAATTTTTTATTTTTGTTCGGTTACCATTCCAGTTATATCTGCTGCATATTGTCTATTTAAAAGCTAATAATGCACACCCAGCTAGGTATTTAAAAGATTTTATGAAAATTTTAATGTCTTTCTTGACGTTTGTAGCAGCCATTTGCGTGTCGAGTAATTAGAATTTATTATTGTGGTTGAAGTTGATTAGGGTTTTTAAAAAATAATTATACATAGGTACCTCTATACGTACCTATAGAGGAATCTATAATAATATATAAGTCAAAATATTTTATGAAGTGTTTAAAAAGTTTGAAAAATAATAATTGTATATGAAAAACTAAAAGAATCTTTGATGTAATATTGATTTCTGTATTATAGGCATTTGTAAGAATATCACAACATGTAAATGAAACCGGACATTCAATGGATTTTCAAAATGCAAAAGTTTTAACAACAGAAAGCAATTTTTCAAGGAGATGTTTTTTAGAGATGAGGGGTAGACCGCAGGTCAGTTATTGTACACCAGATTGCAGTTCTAGGGGAAATCATCCATGATTTCCTCTGATTTCTGCTGATTACCCGTAAGATTACCCAAGAGTTCCCCTGATTGCCTCTGATTACCCGTAAGATTGCCCAAGATTTCCTCTGATTTCTATAGAATTTCTTTAATGGTGTATTGTTCTTCATTTTCTGAGTCATTTTCATGGGGAACTATCACATTTGCCTCTATATTTCTTAAAACAAGATGTTGAGAGCATTTTCAATAAACGAAATCCCCAATTCCTCCATATTATTAATCCAAAAATCGATGTTGAGAAAACATCGATGTTTTAAAATCAATATTTTCTTAACATCGATATCAGGTTTCGATGTTTTATCGATATCGAAACATCGATGTTTTCAGTTGGATGGGCATCCCTAGTTAGATGTAGGGTAGGTAAGGGCCGAATTTATAGTCGTACCTTGGGTCTTCCTTGAAAAAATTTTGGAGGGAGGTGGAAAAACATAAAAAACGCAATATCTCGAAAACGGACCCCCTTTGCGACCTAAATATGACGACCCGAGAGCTTTCAGCCCGAGTTGGTGATATATTTAGCCCCCCCATCAATGGGGGGAAAATTTTTTTGGAGCCGATTCGGACGAAATTTGGAATGTAGGTGAAAAGTGTCTGAAAAAGTTGAAATTTCAAGTTTGAGCCTTCTACGACTTACCGAAAAGGTTTTAGCTCCTATCCCCCCAATTTTGAAAAAGGACGTGAAATGGGGTATACGCGCCCTGCATTTAATTTTCCGAATTTCGAAAAATGAAAATTTTCTTCGGATAGAGGAGCAAAAAATACGTCAAAAATGTCTCGAGGCATTTTCGGCCCCGACGGTTCCTAAGCCCGCAAAAAAATAAAAAAGATTTTTCTATACGAAAATTTTGGGGACCTGACACGACGCCACTTTTTCACTTATAACTTTGGTGATTTCGAACCGATTATCTCGAATCTGGTTTCTTTTGAAAGAGCATTAAATTACCTACAAATTTGTTTCATACTGATATCCCAGGTTGTTCCCGTGGAGGGATAACTCTCATAAGCTTTTTTCTAGTTCTCAATGAGAATAATGAGATCTGCAAATTCAAGATTCGGGTTGCTAGGATGGCTAAAAGTATTTTTCAGGAACCTTCAAAGGTCGTGAATTTAGAATGGACACTTGTGACAAGTTAGTCATGTCAATTCTAAACGTTGAAGGTCTCCTTGAGGTCTGAGGAAACCTAAAAAAGCAACTATGAATTCGGCCCTAACGGCCGGTCTCTCAATAGCAATTCACCACCGGGTTAAGCACCACTCCATTGCAACTGGACACGTAGGGGCCGATTTCTCAATAACGAGTCTCTTCCGGGTTAGTTTTAACTCCAGGCTGAACTTGTCCAGTTGCTTTGTTTACCTTGGAGTTATGCTTAACCCCGAGGGGACCTGCTATTGAAAAACCGGCCCTAAGACACGTTTACCCTGGAGTTAAAACCAACCCAGAGGTGATTCGCTACTGAAACTGACCCTAAGTGTCGCGGCGCCGAGTGACAGACACTTGACGTCGATAAAGAGGACAAAAGTAAAAAAGCGCTGCTGCCATATCGCACAAAAAGTTACTGCCGTTAGTAATATTTTAATTGTTTTCACAATATATTTTCTATATTTTCAGCATAAAAACTAAAAATTTAAGTAGGTTAAAAATTGTCTAGTTTTCTGGGGGGGGGGGGGGGTTAATTACCCCCCCTCCCTGTATATGCGCCCCTAACTCATCATGATTTAGATCAGTCATTATATTGTGTACAGTTTGAATTCGGTCAATTGTAGGTACCTATATAGTCTAAGACTACTCCCCCCCACTTGTTGGGTCTGCTTAATTCAATATAAAAGCTAAATTTTTTAATGCTACTTACCTGGACTCTGCGCTATAACTTATACATGAAGTACAACACACGTAACCGAGCACCTATAATTTTATTTTGATAATGGATATAATAAAACATAACATAACCTCAATTTCTAAATATTTTTGAAAACTGCGCACGCGTTAGATCTAGAAATTGACTGATTGCTTTGAGATTTCTTATAATTTACTTAAGATTTCTCCCGATTTCCTTGAGGTTGCCCCTGATTTTCTTAAATTTTCCCCTGATTGCATTTGATTTCCTCTGATTTCCTCTTAATTTTCTCTTGATTTCCCCTGATTTCTCCCAATTTTTACACTAGATTTCCCTTGCGGTTTACCCCTCGGGTAAATCTTTATCGTTCTTAACTACTGCATGAACATAGGCGCCGGAACCATGGGGGCAATCGGGGCTTTAGCCCCATGGTAAATTTTCTATGGGGCGGAGGTGAAAATGTATCGAAAGTTTTGAAGTCGATTTTCTCAAAAACGATGCCTCGTGGAGGAGTAACTCTAATAAGCTTTTTTGTAGTTCCCAATGGGACCTACAAGTTTTGTATTTAAGGTTTTTCTTCCAGGTTCTTCGTTTTCCCACTAGGATGCTTTGAAATTTGAAAAAAATAAAAATAAAGACGGTTTTGATCTTTTTTGTCGCATAGCGGTCTAAGGGGATCCCAAATATCTCCTAAATTTCAGTTCAGTTTATTTTATTTTTTCAAAATACGTCCCAAAAATACCGTGAAATTACGAAAATTTCGCGCCTGTGGCGGAGCTTTAAGGATTTTTCCCATAGTAATTTTGAAATTCCGGCGCCTGTGCATGAATTTTGTCTAATATAGGAATCTCTTTTTTAAAATAAACTGAATGAACTATTCTTCTGATTGCATGTTTATCCTGTTCTTCAATTACAATTTTTCTTCTTCCCGGTGATGTTTTTGGAGAAGTGAAATTTCCATTTTTTGATTCACTGACAATCCTGTATACACTTTTCAGATTAACTGCCGCCATATTTGAACACATTTCAGTAATTCTAACAACGGTAACTTGAGGATGTTGGTGGTCAAGAACGTTGTACACATTCGAAATAATTCCCTTTTCTGTAAGAGTAAAAGGACAATAATTACTGATTAAATTCTTTTAACAGCAAAAAATTCGGGAGAACTTGCGCACCAGCCATTTTTCAGTAGATTCTCAAAATCTTGATCAGGTACTCAAAATGGAATAATCTATTTAATGCCTACCTGTAGTTTAGGTATATGTATAGGTAGGTACCTACACTTACCTATAATCAATCCCATATACCTACCACCAAGTTTTAATAGAATATTTATACCCCAGTCAATACCTGACTAATAACAATAATAGATGTACAGCGATATGCATAATATAAGCGTTAAGAGAGAGTGAGAGATATTATTATTGTCATGTTTCAGTCGAGACATGGCAGAACATACCTCTTATTCTAATCATAGACGCATTTTTTATGCATATACAATTATCCCTATACATTTTAAAATTTAATATTAACTTATTCGAATAGTATATAGGACGCCTATGGCGAGGCGGTTATGACATTGATTTGCGATAGTCTCGCATTTCCAAACAGACTATAATTCAAAATACTTTATGAAGTGTTTAAAAAGTTTGAGAGATAATAATTGTATGTACTTGATATGTAATATAGAGGGTGTCACGAAAGGTTTGACACAAACTTCAAGGGATGTTAGATCTTTTCTTTCTTTTTGTTTTTTGTTTATTTTTGAGCAAAAAATAAACTGGTTAGATTTCAGGTTATTCTAAACCAATTTTTTTTTTTATGGAGTTCGTGGTTCGCCTGAAATGGTTTTCGAATTTTAACTTGAAAACGAAGCAGCATACGGAAAAAAATTTAGAGACAAAAACGTTGTATTTTTAAGTGTTCTATCTAGAAGACATATCCTAATTAGAAATAAATATACTGGGCGATGTTTTTCGTGCTAAAAACCATCCGACATGACCTGTGGGCACGTCCCTCGAATTATTAGGTCAACTCTGAGCTGTCCAAAAGATACCCCATAAAGATGTCAATAAACTGTGAAAATTTCATTAAATTCGTCCAACGCATTTCTGAGAATTAATAAAAAAATTGACTTTTATTTACAAAGTCTAACACCCTGTATCTGGAAAACGATGCATTTCCGGAGATATGTTTATTGAAAAAAAAAACTTAATTTTCACGAGATCTACCATCCTTAGAAGTTTGCGACAAACCTTTCGTGACACCCTGTAACATGTTATCCTCAAAAGGAGTTTATACAAACTTCTGTATGCCATTGAGCATCAAATAATCTTTTTGATGTCATAATTAGGTTGAGTTATGTATCAACTTATACACCTCTATATAGAGAGAAATTAAAATAATTAAAAATGTTTTTTTCTTTCCGAATTTATTACCTCTAAACAAAAAGCCAAACTCCCAAAACCTTTGCGGTAATACGTTCGATTCCACCTAACAAGAATGAATATAAATATTTATAAACAGAAAATTCTATTTTTGTAAGAAACGTCGTAAAGCTGCCTCTACTTCGCGCTAACCTTTTATATCTTTCCCGCACAGGTCGAATTGAATTTGGAAAAGTTATACTACCGTTTCTATAGGTATAACATAATGTACCGATCGATTTTACTTCAAGTTTTATTAAGAATTTTCTTCCTCGATAAACGGAAATAAAAGGGAATATATATAGAGGGTTGCTGATGATAAATAATATTCAATTTAATAACTGATACCATGTATTTATCAACAAATTGTGTAGTATGATACATTACAAAATTATTTTTACATTACCTTGATTAATGATTTCAAATTTCAATTAATTGTTTAAAAAGTCCTATATGTATAGATATTAATTTATCATAGAGTGAATTTATTATTTTGTCCATATACCTACCTGAATGAGTAATGTAATTTCAAAATAATAATTTGTATCTGCATAATTAATTAATTTATTACCAGCTTTTACATCAATAAATACTTTATACCTATAAATTGGAAAAAGGAATAAATAATAATTAATTTTAACACATATACAATAAATATATGCTCATATTCAACTATCAAATCATCATCCCTATAATCATTCATTATCCCTATAATCCCTATTAGGTAGGTATATTATCTTTCATGTAATGTAACTCTATACCCATTTATCTAGGTACTCCTACTACTATCTATCTTAAAAGTATCCATTTTACATGAATCATATAAATTGTCAACGTTGTTAACTATACCCCAATGTTCAGTTATTTTTGTAAAACATTTAAATTTCTCCTCTAATACAAACGTCCACATTTAAATTTTATATTTCAACATCGAATTCGTTTTAATTTCAACTATATAAACCAATACAAATCCGAACAGGAGGGGCTCAAAATGCTACTAGGTAATTATCCCGATTTTGATTGCCGAATTTAAATCATATTATAAATTTATATAAACAAGATATCGGCTTCGCCTCTTCAGATCTTTTAATTGCTAGTGTAAATTTCATTGCGTGATTTTATGTCATATTTTTATTGTTGAAAGCAAAATGTAGGCCAAACAACGTATTAAAAGCTGCGAGAGATCGATACAATCGCAACCTCCGGGCGTAATCCGAGCGTTAAATCATTCAAGCTCCGATCACGGATCCCTTTTTAAGGGCATATACGTTCGCCCTAACGGGAACCGACTCCGACTGCCGCGTTATGCTTTATGGTTATGAAATTTCTGGGCGTATTTCACGGGGCGTGGATTATAAGAGAGCAACAAGTGTAATTTTATTTATGATTGGTAAACGCCGCCCCAGCTGTCATAACCGCTGCCGTGGCTGGTCCTTCGAGCCGGTCGTTCGTCATATTCTGCGCCTGCTCTGGGAAGCCCCTTCATATTTCGTGCCCCACTCCTTTCATATCTCATTTAATAATATCTCGACCTATGTTAGTCAGGCTCCCACCCCAACCCAACAGTTTACAACCGCGCGATGTATTCGAACGAGCGGACGTGCCCGTCGTCGCCGTCTTCGCTTCTTCTTCGGTATTTGTTAGCTCGTTTTATTCATTCCGGTATTTGGTTTTCAGATGGCCTTGAAGGCAACAACGGAGTCTTGCCCGAGGTGCTTATGTGTCAACGTTGCCAAGAACAGTTCACAGAGCTGCCCGAGTATTTAACGCACAAAGTCGAGTGTGACAAAAAGGCGATTAAACATGACGACCCCGGTGCGCATTCCGACCCGGAAGATATGGTCGTGTCCGAAGATGACGAGGACGATGAAGAAATCGGCGGTAAAAGGCTGGAGCGAATGCGGCGCCACCGGCAAGACGCCGCAAACAATAATAGTGTCGACGAAAGTTCACCGGACGAGAATCAACTCAGTTTTCCTTTCCCCGTACCTCCAGCCGCTCCCGGGCACGTTACTTTGGAAGCACTACAAAACACTAAAGTGGCGGTTGCGCAATTTGCAGCTACAGCAATGGCGAACAATACTGACAACGAAACCGCCTTACAAGAACTCGCCGTTCTACAATCCACTTTATTCACCTTGCAGCATCAACAAGTACTGCAGCTGCAGCTAATAAATCAGCTTCAACATCAGCTGCAAATAGACAGAAATAAGGATGATGAACAGCAAAGCGGTTCACCTCCACCATCGGAAAATGAGGCACCTAATTCACCAGAAGAAATGCCTCAATCCCCTCGACCTAATAAAGAAACAATAATCGAACAATCATCAATACCAGTGCCGCCACCTACATCTGAAGTGCCCATTAAAGCCAGTAGTAGTACTCCGTCACCACGAATACAACCGGAAATTAGTCATGCATCCAATCTACCTCTTCAAATTCAATCTCCAATGTGTTCCATATCATCTTCTTTGGCATCTACAATAATAACTCATAGCAATGACCCACCTTTACAAGAAGAACCAAATACATTGGAAATGCTTCAAAAACGTGCCCAAGAAGTTTTAGATAACGCAAGCCAAGGCCTACTAGCAACAAACTTAGCTGATGAATTAGCATTTAGGAAAAGTAAAGGTTCAATGTCTCCATATGACTCCAAAGGAAGAAACGAGCCATTTTTCAAACATCGCTGTAGATATTGTGGAAAAGTGTTCGGCTCCGATTCGGCCTTACAAATTCATATTCGTTCCCATACCGGAGAACGTCCTTATAAGTGCAATGTGTGTGGTAGTAGATTTACAACAAAAGGTAATCTTAAAGTTCATTTCCAAAGACATAGTCAAAAATTTCCGCATATCAAAATGAATCCAAATCCAGTTCCTGAACATTTAGATAAATATCACCCTCCTTTATTGGCGCAACTTGGTCAGCAACCTTCCTTATCACCTGGCGGACCTCCACATCCCCCCCATTTAGGTTTTCCTGGAGCGCCTCCATTTCCACCCACATCTTTGCCTCTTTATCGTCCCCCAATTCCACCCCCACCAGATTTATTAAATAGTAGACTTCAACCGACATCTCTCACACCTCCTCATAGATTATTCAATCCTCATCCGTTATTTATTAAACGTGAAGAACAAGAAGTTGCAGCTGATTTGCGAAAGCCTCACAGATCTCCTTCACCTATACGTGAAAGTTGTCCAATGAAAACTGAGTCAGATACTGAGGAGCGTAAACAAGACAATAAAATGTCTGAAGTTACTCCAAAGCAAGAGCCAAATGATATTGAAATTGACCACGATATAACTGAGCCTGAGAGGTATGGGTCTCCGAATGCATTTGATGATTGTAGCAATGATAGTCGATTTAGTAATGAAGAAGATATGAATGGCCCTGATGATAATAGATCGGAAATGCAAGACGAGCCAGAAAATCTATCTAGCAGATCTAATATAATGTCAACACCTTTAAGTATTGCCACAGGACAAAGGTTGCCTGCAAATTTTTCTTTTGGACAACAAAACTCGCCCCCTAGCAGTACTTCTTCTGGAAGTTTAGGACATTTTCCCACCACACAACTACACGATATCACAAAAGATCCTGCAATTTACACTAATTTACTGCCTAGGCCAGGAAGCAATGATAACTCTTGGGAAAGTTTAATAGAAGTCACCAAAACCTCGGAAACTAGTAAACTTCAGCAACTTGTAGATAATATTGAACACAAACTTTCTGATCCAAATCAATGCGTGATTTGTCATAGAGTTTTATCTTGTAAAAGTGCTTTGCAAATGCACTATAGAACCCATACAGGAGAAAGGCCTTTCAAATGCAAAATATGTGGCCGCGCATTTACGACTAAAGGTAATTTAAAAACTCATATGGGAGTGCACAGGGCCAAGCCACCAATGCGAGTGCTCCACCAATGTCCAGTTTGCCATAAGAAGTTTACCAATGCCTTAGTTCTACAGCAACATATCCGTCTACATACAGGCGAACCTACTGATCTCACACCCGAACAAATTTCAGCTGCAGAAGTTAAAGACTTTCCATCACCAGGTGCTTTTCCAAACATGCATCCATTCCTAGGTCAAGGATTTCCACTGCCCGGATTATCTCCATTAGGACATGGAATGCCTTTTCAAATGAAATTTGACAAAGACGGAAGGTCGGAACATGAAAGTATGGAAGATGACGATGACGATGATGATAACATGAGTGCTATTACCGATATTCAAAATATGCCACCTTTTTCTTCCTCTCCCTCGGGAAGCAACAACCATATCAATCCTAACGTTTCGCAGTTTACAAATAGTGACTTGAACTGTTCAACTGAAGACTTGAGCTGCAATCGACCAATGTCGCCACCCCCTAGTATGCAGAACGGCGAAAAATCTCCTAATCGTTCAGTGACTAGTCCTGAGGGCAGCGAAATTCAGTCGCCACAAAACCGGATGACAACTACACCCGTCCATGTAAGTATTATTTTGAATTGTTTTTTAGTAAATTTATTTGATTTTTGGATTATGTTTAGATGCCTAGGCCGCCTTCCTCGCAACAAGCCAGCAGTCCAGCACCGTCGGACTGCAATTCAATGGGGGCCTTAGATTTGACGCCTAAACAAAATCCGAATCAACCGCTGCCCAGTGCGAGTCCTGGACCGAGTCCTGGACCTCCCCCGTCACTCTTTTCTGCTTTCGGACTTTTGCCCCAAGTTTCGCAAAACTCTTCGCCGCTCATGACCTCAGCACTGTCGTCGTTAACCTCGTCTGTTCTCACTTCCACCTCGTTCAGCCCTTTGCGATTGGCTGTTGGACCTGGAGCAAGTTTAGGTAAGAATATTTTGTATTATCTATATTCTCAACTTTTTAAGAGGTGACTTATTTATTAGTTTACCTACGAGCGTGCGGTAAAGTGCACTTTACCGCACGTTTTTGCAAATGGAAAGTATCACTTTACCGCGGTAAAGTAAAATTTAATATTTTCAATCAGAAATCCTCTCTTTTTCAGAAAATGGATTTTTGATCATTTCTATATCTAATCTAATTTCATTAATTAATCTGATTCAATATTTAATTTTATCAATGCCTTTTTTTAGAGATGCAGATGCTCATAGGTAAAATTTTGTACCTAACACATGCGGAAAGTGCCTTTACCGCCCTTAACGGCTTGACCGAACTCGGCTCCGCGTCGTTCGGTCAACTGCCGTTGCGTGCGGTAAAGTATCACTTTCCGCATTTGTTAGGTAAATAACTAATACCTACTTCGATTATTTTATGTTATAATTCTGTTTGTCTGTTATCAAAAATAGGGATTTTTATTGAGACCTTAACATGTAATTATTTTCTAGGGCGTGGTAACACTACCTGTAACCTTTGCTTCAAGACCTTTGCATGCCATTCAGCCTTGGAAATCCACTACAGGAGTCACACAAAAGAGCGGCCATTCAAATGCACCGTCTGCGATAGGGGGTTCTCGACAAAGGTAAATAATTTTTGCTTCCATTCAGCTTATTGTACCTAATGTCACAGCGGGAACATATTATGAATCTAAAAATGAAAAAATTGTTAAGGCCGAATCATAATTTATAAAATTTGATTGAGATGTTGTTTCGAGACAATAGAGTCTTAAATTAACTACTGGCACTGGTCCAAGTATAAAGTTATGTCGTCTGTCTAAGTGGTCTATTTTTGATGGAGAGAACTCTTATATTTTTTATGTCAAAATGTACTTTTTAACTTGTCGTCATTAAGATCCGTTAGCGATTGCCACGAAAAATGCAGACGGGATTCTTCAGAATTCAGAAGTTTATTTTCGTCGGCAATTACTCAATATTTATTGCAGTATGTTCGTTTTCGATTGATAAAAAAAAAAGTCCTCCGCTATTTAAATGGCGCATTCTTCTAGCAGCTTTCTTGAACTTTGGGCCTATTTTTAAACGCAATATTATTCATCCCGTTGAGCAGAAAATAGTCACTGGGTGCATTAACTGCATTCTTCACTGCCGTAATAATTACAAATGAGATTCATAACAAGCCTATTCATTTATCTTTGCGGTCCTTTTGTTTTCATAGAATTATTCGTGGACTAATTATTTTCTTAAATGTTTTATTATATTTAACTATGCCTCCCACACATTCGCAAGGGAGCATGGTGCATCAGTGCCTAATTCCTCTCTGGTCATCAAAGTTCAAGCCTGAAAATACTTGGATAAGAGAAAGGTTCTGGACCCATGCTCATAGAAACGTTTGACAAGCCTTCATGTTATTCCAAAATTAAGGTTGATAGAAACTACTAACCCTTACCGGCCTTTATATATCCGCAATCTTTTCGTGAAGAATCCAGAATAAACGCGATAATCTTCTTGCCCGAATAAAGCAGTATTTTCTAAATTCCAAATTAGATTCTGTATATGCTGGCGAACGCGCCACACTGACCTCCTCTTAAGGTTGATCGTCCCAATCAACTTTGCGCCCATAGTATTTCTTCAATCTGTCCAAATGTACAACTTTCATCTTACTCCTGGTGTTGCGCTGAACTCGCTCAACCAAATCATTAATCCTCTTGATTATTCTGTAGGGTCCTTCCAATGCTGAAGACTATTTTGGCGACACTCCTTTCTTTCTTGTTGGATTATACAGCTACACCAAATCCACCTTCTTGAAATCCAGCTGAATTGGCTTTTAAGTCGTATCTGGCCCCCATTTCTTGAATTACCTCGCATACGAAAATTGATATGATTTCGAATCTTCCTATTCAATTGACGTTGCTGTCACTGTCATTATTGTCATTCGAATTCGAATCCACTTACGTATGCGAGAATGTTCAAGAATTGACCGCCGGGTCTTCATTCGGTCACTGGCCAGCTGAATATGCTCCCGAGCAAAATCATGTATCCCCAAAAGTCGTGTTCTTACTTCATCGGCATAATCTCGAATGTCTTTTTGTTGTTCTTCAAGTATTCCCAACATCAGATCGCAAGGTAACCTGAGTTCCCTTCCAAAAAGGATTCTAGCTGGACTTTCACCTGTTGACTCGTGAACAGCTGCTCTGTAAGCCATTAAAAATCGAGGCAAGTGTTTGTCCCAATCTCGCTGGTTCTTTGCGACCACTTTTGTCAGATGTTCCTCTATGGTCTTTTTAAATCGTTCTACCATGCCATTGATGCCATCAGACTGTGGATGAGAAGGTGTTGTCCTTGTCTTATTCCCATGATCTCACAAAAGATGGCAGATTCGAAATTTCGTCCCTGATCTGCATGTAACTCTAGTAGCACATCTCTGAGTGGCACACCATGACGACTAAAAACGTTTTCCACTAGCCACCTGGGCAATTATTGTATTATGTCAATGTCACAATATCTGGAAATGACGTCTAATTGGATTTGATTCGTTGAAAAATTCAAAATTTTGATTATTCTCAGTTGATGACTCTAATTCAGGAGCCAAAAAAAACGGAGTCCATTATTGCGTTATTTTTGTTTGCTATCTTTTTTGGTCCTTTTCCAATTCATAATCGAAAAGAGACAGATATGCTTTCTGGCAAAGTTGTCCATTCATTTAGACAGTTTTGTTAACCATTCTTTTGTTTTTCAATTGTATTATGTCAATGACACAATGTCTGAAATGGCGTCTGAATGGATTTGATTCGTTGAAAAATTTAAAATTGAGATTATTCTCGGTTCTTGAATCTAATTCAGGAGCCAGGAAAACATAAGCGAATATTTCGTTATTTTTGTTTGCTATTTTTGTTGGTCCTTTTTCAATTCATAGTAATCGAAAAGAGACAGATATACTTTCTGGCAAAGTTGTCCATTCATTTAGACAGTTTTGTCAGCCATTTTGTTGTTTTTCAATTGTATTGTATTATGTCAATGTGATAATGTTTGAACATAGCGTCTGGATGGATTTGATTCTTTGAAAAGTTCAAAATTTTGATTATTATTGGCTCTTGAATCTAATTCAGGAGCCAGGAAAACGGAAGCCATTATTGCGTTATTTTTGTTTGCTATCTTTGTTCTTCCTTTTCCAATTCATAGTAATCTAAAATAGACAGATATACTTTCTGGCAAAGTTGTCCATTCATTTAGACAGTTTTAGTAAGCTATTTTGTTGTTTTTCAATTGTATTATGTCAATGTGACAATGTCTGAGAATGGCGTCTAAATGGATTTGATTTGTTGAAAAATTCAAAATTTCGATTATTCTCGGTTCTCGAATCTAATTCAGAAGCCAGAAAAACGGAAGCCATTATTGCGTTATTTTTGTTTGCTATCTTTGTTGGTCCTTTTCCAATTCATAATAATCGAAAAGAGACAGATATACTTTCTGGCAGAGTTGTCCATTCATTTAGATAGCTGTCAGCCATTGTGTTACTTTTCAATTGTATTAGGTGAATGTCACAATGATTGGAAATGGCGTCTGAATGGATTTGATTCGTGTAAAAATTCAAAATTTTGACTAATCGGCATTTTGTCAACCATTTTGTTGTTTTTCAATTATATTATGTCAATGTCACAATGTCTGAAAATGGCGTCTGAATGGATTTGATTCGTTAAAAAATTCAAAATTTTGATTATTCTTGACTCTCGAATCTAATTCAGGAGCCAGGAAAACAGAAGCGATTATTGCGTCATTTTTATTTTTTTTTTTTTTTCTATCTTTGTTGGTCCTTTTCCAATTCATAATAATCGAAAAAAGACAGATTATACTTTCTGGCAAAGTTCTCTATTCATTTTGACAGCTGTCATTTTACTACTTTTCAACTGTCAAATGTCAATGCAATGTCCAAAAATGACATCTGAATGAATTTGATTCAAAATTTTTATTATTCCCGGCTCTTGGAGTGGAAACAAGAAGCGGTATTCTCGGTGCTCAAGTGACTCAATCATAGACTTTAAATAAGAGAGCGAGAGATAACATAGAGAACACAATGGGTAAGAAAGAGATGCCAGAGAGGCTGAGGCCTTTTTGTACTGTTCTAACATTCAAGATTTTTCTTCAATAGAAAAGAAGAAAATAACTCAGTTCCTAATTTGACAGAAATGGCAGTTGAAACTGATTTGAAAAATTTCTGAAAAAAACAATCCAAGTGAAAGCCTGAAATAAGAGAAACATGACAATCTGAAAAATTGAATGAAAGAAAAAGAGATAGAGATTAAATAGGATGAAAAAAATTGTAAAACAAGTTTTGATTATTCCTGACGCGCTTGAGTACCTTTGCAGCCAAATGAAAGATTTGAAATAAGAAAGGGATAAGAATATAAGAAATTGAACGTACAAGAAAGAAATGAAGATAGAGTGGAATACAAAAATTGTAGCACGAATTCGTCTGAGTTCTGAATAGGCTAATAAATTGCGTAGGCTAATAAATTTTGTGTTTGAAAAATCAAAAACCTGGAATAATAAGAGAAAGAAAATGACAAGTATTAGAAATTTAATGAGTGAAAGAGAGATGAAGATAAAATAGAATGAGTACAAAGGACTAATAAAGCGGGAAATTTAACAAGAAAGAATGAGATGGATATAAAGTAGGTAAAAATCATTGTGAGACGAATTTTCATTATTTTTGGCACTTGCCTTGAGTGTCCTTGTAATTTATGTGTCTGACCAATCAAGAGCTTGGAATAATAAAGTGGGTGACAGCAATACAGAAATTGAATAGGTTAGAAAGAGATAGAGAAAAGTGGGCATAAAACTATATAATATAATTTTTGGGAATTCCCGGCGCCTGAGTGAATCAATGATGGGCTTGAAATAAGATAGTGATAGACGACATAGGCACAGGCATAAAGACTATAAGTAAGAAAGAGTCGGATATAAAGTAGGGCATAGAAATTTGTTTTTATTTGTAATCAAGAGCCTGGAATATTAAGAAAAAGATTATTAAAAAGAGATCAAAGATAGCGCTGTTGTCAAATTTTGATTCTTTTCGGCTCCAAAACTCAAATAATTAAAAAGCACATAGACTATCTTAATAATGAAAAAAGCCTCTGGGTCTCTTTCCAATGAAAGTGATGGCTTCTGAAATAAAAAACATTTATTTGTATTGAGTTTTAAGTTGGCTTTCCGGAAGCGGTCAAAGACTTCTTCCAGGTTATTGAGATGTTCTTGGAAGGAATTTCCCATGATCATAACATAGCTGGAGCATTACATAATCCGAAAGGCATTACGTTAAACTGGTATGATCCGCTTCTGGTACTGAAGGCAGTTCTCTCTTTGTCCTCTTTGTGTATTGCCACTTGCTAGTATCCACTTTATAGATCCAAGCTGGAAAACCATTTGGAGCCCAATAGAATTGTTAATGTATCGTCTATCCTCGGAAGAGGCAAGCTGTCCTTCTTGGTGACGTCATTAAGCCTACGGTAGTCCACACAAAATCTAAGACTTCCATCTTTCTTTGTGAGCAATACCTACTAATGGCGCAGACCATGGACTATTCGACTCTTCAGTAATTCCCTCTTGAAGCATTCATCAATTTTGGTTTTGACTCTCGTGATTGTCAAAAATTAGAAAGGTTTTCTTTGGTGCAGGACGTATGTTTAATGAAGTGCCTCACAACGCTTGGAAACAATTCACGCGTCATCCATCCAGAATCGCAAACCAATCCCAAAGTACCAGACGGTGCTCCATAAGTCATTCAAGGATTAAACTTTTTTCGTGGATAAGCCATGACAGGTGGTATTGTATTCCCTGATGCGGATATAACACAGCAAGTGGTGACCTGAGTCCTTATTCTTGAAAAAGGGGAGCAACGTTCCCAGGAGAACGAGTGTTCCGTCTTTCTTAATGATATGCAAATGATAATATAAGTAACAGAGACAAAACACTCGTTCTCCTGGGAACGCTGTTCCCCAGTTTCAAGAATAAGGACTCAAGTAAACCTCGTTCGGAAGAGACCTTCTTGATCCCTTTCTGGACAACAATCTTTTTCGGTTTTTGGACGGTTATAGTACCACTACAAAAATTTTCATACTTGCCTTTTCACATTTTCATAAACCGTTTAAAATTTTAAATTGTATCTCTCAGCGGCTTGTGTTAAATATATCTTCTCTTCGGTGCAGCTCTCATGGATTGTTCATCAAATTGGCCTTTAGTGCTTTTTCGATGACGTCCTCGAGCCATATTTTCTGGAATAAAAATTAAATTTCCACAGAAACAATCACTTTTTTAACAACATGAATTGTGTTCCATAATCAGACAGCGTCCGATTATGGAATAGACATGCTGGCATTTCCCCTTCGTCTTCCAAACAGACCATATTTATTTTCGGTTTGAATCAAGAGTGTCTGTTTTTTTCCTTTTGGCCTCCGATAAAATTCCAATTCTGGCTGAGAGAAAATGGCTAGCTTTCGTGAAATCGCGCTGCTTTGCAGACTCTGTACAGATAATAAGCAAGTGAATGTTCCTATTTTCGAGGATCATAGCGATAAAAAAGTATTTCTTGAAATTAACGCCTGTCTACCAGTTAAGATATCCAAAGAAAACCAATTACCCAAGAAAATATGTGATATGTGCTGGAACAGGTTGGACCTGTTTTATAAGTTCCAGAACACTTCTCCAGATGCAGAGAAGACTTTATCGTCTTGGCTAGCCCAGGCAAGCCAATAAGATGACTACCTAACAAGGGACGCTGGCAATTGCCAACCCCATAGAAAATTCCATCAAAGAAGAAACTGAGGAAAAACCTGATTTGGATCTTGCTCAACACTCTTCTATTGATGAGGAAGCTGAAGAGCCACCCGCAAAACGGCCGCGCCGCTCAGCTGCCGCAAAAGCGCTGATAAATATTACCCCAGAATCTGACGAAGAAGATGAGGATGAACCTAATGACGACCCAGATACCGTGTTTGCGCCGGAATCTGATAACGAAGATGAGGGTGAAGTGAAGGAAGACCCAGATACCGTGTTTGTTGTGGAATCCGATGACGAATATGAGGATCGAATGATGGACGAGCCAGATACTGTGTATGCTGATGCTATTGTAAAGCAAGAAGATGATAGCGAAGAAGACTGTAAACCTGGAATTATTGCCATTGATCAACCTGGACCATCAGGCCTTTGTCAGCAGGGAGCTGACGCGCCGTTTATGATGAAAAATGAATGGACAGACGAAATAGACATATGCGAAAATCCCGTCATTGATCCAAATGAAAAGGCATACGTCAAGGAAGAGGAATATTTAGATGAATCCAATTCACCAACAATACCAGTTGTACACTGTAATATTTTCTCCAGCAAGTCTAAAATCAAAAATAGTTCACAACATTTATATATACATCAACAGAGAAATAAGGATTTTGAATGCTACAAATGTAATGCAAAATTTGAAAATAAAAAAGGATTGAGAAAATATTCCATTAAACATGTAGATGATTATCTCTATAAATGTGACACTTGCAAAGCACAATTCAAATTCATCGGCAATTGGAACGAGCATTTGAAAACTCACTCGGATTATCAATCTTTCGAATGTGACACTTGTAATGCCAAATTTAATCGGATCAGCGAATTGAACAAACAATTAAAGACGCACTCGGATGATCATCCTTTCGAATGTGGCACTTGTAATGCGAAATTTAAACGAATCGGTCATTTGAAGCAACATGAAATAACTCACTAGGATGATCATCCTTTCCAATGTGGCACTTGTGAAGCAACATTTAGATTTAAACAAAGTTTGAAGAAACATCTAAAGCTGACACTTGTAATGCGAAATTTAAATATAAAACTAGTCTGAATCAACATCTAAAGATGCACTCAAATACCTCACCATCTTTTCGTAAGTGACATTTGTAAAATGAAATACGAATGTGTTGGTCTAGGTTAAGGACAATTGTAGTGCAATGGATTTTGCCAATAAATAACTATCCAGACATGCTGTCTGAAGGTGGAACACAAGCTACAATACAAAATTAAATTCAACTGTGAACTTCATACATAACCTACAAAAGTAAACTTGCTCGACAAAATAGCCCAAAATCTGATCAACAGATTCTTTTTGTACTACCAGTTTCAAAAGAAAAATTAAAGCATAGGTATAATATCATATCAACGATAGAAAAAACTTGCCTAGAAAAATGATTTTTTTATTGAAAAATTAACAAATTGGCAAGAACAGCGAGCAATCTTCTTTCACAAAAACTGCGTGTGTAACTCTACTATCCAAACGAAAAACGTCGAACTTGCGGCCGGAATTTCAAACTTACATGCCTACTTCCAGGAATCCTCACTGGGGTTGTGGCCAGGATCTTAACGGTTTGGGATTCTTCTTGTGTAGTTAGGATAAATTCTTCATTACCAAATTTTGGCCGATCAAATCCATTCCCAAAATAAAATCATCTTCTATATCGGCGACTAATGTTCTGTGCCTGAAGGTGGTAGATCCAAAAATAAGCTCAATCATATCTTCTCCTTGAAATGGTGCTGATTCGCCCATGACTGTTCGTACTGACAGGTTTCTAGTGAGTGGTTCGATTGCCCGAGACTTGACCAATGTTTTTCTAAGTATAGAAACTTAGCACCCGTATCAATTTGTCCTTTGAATTTTGATCCTCTATATTGACTGCCTAATGATTTTATGTAAACAACAACCCTAAGATCTTCATCATTACTAACCAGCATTCGCCCCTCCGTACTGGTGGTTCCTGTATGGTATTAGTATTAGGGCTGGCGTCTCTAGATCTTGAAGAGCGTTGGCAACGATCTCTAGATGGAGAAAACATCCTTACTCTACAATCCCATTGCATATGTTCAAGCTTATGACACCGGTAACATCTTACTCGGTTTCTCGGTGTTGGTATTTGTCTGGAGTCGTTTTCCGTTGTGTACTTTCTAGTAATAGTTTCTCCATTTTCCCCATGAACTTACTCATAACATTCTTGAAGCTACCATCTTCTTTTGGCGAATGTTTAGCCTTTGGGTCTTCAATGGATACTGTTTGTATTCTGGGTCGCCAGGCAACAGAGATTGCTTCCAGTTCCAGTACTCGGACAAGGGCTTCGCTACTTAGACATTCTCAGTTTTTCCTGGATCTTAGAATCTCTGAGACCATCAATACACGCAGATACTGCCATCCATTCCTGCATGTCTTCCCCAGTTGCAGGAAACGCCAAATTCACTAGCCTTTCAACTTCCGATTCGAAGTCTTGTAAACTCTCACCGGGTTTTCGAATTCTTTAGTTCTAAATACTTCTTGTCTGTAATGGTCTCCGAAACACAATTCGAATGTCTGACTTAGATGCTGGTAATTCTATTGATAGATTGAAGGAATGGACTGAAGAAGATCCAAGGCAGGTCCTCATAGCGCCACTATCAGTGCTGTTGCTTTTTCTTGATCGTTCCATCTGTTGGTACTTGCACCAGCTTCCAATTGTCGGATATACATGGTCCAGGACGTAGAACCGTCAAAAGTTGGTGGTTTTATCTTCATACTAGAAAATAATGCTGCAACACTACCCGGATTGATGTACTGTATTTGTAATTTATTCATCTTATCTTCGAGGGCTTGAACTTGGTTCTAAACTTCTTGTCTTAATACACAACTTCTAATAATAATCACTATCTAAATCATATATCACAGTCAATCTTAAACTTAAAAACTACTAACTAATACCGGCCCTTATATATCCGCAATCTATTCGTGTAGAATCCAGAATAAACGCGATGATGATATTTTTGCCCGAATAAAGCAGTATTCCAAGTTAGATTCTATTACATTACATTGACACTATGATGCAAGGACTTTATAATTTTTTTCAGATGCATAATATAGGAATTAAATTCATCTTAGGCTTTATTTTAACAAAATATCCTATTGCCATAAAATACGCTTTGCTACTAATCACACTCCTGTCCATACACAGGAAAAAAAATTGATTTAAACCCTGTAAATTTCAGGATAGTTGCGAATGCAACAAGCAGAGGCGTATCCAGGAGGATACGAGGCCTTGGAGGGCTCGTTCCAGAAAACCATCTTCTCGCAACATCCCCTCAGTTTTCCCTTTACCGATGAGTCCCGGATACGCCTCCACTTGGATGCAGATGGCGGTAAGCCAAATTCAAGAAAATCCAGAAAATGTAGCAATAGGATATTGAACTGACTAATCGAGCTATTACAGCAAACAATTGCTTTTTAGCTCTTTTAAAAACTTTTTGTTGTATCTGACAACTTAGATACAACATCAAGAAAACCTTCATATTCTTTGCTACACAAGCAGACTTTTAATATTAAATATTTTTATTGTTTCAGGGTAACATGAAACAGCACATGTTGACTCATAAAATTCGCGACATGCCACAGCACATGTTTGAGAATAAGACTCCGTCGCTGAGCGGCGACGATTCTACACCGTTGCCTCCAAGTTTACCGCAAAGGGAACTCTCCAGCGATGGGGAACTTCCCAATCATCTTCATCAGCAGAATCAACAACCACCGCTGCAACCTCTGCCACCCTCGGTTCCTCCACCTCATCAGTTACCACCGATGACGCAACCCTTGCAAGAACCCAAACATGAACAATCACAAATTAAACGGGAACCTACTGAGACGGAGTTGCCGTTACCAAAACGTCCTCCAAGTGAGTATCTTTTGAAATAATTATTGTTGGGGGAAGTAAAATAATTACGTTACTGAAGATATATTTTCGATGATTACTTAACTTTCCCCGGCGAATTTGTTGTTATATTTCCGTGCAACTTTTAATCACAATAAATTAATTTAATTTTGCAATGAGAACGGAAATTATTTCGTTTTGTTTTAGCCTCTAATTTGCATAGTTGTGCGGCAATGATTTATAAATGCATTATGTAAAGTTTTACAAATCTGTTGTTTTAAAGGATGTTACAAAATTTGGAGTCTATAGCTACTTAAAGAATATTCCAGCAAGCAAGCAAGGTTACAATGAACACTAATTAACATTTCTCTGCTTTCATAATAATTTATTGTGATTATTAAACTATATTTCATATCAAAATATTTAGGTGTGGCGTTGTTTCCAGCATTTTTGCTAATCACTATTCAGTAGGTAATTATTATGAACAATCAAAAACTTGTTAACCTTTTGTGGGTTTTGTCAAGAGTGAAAAACAGACCAAAAATCTAGAGGTCTATTCTGGTAAAACTATACAGGATGTTCCGTTATTTATATACTAGATAGCAAGGTTGTACCTACCTACTGAATATGTTTTTCTCAAATGGGCTGGAAAATAAACAAAACATCTTCATAATCCATTTTCATCGAGTCTCATGTAAATAAAAAAGAACAGAATATAATGCAGCGGCGTTTCTTATAACATCGTTTCGCTTGCACTAACTTTTACCGATCCCAAAAAGCTATAGGGTTGTGGGCTAACATGTGTGTGGTGTGTGTCTTTCCAGGCTTGCAATCAAGTAAACACTTGTGCCACGTGTGCAATAAGAACTTTTCGTCGAGTTCGGCCCTGCAGATTCACATGCGAACGCACACGGGCGATAAACCGTTCAGGTGCACCGTGTGCCAGAAGGCGTTCACCACCAAAGGGAACCTCAAGGTATGTATTTTACTTCCTGTCCGCTTGAAGCTTACTAACGCATACCTATATTAACACTTTCTTTTTATAATATATATTTACTGGTTTCTTAGATCACCACACTAGAATTAAGATACTTATTCTTCGAGTTTCTACCAAAACCTTCAATTAAATAGTATATTATATACCTAGGTAGAGAAGTTGGTCATTATATACCGAAAGCTTGAGGTATATAATGACTTTCTCTACCGAGGAATATATAGAATTTTTTTTACTACTGCTAGTAGAAAATAAAAAATTTGTTTAAAATCTGTGTTCTAATTATTTTTTGTGAACGCCCTCTTGAAAGTGCTGCCCTCTATCAACAGCTTATATAACTTCCTATGTACCTACAGAAACCTGTATTTTTTTTTTCAAATTGACGTATGAAATTGAAATTGAACCAATAGAAACATGACAATATCCTTGCGTCATGACGTCATTTTCATTATTAACCTAGGTATTTTTTCATTATTTTCATTATTAACCTAGGGAGAGAAATTCAATTTTTTCCTAGAAAAATAGATTGAATAATGACTATTTCTCAGGTTAGTAGTAAAAAAACAATTTTGTTTTAAATCACCATGATTTTTTGTGATATCTAGTGTTGTAGGTGTCGTAGTCATACTCTTAAAGCAAGCCTTTTGCTAGGCGAATAAAGGAACAATATTCTTAGGAATGTTAAGGCATGTAAATGTTAGTGTTGGTTATTGCTGAGTTATTTTAGGAAACCGCAGATTTGAACTAGGCATAGGTACATACCTATTACTTTATATTCGCCATATAAGTCTGATCGCCCTGATCGTTTGTTTTACAATAAATCCAGCCATTGTGAAGAAGTATGGTTCTAAAATTGTCTCACGACGTTCATTTTCAAGAGTTAGTTATTGAATAGTAGTCTAGTTAAAGCTGTAAAGCACTAGTTGTTTACCTAACATGGCCATCAATACACCATGAGTTGTTCACGTTTAGTTAACGGTTAACCCTGCACCATTCTTCTTTTTCTTTAGCCATTTGGAGTACAATTTTCAACATAGTTGTCTCCTAATTCACTCCACCGAGCTTAATTCTGTTCTGCTTGTTCCTAGTCCACATAATTTCCTAATTTGCTTCTTCTCATCTAAGACCATCCTGTTGCGCGGAGTTCAAATCCTTAAAATTCTCATTGAAGTGTTGTGTTCCATGCTTGACTCTTTTTTCTTGCGATAGGTATGTCCTCAATGCATCCATTAATCCATTTATGGGATCTTCGACCAATTTTTCATTCAAGTGTTCATTGATTGAAACGCGGATTGGATCCATCCATTTTAATTTACATTCTAATAACGCTCTTCTCTTTTAAATATTTCAGTTATCTAATTTCCTATTCTGAAATTTATTATGATCATCATGTTTCTCCAGAGTTTAGTCAATAACTTACACTTTACATTTACTTCGTGTTTGCCATTGTTCTGGTGTTCTACAGATTCATCTTCAGTCATGTCCTCTCTATGACTCACCTAGCTGTTGGGTCATAGGTTTGAGCTGATCGATTCCATTTTTCATTTAGTTATCTCCATGCTAAGAGATGCCATTGATAGGATTTCGTTGCTCCAAGTTTAGAATAAAGCTTTCTCCACCATCATTTCTTGTCTATATCTATATTTATTTAATTGCAAATTGGTGGTAACCTGCACTGGTTATCAAACTTAAACAACACATTATGAAGCAAATATATTGTGGGTTACCTCTGTTTGGTGAAACTTGCCCTAAGTATTCTGTAGTTATTACACTTAACCAGCCTTAAAACGAATTTAACAAACCAGTAACACATCCAAATCAAACATAAGTTGACTATTTGCATTATTTATATAAATATTTAATGGATTTTCTTTTCAGGTTCACATGGGTACCCATATGTGGAGCAACGGGGCGTCGCGACGCGGTCGTCGCATGTCGCTCGACCTGCCGCCCATTCCCATGACTCCCAAGGATTCCGAATTTCTGCAGCGGAGACCCGACCTCTTCTACCCGTACCTCCCGGCTCCGTTCCTTAACGGCATGCAACAAAAAGTAAGTATACTTTTGATAACCTTCCGTTAACTAATTTTAACGATTACTTTAAAAGCGATTATCAAAATATAGTTTCTGAACTACTAGAGTTAAAGCCACACCAATTTCTCTTCTATTTTTCGGTAGTTTTTGACAAAAGTTGAGCAACATTTTGAATCGAGCCTCTTTTTTGAAGATACGTTTGTAGTAATATTTCGTGCTTCGGATGTTAGCGAACATTTTATCTACCCAAGCGTTTTATATGTCTTTCACCAGTTCTCGTGATACATTGTCACAACCCCTATACGTTTCGTCCTGGGACGTCACAACAAGAGCGTGACCTGGGGGCGTAGGTGGGGTTCAGGTAGAGAGAAACTCGCTTGGTATAGGTCAATAAGATATGTATTGAATATATAGAATAATATTACCCTAGGAATAATACCATGACGTCTGTTCTATGGAAGGACGTACTACTTGGGCCACTCTATATTATGTACACTTGGCGTGACTGAAGACTGAAGCTGGGTTTGAGACAGGTCTAGAAGGGCGTTTCCCAATTAAGATAGTTTGCACTGGGAAAACCTTACATTCTACTTTCTCTGATTCCTGATACTTTCTGCCTCCCAGTATTGTTGGTTCCAAAGGCTCTTCAAGCCAGGGTACTCTGTATGTTAATGGGATTGACCCTTTGTATGAAATTGTAGCTGGTAGAAGTTTCCAGGTTGCCCGGCGGATACTTCTACCTCCTGGCCTGTGGCACTATAAGTCAGTATCAGCAAAAATCCGGAAGAAAGAGAGTTTAATAAATCTTGAAAAAATTTAATACCAAGCTTTGTTTCTCTCCCTCCTAAACTCTATTTTTATAATGTACATATGGCCACTATCTTCTATTACTCTTTTTCTTCCTCTTCTCTTACTTCTTCCTCTTCGTCTTCTTCATTTTCACTATACCTACTCTTCGATAGGTGCACCTTCTGTCCATGGGTCATTTTAGGGCAGCATCCTACTGACGTAGACCGTACATCCTTTCTACTACCTGGAATAATACCATGACGTCTCTTCTACGGAGGGACGTACTACTTGGGCCACTCTGCGTTATGTACACTCTGTACACTTGGCGTGATTGAAGACTGAAGCTGGGTTTGAGACAGGTCCAGAAGTGCGTTTCTCGATAAAGGTAGTTTGCACTGGATCTAGACTGCTGCGTTCAATACAATACTCCCAGAAGGCCTTTTCCCAATAAAGGAATAATACCATGACGTCTGTCCTATGGAGGGACGTACTACTTGGGCCACTCTGTATTATGTACACTCTGTACACTTGGCGTGAAAGACTGAAGCTGGGTTTGAGACAGGTCCACAAGGGCGTTTCCCAATAAAGGTAGTTTGCACTGGGAGAAACTCCTGATTCCTGACACTTCCCGCCTCCCAGTATTGTTGGTTCGAAAGGCTCTTCAAGCCATCAGGGTCCTCTGTATGTTAATGGGATTGACCCTTCGTATGAAATTGTATCTGGTAGAAGTTTCCAGGTTGTCCGGCGGATACTTCTACCTAGTGGCTTGTGGCGCTATGAGTCAGTATCTCCAAAAGTCCTGATAAATCTTGAAAAAATTTAATACTAAGCTTTGTTTTTCTCCCTCCTAAACTCTATTTTTATAATGTACATTGGCCACTATCTTCTACCGCTTTTTTTCTTCCTCTTCTCTTACTTCTTCTTCTTCGTCTTCTTCATCTCCACTATACTCTTCGATAGATGCACCTTCTGTCCACGGGTCATTTTAGGGCAGCATCCTACTGACGTAGACCGTGTCTTTATTATCCTTTCTACTACCTGGAATAATACCATGACGTCTCTTCTACGAAGGGACGTACTACTTGGGCCACTCTGTATTATGTACACTCTGTACACTTGGTGTGACTGAAGACTGAAGCTGGGTTTGAGACAGGTCCAGAAGGGTGTTTCCCGATAAAGGTAGTTTACACTGGATCTAGACTGCTGCGTTCAATACAATACTCCAGGAGGGCGTTTCCCAATAAAGGTAGTTTGCACTGGGAGGAGACTTAGCTAGAGGGGCTTTTCCCATAATTGAGGTACTTTTCACTAGCCTTAGTCTGCCGCTAATGGATCACGGTGCGGTATTTATACCAAATTAATGCTGACTCGTCGACGAACTTTAATAAAATTGATGTAGAGTGGCGCGCCGATTCCAGTTTTGCTGCCCAAAACTTTTTTATGGAACCAAAAACACACTTGTCTAGCGGTTGTATTTTGTCAGTTAGATGACTTTACTGAATGAGCTATAGCAGTTTCAACTATTCTAATGCTGATATGGCTAGTATGTCCATCAAAAAATAGAACAGCGGTTTGATTGGGAAACTCACAAAGAAATTACCCAGGGAACAAAAACAGAGGAAAACCACTCAAAGAACTGCGGTTCTTCCATTCATCCATTGCTGGAGCAGGTATATCTGTAAAAAGACAGGTCAGTGAAAATGAGATATTAAATAAGGCAGGTATAAACCTACCTTGTTCCTGGAAATGCTCCCTCAGATATCCATCTGGCTTGAATACCAACCCCTTTCAACACAATCAGTAGTGGGAGGTAACATCCATCTGCCAGATCCCCCTGATACCCTGGATAAGGCTTTCCCTCTCTCCCCAAGTCCTTTACATTTGGTTGGATCATGACAAAATCCACTTTCGTCACAGTGGAACACAAATGATGGTTTATCGTCCAAGTTGTTGTCTTTATAGAGCTGCACTATTTCTTCGTAACTCGTATTATATTACGAATGGGTCTTTGGAATCCATTCTGCCATTCTGCACAGTATAAATCTCAAGCATACAGACTAAAGAAACATAGGTTAAGTACTTCATTATTAATTACACATTAAAATCAAAGTGGAAAAATTCCTCTAAAGAATAGAAACTGTTCCTCATCAAGATCTGTTTGATTGTTTTTTAAAAAGTTAAAAATGGCAAGCATCTAATTAAAGCTGGCAGTTTGTTAAATAATTTAATAGCCCAGTAACCCGGACCATCGTGACACCTTCCCAGACGCCAGTGCACTGACACCAGAGCATCCCTGCCCCTGGTCTAATAGTCATGCATGATAAAGACATCAGGATTTTTCCTAACATAAAGAAGGTTCTCCAAAATGCAGACAAAAGGAACGGTCAGTCCGCCCAGCCCCTCAAAGGCCACCCTACATTCCTCCTTGAATCCGAAACCACTCAACATCCTAACTGTGTTCCTTTGCATGCCAAAGACACGTCGAGCATCAGCTGCATGGCCCCAGGCAATGATTGCATAAGAGAAGTGCGCATGGAAAGTTGCGAAGTAGGCTGTTATCAATACCTGTTGCGATACCCTATCAGCAAGCTTTCTGGCAAGAAAAAGATCACTAGTCAACCTCGAGATTATTGTGCTTCATTTCAGCTTAAGATCAAGAGCAGTTTATTAGAGTTAAACTAGCCCTGGGCCAACTCCTGTGCAACCATGGAACCCTCCAGAGAATCCTCTAATGTATCAGCAGATACGGATACAATTGCGTCATCGGCAAAGAGAGTGTACTTTGATTGTTGGTCTATAAATGGCAAGACATTAATGTAGATGATTATTTTCTCTTTGCCGATGTCACACCAGTATAACGCACACACTGGCACCTACGTTTGAGGTATGACTGCAAAAAGTTAATACTGTTGGGGCAAAAGTTGTAATATCTCATTTTCTCCTGGATAATTCCATGATCCACACAGTCGAAGGCCTCACTCAAATCGCAGAACAAGACCGTGTTGTATTGATAGTTATGGAAAGTGTCCAATAAACCTTGGACCAGATGCAGACTGCCCATGGAAGTATCCCACCAAACTGGCAGCCATTAAAAATACCATGACCCTCAAAGAAATGGACAATCTGCATCAACATGCACGTAGAAAAATGGCGCCAAATCGCACCAGTGTTGCCATTGTGCGCATAAACTCTCGTGATACCATAAAACTAAATCCGTTTAAATTTACCCCTATTTACATATACCCCATCTGACTCTACCTTATATGGTCTAAACCATCTCAAAAGTAACTTTTCACTTCTTCCAACCTTTCTCATTGGCATAAACACCTCAACTTTGTCTCCAGCTTAAAGTCCAATTATCTATATTTTCCACTGCTATCGATGCTATTAAGAGAGCCTTTTCCCTGATTTTTAGTATGTCCGTCGAAAGGGGAAAAACAACAAGGAATGGTATAATTCGAGGCGCTTTCGGCACTATATCCAGAATCTTCTAGTTCTGCTTTGCGTCGCCGTTTGTTTTTTTTTTTCGGTTGCAGTGCTTATTAGTGGCACTTGGGTTTCATAAATAATTCGTCGTCAGCGTAAGCGTATCTGCTTCTAATTATCTGGGTCCCTAAAATTTGTTTATTATTATATATATTTTCTTTAGTGTCCTGGGTTTTTTTTTCCAATATGGTGTCGTCAAGATTTATTATATAAGACTGCGTTATTTCTTTTGTACCGCTGTTTCTGGGTCCTGGTGCCTGGGTGTCGAAACGACACCTCCACCAAATATGTCACAACCCTTATACGCTTCGTCTTGGAACGTCACAGCAGGAGCGTAACCTGGAGACATAGGTGGGGTTCAGGTACATCGAAACTTGCATGGTATAGGTACACTAAGATATGTATTGAATACCTATATAGAATAATATTACCCTAGGAATAATACCATGACGTCTCTTCTACGGAGGGACGTATACTTGGACCACTCTGTATTATTTACATTATGTACACTATGTACACTAGTAGAGACAGGTCCAGAAGGGCGTTTCCCATTAAAGATAGTTTGCCCTGGGAGGAGACTTAGCTACAGGGGCTTTTCCCAAGTGAGGTACTTTTCACTAGTCTTAGTCTGCCGGTGATGGATCTCGGCGCGGTGTGTATACCAAATTAATTCTGACTCGTCGACACACTTTATAATAAAATTGATATACAGAGTGGTATTTACTTAAGCAGTTGACAGTATGACAATAAATCTCTTCTTCTGGAAAATCGCATCTCCCTATTTCTTCCCAGAAAGTGCCTTCGAAACCTCTCTGCACTTGAATCTATTTGTAGAGACTAATCTGGTGTGATTCCTTTGGACATGGATTATCTCTGAACTATGAGTCACGGTCTTCTTTCTTGAATCTCTCAACCCACTCATTCGTTTACGCTATGGTCCTAGATGGTCGTCACGAGTCGTTTTTCAGGATCCAGAGCGAAATAAACTGGCCCTTTTTAGCTGAAACGACTGACTAGTGTTGGAATGCGGTGTTCGATGGCATTCTTCTTGTTTCTGCAACTAGATTCAACCATTTCTTTTCTCTTGGTCGCGGATTAAGATAGGTGCGCTCTCTTATTCTTCCTGTGAAGCCTTTTATGTTCTATAGAACACTTCTTGACGTGTAGATACCATACATGTTCGGGTTACCAGGTCTTATAGACATATAGGCATATGCGGGTCTGTCCAGAGAAATCTGGACGTCCAAAAATGTGATAGCCTCTTGTTCATGAGCGACTCACCGTTGCAAAATTACCAATCGCTATAAGGGCTCTGATCAATATGGCAAACATCAATAAACCTACGATTGTAGGTTTCTATAACCATCGCGATCACTCGAAATTCTATTCCAAAATTCATCACTCAATAAATAAAATCAATAACAACCCCTATTTCCTTCCAGTTAAACGAGATGTCGTCAGTGGGCCCAACGCAAAACGGTCTCGCACCCTCGGCGAAGTATGGAGGTTTGCTGGGTTTCGGCTACCCTCCGCCAGAAAGCGTTCGTCCTCAACCGAATTCGCCTGAACGGGCTCCGGATCGACCGCCCAGCGAACCCGAACCCAGGCCGGGACTGTGGGATTTGCATTTCGAGCGAAAAGCCGCAGAAGCCCCTCGCGAAGACCTTTTGTCCGCTTCCAGAGAAGGACTGGCCGCTTGAGACTGGATCTCGACGGCTCCAGTTTGCGCTGGATCAAAAGGGGACTTTGTTCCTATGATGTTCGACTAGTCTTTATCACGGCAAGGAAATATAATAATTAGCATTTTTTGATGAAATCTTAGAGAAAGTAATTAGGTAGAGTGGAAAATTGTATTTGCATTTTTTCATTAGGTACTTATTAGTACCAATTTTCGGGCACTTATTTTTACATTCCATAAAATTGGTTTTATGATTTTTGGTATTCGTACTATGATCTCACCTCTAAAAAAAAATAGAGCATTATTAAAACATATCCTAAAACAAGACTCCATATTGAAAAAAATAATCAAAGTATTTAATATTGAAAATATGTAATTTCAATTATGGAGAGATTTTTCTTTAAAAAAAAAAAGAATACCTCAAAATCATATTTATAATTTCCTTGTCAAAAAAAATAATACGATTGGGGCAATGCATACTGTGATATATCAAACTATATATTATAATTTACGTATATAAAGCTGTGTAATTTAGAAATATTAATTAAATAAATAAATAATAAAAAAAATACTGTTTAGGTGCACACTACAGTTTGTATTATATAATAATAATAATAATAATAATAATAATAGAAACAAAATATTGTAAATTATAAAAAAAATTAAAAAAAAAATTGTTTTCTTATATTTCTTATGTGATTTTTGAATTTTTATATTATACATTTGCATTTATAAAAATTAACAAATCATATTACTTCCTGGTTGCTGTGTTAAATTATTATTATTATTTTTTAAAATGATGGCGTTGCCAGTATTTAGCTTTACTCCTGTAAATAATAGTATTTAGGATCACTATACTGTTACTAGATGTTGTCCAGTTTGTTTAGCATGGTCAAAATCGAAGTTAAGTGTAAATAGTTGTCATTATGAGACTGGTTTTTATTATTAAAGTTACGATTTTAATTTTTCTTCTGTCGCTTGAATCTCCCCAGTACAAAGTGTCCTCGTCATCGACAATTTTTTTTTTTTTTTGCAAAGCAACTCCTACAATCGAACATTTATGACTGTATCTAGTATACTGATAGATATGGCAACCCTAAAATAGGTAATAATGTACCTACATTATAACTAAATATTATTAAAAATAAAAAACTGTTATGTTCCGTTCTGGGTAATGTACAAATATTTTTAACTGGTTGAAGATATGTAAAAATCACGAGAGCCAGTTTGATTCTGTTTAATCATGAAATATATTTATCACATATAAATTTGGTTGTTTTATTCCTGAATCCTTTCTTTCTGATCGAAGTTAAAAATATGATTACTCATCAATCAGGATATGTAGATCTGTTCAAAGTTCTAATTTAAAAGCAGAGTAGAGTGTTTTCACAGCTATCAGATCACATACCTACCTCTACCACGTAAAACTCCTCTCCAGCAGAGCCATCATACCACTACCCACCTCCACTGTGAACCCTCTTCCGTAAAGCTCCTGAGCACTTTTTGACTCAAGTTGGGTTGGCCCGGGTCATATTTCCAAAATTTCAGATCAAAGGCGCCGATTTTCCCACGGTATCGAAAAAGTTTCCACGGTTGGCCCGGGTCAAATTCCCAAAATTTCAGATCAAAGTCAACCGATCTAGAGATTTTCCCAGGGTAACGAAAGAGTTCCCACGCTCAAGTGCCTTCAGCTATCAAACCGATACCAACCTCTACACTTTCTTGAAAACTACAGAATATTTAAACAATTCCTGCATTTTTATTCATCAATAGTGTTTTAAACTCCATGGGATGTAGATGCTCTTGAAAGGATTCAAAATTAAAAGCAGACCGTTATTGTTAAAGGACCTTATCAAAGCTATATTGCAAAAATCATTGTGTTGAAGGCAATAATACTTCACTTTTCACAAGTTCCGCACATCTCACAATAACTTCAATACTTGGATTACTTTCTGTTTTGTGGTAGGCAGGCAAATTATTGGATAAGAAGCAGGACAAAGGTACAGGTTTCTGCACAAAAAGTTTTCGTGGAAATGGAAGTGCCTCAGTATCATATGTAGCCAAATATCACGAACAATGGAGCCATGAGCTGATTAGATGATGGTCACCCTGTGTTCAGTAAAGACAAGTGGAAACACCAAAGGAGGTACGACAATATAAAATACACAGCCATACCAGGTAGTTCAAAACAGAATGAAATAAAAATCCATGAGATAGTCCTAAACTCACAAATTAGAAAACGGCTATGGATCATTATAATGATGATGATACACTCCATAATTATTATATTTATAAATAATATTGAAAAAGAATAGGTATCTCTATCTACTCATATTGACAATGTAAATACTTCAAATTAGGCGATTAGACCAGCTTGACAAAGATGCGATCTTCGTAACCCCTCAATAGAATAAAGACGCAGGATATTGTCACAACCTCATCCTGTCGTGACGAGGTACGTAGGGTAAGGTCAGAAGAATAGAGTTTCGCTTGGTATTTAGTTTAAGGTATATTGTAGAGTAGAGGTTATGATAGTTATCACCAAAGGATAGCCCTATGGTACATAGTGCTTCTTTTATAGGGGCACAGGGGAGCTACCTCAAAAACGCATAGCTACGTTAGGTAGGTGCGATTCGTTAAAATAAAGAGCCGTCCAGAGGGGCTTTCCCAAAAGAGGTATTGCACTGTGTGGAGACTTGAGGCCAGAGGAGTTTCCCAAAAAAAGGTTATTGCGCTGATTCAAGTCTGCCTATCCATGTGTTGCCGACCACTATTTATATTCGTTTATCGCTGACTCGCCAATCAATAAGCCGATCAATCATATACAGTGTCATATTTTCCTAAGTAGCTTTGCTTGTTGACAATATTGATAGCAAATAAAGCTAATAGATTCAGTACTGCTACCTCAATAATCTAGCAATTACCTATCTACCTATAAGCTGAATTACAAAAACGTTATCAAGATTTATATCGCCAACCATACAAACAGCTAAGAATTTATATCGTGTCCCTTTATAATTAATTTCACGTGTGTCAGAAAATTTGAAACTACCTATAGGAATCTAATTACCTACCATCACTGATGCGTCGAACTTGAAAATCTACATACGTAGGTCTAAATTGGATTAACTTACATAATAACAAAGCCATGGAAATCAATGGAACATCAGTTCTTTCATAAAAGTCGCAATTATTAGCAGAAAAAATGTTTTATTTACTCAACTGTTATGTTTGGCTACTGATATTAGTTGCAGCGAATCAGGTAAGTTTTTATTTAAATTTTCAGCAGTAAAAAAAATTGGGTTGAATTTCTCCAGGCAAAATCTGAAAGTTATAAAATAACCGATCAAATTTATATGGACATCAAAATCGATGGAACTCCCGTCGGTAGAATTATTTATGGATTATTTGGAGAAGTCGCTCCAAAAACAGTGAAAAACTTCAAACACATCGCTCTTCATGGCATTGATGGTAAAAGTTATGCTGGAACTAATTTTCTAGTAGCCGTAAAGAAAGTAATGATATTAGGTGAGGAAAAAGTCACTTTGTATCATCAAACCTTGAAATGTTTTTGTCATTTCAGCTGGAGATATTCAACATAACAACGGTAGTGGATACTTGAGCATTTATGGTGAATATTTCGAAGATGAAACTTTTGAAATTCAGCATGAATCAACTGGCTTACTTGCAATGGTAAATCCAGGAGGTAATATATTAAGATAGCATTGTTAAAACTGGATTCAAAATAAATTGATTTTAGTTCCTAATTCAAATGGCTGCATGTTCCTTATAACAACAATGCCAACACCTTGGTTGAATGGAAAAAATGTTATATTTGGAAAGGTAAAATTATTATTATTATTACCTAAATTTGAAGTAGAGTATTTAGGTTTCTTATAGCTTTTGGTAGAACAAAAAGTTGAAAACTATGCAGAATTTTTTTTTTTGTGTCTCTGTATTTTAGGTACTAAGAGGTCACAATGTGGTACATAAAATAGAGTATCTGAAGACGGACTATAACGACAGGATATTGAAAGATGTACAAATCTCTAAATGTGGAGAAATTAAGTTTACTCCTTTTTATGACGATCACAAAAACTATGAGTAACTACACACTACACTATACTCTAGGTAATTTTAATTCAGAGAATGCTTTTTTTAGGGTAACATTCTGGGCATGGATTAAAGCTGGCTGGTTTCCATTGAGCTTCTCATTTGCTATTTTGGGATTCTTCCAATATATCATGAGGAAGTTGAATCAATTTGAGTCATTTAAGTGATTTTTTTTGATAAAGTATTATAGTTATCACCTATTGTATATATAGATTTGCATGAAGTTTCTCAATATGTTTAGTCAAAGGTTTAGTTTGCGATATAAACGATAAAGTGTCCAAGTACCTTTACGACTCTTCGAAGGTCCCAGCATTTGATTAAAAAAAAAAAAAAAAATGCTCTCACCTATCAAAATTGGACATTATAGGTATAGAGGTTTTTATTGTTTCAGATATCCTACCTACTAATAAAAAATAAACCAATACCACATGCACCCTATCGTTTCTTTATTTAAAAAATATGGTATAATTTTTGTATCCCTTATGCCTCTGCTCATTGCTCTAATCCTATGGGGTTGATTCACCTAGATTTTTGGCTTTCCCAGGTTTATTAGAACTCACCAGCTGTTGTTGGGTGTTTCTATACTGATCTCTGAATTTGGGATCAGTACCTATATGCCATTAATATACAGTCATCTTGTATGTTGTTCACCCACAGACCACAGAAAGGCGATGTCGAGCACCACATTCTAGGTTTAATAAAAATGTCTTGAAGTACTTATATGGTTACCTTCTACAGGTCTTCCAACTGAGCAATTATGACTTATCTATACAGCAAATTTAAAATAGGTAATTGGTAACCTTAAATAGGAAGAGACACGGTATGATGACCCAGTAGGATGTCAAGTATAAAGAATTGTTCTCGCATTAAAAAGAAATTTAAATTGAGAGCCCACATCAGGTCAACATTTTGTTGAAGCCTCTTCAAAGATCCGGTTAAACATGTTTTAAAAATGTACTGGAAAGTGGGTTAAAATGTCTTGAAGACATTGGGTTTTTCAACTAACAACGTCTTTAAGATGTCTTGAAAGATGTTTGTGGACATTACGACTCTCATTCTACCTATCTACGCTGGATCGTCTAATATCCTTGATTTCTTGCAATAGTAGTGCTTGTTCTGTGTATAGAATAGAGGATTTTAGTTCCGTAACTAAATTCAAGACCATTCTTTATCCAGCTTCATAGGAAAGCACCGATATCTTTATTACGATCATAGGGGCTGTTTTAACTATTTAAGCACAGTTAATAAGTATGCAGAGGTTTCACAGGAATCTGCTAATTTCGTGTTCTTTTTAGTTAATAAGACAAGTATGCCAATTTTTATGAATCATGGATAAGTTTCTTGTACCGAAATTTTGAGGTAAAATTCATTATCCTCCTTAAGCCTACTTTGGTTGGGAAAAACTGTCCGAAGTTTATGGCAGCATTACCTAGCTTCCTATGGTGGATTGTATGCTCCTCTAACATTACATCTTTTGGGTGTTTGTTTTTTTTTTTCGGGTTTTCTTCACAAGATTGATTGCCTTCTCTACGACTTTTTGAACCCATCAGTCTGACCCTTTGGAGTACCCACTTCCAACGCCTGAGCTAGAGACCATCATGTTCATCCTATTTGAACTTCAAAACTTTTTTTTTGGAAATTCCTCATTGAACAAGATAAGTTTACAGTTTCAATATAAATTACTCCTTCAATCAGTGCTGAACGCACTAGTCTCAAGGTTTCTTGCCTATTTAGGCAACGCGTTAAGTAAGTGTATACTAAATTGTTGCAGTAATAACAAGATAGGAAAAAAAAACAAAACAAAAAACTAGGCAAGTATAAAAAATATAAACCTTATGTAGCTAGTGACTGCAAATAATGTAATTTCAGTTCCTTAATCAACCTATTTTCCTTTCCGATGCGTTTTCTGATGAGCTTCATAAACCTTCTGGGAGACGCACATTCTTCCACAGTTTTGGTAAACCCAGCCTTTGGCAGCATTTTTTCTTCCTCTGTTTTCTCCGAGGGGGTAACCACTCCGAACAATCGTGTACACCAAAATAATATTTACAAAAAATTACAAAATATTTAATGATATTTACAAAATTACCGAAAATTACACACATTTACCAGAATTACCAATACTTCCTAAAAAATTACACATACATTTACTAAAATTACTGAAATTACAAAAAAATTACACACATTTACTAAAATTACTGAAATTACAAACATTTATCAAAATTACTAAAACCCCTAACATCATTTCTAACTTGATTTTATAAGTAGTTTTTATATAGAAGGTACCTACTAGTACATTAAAGTGCACTTTATTTCATTAGTAAAATAAATTACTGTCAATTTGAAAAATGACAAAATATTTTTAAAACAATATTTTTGAATTTTTCTGGAATTTTTATTATGATAGAAGAAATTAATCTTGTGTCAATTGTAATGGGTCTTCAAAGAAAAAAATCAGAGATGGCTATGGTTTTTTCTCGGGTTTTTTAAACGTATGTCTCAGCAATATTTTTCTTCAATTTTGTCATTGCATTTTGTAATGTCGAAAACTTGGTCAAAAATCTCGACCAATAAAGAAATAATAATGCGACGTAAAGTCCGTCGTTTTTATTCTGACACTTTCCGTATGAGGAGCGAGGAGATGTTTCATAAGGCAAAAACAAGCGTCAAGTAACCATTGGCGTTCTCATGTAATGTAGGAAGCTACTAGCTCACATTCCTTTGGAGTATCAGATTAAAATCGACAGACTATATGTTTTTGTAATCAAAGCACTCTCTGATTTAGTTTTTTTTTTGAAGACCCGTTATCAAAATGGCATAAAGATACGGCACTGTAAGCGGAAAATTCGCAAGAGGGACCAGAGGCACATCCACAATAGCCGCTTTCCAGCTGTGTGCTTCAAGCACGGTGCAGCACAGTGTTCTGTGTTTGAAACGCAAAAGTTAGCATCTCTCGAAGCGCAGTACGGCTGGATCACGAACATGCGCTTGAAGCATTTGCGCGCGCAAAAGCTCGATTGCGTGCTCAAAAGCGCCAGCTGGAAAGCGGCTAATGATTTCAAATAGGGCTCCAGAAATTACAAATACGCGTGCGCGCGCACGTTCGGTTGGTAACGCGTCATCGCGTTTATAGAATAGGTGAATTCGGTTAATCCTGCACGAGCAGGGTTTCCAGATCTATGAAATGAAAAAGCGGGATTTTTCTTATCCAGAGGGAAAGCTCGCCGCAAGCGAATCGTTTTTTTCGGGTGCCACGCCCAAAAGCATAAGGAGGGGGGGGGGGGGGGGCAAGTGCCAGATGCTAGTTTGTGCAATGAAAGAATAGGATTTTGTTGGAATTTTTGACATTTTTATACCTACAACATGCAACATTTATTATCAAAATTTTTTGTTAAAACCCAAGAATCGTGAACTAACAGGATTGCTCATCCTGAGAAGGCGTACGTTCGCCAGTTCTCGAGTCCAGAAGGTCTGCGAGTGACGTCACCACGTCAGAAGCTAATAGTGGAGACGTCAATCGCAGACCTCGATGAAATGCTTGCGATTCAGGCTCGTTATTTGATTTTTGCGTCGATTTCAAATGTAGAAATAGCTATTTATGTAACAAGTTATAAAATGAGCGTGTTTTTTGCACTAAATGTGAAGATTGGGTGGAAAAAGCGGGAAAACCGGGACAATTCACGCGAAAAGCGGGACCTGAAATTAATAAAAAAAAGGCGGGACCGATTAACAAAATGCGGGACTGTCCCTCCTAAGGTGGGACGTCTGGCAACCCTGTGCGCGAGCAAAAAGACGATAGACCTCAAGGTTATTATTGAGAGAGGCAGGTTGCCTGGATGGCTGCATGACGTCATTTAAGATGCTTCAACATAATGTAAATCTCCATAGGGCACCCCAGATGCGTTGTCAGGTTGCCCATTGCCGGACAACCTATCAACTTTAGGAGCCTTGGATAGAGCTCAGGTGATCTTTAATCAAGAACGATAAACCACAGAGAATGGTTACATCGGTGATATTTTTCCGCCAGTTTAGTGGGGCCACGGCACGCGCTGCTCTAGGGACGTCACCTGGCTCACTCGAAACAAGTTTTATGCGTTATTGTTATTGCTATAGGAGGATATTATGGTTTAACCCAAGGTTCCTGAGGTTTATGGGTTGCCTTGTGATGGGTGGCCTAATGACGCGTCTGGGGAGCCCTATGGAGATTTGCATTGTGTTAAGGCACCCCGGATGACGTCATGAAGCTGTCAGGCAACCGGCCTCTCTCAAACAACCTTGGGTTTAGCCATTTAATGATGTGCCAATGCCAAAATAGGCTTTTAATGCAATAAATTTCGACAAGTTTTATATTAAACTTGTCGAATTTTCATTACAGAGGAATGTCGAGCAATGTAACTAATACCAAATCTTTGGATCGGTGGGCCGGAGTACGTCACGCGTCTGGTCATTAACCTATGCGGTCGGCTAAATTGGCGAACGTGGCGCTTACGAAAAGTGACTATCGTCTTATGGTTTATCGTTCTTGATCTTCTATGACTTCAAATGGGAGCTCACATGAGCTTCCGTCAATGATGTCATCTTTTAACTAGCGAAGGATTACCTGAACTCGCCTAATATTAGTTCACAGCTCACACGTTATAGGACGGAATGTAATATTGACAGTTGAGTTGTAGAAGGCGTTTCTGTACCAAGGATGATACACACCTACAGGATTGCTTATCAGCCTCGTTTTTGGTAATCGACGCCATATTGGTGTGTTACCATTTCGACGTCATAATTGAGTCCTTAGCTGCAAGGAATATACACACCTACAGGATTGCTTATCAGCCTCGTTTTTGGTAATCGTCGCCATATTGGTGTGTCACCATTTCCGACTCCATAACTAAATCGTCAGCTGTTTAAAGAGCCTACGTCAAGGCGAGAAATAACATGCTGCCTACGTCACAACTGGTAGTTTGGCGTAAGGTGGGGGAAGAGGTGGGGGATTTGTTATACACTGGCCTATGAGGATAGGCCATCCTTTAGCTCTATGTCCTGTAGTACAGTAGTAGTAATGTGTATTTTCCTTGCTTCTATACCTCAATGGAGCTGTTCAAATTGTGGCATGTACGTGCCAGAGCCAGAGTGTAATTAACCTCAAAAATTTAATTTTACGTGGAGTTTCAGTTTTTAAAGCAAAAACCACACGTTGTTGTCAATGAAGACCGCCTTCCGGTAATTAGAGATTTCCAGCCGTATCGATATGTTATCGTCAATTTTTCTATCGCGGGGAACACTTTTGTGCGTATTTTCAACCCTATCACTCCAATCCATTGCTACCATCCCCTAGGGGGGGTGAGCTCCACCCTTATCTATGGTTTCACCCTTCACCCTCACCTACAATTTTTCGTATACGACGCGACGTATAGGTACCCCCTAGACCTCGAGTTAAAATTCTTTGCAAAAAGTTTCCCCCTCAAAAATACAAATTAACAATTCCGAGCCTTTTTTCTTAACTGACGATAAATATGAAAAATCCGTTTTTATTTTGTTTTCTTTTCATTGGCTTGAGCTCGAGCATTGACCCACCCGGTATAGATTTTATGTATACGATTGCTTTTGTCATGAGGAAGTTTCCACAGAACTTCCAGAATAATTTTTTTAGAAACGTTTTTGTAAAATTCCCTTCAAAATTTATGAAAAATTACTGGAAAATTATTGAAAAATCACCAAAAATTACCAAAAATTACTAAAAATTACCAAAAATTACTAAAAATTACTAGAAATTACTGAAAATTACTAAAATTACTAGAAATTACTAAAAATTACTGATATTCACTAAAATTACTAGAAATTACTAAAAATTATTAATATTTACAAAAATTACAAAAAATTACAGTTCTTGTACACCATATTTACTGAGTGGTTACCCCCTCGGTTTTCTCGCTCCTTCCTGCGGTCTCTCTTTTCGGTCTCGTGTCTACGTCAATGTTCTTTAAAAGTTTGTGGTCGTCGTGGACTACTCGATACCTCCTTGATTTCGTTTTTCCACTTCCAGTTGACTGTAGAAAATCTGTTGTGGATGACGTGGACAGGTCACCTCATCCGCATGCCCGAAGTAACGAGGTAGCCTCTCCAGTGAAGTTGGTACCTAATGATGAAGACTTCCATGCTAGTTGTTTTGGCCTCCTTTAACACACTAATGTTCATTTGTCGGTCTTCCCATTCAATCCGTGGTAATTTCCTAGGCTTTTTATGTGTCTTCTGTAGGTGGTCCATGTTTCGCAGCCATATGTATGTAAGTGTTGATATTACAACTGCATTGTAGACGCGTGTCGTGATTGTTAAAGACTCTCTAGAAGTCGCCCGAACGCCGCTCTAGCACATTTCTAACGATGTTGGATTCAACCGTCAATGGTTGATGCATTCACAGGTGGATCCTAAGGTACTGGTAGTGGGAAGTATACTACTTTCTGCAAAGCTTGGTCATTTATAGTTATATTTGTGGCTTGGGGATCAGTGCCCGGTGCGGGTTGATGCAGAATCTACATTTTGTTAAATTTAACCTCTAGGCCGATTCTCCTTTATGCCTGCTTGAATGAATTGATAACTGCCTGAAGATCTTCTTCTATATTGGCCATCGCGACGTTATCATCCGCCCATTGAAGTTTAATTATCAATGTCGTCGATACTTTCGTCTTGGCTCGTAATCTGTTTAGGTTGAATATAAGGCGCCATCAAGTCTGTACAGATTCTTACTCCTGACAGCAAGTGACCCTCGACAAGGTGAATTATAGATCCTATAAGTAGCCCATATAGTTTTTTTATTTGAAAAGACTCTGTAGTTATTTGAATAGACTCTCCTTATTGTCCATCGTTGTTTAGGACGGTTGCATCCATATTATCATACAACAGGCGGAGTATCTGGATGCACTTTTGCGGACACCCAACCTTTGCTAATATCTTCCGAAGAGCTTCTCTGTTGACTGAATCAAATGCTTTGACTAAATCGTCTAAATCTATATAGGTAAGCTATTACAGAGCATGCCTTAGTAATATGGGGTCACACATAGGCCTTCGTTTGAATTTACAGTGTCTAAATATATTTTTTCTATTTTGGTGTCATATCGAAGTCTTTTCGACACTAAAAGTAGTTTCGAAAAGAAGCTCTTTGTGACACTCCTTTTTTACTTATTGGCAGTTGGTAACACTGGCTGACTGATGGCTATCGAACTGTCATTTGCGATTTTTTATGGCGATTTCCATTTGTCAATCAGTGCGCACTGAGTGTATCCGCGTCTTTTTCTAAAAGCATGTAAAATATAAGGATAGGGATATATTTTTTTTTACACTTATTCGACAAATGAAAATCGCTGATAGAAGATTTAATTCTTTATTTGGCATGTAGTGTTACCAACCTAAACATATGAAACCAGGAAATATGAGAATAAAATTTCAAAGAAAAATTTGTATTTTTTAACTAAACAATACCAAAATAGAAAAAATAGTATAAAATATTCGTTTCATAAGACATTTTATCGCACTCGCCCTTTAGAAAATTCGCCTCCGGCTCGTTTTCTAATATAGGGCTCGTGCGATAAAATGACGTCTTATGAAACTTGTATTTTAATGTACTATTATCCCATTTTGACGTTTAAAAATGACATTATTGAACGCATAATAACAAAGGTAAGTAGACGTTTATCACCTGAGTGACTTAAAATATTTTTAACTCACTCTCGGTCTTTTAAGTCACTCTGCTACAAATACAAACAAACAACTAGTTATACCTTAGCAACCACCAATTTCAATAATAAGCGCTTTCATAACTACTAAATGAATTCTGTTTATAATTTGATTCCTATTAAGAACCTTATTTTTTGAATGTCCATCAAAATGGGATAAAATTTTGTATAAATCACGTGAGTTAAAATGTTTATTCATGAGAAGAAAGTTTAACCCACGAGCTTCAGCGAGTGGGTTAATTTTCTTCGAAACATTCATTTAACTCACTTGGTGTATAAATAACTATTATCACTGATGATCTATCATTATTTCCCAAGTTCCTCAAAATCTGTAGGTGCTAAAATTAGAATATTTTCACAGTTTGATTTCTTGAAAATTATTTAAAGTCTGTTTTTTTTTTAAAGATAATTCCCCAAGTCAAAAATTTAGTAACTATGTTGGCAACACAAGCCTTTTCTACATAAAAAAATTTGAAAGCATTGACAATTTTACATTGTATTGCCAACATATTGTCATTTTGACTTTTATCTTTAAAAAAAAAAACACATTTTATATTAATTTGTAAATCTGGGTGTAAGCTTTGAAATTCTTCGTCTATGCCACTATAACATCTTTTTTTTTTTAATTGAAGAAGTACTTAGTCTATCTCTCAAAGTGGAGTTAGCACAAAAGCTTCCTGGCTCCTGAAATACTTAAATCACTTTAAAGAGCCCTACATCTTTCGAGGACAGAGAACCTCATCATCAGGTGCAAGTTTGCTCACATATTAGAGGTACCTATACCGATTACCTCATACCTACTACTGCTTCACAGTAGTCAAGATTCATAAGAATCAGAGAAGCATGGAAAGGAAATACCACATTTATTCTTACAATGCAGCAGAAAGCTGTGGATATACTGATGGGTCAAGAACTGAACAAGGGACCAGAGCCGGAGTATTTGGGCCTCGAATAAAGTTTTCCGAAGCAATGGGAACCCAAGTAGCACATACATGTCCCTGCGACTACGTATTAACCAAATACAACGTCGCCAGAAGTGCGGATAAGTGTCCGTCAATGATTTTTCGTTAAAATTACGTCGTGCCGTCGTCCTTAATATGTTGTCAAGAAATCGGACCTTTATCTAGCTCAATTTTGACGTAATGAATGAAAACCAGTTTTAAAGTTAAATTGATAACGTCAATCCGTCGTTCTCTTATATACTTGTGACCTCTGAAACGTTTTTTAAACGTCGTCTAATACGACCAATCATAAGGTAAGATAAAAATCGTAAAATGGACGTTATAATATTGTACCAAATTCAACGTTGCATTGAAGACGTCAATCCGTGGTTATCTTCATGTCCTGCGACCTCTGAAACGTTTTGAAAACGTCGTCTGAGACGACCAATCATAAGGTCAGATAGAGGTATTATAAAAACGTCCGGCCGAGGTTAAAATTGGATACAGGTAAAATTCGGTGTAGCATTTCATACTTTTTGCGTCGTTCGTTAATGAGCTGTCATCAGTCAAATAAAAGCATAAACAAACAATAGATATTGTATTACGATAAAAAGTTTTCACCAATTTGAAAAATTTGCTTTTATATTTTTGATATAATATGGGACAAAACAGGAGCTTCAAATACTCATCCACATATTACAAAAGAAGATTTTTTTTTAGATTTAGTGAAAAGGGAGAAATTTATTTCAAACATGAAGGAAATCGAGCAAGAAGGGAAATTGGAACTATTGGAAGAGAACCCTGTAATTTCCAATTAGGAAATTAAAAAATATTCAATAGATGTCGGGTTAAAAGACAATATTTCAAGATTTTGAACATCAAAAATAAAACATTTATAGTTTCCTGAAAAATTTCAAATAAATGAGAGCGTTGAAGCACCTAAAGAACTGGTTACGATAGGTTACCGTATGGGACCTATAGTCAATCTAGGTTTATATGTTTGTACTATTATATTACCTATGGTCCTATGTTTATATAGATTAAGTCCATTTTCATGACGAAAACACGCATTAGGTTAGGATAAGGTGCAAATTATTAACTTGGCCATTTTATGTATCGCAAGGTCCTATCTAAATGTCCGCCATTGCTGCACGTTTAATAAAAATAAAATAATATTCGAAAAATCAATCCTAAATAAGGAAATTTAGTCAAAATTACTTATTTTTGTGTACATCGGACTTGCCCAAAGATGTTTTTGACATTGTTTTTGACCCATCGAAGCTATACAAGAACTTATGTAAATTACACATTTATTTATTTTTTTGGAAAATATTAACAAAATAGGAGCCCGTTTGTTTTGTGTGCATATCATAATTATATTTGACAGAAAAGTTGACTTCGTTTGAATTTTTTGTGCCTACAGAAGCTAAATATTTAGTTTCACGTATTTTATTGTTAACAAGGCCAGGCGCCATTATTATTTTATGTCCCCCAATATTCTTATAGGTAGGTACCTATTCATTTTGTTTTTAATGTGATGAGTTGGGAAATTAAATAACACTAATAATAAACCAAAAGTGCGAATTTGGTGCAATATATTAAACCTGGAACGTCCTTTATTTGGTTTAGTATTTGTTTTTAGGTTAGTCATGGTTTACGACGTTTAGCAAACGTTCAAATCTGGTTGTGTATGCTGACGTATAAGTTAAAAACTAGTATAGCTTCGCGACCTGCGACGTCGTTACAACCATGAAATGATTCTCCATTTTGGTGAAAATACGGGTTGTATAGTCGTCTAATTGACGTCGCGTCATAACGTCAAGACATCAATGACGACGTTGTTAGGACGTAAAAGCGCTGCTTGGGAAAACACCCAGATATATTTCAGGTGGAAATAAATGCTATAAGTAGATGTACTGAGCTCAATCTTAACATAAACTACAAAAATCAATTAACTACATACTACGGAACGGTCGCGCCGATCCAATCGGTGAGCTTACCAATAATTAGTTCTACAATGGTTTGGGAATGCCCGGACAAGTTAAACAAACTGAGAAAAAATTATCACTCCAGTGGATACCGGGACACGCAGAAATCGCAGGTAATGGGAAGGCGGACCAATTTGCGAAATTGGGAGCACGCAAACTCCACTTTCAGGACTTGACTTCTTCTGTGGCATAGAGAATTACACCTATAAGGAGGCGTTCAGAAAGGAAGAGTGGAACAAATGGATCAGCCTTTGAGAACAGTTTCCAGGGTTAGGGCAATCAAAAATGTTTCTTAGGCTCCCTCACCAAGGGAGATCAAAAGTCCTTTTATCACTGGGTGATAACAATCTTCGCATTATCACTGGATTCCTTACAGGCCGCTGCCGGTTAAGAGGGTACCTTAAGAGAATTAAAATCGAGAACGAAGACAGCTGCGGGTTCTTAGAGCGAAGGAAATGAAAGTCCATTGAATAAACAAATTACCTGCTTCGAATGTTGCACCGTTGGACGGGAAGAAATTCCATCCAGCTTACTTATGTGTTCATAAAAGCTTTACCTAAAGCTGGATGAAGTGCTTTGAGTGAGAATCCTATCAAATGAAGCACCCAGAAGAAGGTCGCAGTGTAACCCTGTAACCCCCTACAATAATACCCCTAATTCATTCATTCATTCACCTATTATTACAAAAAGTATTCAGGTTGCTGGACTTCGTATTTGACGACAAATAATTTGTGATACCTATGTGAGCAAACTTGCCGGTGATGAGGTTATCTTTATCATCAAAACATGTAGGGCTCTTTAATATTGAGATTTGCTATGAGATGTTCTATCCTCGAAACATGTAGGGCTCTCTAACGTCATTGAAGAATTTTTTGGGAAGTATTTTCTTTTGGAAGTGTTTATTTATCATATTGACTATGTGTACAGAATTTTGTACTTACAATACTGTCATAATCGAGCCTTTCAATAATTGTAATATTTGATTGACTTGATAATGATACTTTTGATATTGACATTCGTTACTCGTGACTTTCGTTACTCTGGTATTTATAGGATAGGAAAGATATCTATACCTATGCGAAAGACGAAAGAGTAGAAAAGTGACTGATTAATTCCATTTCCATTTCCATTTTTAGCCATTTTCTATCCTTAGGATAGGCCTCTTTCAAATTTGATCATTGTCTTCGGTTTTGCGCAACTCGGTACCAATTTAAGCCTACAACCTTCTTTATCTCGTCGTACCATCTTTGTTGGGGTCTTCCAACACTTCTCCTCTCTTCCCAAGGTCTCCATCTAGTGATATACCCGCTCCAGTTTTCTGTATGTCTCGTCACGTGTCCTGCCCATTGCCATTTTAGGGAACCAACTTTTTTTATTATGTCGAAGACTTCAGTTCTTTCCCTTATCCATGTATTTGTTTTGTGGTCTCTCAGAGAAAATCCTGAAATTCGTCTTTCAATGGCTCTCTGATGTACTTCCAGTTTGTGTTTAATTTTTCTGGTTAACACCCAGGTCTCGCAACCATACGTGACAACAGGCAGTAAACACTCGTTATAGACTTTTGATTTCCAAGTCATTGGAAGATGTACTTCAATTTGCCGTAAGCCGCTCATCCCAGTCTAATTCTCCTATCAATTTCCATTTCTTGATTTTGTTTGCCCGATGTTATAGCTTGGCCAAGGTATATGTATGTTTTGTCTTTTTATGGTGCTGTCATGGATCGGAATTCTATCGTCTGCATCTGGTGTATTTGTAATAAACTGGGCCTTTGTGTAGTTCATGTGTAATCCTACTTTTGCCGCCTCATCCTGTAGTTCTTCCAACATATCCATCAATTCCTGTTTGTCTTTTGCGAATAGTACAATATCGTCGGCAAATCTTAGATTGTGCAGGCGTTCATCATGTATGTTCAATCCTTTGTTTTCCCATTGTCGCTTTTTAAAAATATTCTCGAGCACTAAAGTGAATAGCTTTGGAGATATTACGTCCCCTTGCCGAAACCCTCTTTTCCTCCTATAGATGTTTTCAATGAGGTTTATACAACGTTGATCCACTCTGGCATTTTTCAAGGATTTTATTATTGCCCAGATTTCTACTGTGTCGAAGGCTTTTCGGAAATCGACAAAAGCCATCCATAGGTTTATATTATATTCTGTAGCTTTCTCGATCATCTGCCTTACTGTGTGTAGATGTTCTGTCGTGCTGTAATGGCCTCGGAATCTAGCCGGTTCGTTTGGTTGGTAAACTTCGAGTTTCCGCTCTAATCTGTTGGTGATTATTCTGGTGAATAATTTATATATTTGTGATATAGACTAAATCACGATAGAAAGTGAAGTTGACAGTTCGCGTTGACATTTTTAGTAAACTTTTTCTTTAGGTTGTCAGCATGTGTTAGCGCTTCGATTCCGTCAGCTGGGATAAACGATAGGGTCGTATTTAGAAAAGTGATATACATTTCAAAATAAAAATTTATTTTCAATTTCTTTAAAGGAAGTTAAGTTATTAACATCCAAAAATCCTAAAATTAGAGTCCAAAGTAAACACTTATAATAAGAGTAAACACTTAAATCCAAACTAAAACCAGGTCTGAAACGCAACACCGAAACACAAAGGCACAGAACACTACATAAAAAACCAAAAAACCGCATCAGCTAAGTTCATCCAGCACCACAATCTCGAAGCCCCCCAGCAACAGCATTAACCAGGCAAACACTAGGGGCAATGGTGCAGGCAGTATTACTAAAGGCACTGATTTGAGATCGACATCGACACCCACGGGAAATATACGAGGGACGCTCGATTCTAACGCCGTCAAAAGGGCTATACATGAAGCGCAATCAGTTACGGTTATGCGCAACTTACAAAACTTAGGTCAAGATCATGATAACGACGGTTGGCAAATGCCATCTCAACGTAAAAGGACCAGAAGATTCATGGTCGGTCGTAATAACGATGAGAACACCGCAGTAAAAGGCGTTCCAAAATATATTTCTTTACATGTCACGAGACTCGACCCAGCCACAAAACCAGATGATCTTAAAAAAGTTCTCGTTGATAAGTTTCCTGAGGTTAAATGTGAGGAACACATCTCAAAGAATCCGGAACTATACGCATCCATGAAAGTAACTATCAAGCAAGAACATTTCAGGGAAGCTTGGAAACGGGACTTATGGCCTAATGGAGCCTTAGTCTCTCGTTTTTTATTCAAGAAGAGGGTGCCCGAACTGTCACAGGACCCTCTACAGGAATTGGCCAATTAAAAATAAATCAGCAAGCTGCGCCCGCAAACATTGATGTTGTTTCCGAAAATAACGCTACCTCATCCTCCTGTGAATCTGTGAGAGGTTCTGAGTCAACCAGGGAACTAGGACAGGGCAAAACCAAAGCCAGTGATAGTAAGAAAATATCAATATACTATCAAAATGTAAGGGGACTAAGAACAAAACTTAATACTTTATACAATAATATTGCTCAAAATAATTATGACATAATATTATTATCTGAAACTTGGCTTATACCTGAAATTCTAAATTCCGAAATATCAAATAATAATTATATTGTATTTAGATGTGATAGGGACCTTACAGCGACAAATAAAACTAGAGGAGGAGGAGTCTTAATTGCGGTAAATAAAAAATTAACTGTTCAAAAAATAGAGGTAGCTTTAGGTGATAAAATTCATGAAGAAATTTGGTTGTTGGTGGAGATCAAAGATGATAAATATTTATTTTCTTGCCTTTATATTCCACCAAATTCAGATATTCAGACATATAAAAGTCATTATGAAAATTTGGAGGAATTACATAATTTGTATGAAGATGCAACTTTTTGTTTAATTGGTGATTATAACTTACCAAATATTAAATGGCAGCTAATTGATGATTGCTTAGAGCCTGATAATGTTAATGGTGATATTTCTAATTTGCTAATTGATACTTTGTCTTTTGTTGATTTCAAGCAAATCAACCAAATTTCAAATGTAAACGGCGTATTTTTGGATTTAGTCTTAACAAACAATAAAAATATGAAGGTTTCGATGGCAGATGATATCCTATTGCCTTCCGATTTCCATCATCCTGCATTATTTATTGATCTCAGTTTAAAGACAAATTTTAAGCCATTAGAATACGAAGAATATGTGTATGATTTTAATAATTGCGATTATGAAGCTTTAAATGATTTTCTTATCTGGCAGAATTGGGATGAAATTCTTGGCTCGGAAGATATTAATGAAAATGTTATGCGTTTTTATGATATCATTGATATATGTTTCAATAGATTTGTTCCGCAAAAAGTATTAAGGTCAAATTTTATATTTCCTATATACTTCAATTGTGAATTAAAAAGTAACATATTCAAAAAAAAAGAAGCTCATAAAAAATTTAAACAAACTAGAAAATCAAGTGATTATAAACTATTTAGTGATTTAAGAGAATTATGTAAAATACAAACTCAAAAATGTTTTAGTGATTATATAAAGAATGTGGAAGAAAGTATAACTGGAAACCCAAAATATTTTTGGAAATTTGTACAAAATAAAAGAAAGGACACATACATACCCAATACAATGAAATTCAATAATCAAATAACTTCAGATGGCAAAGAGATTGCTGATTTATTTGCAAAACATTTTCAGTCAGTTTATGAGCCTACATTGTTTAATAATAGATATAAGAATTTTAATGGCGTTCATGGGAATAATGTTAATATAAATTTAAACATTGGTTCACATATCATAAAGATTTCAGATATTCTTACAAAACTTGAAAATATTGAACTAGATAAATGTGGTGGTCCCGATAATATTTCACCAAAATTTCTTCGTAATTGTGCTTTTTCATTGTCAAGACCTTTATGGCTAATTTTTAACTCCTCGTTATGTAAGGGTGTTTTTCCTGCAGTCTGGAAAACATCATTTGTTAGCCCTATATTTAAGAATTCAGGAAATAAGGATGAAATTGTTAATTATCGTCCTATTACTAAGTTTTCTTTGATTCCAAAAATGTTTGATTCTATTATAACAGATTTTTTAAATTCGCAATTGAGTAATATTATAATTCCGAATCAGCATGGATTTTATTCAGGGCGGTCAACTAACACCAATCTCATTATATATCATGATTACATTGTCGGTGCCTTGGAGCAGGGTATGACAGTTGATTCTGTTTATACTGACTTTTCCAAGGCATTTGACAAGGTCAACCATGATTTGTTGATAGCAAAATTGTCGAATATTGGTATTCATGGTACATTTCTTTCATGGATTACTTCTTATTTACTAGATCGAATACAGATGGTTAAAATAAAGAATTTTTATTCATTTCCTATAAGCGTAACATCAGGTGTGCCTCAAGGGGCGCATATTGCTCCAATATTATTCAATATATTTGTCAATGACATTTCAAAATGTTTTCACTTTTGTGAATTCCTAATGTTTGCGGATGATCTGAAGATTTTTAAGTCCATTAAAACCACTCAAGATGTTTTTGAAATGCAGAAGGATCTGGATAGATTTTGTGTATGGTGCATTGAAAATAATATGTTCATAAACACTGGTAAATGTAAATATATTTGTTTTTCAAGATCTTTGAATGTATCAGTCAATGATTATTATTTGCATAACAATCTGGTTGAAAATGTTGAATTGATTCGTGATTTGGGTATCTTGTTCGATTCTAAGATGTATTTTGTTAAAAACTTTCAATTTTGTAGGAGTAAGGCTTTAAAATTGTTAGGATTTATTAAGCGCAATACCAAAGATTTTTATAATATAAACGCCTTAGTTACTTTATATACATCGCTAGTAAGATCGCAACTTGAAAGTTGCACGGTTGTGTGGTCTCCATTCTTCCAGGTTCACATTAACCAAATAGAATCAGTTCAAAGAAAATTTTTATGTTATATTGCTTACAAATTAAATATCCCTAGAGATAATATTGTTTATAGAGACTTGGAAATTTTACTTAAATTACAAACATTGGATAAAAGAAGGTGGAATGCAGACATTATGACCCTATATAGGGTTGTTCATGGTTCTATTGATTGCTCGTATATTTTGGCGAAACTTAATTTTCATGTGCCTCCTAGGACTTTGCGTGGACACAAAACTTTTGAAGTCAATCAACATCGTACTCGTTATGGCCAAAATGCGGCAATTGATAGAATGATGAAAAATTTTAATGAATTGCAAATGAAGTTACAAGTTGACTTATTTAGTGTATCCGAAATGAAACTAAAGAATTGTCTGAAACAACTGTGATATTATAGGTAAATTTTCAAAAAAAGCAGGGAAAAAATGTAAAGATGGGAATCTTAAATTTGGAAGTTGTATAGGTCTTTTTTATATTTTATATGTTTTATATTTTATATTTATTACTTTATATTTTTTTTTTTTTTTTATATTTTGTTGGCAGATGTGATAGTCCAATTTGTAGATGTTTCATATAGTATATATTAAATTGTTTAATTGTTAGAATCAGCTTTAAAGCTGTAAAGTTGTATAATGGTTTACCGTTAATAAATAAATAAATAAATAATAACAAATAAAAAAATAATGCAGTAAACGGCAAAAACTGAAAGATTTCACACAAAAATTCGAAATTCAAAATTCAAAGACCCGAATCTGTTATTTTTATGTGTCAAATCAAAATGTCATGTATCATTATTTGATAGTTGTCAGAAAAAGGGACAGATCTGGGGATTTTATTTATTTTCAACTGGTGAAAATAACGGTCAAAATTCAAACTCTCTCGTGAATACGCCTATAGTAAGCTTATCGGCCAGTAGTTTTCGAGATCAGTCGGGTCACCTTTCTTGTAGATCAGAACAACTACAGCATTCTCCCAATTTTTGGGTATATGTTCTTCTGTTAGGCACTTATTGGACATCTTCACTAGTTCTTGTCTCGTCTTTCCGTGAGCATTTCAGGCAGAATGTGGTCTTCTTCTGCCGCTTTACCATTTTTCATCTGGGATAGCCCTTTCTCCAGTTCTTCCATATTTATGTCGGGCATTTCTTCTGAGTTTGCATCTACTATTCGTATTTTGTCTTCTTTTGTCCTTGTGTTTGCTATTTTAGATTCGTACAGATCTGTATAGAAAGATTCCACAACTTTCAATATCTGTTGTCTGTCTTCTACTATGTTGTTTTTCGCATTTTTTATTTTTGTTATCTCTTTCTTGGGTGTGCTATGTCTTTTAAATATATTTAGTCCTTTGTTCTGTTCTAATAGGGATTGCACTTGTTTCGTTTGATGTTTTAGTATATCCTGTTTCGCCATTTTTCTTGCTGTTTTGTTGGTTTCTGTGTATTCAATAGTGTCTCTTTTACCCTCAGTTATCAGTTTTCTCCTTTTCTTTAGTAGCTGTTTCGTTTATATCGATAGTTTATCCGGCGTTTTTTCTAGGGGGCCTATTATCTGTTCTGCTGTTTCTGTTATAATTTTTGTTATTCTCCTATTGTTATCATCTAATGACTCTTCTGTTTTTCCTAGATTGTTGGAAAAGTTTTCTTTCGGCGGTTTGTATGTTTTTCGGCGGTTTGTATGTTCCTTTCTTTCTGCTATCTTTTCTCTACTTCCTCTCTTCGTCATTTGTTTCATCTTTCTTTTTCTTTCCATTTTTGTGTTTATGAGCAGTTTGCATCTTATCATCCTGTGATCACTGCCGGTGTTGAATTGATTGACTACATCTACGTCTTGGATCATGTGTTTATGGCGGGAGATGATAAAGTCAATCTCATTTTTGGTTTGTCTATCTGGGCTATTCCATGTCCATTTACGTTTCTTTTTCTTTTGGAAGAAAGTGTTCATCAGATAGAGTCTTTCTCTGTCTAGGAAGTTTGCTAACATTCTCTCCCCTTTCATTTCTGGTGCCGAGTCCGAACTGTCCTATGTGTGTTTCTGTTGGTTCTGCTCTTCTGATGCCCATTTTTGCATTAAAGTCTCCTCCTAGAATAGTGTGTGTCGTTGGGTTCTCTCTTATTGCTCACGCTATGTCTTCGTATACCGTTTCCGCCTCGTCATCATCATGTGAGGAAGTTGGAACATAAGCTTGTATATATTTTAGCGTTATATTTTTATTTACATATTGATTACGACATACATATAGAATGAAATGTATAGGAAAAGTCTAAGGTTAAATAGAGAACGAAAACGATTTCCCCTGTTCCACCTCCAGTATGCAGTGCTGGAAACGCTGGAGGTGGAACAGGGGAAATTGTTTACGTTCTCTATTCAAACTTTTCTAGACAATTCATTTTATTGCATTTGAATTGGCATGTGAGATGTTCACTTGCCAGACCGGTATATTACTCTGTCAGATATTGTTTTCAGGATTTTCAAGTTTGTCGATAGTTTTTTATTTATTAATATTCCAACTCCTCCATTGTTATCATCATCCTTCCCCCTGTAGAGCATAGTATGCCCGGAATCCAGATGAAAGTATTGTTCTCCTTGTTTCGGTTAGTCCTACAAATGTCCCAGTTTATTTTCTCCAATTCGTAATCTAATTCAACCAGACGTTTCTTAGTTCCGATTGATCTTGTGTTGTAAGTTGCAATGTTCAATAAGCAATTTTTTGTAGTTTTGCTAGGTCCATTTTTCTTCTTTTTTTTTTTTCTTTATGGATGTCGTTCTTATGTGCCTCCCCCAGAATCCACGAGGCTGACCGAGGTATCGGTGTGGGTTTGTGAGGTACCTCTACCCACCTGGGGTCCTTTTTTTCGTTTTGAATTTTGAATTCCATTTAGGGTAGGTTTATTCATCTTCTGATAAACTTTCAGGTATGCTATGCAATCTGACGGATAAAACTGCAATTTGTAGTTTCATTGGTCGGCCAGATATTCGTCGACCAATAGAATTGTAGAACGGTAAATTTATCTGGCAGATAGTTACCAGCACGTTTATCTGGAGATGAATAAATCGGGCCTTAATTCCGATTATCGGATAAGTACTATAAGGACTGCCGAATTACCGCGATTCGTATTTGGTAATAGGTCTGTTTCTGCAGAAATCACAAACCAGGCAGAGTGAATTTCATTGGTCGAAACTAGTTTTCTGACAAGAGGTTGGGCACAAAATGGCGGCGACAACCTATTGTCGCCACTGCATGTAAAGGTTTATTTAGTCACTGTACTCGATAGGTACCTACTTAACGAATACATACGATTTATCAAAATTGCCACATTCATCTGTAAGATAAAAGCTTACTCACCATTTATCCAAGTGTTGGATTCTCTAACTTTAATCAGCTTGTTATACTCGCACCGACTCGCACCGGGATCTGCACTGAGTATACTTTGTATTGTTGTGATTAGATGTCCAAAAGAGTTTATTTATGTTGTTCACACTAATCACAGTAGACACTACGACACTAGCTTGATTTTAAAAAACGCCTTTGAACTAACTTATGCTTTATTCTCTCACTAATTTTTGTAGTAAATTTATTGAAATTGCTTCATCCCCCAGCAGCTGTGCTGTGTGTATCTGATTGACTATTTAGTTAAAATAATAACAAAATTAAAAATGCACGACATCTTGGTGGAGGCGCCACTATTAATAAAGCATTCAGTTTCTCTGCTAATTTGGTAGGTACTTATGGAAGTCATTTATAGAGATGGGATTGATCGGAAGATCCGTTATTTTCAATTAACAGTTTCGACTGCTGCTATCAATTATTTTAGAACACAGGTTGTCGTTATTTTTAATGTTCTGTGGTGCTAACGTATACTCATAGGTACTCGTTGGTAAACGGGTAAACAGGGAACAGGGAATCAATGCGGTTGCAATTAAACGGTTATGGGATATAAAATAACGCTTAACAGTAAAGACAACCAGTGCTAAGTAATTTAATATAGCGTTATTTTTCAACTGTTAATTTTGAACACAACTAACAGTTGCAACCGTAGTCAGATAATCCTGGTGTCTTGGCGAACGCGCTAACATTAACATAGATGAATTAGGGTTGATAGAGCGGACAGTCACTGTATAGAGCAGAGCGGACGGGATAAAGTTCAGAGTTCCTTGCTTGAGAGACTATTTTGAATACAGAATAGAGGAAGAAATCAAGAAAAAAAAAGAAAGTTCGGGTCTTGGGTTCGAGTTCTTAGAATAAGCCAGAGGGAGTAGTATTTCAATAAGATTTCAATCAATATAACAAAATGAAAGAGATTGGGTCGCACTGAAAATACTGAATCATAAGTACTGAGTACTACTAGAGCGCTTATTACTCTCCCATGTTTTAAAAAACGGGATCTGCTCGGAGCAAGACCAGCATCTACCAATTGAAAACTATGAGTGCAACTTTCCGAAAACGCCTTATGTCAAAACCATCTGCGAAAACAAAAACACAACCTCACTTAATTTCCTTTATTTACATTTTTGAAAACAAAAGTGAAAGTGACAAAAAGTTTTGCCAAAATCTATTCAAAAAATGAACGAAGAAATCGACGACAGCGAATTCTACCATGAAGACTTCACTACCGCATCGGACTGGGAAATTCTGGTAGCCCATATGGAAGAAATCATCAATCAAGGGAAATCTGAGGAGAAAAACGAAAGTAGCACAGCTGCTGGGCTCTGGGAAATTAAATCAGAAAAGCTCGTTTACATCGACTCTAACTTCGATTTTATTTGGTACAAGAAAAACTGCGACGAGGATCTATCTGAAGGGAGCGATGACAAATCTAAACATCCCTTGGACAAGTGGCACGATTTTACTTTGGAAGAATACAGTGAAGACCAATTCAAGGATATTTGCTTGGCCAAATGGTATGGTTTAGATGAATTTCTAGTCCTCAGCCCTGCTGGTAAAATTGGTGCAACTAACAATGAAAGTCGAGCAAAAATTTTATTGAGTGCAGCTGCAGTAGTTGCTAATAACTCATCAATAGAAGTCCCACTATTTATTCAAGTAAAGGACAAATGGCAACAAGTATATTTGGGAGTATACGAAGCTAATAATATTCGTACTAGCTTTGATATAGTACATTTGAAAAGAGGTCTCTATTATTGCCAATACCTTACAGGGCTTTTGGATCTATTTAAAACTAAAATCAGATCCCCTTGTACTATAGAAAATATTTTTGTATCCTACCAAGGTACCTATCAGCTGCAAGAATTTGGCAATTTTATATGGAAGCAAGATGTTTTATCCAACAGTATGGATATTGAAAGTTTATACATTCTCCCTTTTGGTGTAACGGTTGATCCTCTGCAAACCCTTCTACTGAAAGCTATATGGAGTCGTTTATCTGAACACTCAGTGATAGACACTGAAAGTTATACTGACTTTGATCCAATGAAAGCCCAAAAGTGGCATTGTGAAGCTGTTTTTACTCAAGAGCCAATATGTTTGCTTGGAGATGCTTTGGGAGAGTTTTTGGAGTTATTGAATAATGATTCTAGTGTTTACGATGTACTTGGGGATTTTGCTGTTATGCATGTGCCAGAAAGTCATCCTTTGGATTTATTGACCGAGTCGCCTGTGCCAAGTTTTTCTCATTTGCTCAGCAGAGCTGCAAGATCATCGTTGATCAGTAATAAAAGAGGTAAGTGTTCAATGTTTATAACAATACACCCTCGAATATACCTATTTTATTTACCCATACCTACAAATTTAGGTCTCGATTTAGGTCTTGAAAAGAAGGTTTTTGATTTATGATTTGGTAGTGGGTTTCAATTAAAAAAAAAAAAAAAAACATTTATATTGCTAAAGATTAGTTTCTTTATTCCTGAAAACTGACATCCTATAGGTAACAAGACATTATTTTTTCTTCTAGGAAATCCACCACTAAATGAGGGTGTCTTAGTTCCCTTGCTTTATTTTCTGTTTCCTGATGCTGATGAAAATTCAATGTTCCCTTATGGAGTAAAAGACGAGAAGGAGCCAATCCAGAAAAAGTTTAAGGTAAGCCACCAGTTTTGTTTTAATGCCCATTTTATACTCAATCAGCTAGGGTGTAGGTATATTCACAAATCATGGTGCTTACTAGATTTGTTCAACATCTGTTATTTTTTATTACTTGTATTTTACTACTGTTGTATTGAATTTTTTCAAATGTAGGTATGCCTCTTTAGTACCTACTGTAAAATTGTATATTCTATATGAAATTACATTTTCTTTCAGTTGTTCCAAAGCTTGGACGATCAGTTCAAGGGATTCAAAACTTCTAATGAAGACTCTCTGATATGGAGGCTTTCTATTGTGCTGTCTCATACTCTTCAAACCTTGGGAGGTATCAAAGCTTTTTGTCACATATGGTATGAATTCGTGCAAGAAATGAGGTACAGGTGGGAAAACAGCATGCTAATTCCTGGGTAAGTGAAAATGTTAGGTCTAAAATTGGCTCAGTCTCGTGTTTTCCATATTATTTATCTTCTGGTTTTTGGAGAAAGAGTAAAATATCAGATATTTTGAAACTTCTCATTTTTAAAAAATAATATTCCTTCAATTAATCGAGCAATTGATATTCTCTTAGTATCCTGAAAAAAAAAATCTGTGCGTGATGCAAAGCGTTCGCCACTCCATCCAGAATATTCTACTTAAAAATCGCTCCATGCAGGACCCAGTTTATCTAAATTAGGTAGCGTTTTTATACAATAAAAATTGCTGAAAAAAAATTAGAAAAATGACTCAGACTATTGTGCTGTTTTTCGTTCTGAAATTTGGTCTGAAACAAGGCTAACATCTGCTCAATTTGCAATATAAATTCTGATGCCAATGCCTCATTGGTTAAAACCGAGGTTAAAACTGATTGGATATTCTGGGATTTATGATTTATGTGAAGTCTATAGTTAATTGTCTGGAATTGCGTCTACAGACGGAATCGTTGGATAGAACACCTAAAGGAAAATGCATCCGTCGAATATACCACCCTAGTGAACACTTTTTCCATTTAGTCTATAGCTTATTTACATTTTCGGTGATCTATTGCGGTGTCCAGTTTGTGAAGTGAATGGAAAAACCTTTTAGTTCTTCAAAGTCTTTTACATATCGTGCTAATCCAGATCATTAAGCTATTGACTATGTCGAAAAAAACGGGGGTAAAAGGAACTAAGACGTTAGTGGAATTTTATTGTTTATTATGTTCAATTGGTCCCTAAAGATGATAAAACCGCGGAGTGCTACCAGATATAGGGTTGCATTTTTAAGAGCGGGGTGAGTTTGTCGGCTCTTTGGGTTTTCGGCTATAACTCAATAACTAAGTATGCATTTTTGGTGCACAAATGCATTGAGGTTTTTTGTAGAGAATAAAATTTCCTATCGAAATGACATCTTTTGAAGTCCAAATACTTGTTTTTTCAACAAAATAAATCCAAAAAAACAACTTGAAAAAAAATCAAGAAATTGACTTTTTATTTTTTTATTTTATTTTTGCCTATAACTTTTTTCTGAATTGACTTAAGCATAGGCATTGCTTCATAAGAAACAGAGCTCATGTAATTTCCGTTAAAATGGCGGCTGATAGAAGTTCATACGATAAAAAATGGCCGAGATATAGACATTCAAAGTTAGCAACTTTTTTTCGGTTTTTCAACTTTTTGCCTTCATATCGTGTTATTTTCTATTCTAGCATGCTAGATCAATTTTTGTTCAATAGAAAATTATTTTGCAATAATTTAGTGTTAATTTAAGAATAATAATGTCATAGACATAAACTTTTTATGAATTTATTTTATATAGGTACATTGTAAAATCGATATACTTACCTACATATATCATGTTACATGATTAGATATGTCAAAATATTTTCGAGTTCAATATCAACTTCAGCTTCGATTCCAGTATGGATGTTTTCTTCGGTAATGTGTCTGGTATTTCAATGTTGTCGCAATTGATACCAATACATGCTTCATTCTTTACAAAACATGGAACAGGTTATTCCTAATTTCTACAAACACAGGATGCTTGGCAACCTTTTGTGCAAGCAAGCAATTTCCTCCAGCAAAGTTTGCGGGGCAGGAGGATTAACCGTCCGTATTGGTATCAAAACTATGGTTTGACTTTTCCCAATCCCAATCAAGTGTATTTAGAGCATTTTGATAAATTAACCATGCAAAAAAAGAAAATATCACGATACGATAGCAAAAAGTTGAAAAATCGAAAAAAAGTTGCTAACTTTGAATGCCTATATCTCGGTCATTTTTTATCGTATGAACTTCTACCAGCCGCGATTTTCACGGAAATTACATAGGCTTCATTTTTCATGGAGTAATTCCTATGCTTAAATCAACTCAGAAAGAAGTTATAGGCCAAAATTGAAGAAAAAAATAAAAAGTCAATTTTTTGATTATTTTTCAAGTTGTTTTTTGGATTTATTTTCTTGAAAAAACAAGTTCTTGGACTTCAAAAGATGTCATTTTTCAAATTTTATTCTCTACAAAAAACCTCAATGCAATTATTCACTAAAAATGCATAGTTTTTGAGTTATAGCCGAAGACCCAAAAAGCTGACAAACTCACCCCGCTCTTAAAAATGCACCCCTATATCTGGTAGCACTCCGCGGTTCGCGGTTTTATCATCTCTAGGGACCATTTCAACATATCAAACAATAAAATTCCACTAACGTCTTAGTTCCTTATTGAATGACATAGTCAATAGCCTACATAAAGTCTGTTTTTTTTTTTAAAGATAATTCCTAGTCAAAAATTTAGTAACTATATTGGCAACACAAGCCTTTTCTACATAAAAAATTTGAAAGCATTGACAATTTTACATTGTATTGCCAACATAATGTCATTTTGTTTTTTATCTTAAAAAAAAAAACAGACATTAGGCAATTCGACAATCTGCAGGTGATATGATACGCACCTGATCATTCAGTGGCAAATGAGTTTTTCTGCGATTGACAAAAGATGTCAGCATTTTTGATCGGTTGATAGGTCGCAAAACTCAATATTCTGGTATTTTAATTACGTTTCAATAGTTGCTAAGAAATCAATGAATAACAATACCGGAATCACTTTCCCGGCCTAGGCTGGGAAAGTGATTCTCGTACTGCTGAACAATTGGAACAAAAAGACAAACATTTAACAGAAATTTAACCGATCGCAGAAAAAATAGTATGTGTAGGTATTTCGGTGGAAAAGCACATTCTCGGCCTTCGGTGTTTGCCGGCCTCGGCTACGCCTCGCCCGTCAACTTACACCGTGGGCCGAGAATGTGTCACTTTTCCACCTAAATACACAATATACTATTTTTGATTGATCTGTGACTGGTTAACTAGAAATAGGCTATTTTTTATACTGGGATAAAACAATAATATTTTAATGCAGAATTATATAAATTCACATAAACAATAAGCAGCTATTAGTTTGCCCTATCCAATCTATCAACACCGTATTTTTGAAGGCGAAGATCACATCTTCCTAGGATGTCTCGGATGTATACCTATACCTCGACCTATACAGACCAAAAGTGGAATATCAAGATAACAATTTTTTTTTTCCAAACAATCATGTATATATACAAATTTATAAATTTTTACATTCGTCATTTATCATACTAATTAATCAATTGAACAATTAAATAAAACACAGTGTCACAACAATAGATCAAAGTCAGCAGTAACATCCCTATCCAGAAATTCCCTATAATGATAAAAAAATCCGGCCTAACAGATATTTCTTAACTACAGACTTAAATCGCTGAGCTGTCAACTCTCTTACAGAGACAGGCAGCTTATTATGAAAGACAGGAGCAAAATAAAGTGTTGCATTCCTTGATGTTCCTAGTATGAGAAAATTAATCCTATTATTGTCGCGATGTCTGGTATCGTGATGGCGTGTTTCACCCAGAGCCGCGAAATTATGAAAATTACGGTGCATGTACAGTAGGCAGTCATAAATATATTGTCATGGGACGGCTAAAATCTGAAAATCACGATAAAACTGTTTCGGGTCTTCTCGGTATCCGACATGAGCCAGGGGTGCGATTTTCGAAACCATTCGAGTAGATACATTTCGTAAACGAAATTTGACTGACAACAATGTAAATTGAATGTGGAGCAGTCAAATTTCGTGTACGAAATGTACTCGAATGGTTTCGAAAATCGAATCCCAGAACTCTCACTGCCTTCCGCTGCGAACCAAACACTCTCGAGGCATGAGCCGAATGTCCCCAAGCCCAAGCCAACAGAGCATAGCAAATAACGGAATAGACTACAGCATGGTAGGCCATTAGAGCGACACTCAAATTGGTGGTCCTACACAGATTTCTAAGTACATATATTGCAGATGTAATTTTCTTGGAGATATGGTTTACATGGCACTCGAAAGTAAGTTTGGGGTCAAGCATGACTCCCAGAAATTTTATCTAATTAGGATTACTGATTTCTTCATCTCGTCTTAAGGTAAAGGTTATATTCTCGGTTTAGGTTCAATTGAGAGAATCCTATCCAAAGCGTTCATAAGCTTCATCTTAGCTTACAAGATAATCACGGATGACCAACATGGCTTCCTGCCAGGCCACTCAACAGCCACAAATCCCCCCACCTGCTTGAATGAATGGACTCGGTCGATGGATAATAACCAACCAATAGATATTTTGCACTTGGAATATGAGAGGACTTTTGATAAGGTTCCTTATAAACCGAGTTATAAACGTTCAATATACAATTTAGATCAATTTGTGGGAAAATATTATCATTTATTGAAAAAACTCATAACTCCAGAATTTTTAGGCTAAGTGCGCGTTCACATTGACACCGCTCGAGCGGCGAGCGTTGCGCGATGCCGCTGTAGTGACGCCCAAAAATAATTTTAACGTTATATTTCAAATGAACATGTTCACACTGGAGCAGCGCGTCCCACGGTGTTAACATGTTCATTTGAAATATAATGTTAAAATTATTTTTGGGCATCGCTACAGCGGCATCGCGCAACGTTCACCGCTCGAGCGGTGTCAATGTGAACGCGCACTAAGAGTGGATGGTCAGCTATCAGAGCCAAAGTCAGTTCATAGTAAAAACGTCAATGTCACGGTTAGTCCTTGACCCGCCTCTGTTTACATCTAGGCAAATTTATGTCAGACATAAAAAATTTAGAAACCTGGACACAGCGCTGGCTTATGAAACTTAACACGGACAAATGTACCAGTCTTCACATCAAAATGGAACAGAGGGACCTGGGATTGATAATAAAGGACAACCTGAAATGGAAAACCTATAGACCTCAGATGGTGAAAAAAGCAAACACTATGATATACCTACCTGGGAGAGCTTTCAGCAATAAATTTGTAGAATTATTGAGAAAAATGTATGTGTCCTTCATTCGCCCAAAGCTGCAGTTCTGTTACCCAATATGGAATCCATACATCAAAGATAAAGAGAATAGTAAAGTCAAACACAATCCCTATGAAGACTGATTGAGGGTGTTCAATCTACCGACCCTAAAGGACAGAAGAGAGAGAGGAGACTTCATTGAAACCAATAAAACCTTCAAGATCATCCATGGCAACTATGATGAAGCCCTAAAAGTTACCTTCGCTATACGAAATAGGAACATAACAAGGGAACACTGTTAAAAATTAGGTCTTCTTCAAAGAAGACACTTTCTCACAAACCGTCTTGTTAACACGTGGAACAGCCTCCCAGAAAGTCTAGTGAGCGCAGAAAACAAAAACATATTTAAAAACAGACTTGACAAGCACAATGAAGTGAGAAGCAACTTTGTGACCTCTACATGTAGATTGGCGAAAAGAGCACACAGTAGACTCATCGGTAAAAACTATTTTCCTACTGTGAAGTAAAATGTAAAAAATATAATCTTGAACAAAACAATAAAACCATCACCGAAGGTGGAAAAAGTTTTCGAAATATTTGAAAGTGATGATTAAAAATATCGAAGGCAAATGGCAAGGATAACGACCGGCATGCAGCACTTCTACAACAACGAGAAGAAAGGAAATCAGAAGAGAAACATGAAGGGAAATATCGAAGACCGAAAGAAAGGCAGTTAGTGGACAATAAGATCAGGACCAGCTTTTAAATTTTGAGAATGGCTTCAAATCTTTGAGCAACAAATTAGGAGCAAGAAAATTTTGGAAGGGCTGAGTAAATTCAAAAATACAATGGCAAAACTAGTTGAAAAAGTTGGATTGAATAGAAGCACCAGCAGGAATGCGACCGAAAATTTCATCAAATGGAATTGAAGATATGCATGTAGAGAGAGTACTGCTCATAACGAAACCATCAAATAGCATTGAAGCTCTAATCAAAACAAATATCAGAGCTGAATTAAGAAGAAAAATAACCAATTGGATAATTTGTAGACACAATGAAGCAAATTCTAGAATAACTACGAAAGCTTGTTGCTAGTAAAGTACGATTGAGACCTCGCTCCCCTTCTGGTGAATCTCAGCCTTTGAAGGAATACTTGAAAGGAATGGAATGTTACGCTGCTGGAGAAGATGACATTTTAAATGTGATTGCAGAGTTAGTGCGTCTGAGATCTCGCTGTCCTCGTGACTTAGCCTCATCAAACATCGTACATAACACTGGTGGATCGAGGAAGGCCTTTAACGTGGCTAAAAGAACCCAAAACTGGGAAGTATACAAAGAACATCTGAGAACTTTCAAAAAGAAACTCAGAGAAAAGAAAAGGGCAGCTTATAGAGGGACTTTTGCACCAAGGTCACCACCACCTCTACCGCCTCTAGGCTAAAAAAAGTTCTATCAAAAGACCCTATAATGCAACCAGGTACCCTTAGGAGAAGTGATGGCACATACACCGTTACCTCCGAAGACACTGCTAAAGTACTACTAGAAACTCACTTTCCAGAATGCAAAATCATGGACACCGCCGAAAAACCAGCATAGCCGGGCGAACACGGACAACTGAACCCCCGAACAGCGGGGAAAGTCATAAACGCGGTGGTTTCAATTGATAAAATCACTTGGGCAATACGAACCTACAAACCATTTAAGTTCGCAGGAATTGACGGCGTCATCCCTGCAATGCTTCATTCAGTGGGGTCTGGAGGCAATTCTATCACACCTTGAGGTACTATTCAAGGCCTGTCTTACCCTAAGCTATATATCCATGAACTGGAGAGAAGTTAAAGTCACTTTCATTCCTAAACCTGGGAAGGATGACTATTCTCATCCAAAACTTTACAGACCAATCAGTCTAACCTCATTCTATGAAAACTCTCGAGAGGCTATGTGATAGATACATTAGAGATGTGCACTTGCCATTGCAAGCAGAGATGTGCACTTGACATTGCAAGCGATACACCCTAATCACACGCCTATCAACCAGGAAAACATACGGAGACTGCACTGCATTGTGTTGTGCAAAGAATAGGAAAGTCACTTTTTTATCGGCAGTCAGCCCTAGGAACTTTCCTTGATATCAAAGGCGCTTTTGACAAAGCAACTTTAAACAGTGTAGAAACTGCTCTGATAAGACACAACGTTGACCCAACCATCATCGGCTGGATAGGTTCTATGTTGAAAAACAGAGCAGTTCAACTTAATGCGTAAGAGCGCTTGTCAGCAGAGGCTGCCCCCAAGTCTTGTCGCCACTACTTTGGAGCGTGGTAGTTGAGAGCCTCATTAAAACCCTCAATAATCATGGCTTCCATTCGACCGCGTATGCAGACGATATTATAATTTTGCTTGCCGGAAAATTTGAAAACGTCCTGTGCAAAACCATGCAGACCGCTCTAAAACTAGTAGAAAGATGGTGCGCAGAAAAGTCACTGTCTGTAAACCCAGCAAAAACCGGGCTACTGCTCTTCACCAAAAAGAGGAAGCTGGTCAATTTTAGACCTCCCTCTTTGTGCGGCGTGTAACTCGGCCTTTCAAAAGAGGTCAAATATCTTGGAATCATTCTGGATAGTGCCCTCAACTGGAACAAGCACCTAGATGAAAAGACCAAAAAGGTAACCAAGGCGTTGTGGCAGTGTAGAGGAGCCATAGGCAAAACTTGGGGATTATCTCCCAGGATTGTTCTGTGGCTTTTCACCGCCGTTATCCGACCTATGTTCACCTATGGAGCAATTGTATGGTGGACCAAAACCAAGCAAATAGTAGCTAGGAACAGAATGCAACAGCTACAAAGGTTAGCATGCCTGGCAATCACAGGGGCAATGAGAACCACACCAACAATGTCCTTGCAAGTGCTGCTGAGACTGTCGCCTCTTGATGCATATCTTGAAGGCGAGGCAGAGAGAACAGCAACCCGACTGCATTCCATTGGATTTTCGTGTGGAGGAAGCGGGGGTTCAGAGCATGCCCGGGTGTTTCCGGAGGCTGTCGAACGACAACCACTGCTGGAACACCGGACGGATACAATGATTCCATGCTTCATCTTCAACAAGGCCTTTAAGGTAGAACTAAGCGGCCTAACACAACCAGGCATAAGAGCAGATATACATATTTACACGGATGGCTCAAAAAACCAGTCAGGAACTGGGCTAGGCGTGTGGATACCTGAGCTCGACCTAGAAATAAGTATAGCTTTAGGCACCTATGTATCAGTTTTTCAGGCAGAGCTGCTTGGAATAATGCAGGGAGCTGTACAAATACGGGAAAGGAGGGTGAGGAGAACAACCATCACCTTTCTGACAAATAGCAAACAAGTATCTAAATTAATCCTTGAGTGCCACGAGACACTAGAGGCGATTGCCCAAAAAAATATAGTCATGGTGTCGTGGATTAAAGGCCATAATGGCAATCAAGGGAACGAAAGAGCAGATATCCTAGCACGCACTGAAGCTAAAGGAAAACCTATCGGCCCCGAGCCTTTTGCGCCGTTGACTAGCAAAACTGTAAAACTAGAAGTCAAAGAACACTTAGACAGAATCCTTAGAGAGAGATGGGAGAGTCAGGACTTCAGACACTCGAGAGCCGCTATCGGTGGCCCTCGAGCTGGCCTGACAGATTACCTCCTTGAACTGTATAGGAACAACCTGAGGAAACTAATAGCAGTACTTACAGGCCACTGTAAGTTGAATAAGCACCTTGGGATTAATAAACGACCCAACATGCAGAGGGTGCAATGAAGACGACGAGACGGTAGAACACATGTTGTGCCACTGCCCAGTTCTCGTGAACACTAGAGAATCTATTATGGGGGACCAATTAGAGGGTACTCCGCCACCACATTATTGAACTATATCAATACTGTCGGCTGGCTTGACGAGTAAGGCTCTAACAGAGGATACAATGGGCCCACTAAAGAGGCCTTAGTATAGGGTGTTGCAAGTTACCCCTCCAAATCTCTATCTACATCTACATCTTCTGGCAGATCCTTACGACAATGCCAGTTCAACATCTTGGATTTGATTAATAAAAACCCCTTTTTGAACCAATAGATCGCTAACAAATTGGAGGAAAGAATAATCTGGCGAGCGACGATGGGAAAACTGGGAACAGGGGGCAGATTTTCAACCTTTAGTCGCAACCTATCGTCCCGACTATCCTACGAGTGAGTTGGGACGTTACATATCGACTAACGATTGAGAATCCCACTGCGGGAAAATTGGTATGATACAACTGCTAACAGACACCCTACAGTCCCTACGGAAAAGAAGTTCTATGGTAAATAAGACAAGGGAGGCAGTCTAAAGAAAGGGATAGCTCATGGGAAGTGGGGCTGGCGGTATTTGTATCGATATAATACTTTATTTGTCTTCTTGCAAACTAAACTCTGCTGAGAAGCGGGTTAAATCCATAATGAACATTAAACATGATATAAGAAACACTTTATTCGTTGTATATACAGAACGTACAAAACACATTTAAATTCAAATTCTACAGTAAAATATGAAACGAGCTAAAATTAAAATTCTATTCTAATTAAAAAAGTACTTAAACACTGGTCGGGGATTCTAAAATCACGATTCGACATACGACTCGACAGCGAGACGATTTTCCCGACGATTCTAGGTTAGAAATCTCATTGGAATTATACCTTTCGAGACGACAAGGCCGGTATCGTTGTCGAGTCGTGTGTCGAATCGTGATTTTAGAATCTCGGCCCTGATGCCAGATTTATTCTTCGAAATTCCTATCACACAATATTAAGCCACTGACACAAAAAACCTATCCATATTGAACAAAAAACAGCTACTAACATTGAGAAAAAAATATGTTATTTACAATAACCTATGTAATATTAATTCGTTGTTAAACTTAGTTAAGTAATATAGATATATACCTATTTGATTCATAACTACATCATCTACAATGACATGAATTTCATAACTTATGATTGAGCATATTATAATTTAGACTGTTATTTACCATGATATTTTACACAAAGATAAAATATTATAATCCTCCTAATTACTTCGCAACCATCCATACTTAGAGATTCTCAAGAACCTTTTGTATTCTTTACAACTGCATAATAATGAAATTATTCCATTTGAATAATTTCTTCATTAATATTTCACAAAGGGACCAGCCCATTTCTAGTAGTCGGATTGCGAGCCATATAAATTTCCATATCGTGATCCGTCCAATTATTATCCGAGTTTTCGCAATAGTTGTTCAGAGTGTGCGTGGAACCGGCGGTACTGTAGCGACTGCTGGGTCTATGATGATCGCGTGATCTGGACCTTGGCCTGGAACGTCTGGTAGAAGACGCTATTGAGTGCGCTGGTGGTGCGTGGTGAGGTGCTGGCATACGAGTGGACATACGTTCTGATTGCATTGCTAATGATTGACGTGATTGACGAAGATCTAGAAAAAAATTGTAATAATTAAGATGTAAATCATTTAGTTTGAAATTTACCTTGTCTCGAAGCTAACAAATTATTAGGAAAAGCATTAGCAGTCAAATATCGTCCGGAATGATTGGAAAAGCTGTTTTGCGATTGGCCGTCTGCTACAGATCTTGCTTTACTTGCCTTACTAAAATGATTTCTCAGCTCGTCTAAAGAGGGCGGTTGTTCTACAGTGTACATCCTTGGTCGTTGACTGTGCGCACTGTAAGCTGAAACTTGATCCCAATCCTGAAATGAATTATTGCAAAATCTTAGATATCATTAAATCCTCGGACATAAATTAATAAATATTAATTGTATTCGTGTTGCCCGAGATGCACGCATTGAGCGTAGCTACCGTTGGCAAGTAGGCGTAATGATTGCTCTGGTAATTATTTTCCGCTTGGTAAGTTTATAATCATTCGATTCCTGGTTTAAAGATTAAATGATTTATAAGAGAACTATAATGAAATGCAGGATTTATGTCAGGTTGTTGGGTGGGCAAGGTATCTTCGTAGGATTGATGGATGTGTAAGAGTTGTGTTAAGGATCATTACACACCGGGTATTTTTGTTGCTTAGTTGTTTTTTTGATATGTTTAAAATTCACCAGTAGCGCACCCAAGATATTTTCTAGAAAAGTACTCATAATGGTGAAATGAAATTTGCCTTGGCACCAGCTTCTGGATGCAATATTAATACATACTGTTATAAACCCGCCACTCGTACTTTTTGATTGCCCCCTGTAACTACAGTTAAAGAAGCCAGAAAATTTGACTATTTTCAAGATGAACTGAATCACGAAAATTCCTGCGTGTTAGAGAAGGACGCACATAACTATAAAAGCCCCGGTGCGCACCGCGTAAGTATCAGTTCTGATTGACGTACGACAAGTGCAGTAAACTGTAAAGTCAGGAAGTAAATAACCACGTTCGAAAATAATCGTGCCGTATAAGCTTTATTTGGAGTAGTTCGATAATAAAATTCGTTGAAGTTCGAAAAAGTAGTCTCACTTATCTGCGAGCCCGTAAAAGTGACAATTGGTGTCAGAAGTGAGATAAGTGATTGAAGAAATTTGCATTTATGATAAATACGAGAAAACAGACTGCCGAAATGAAAGAACAGCTAAACCAGGTACTCGCTTTGTTGACACTTGCGGACGAGAAAAGAGCAAAAGAAAAACAAGAATAATAGGACCGACTACAGAAAATCCTTCAAGAACAAGAGGACAAGCGACAACTAAAACAGGACCGACTACAGAAAATCCTTCAAGAACAAGAAGGCAGGCGACTTAAAGAATAACAGGAATAAGAGGACGAGCGACAGCAAGAGCAAGACCGGCTCTAGAAAATTCTGAAAGAACGGGAAGACAGACAACAGAGGGATATTGACAGGATCGCTGGGTTGTTCCAGAACATCCAACAAGAAGTCAAAGGCGAAATAGAAACGGTTCGAGAAGAAATGGGGACGATCCGAGAGGAATTCGAGAAAAAATATAGAAAACTGGAGAAGAAAATGGAGAAAATTCGCGAAAAACCCAATATCAACGAAAGTACCAGCAAAATGGATGTATCGGTGAGCCCAATCGTACGCGGCTAACTCAAACCACCAACTTTTGACGGCGAAACATCATGATCTATGTATAAACGATAGTTTGAGGCCGCTGCTAGTGCAAAAACCAACATCATTGGTACTTGCACTACGAGGAAAGGCGCTTGAAATTCTTCAAAATATTCCCGAGGCAAAACAAAGTGATTATGGAGCTGTTGTAGAAGCCTTAGAACTGAGGTACGGAAACAGGTGTCTCAGTCAAGTCTACCAGAGTCAACTCAAAAGCAGAATCCAAGGTCCATCTGAGATACTGCAGGAATTTAGTAGCGACATCGAGAGAATGGTGAGATTGGCATATCCACAAGCTCCTGAAGACTTCATTGAACAGATAAATGTCCAGTACTTCATCGATGGAGTAAAAGATACAGACCTGAAACAAGCACTGAGAATGAGTAGGCATAACACCTTAGCTGACACCGTTGTCCATGCATTTGAATATGAAGCTGCCAAAAATGCCTCTTTAAATCGAAGAAGCAAGATCAGGGAAGTGAAAATGGCAGAGGATCGCCCAAACTCAGACGCAGATAATATGTTCCTAAAACTGGAGGCGCTGTTTCAGGAATTCTGCGCGAAGTTAGACCAAAAACCAAGAGCCAGAAAACGGATCAAATGCTACAACTGCGGCCGAGAAGGACATATCAGCAAAAACTGTAGGCGACATTCCCGCTCAGAAGATCGTGAAGCGGAGGAAGAAGGTGGTTCCAGACATCATCAGGAAAATGCCACCTCGCCAGTGTAAGGGGGCGAATGCTGGCGACTACCGATTCTTGAGCCCCCAAAGTAAGGGTGTTCTCCATCAAGAGGAATTGTGAAAGTCTCGTTGCCCAAGGCACCCTCAACGGCAAGAAAGGTGATTCGACCATCGACACAGGGGCATCAAGATCAGTGGTTCGCCCCAACAAGGTTTTTAAGGACTCTAGTCAGATGCGCAAAGAAGGAGCCTGTATCAAATAGAGCACATTTATCAATAGAGCTTCTGGTGAAGTTTGAAAAGAGCTGGAATCACTTAGGCCAGCAAGCAAAGAAGAAAGCAAAATTGACTTTGTGCAGAAAGAGGCTGGTGTTTTTGTGCAAGATAAAATTACTGGACGAACTAGTTTGGTACATCATCGCATCAACACAGGAAGTGCTACACCCATTCGCCAACCACCACGAAGACTCCCTTTCGCAAAGTAACAGCAAGTTTACACTATGCTTAAGGAAATGCTGAAGGACAACATCATAGAAGAATCTAATAGTCCACGGGCATCGCCGGTCGTACTAGTTACGAAAAAGGATGGTTCTACCAGATTTTGTGTGGATTATAGCAGTTTGAATGACGTTACGAAGAAAGACAGCTATCCATTACCCCGGATTGACGATACCCTTAACACCCTTAACAACCCTGGACTTGAAAAGTGGATATTGACACTTCTATAACTATATCTATTCTTTATATTATAAATTACGAATCGCTTTAAGTAACCGTTTAGTTTCTGTGTGCAAACAGGCCTATGGCCTAGGCACATGTACTATATTTTTTTTTCCATTAATTTAGAATAATTTGCTCTGTATACAGTAATTGTATTATGATTTTGGAAAATAAATGAATCTTGAATCTTGGCAGGCGGAACTCAATAAAGAGGATAAAGAGAAGACCGCATTTACTGCAGAAAATGGCCTATATCAATTCAACGTCATGCCGTTTGGATTATGCAATGCACCTGCCACTTTTGAAAGACTGATGGAGTTAGTTTTGCGAGGACTAATTTGGGAAACGTGCATGGTATATCTGGATGATGTCATGGTGATTGGCAAAGATTTCAACAAACACCTGTCGAATTTGAAGAAAGTTTTTGCCAGGATTCGAAGTGCCAATCTGCAACTAAATCCCAAAAAGTGTGTTCTATTCCAGGAAAAGTTAAACTTCCTCGGCTATGTCGTCTCATCAAAAGGAATAGAGACAAATCCAGATAAACTCCAAGCTGTGCGAGATTGGCCCAGACCAAAGAATAAACATGAAGTTAGAAGCTGCAGTGCAGTTACTACCGCCGGTTTTTCAAGGATTTTGGGAAGATTGCGAAGCCTTTACATGAACTAACTGAAAAGAACGCTCGTTTTGATTGGATACCTGAATGTCAACGGTCTTTCGTGGAGCTGAAAAATAAATTAACTAGTGCTTCAGTTCTGGCGTATCCAGGTCTATTTATGTTAGACACCGATGCTTCGCAAAGTGAAATAGGGGCTGTTCTTTCGCAAATTCAAAACGGCGAAGAAGTAGTAATTGGATACTTCAGTAAGTCCATTGGAGAGAGAAGAATTATTGTGTTACCCGAAAGGAGCTTCTGGCAGTACTAAGTTCTATTAAACAACCACAGCTTCCTCTATGGCCGGAAGTTCCTAGTTAGAACCGACCAGTCTGCATTGCAATGGCTGCTCAATTTTCAAAATCCGGAAGGTCAAATAGCGCGTTGGTTAGAGACATTACAAAGTTATGACTTCCATATCAAACATCGCAACGGAAGGAGTCATGCCAACGCCGACAGCCTATCACGAAGACCATGTATTGACAGCTCAAGCAAATTCTGCCAAAGGCAAGAGGAAAAGGAGGCAACCAAAAATTCTGGAGTCGTTCAATAAATAAGGCTTAAGAATTCCGACAACGACGCTAATACTGATGAGGACATTACGAGAGAAGACTTCGAAGCACAACAAAATACATATAAGGAATTGAAAATGGTGCGTGGCTGGCTACAAGATGGACGACGACCTGGATGGCAAGAAATTTCCAGTTTCGGTCAAACGGTGAAGGGATACTGGCTGCCATGGGACTCGTTGCGAGATGACTTGATCACTCGTAAATGGGAGAGTCCAGATGGAAAAAACTTAGTATATCAGACCGTTGTTCCACGGACCATGGTGGACAGAGTGCTTCAAGAACTGCACAGTAGTAAGAGTGGCGGACACTCTAAAGTCAATAGGACCTTGGCTCGAGTAAGAGATATGTACTATTGGATCAATTGTCGTAGGGATGTTGAAGAGTGGTGCTAGAGATGCGATCTCTGTGCTTCTAAGAAAGGACCCAAGACGCGATCCCGTCGAGAAATGAAGCAGTACTTGTCCGGTTTCCCTTGGGAGAGAATTGCCGTGGATATTGCAGGTCCTTTTCCTACAATGGAGTCAGGGCCAGAAGTAGTTCTCATACCCAATCAGGAAGCAGTTACTGTTGCGGAATCATTGCTGGAAAACGTCATATCCAGACATGGGGTACCGATGGAAGTTCATATTGATCAGGGAAGGAATTTTGAGTCCGAGGTATGGAAACAACTGACGAGGTTACCGAGAGTAAGAAAAACGAGGACTTCACCCACAGTTGGACGGAATGGTCGAGATGCACAATCGGACCATCAATCAATACCTCTCGATGTTTGTAGATGATCACCAGCAAGACTGGGATAAACTAGGGCCTCTTTTCCTTCTGGCTTATAGAAGCTCTCAGCATGAGTCCACCGGGAATACCATCTATGCTGTAGACTGGAAGAGAAATGAAGCTTCCAGTAGATTTAATGTTTGGCAGGCCTCCAGTCGATGAAGACGAGGCTGTACTTCCAGTTTACTTGGCTGATCTCCAGGACAGACTTCGAGTGGTACACGATTTCGCCAGAAATAAGCTACGTCTGACCAGTGACAGGATGAAGATGAGACTCGACCAACGGCAGTCACCGAACACCTTTAATGAAGGCGATGCTGTCTGGTTGTATCAGCCACAGCGAAGAGAGGGACCATACAAGGTCATTGAGAAAAGCAATGACTTGGTATACAGGATACAACTTACACCCAAAGCTAAGCTCAAGGTCAGTCATATGGAGAGGCTGGCTCCATACAAGGGCAAGAGCGCACTTGGATGCGATTGGGATAAGCTGTTCGGGGCGAACAGTTTTGAGGAAGGGGGCAGTGTTATGAACCCGCCACTCGTACTTTTTGATTGCCCCCTGTAACTACAGTTAAAGAAGCCAATTTTTTTTTAAGATGAACTGAATCACGAAAATTCGAGCGTGTTAGAGAAGGACGCACATAACTAAAAGCCCCGGTGCGCACCGCGTAAGGATCAGTTCTGGAACAGTCAGGAACTAAATAACCACTAATTCGTTAAAGTTCGAAAAAATAGTCTCACTTATTTGCGAACCAGTAAAAGTAACAATACGATTCTTACCTTACTGTTATTATAAGCACTCAAATTAGCCAATGAGGAAAGAGGTTCCCCAGGACTTTGCGGTAAAGTGCAACAGTTGACAGGAAGACCAGCTATTGGAATTCCATGCTTAATACTATTTATCTTTTGTTGGTGTAGTTCGTGGAGCTTTCTTGATCTTCGACGTGATGCAGCTGAAAATAGAGAAAAATATATTTTCATATGCTTGAGTTTATTGACTTACTGTTAAATGTTCATTCAAAAATTATTCAGACTACCATAAACAATGCTTGTATTTATTTTAACTTCAAATCTAACTGTAGTTGTATAATAATAATTATTGTAAGTCCGTTAATAAGCTGTTCCGACTACTAATAGAAAGAAAGTATAATGATTCAATTTTTTCAACTGTACTTTTGATTTACCGTGCTTTGAATGTATAAGTTGATGAGCAATGATCTTTCTGTTAACAAAATGAAACGATTAAAATTGCTAAAAACACTAGTATAGGTGAAGGAATTGCTATATTCTGTCAAATATATAGAAATGGGTCTTTACACTCACCAATAAAAACTATCACAGCTACAACAATTGTTCCACAAATGGCTGCGCTGGCCGCTATAGTAATTTTGTCCATATTTGAAGAGGCCGACGAAACGGTTCTTACTTCGCGACATTGCGAATACGGGACGTTTTCAGGTGTCACGTTGAGTTCTTCTAATGATACTACGCAAACAATGATGCACTCCTGAAAAAAATTGAAATCGTTAATGAATTGCTGCCTTTCAAGTCCTATGTTTTCAAAGCAGGATTAATCATAGAAACCACAGGCTAAAATAAATGACTACCTATATCCTTACGAATGATTTATAGCTCGTGAATATAAGTTCAAGTAAAATAAAGAATAGACTTCGTCAATGGGTTTATATTTCCTTATTGGGTTTTAAGTACTTTTACTTGTAGTTATTCGCTTTTGATAAATATGCTCATTTGTTTTCACATATTAAATCTATAATAGATTTTCGTACTTACGTTGTGAAAAATAAATTGGAAACTCTATGCAAGTTCATGAAATTGAAATAAAGTTCTCTGATAGCGTGCAGTTGTAAATTTTATTTTATAAAATATGCATTTTACTGAATACAATACGGATATAGCTTGAATGCAAAGTGAAGAAGAAATTTCAATGCAGGACGTGCTTTCTTTCGTGAGCTCGCACATACTCCCTTAAATCTTTAAATTTAAATTCTTTCACGGAAACGACCGTCTGAAATTCTTTAAAGTATAATGGCCGTAAGTGGTTTTTATTTATGTAGGTCTGGGTTAAATTACAGTGCTTTTACATTATTTAATTCAATAATGAGGTGTTCACCGGTCAAGCCGGTACACGGCGTTTTGGGTATTTAGTTAACAGTTTGTTTTTTATTTATAAGGTGTTGGCAAACTAATGAGCGATAATGTTGTAATGATGTTATTCTACCTGCTCCTGTTTCATTCATTATTAATCGTACCATTCATCATTTGTTTTTGGTAAGTTTTGTACAATTTTTGTTTTGGAGTAGGAAGCTGTTTGTTGGACAAGAAAAATAGAAAACATAAAACATAATTCAAAAATCGAGAATGCCCAGGGCCTGACAAAATAACAAATGGAATGTTGGAATCCGAAGGAAGGAGAAAACCTGATGAATGCATAAGCAGCATAACTATCCCAATGATGGAAAAGCAATCTGAGACAATTATCTTGGAATATCGCTACTCAACAGCAAACTAGAGGGCTCGATTTTCGTTTATATTTGAAGTACCAGTTTAGTACCAACTGAGGTACCAATGCTTTCCGTTGGCTTTTTTTTTTGGAAGGAAGCCATCTTCCTCAAGTGTGCATACCGTTCTCGTGGAAAAGTACCTTATCGGCCATCAGGCACTATCTTAACGAAATAAAGTTGCGTAAGGCAATAATACATTAATTACCAAAAAATTTATTATCGAAAGTGTGATTACCGTTTTATTTGAGTTTGAATTTCGAACCCTCTCGTAGTTAGTGAGTCCTTTTCAATTTTTTTCAAAGTAATGGTTTTTCATGGAATGCCTCTACTACTTAGGGTTTTCCAAGCTGTTTTTCCGAGGAGCTGTTTTTCCGAGGAGCCGTTTTTCCGAGGAGCCGTTTTTCCGACGAGCCGTTTTTTCAAGGAGCCGTTTTTCCGGGGTGCCGTTTCTCTCAACGAATCCATTTCCAAAAGGCCACATTTTTGAAAGAACACCATTTTCGTGGAGCCTGGCATGGAGCTTTCGAAGGGATTCCTAGAGCCCCTCACGAGTGGACAAATGTACCCCTACATTTGACGAAGAAAACTGAACTTCCAGCCTGGATTCCAGGCTCGAATCTGCAACTTCTACTTGCAGCTTTTCTCGTTCCCTCGTCGAGTGGCTACCGTGATCTACCTTTTTGTTGCAAAGGAGGCTTGTATAGAGTTTCATTTATAACTTTCATTGCCTTTTTCATGAAATCTGCTTTATGATCAATTATCAATAGTAATATAACTAGTGCAATGGAAATTATTGATAATTTTTGGGAAATTTGCCCGAATGCATTTTTAGTTGAAAAAGAGCACGAGTGCACGTGCTTTTTTCAGTTAAAAACGCATGAGTGCAAATTTGTCGAAAATTATAAATATATTTCCATTGCACGAGTTGTATTTAATGAGAGAATTTCATAAATCAAAAATTTAAATTTTTTGTCAAAAAATGTCAAAACACCAGTTTTCGCACCAGTTAGTATGCAATTATCTGATAATTTGCACTAGTGCAAATTATCGCGTAATTACAATCTGATTGGTTCAAATCAACAATCAAAACATGTCAATTTATTGTTGGAATACCAGTTTTGACAGATGTATGAAATTCTCATCTATGATTATTTTCACTGACATTACATTTGAATATACTTAAGATTCAACGTATGCGCAATCTTCATAATTTGAGGTTACGCAAGGGGTAAACTGCTCAGCAACATCTATACACCAGATATCCCCCTACTGAAGTTCATCCTCGGACAACCTCAAGAGAGCCCTGGACATCCCAGGACATCCTCGGACATCCCTGGACATCCTCAATCAACCCAGGACATTCTCGGACATCCCTAGATATCCTCGGAAATATCTGGATATCTTTGGACATCCCTTCTTCCTGTACATATCTCTGCTCAATTTTTGTTTATTCCCGGCTCTAGAATTTTTCGAAAAAGAAAATTGAAGAGCTGGAATAGAAAAGACATGAATGTCCTTTTATTTAGCATTTTTTTTCTAAATTTTTCTACATTTCTTCAAGTTAAATTTGATTTTTTCCGTCTCAATTTTTGTCTATTCCTGACTCTCGGATTTGCGTTTTCTTCTAAGTTTTTCTAAATAGAGGAAATTTAGGAGCTTGCAATAGAAACGAAATATTTTGTGAAGGTACCAATTTTTTCTCAATTTCTCTTGAATTTCTTGTTCATTTTTGAATTTTCCACGCTCAGTTCCAAGTTATTCCCGGCTTTTGAATTTATCGAAAAAGGAAATTCAAGAGTCTGGAATAGAAAAAATATGAATCTACTAGTTTTTTTCTCAATTTTCTACATTTCTCCTCTGTTAATGCTCAGTTTTTTCGTCTCAATTTGTGTCTATTTTCAGCTCTTGAATGTTTATATATTTCTCTAAATATACGTACACATACGCTGATAAAGAAAGAAGAGTATACCTTGCAACTGATGTTACTTTAATAAAAGAACAAAGGAAATACCTCTGTTACCTACGTAGATGCCAGGATTTTTTATTGGATATCCCCACATCTCCTGAGACATCCTCGGACATCCCTTTGATATCCCTCGAACATCCCCTGAAAATTCTGGAAATCCCGATATATCCCCGGACATCTACCGGAATCCTGGGACATCCCCGGAAATCCTGGGATATCCCTGGACATCCCCAAGCTTGTACACCAGACATGCCCAGAGGTTCACCCCTCCAGGTTATGTTATTAGGGGAACTCTTGGGCAATCTTACTGGTAATCAGAAGAAATCATAAGAAATCATTCACGATTTCCTCTGAAACCGCAATCTAGTGTACAAGAACTGACTTGCGGTTCACCTCTCGGGAAATCTGGTGTACATATTAGGGGAAATCGGGAGGAAATTCGAGAAAATCTAAGCCAATCAAGAAATAATAAGGAAATCAGAGGACATCAAGGGAAGCCTCAAGGAACTCAGGAGAAATCTTAAGGAAATCATGGTGTACAAATTACGGGAAATAAAGAGGAAATTTAAGAAAATCAGGAAATAATAAGGAAATCAGAAGAAAACAAGGAACATCTTATCTACTCAAGGAAAATCTTAAGGAAATCATGGATATCTTAAGGAAATCAGTCAATCTCTAGATCTAACGCATGTGCAATTTTCAAAAATCTTTATTATTTGAGGTTATATTATAAGGGGAACTCTTTGGGCAATCTTACTGGTGATCAAAAGAAATCAGAGCAAATTAAGAGAAATCATCCATGATTTTTCCTAAAACGTCAATCTCGTGTACAAAATTCGCAAAGGATCTGGTCTGTGTGTCTGGAGTACAAATTAGGAGAAATGAAGATCAAATCCCAGGAAATCTAAGATAATCAGGAAAAACCTAAGGAAATGAGAGGATATCAATGGAAATCTTAAGGAAATCAGTCAATCTCAAGATCTAACGCATGCGCAATTTCCAAAAATCTTTATAATTTGAGGTTATGTTATCAGGGGAACTCTTGGGCAATGTTACTGGTATTCAGAAAAAATCATGGGAAATCATTCAAGATTTCCTCTAAAACCGCAATCTGATGTACAAAAACTGACTTGCGGTCCATCCCTCCGGAAATCTGGTGTACAATTTAGGGGAAATCAGGAGGAAATTCGAGAAAATTCAAGCCAATCAGGAAATAATAAGGAAATCACAGGACATCAAGAGAAATCTTAAGGAACTCAGGAGAAATCTTAAGGAAATCATGGTGTACAAATTAGGGGAAATCACGAGGATACCCAAGGAAATGAGGAAGTACATAATAAGAAAATCAGAAGAAAACAAGGGAAATCTTAAGGAACTCAAGGGAAATCTTAAGGAGATCATGGATATCTTAAGGAAATCAGTCAATCTCTAGATCTAACGCATGTGCAGTTTTCAAAATTCTTTATAATTTGCGGTTATGTTATCAAGGGAACTCTTTGGGCAATCTCACTGATGATCAAAACAAATCAGGGGAAATTATGAGAAATCATCCATAAATTTTCCTAAAACCTCAATCTCGTGGCGAAATCAAGAGCAAATCCGAGAAAATCTAACGGAATCAAGGCAATCAGAGAATATCAATGGAAATGTTAAGGAAATCAGTTAATCTCTAGATCAATTTCTCAAGGGCAATCTCAAGGAAATCAGTGAATCTCTATATCTAACGCATGCGCAGTTTTCAATTTTTTTTTATAATTTGAGGTTATGTTATCAGGGGAACTCTTTTGGCAATCTAACTGGTGATCAAAAAAAATCAGAGGAAATTATGAGAAATTATCCATGATTTTTCCTAAAACCTCAATCTCGTGTACTAAAACTGCAACTGAAATCTGGTGTACAAATTAGGGGAAATCAAGAGCAAATCCGAGGAAGTCTAAGGCAATCGGGGAAATCATTAGGAAATCAGAGGATATCAGTGGAAATCTCAAGGAAATCAGTCGATCTCTAGATCAATCTCTCAAGGGAAATCTCAAGGAAATCAGTCAATCTCAAGATTTTCCAAAATCTTTATAATTTAAGGTTATGTTATCAGGGGAACTATTTGGCAACTTACTGGTAATCAGAAGAAATCATAAAAAAATCATTCATGATTTCCTCTAAAACCGCAATCTGGTGTACGAAAACTGACTTACGGTTTACTCCTCGGAAAATCTGCTGTACAAATTAGGAGGAATCAAGAGAAAACCCGAGATAATCTAAGCCAATCAGGAAATAATAGGAAAATCAGAAGACATCAAGGGAAATCTTAAGGAACTCAGGGGAAATCTTAAGGAAATCATGGTGTACAAATTAGGGGAAATCGAGAGGAAATCCGAGGAAATCTAAGGAGATCATAAAATAATAAGGAAATCAGGAAAAAAAAAGGGGAATCTTTAGGAACTCAAGGGAAATCTTAAGGTAAATATGGATATTCTAAGGAACGCATGTGCAGTTTTCAAAAATCTTTATAATTTGCGGTTATGGTATCAAGGGAACTCTTTGGGCAATCGTACTAGTGGTCAATAGAAATCAGAGGAAATTATGAGATATCATCCATAATTTTTCCTAAAACCTCCATCTAGTGTACTAAATCCGCAAGGGAAATCTGGTGTACAAACTAGGGAAATCAAGAGCAAATCCGAGGAAATCTTAGGCATCAGAAAAATCACAAGGAAATCAGAGGATATCAATGGAAATCTTAAAGAAATCACTCAATCTCTAGATCATTCTCAAGGAAAATCTCAAGGAAATCAGTCAATCTCAAGATCCAACCCTTTCGCAAATTTCAAAAATCTTCATAATTTTAAGGTTATGCGAGGGGTAAACCGCTAAGCAAAATCAGACTGAAGTACATCCCCGTCCAACCTCAAGACAGCCCTGGACATCCTCAATCAACCCTGGACATTCTCGGACATCCCTAGATATTCTCGGAAATCCCTAGATATCCTTGGACATCCCTTCTTCCTGTACATATGTCTGATATATTTTTGAGCACTATTGGCCTTTAGGAAGGCTGAGTCTTAGATAGTTTGGCGACATAAGGTCTGTTCGCACAGAAATCACAAACCAGTCAGAGTGAATTTCATATTGGTTGAAACTAGTTTTCTGACTGTGTCTGACTTTTCAACCAATGAAATTTGCTCTCACTGGTTTGCGATTGTTGTGCGAACAGGCCTATTGTTCTTTGTAGTTGTCCAAAGCTGACCCATATGTCATTTATGGGTACCGAGGGGTAAGCCGCAAAGGAAATCTGGTGTACAAATTAGGGAAAATCGAGAGGAAATCCAAAGAAATTTAAGGCATTCAGGGCAAATATTAAGGAAATCAGTCTATCTCTAGATCTAACGCATGCGCAATTTCCAAAAATCTTTATAATTTGAGGTTATGTTATCAGGGGAACTCTTGGACATTGTTACTGGTAATGAGAAAAAGACATGGGAAATCATTCATGATTTCCTCTAAAAGCGCAATCTGGTGTTGAAAACTGACTTGCGGTTGACCCCTCGGGTAATCTGGTGTACAAATTAGGAGGAATTAGGGCTGGAAGTTTGTCACGGATAGAGATCGTTATCCCTATCGCTTTGGCTTTTGCTGTTTTCTTTTCTCCTTTAGAAATCAATAGAGAGGAGACGTCAATAGAGATAGAGAAAATATCTCTATTCGTTCCTGAGTCCCAGCTCAGGAGGAAATCCGAGAAAATCTAAGCCAATCAGGAAATAATAAGAAAATCAGAGGACATCAAGGAAAATCTTAAGGAACTCAGGGGAAATCTTGAGGAAATCATGGTGTAAAAATTAGGGGAAATCAAGAGGAAATCCGAAGAAATCTAAGGAAATCAGGAAATAATAAGAAAATCAGAAAAAAACAAAGGAAATCTTAAGGACGTCAGTCAATCTCTAGATCCAACGCATGCCTATTTTTGAGGTTAAGTTATCACGGGCAACGGGCAACTTTCCTGGTAATCAGAAGAAATCAGGGGAAATCATAGGAACTCATCCATGATTTCCCCTAAAACTGCAAAATATGGCGGAAACCTGTGCATGGTACTTTTGTTCTTCTCGCCATTTGTGTTTGGTTGCTCTTCAAAACTGTTGGAAATGAATACGATGTCGTCAGCGAGCCGTAGGTAATTTAGTCGTTTGCAATTTATATAGTTATACCATGTTTAGAACCAGTATAGTTTCTTAAATACGTCCTCCATTGGGTGCGTGAAAAGTTTCAGTGATATCACATGTGCCTGCCTGATTCCTCTCCTAACTAGAATGGGATCAGAATGGAATTAGTGCCCTCTTTCCGCTGTACTGGTGATGGGGCATTTCTATAGATTTTTCTTAGAAAAAGAAGACCCATCCGAACACTATCTATGAGTAAAAATCTTCGAAAGGATCTCCAACGAGCTGTTCAGTGCCCAATAAGTATTGCACCAAGTGGGTTCTAGGTTTTTTTAGGGTACCGCTCCCATGAAATTTGGGAGTCAACTTATTGCAAATCAGTACCTAGACCAGGTTAACTGGTTTTTGTTTCCGCTGTGGAACTTACACTGAACTGACGAGTTGCAAGAAGACCGAATCGCGTCTGTATTTCGATTCATAGCAAAAACTGAATCCTGGTTTGCCATGACTTGACTCTTAAATTTCATAGTAGCGGACACCAAGAACCGAGCTGGTGCATTGTTTGCCACCATACTCAACTAGAAATTGCGTTGATCATTCAATAATTATTGATCTGGTGAACTGGTTCTGGTTCTGCACTGAAGAGATACAAGAAGACCGGAACGCGTTGGTAGATGGATCCGCATAAAACTGCGGACCCTATGCATGATAGAAGTAGAAGCGAATACCTTCAACTCAACAGAGTGTGATGGGTAAGACAGCAAAGAATAAAAACATATTAAACAACCATAGCAGAAAAATAATTCAGATGCTAGAGCATCTGGATATCAACCTCCAACGAGGCATGAAAAGTTCAAACAGACAGTAGAGCCCAATTATATATGGACATCCACCAAGAATCAATTATTCTCTATCATGGATGTCATTCCCATGCATCAACACCCCATTAAATTCAGCAATAAATCCTAATTGATTAAACCACTATCAATGAGAATATAAATATTACTTACTTGTGACGGCACATTCTTGATTTTGAACTCCCTCTCGCTAGCCTCCAATGGCGGCCCCTGTTTGAAACTCTTGTCACCGAACAACCTGTAGACCACTCTGAATCCCAATATATTAGCCGTTTCCGACCCCCATTGAATAATCACCGAATTATCTTGCCTAAACGCGTTTTTCACTATAACTTCTTTGCTGTCATCTGATTTACTTCTCGAAGGATACCCTGCCATCACCAATGGCGGCTTTTGGGTAGCCTTCCACGATGGAGACGCTTTGGGTTTGGTTTTGGTAGTTGTCGATTTGGTTGTTGTAGATGTGGATCCTTTCGTAGTAGCCGTTGAAGAATAGGAAACTGTAGTCGACACAGTTGATTTGCTAGTGCTAGGCTCTTTTGTTGTTGTAGTAGTTGTTGATGTAGTTGTAGATGAAGTAGTGGAAGATGATGATGTTGAAGGTTGTGGTACAATTAAATCATCTAAATCTGCACTTACAACTGTAGCAATTCCAATAGGTTGTTTTGGTTTTGCTTCTTCTTCAACAGCTTTTTTAGGGCACGAAAGATCTTCCAACTGAATGCTGTAAAAGCTTCTGTCTCTAAATTTGGGCGGGCTTCCGCAAAATTGTGGATTTCTTTCTCTCGAAGTTACTTGAAGGTCCCCGTTTTTGATCCACTCAATTATCCAAGATAATTTACAATCGCAATGCAGGAATCTTCCTCCTAAACTCAAACCTCGTAAAGTATTATTAAGATGAGCTAAAGCTTCATAAGGGATTGTTGTTAAAGGATTACCATCTAAAGCCAAAAGCGTTATACTTGGATTGCCTTTAAAAACATCATTGGGAAGTTCTGTTAATAAATTGAATCCAATGTCAAGCACACGGAGTTCTTTTAATGAACTCATGGCTGCTGTTGGAAAATCTGGCAGTAAGTTATTGAGCAAACTTAATGAACTTAAAGTTTTACTAACACCGTGAAATGCGTTTGCTTTTAAATCTTGCAAAACATTACGTTCAAGGTTAAGAGCTGATAAAGCATCTAATCCTGCAAAAGTCTCATCACCATCAGGTCCTGGAAGTTCTCTAAGGCTATTTTGTGATAAATCTAGGAAAGCTAGAGCTTTCATTCCTTTGATTGTTTTAGGCACTGAGGTTTGTCTTGTGCCTTTTAGATTGAGGTTTTTCAAGCTTTTATCTAGACCTTGTAGAGCACCATCTTCTAGAGTCACATTGTTATCGGATAGTTTTAGTGTAGATAGTTTCATTAGAGTTTCAAACGCACCTGTAGGTACATTGGTTATCCTGTTATGAGATAAATCTAATAGTTGTAGGTTTTCTAAAGGTCTTAAACTTTCCACTGGCACCACACTCAATTCATTATCTTGCAAATTCAAATTTTTCAAATGTTGTTCTTGACCACTAAACGCGGCACTTTCCACAGTTCTAATTTTGCACCCCGACAATTGTATATTATGAATTTTTAAATTTATTATAATATTGTCTTGTAGAACACCCACTGTTGAGTTATTTACATAGAGTAAATCTAAAGGGGTTTGAGTAGCGTATTTGTTCAAAGCTGAGAGCAATTTTGGCCAGTTGACCATGTCGCACTGCACCGAAAGTTCGTGTCCTAAATTGTACGAACATATACAGGACGATTGAAGTTCTTGAACGTCGCGTTGCCAAGGACATTGTGCCGATACTATTGAGACTAGGATAGTCCATATCAGCACCAAGGAATTCTTCATTGCCTGAAACAAAGAAGCGCTTGTTAATTTATTAAGTAAATTGTATAACGCCATGTGGTCTGTGAATGTCTAACAGTGCCTATACAAACTGGAGCAGTTATACAGTTATTAATGGCATATTATAACAATTTTATTATATTAGATTATGTGACGCTATTAAAGTTTCTAACAGCTGACCGCAGTTGAACCACTTTTGGGATTGGCACATCATTTGTTGTATCGGTAAAAATGATTCTTTTTAAACGTCTGATGCAGGGAGATGCAATGGTGCATTAAGTTGATAATGATGGTAAAGTGCAATAGTGCAATAATATATGTGATAGCAATTCTATATTCACCAAAATCATCAAGAAATAATTATTTTTTTTATAAATGCATCCAATTCCTAACCCGCTTTCATTATTATTGCACTAGTTTTACTCATGTGAAACACATGTTGTCAACCACTTTCAATAAATTGCCATTGTCTACAGATTTTCTGTGAGAAAAACCTAAATCCTGACGGATGTTTAAATAGAACAATAGCTGTTTTTATTTGGTAAAAAAGTACTAAACAACTTGCAACAGTCGCGAACCAAATTTCACGTTTCAAACAAAGCCAACGTTATCGATAACGAAATAGTAAATTTTAATCTCGTGAGAGCCGATGTGGCAATTTCTAATTGAGAATCTAATTAAAAGTTGGCGTAATATTTGGGATATCTGATTTTAGTTGTATATTGATCAATGTGTAATTTAATTTTCAAATTTAGGTTATATTTAGGAAAATCATTAGCATGCTGGATAGGCAAAAGACAAATACCTAAAATGTTGACATAATTAAATCAACCATATCATCACCACAGGATGATCTATTATTTCGATTATGAAACACTTAAAACGATAGTAATTTCGCTTTCAATAAATTCTTAATACTTCCCATTGTATTTTCTTTCGCAATGCCAGCATGATTGAAGGACGAAGAGAACATTTTAGTAGGCGGAAAGTCATAAATACGATTTTTTTAATGAGTACCTGGTTGGTTGGATAGGATATTGAGTGAGAATTATTGAAAAGTTGACTTCCAATTACAGTAAATCAGTTTTACAGCTGTATATGAAATTGTGATAATGAACGGTTTGCAATAATTTTTTTTTTAATGGTGATCTGAAATGTTTCTTTGTTTGGCAAGAAGAAAAACTGACCCATCATTGACTTGGAATTCTCACCTTTTCAGTTCCTAGAAAGGGTTTTTGAATCGGGAGCCAATAGAATCTGAGCCCATACTCTATATCTCACAGGATTTAAACCTTTTGTTACGAGACTGCATTGAACCACCAAAAGCCTGATGGGAAGTTCACAAAAAATGAAGAAGAAACTTCAAGTTCACTTCTTCAGACCCATTTTCCAGACCGCTGATAGCAGAAACCCATCAAGCCATTCCGCTTTCCGTAATGGAACGAAAAAGGAGAACTGGGAACTTGCTAAAAAAGTGGTAACCTACGATGGTATAAAATGGACCAAATGGAATAATGTCAAGAGGCGGTAAACCTGATACGAGTCTGAAGCGACATGGGAAAGCTAAGAGAGAAAAGAGTGAAGGGAGGGATATGACTCTTGAAGGTAGCCTAAAGAAGAAATGGAAGCTCCGACTAGCCCACAAAATTCCGGTGAGTGGGGTCTGATTGTCGCTTTTAGACTCGTAACAAAATTGGCGCCCAACGTGGGGCCACGTGTTTTCAACCCTGCAGTAAGTCGGTTTCTGAACTAAAGATATTTCAAAACAGCCTAGAGCATACAAAGAATCAAATCAATACCAAAGAAACGAAGGTATAAGGGCGATCATCTTTAACTGAAATCCCCTAGGATTAGAGTACTCGTGATCGCGCCGCAGTCTGAAAAGAACGGAAAATTCTAAATATCAAAAATCAGCTGTGAAGGGAAAATAAGAGAAAATCACTGAATATTAAATTGTATGGTTTTGTTTATCTTGCTTTATTCGCTCCGTTCAGGATTTAACAATGATGTTTATTAAAAAACAAAGGTATTTTGGCATAATTATCCATACCCCAATATGTCCAGTATTAAAAATAACCTTAGATTTAAAAGAATTTCAATACACAATCAAAAACGTTTGCTTACCCTCGAAATAGGCCTATTTTCCCGGTTTACAGTACCTTTCTATTTTAGGTTAAGCCGAAAACTCATAATAGGAACATACAAGAATGAATAATAAGGTAATAACTCCTATAATTAAAAACAAAACACCAAAGTTCTTAATGGTAATTTATGCCTTTATCTGGCTATACATTGTTCTGATTGTTGCTCCCTCGGTATGCTGAACGATAATAATGGTGGTAAAAATTACGGGGTGATTATTTCTTTTGACCACAGAGCTTCACTACCAATCAGCTGGAGTGTAACCATATGATTTCAGGACCCAGGACAACACACACATGTGACCCAACTAACTTACAGGGCGTTCCTTGACTGTTTGCTGTTTGCAAGTCTTACAGCGACCCAGGAGTCTACGTGACGTGGAGTGAGGATCGAAGGACCTCCCCAAATCTTCTTGGTGGTTAGGGATGTTCTGGCAACTAGTGGGGGCAGTAAGGCTGGAGTGGTTCAGAAGGTACCTCTAGAGTACTGGGGGTTGATGGGCAACCGGCACTCGTGGGGTATCAGAGGAGAAACAAGGCCTCCAATAAGGGGAAGGATGAAAATGAAGGGAGACTAAAGGAAAAGGTCTAAAAAAAAGAACAAGATTTTTGCACATGGTAAGCAAACAGCAAATATAGTAAAGAAGTATGCCAAAAGCACTTTAACGTTGTAGAACTTTTCCAAAAGAAAAATAGCAGAAAATGAAAAGTTACCAAAATACTTTGACCTTTTCCAGACACAGCACACGAAGAAAAACGGCCAAATTTGAGACTTTAACCCGTCAAAACTCGCACAACCAAATCTGCCTATATAGTGGCACTGTGGTGCTATAATCTCAGCAACCCACAAATGGGGCTCAAACTTACTTTTGGTTTTAAATCAGCAAAAACGCTTAGAGGAAGCTCTTAACGTGCTCTTGAAAGCTGCCCTCTTTTCTACCAAAAAAAAACAATTTTTAATTCTTTCCCTTCTAGAAAACGTGGGCGTACTAATTCGAAGCTTGAGGAATTTTCACAGAATCTATTGGGGGACACTGGTACTGCTACTGACTGAATGTCTGGTACCTACCAAATATCGGAAACTGTAATGGTACCAAGGAAGGTAGCGCGGAAATCTGTAATAGACGGTACCATAAAGCAAGTATAGGAAACTGTAATAATATATAATATGAAATGTTTAAATAAATAACCACAATTATTGTTAGATGGTACTGAAAAATAGCGAAATGAAAACTGTATAGGTGAAAAGCTTACTAAAAAAAAAGGAAAAAGGTCCAAGGAGTTTTTGTTTTTTTCCCCTTGGCGGAGTGTCAAAGCAACAAGAGAACTAACGAGTTGGATACATTAAATCTGGTCATAGTGAATGGTTTCAATCAGGGAAAGAGGGTTGGCATCATCCTCGTCCGGAGAATGTGACTTGAGATCTTTGGCGTGCCATATGCCAATCTTCCGTCCGTCTTGGCGTGCAAGCTCGTAGGTCCAGGCTGACTCAACACGGATTATGGTGAATGGGCCTGTAAATTTAGGAGCAAGTTTGGAAGTAAAGTTTTTGGTTGCGTCCGACAAAACCACATTCCGCTTCCAGACTTTCTGATGAAGTTGAAACTTTTCATCGCGTTTTCGCAGGTTATAAGCGCGTTTAGATGTTTGGTGAGCCTGTTGGAGATGTTTTTGGACATCAGCGAAAACGGTTTCAAGAGCTTTGGATCGCACCCGGGAATCCAGCCCTTGAGGAAAGTCAAAGAGACCAGCGCCGCGGTGGGGTCGCCTGTCGCCTCTAACATGATGAAGTTGGGTGTTAAACCGGTAACCTCGTGTCTGGCAGACCGGATAGCACAAGCAACCTTGGGAAGGAATTTATCCCACTGGCGATGATCGTCCGCCACATACGCTGAGAGAGTGGTTTTAAGGACACGGTGCACACGTTCCATGGTAGTAAATTTGACTTCTATGCCGGGCCTGACCAAGAGGTCCTGAAATACCTTGTTGCGGAACTGAACTCCATTATCCGCGATGAGCTTCACTGAAGCTCCATAGACCAAAATGACATGGTCTTCCAACAATTTCGCTACGACTGGGGCTGTGGCTGTTTGCAAAGGGAAAAACAAGACATACTTGCTAAACAAGTCGCACACGGAAAATAGGTAAACATAGCCCGACGAAGATCTAGAAAGTGGCCCAACGAGTTCAACACTGATATTTTGCCAGGGTCTAGACGTGGTTGGAATAACGCTAAGCATTTTGCCAGCAGGGGCTTGCTGCTGAGGTTTAGTCTGGAGACACATGTTGCAATGGCGGTAAAATTTCTGAGAAATTCTGGAGATGGTCTTGAACACTCCCAGATGGCCGCACTTGGGGGGGTCATGGTTTGCCTTGATAGCGGACCTGGACCGGTATTCTCGTTCTCGAAAACGCTCACCGCTTTTCAGTCGCTCGGCACTTTCAATGTAAATTTGCATTTAAAGTGCCGAGCGACTAGAAAGCGGTGAGCGTTTTTGAGAACCAGAATACCGGCCCTGGACCGGTATTCTCATCCTCGAAGACGCTCGCCACTTTTTATTCGCTCGGCACTTTTGATGTAAATTGATATTAAAAGTGCCGAGCGACTAGAAAGCGGTGAGCGTTTTCGAGGACAAGAATACCGACCCTGCCCTTCTTAGGAATAACGCGAAGCCAATATTGAGAGGGGTCGGAAAGTTCGGGGTAGCGAACACGGGGTTTCTTGTACAGAATATTATTTTAGAGCCACCGCAAAGGGTATTTGGTGGGCTGTTGTTGTTTTTTGCACATACCAACATACCACGAATCTGGAGACAGTCCGATGAAGTGTCAGAATCGAGAACTTGGATAACATCTACGATAGGAAACGCTCTGGATAGTGCATCTGGAAGAACATGCTCTTTACCTTTTCTATAAACAACGTCAAAATCGTACTGTTGCCAGCAATTCGATCAATTCGAGCAATTCGACAATTGGGCTTTTTATGGAGTGAAGTTATTTAAGGCTGTAGTGATCCGTTACAACAGTGAATTTCGTACCTTCAAGATACGGTTTCAACTTCTCAATAGCAAGACATTCTTTCTCTGAACCGCCTCTCGCTTTTAGTCATTGAATGGCTGAGGTAGCATATAACGTGTTCTTCGCCGTGTTGGGCTTGTGACAAGACGGCTCCCAGGCCATAGTCGGAAGCGTCACATTGGACGACAAAGGGAAAATTGAAGTCAGGGCAAGAGAGAACAGGAACCTTTATCAAATTCTCTTTTATGGACTTGAACGCTGTCTCGCATTCGGGATTCCAAATAAATCTGGTATGTTCGCGTGTTAAGGCCGTAAGAGGAGCAATGACCGTAGAAAAGTTTGGCACGAATCGACGATACCAAGAGACCATGCCGATGATACGCCGAACTTCGGTAGCGTTAGTCGGAGGGGGAATCCGGATAATGGCCTCCACCTTTTCAGGATCTACCTTCAATCCATTCGAATTGATCACATAGCCCAAGTATTTCAAGTTGGACTTGGCATTTTTCGGGGTTCAGCGTTAAACCAGCTCGCTTAATACGTTCGATAATCTCCTGTAATATCTCCATGTGCTTATCAAATGTTGGAGTACATTGTCATACTGCTGGGGCATAAGTCAAACCGAACGGCATTCTTTTGAAATGAAATAAGCCTCGGGAAGGTACCGTAAATGCAGTGAGAGGTCGAGAGTCTTTGGCGATGGGAATTTGCCAGTAAGCTGACTTGATGTCAAGGGTGGTTAGGAAACGGGCATCACGGAGTTTATCTAAGATGGAGCTGACGTAGGGAAGGGGGTAGTGACCTTATTTAGAGACCTATAGTCGACACAAAATCTCCAATTTCCTTTTTACGGATTCACTATTGGAGACGACCAGGGAGAGTCCGATGGATCGATAATTTTATTAGCTGAAATTTGATCAAGCTCCGTATTAACTACCTTCTGTAGCGACGGGAATAAGGGGTAATAGCGCTGCTTGAGGGATGAGGAATCGGCTTGATGATAAGTTCCACCAGCTCAGACAGCCAAGTTTTGTACCCATAGTCACATGAATATTTGCTACCAGCTTGTCCAGGATTACTCGCTGTTCGGGGGACAGTGACTCTTTGGATTGGATGGCGCTGATCTTACGAAGCTCACTAGCATTAGATCGAAATGATCGCTCGGATGAATAGAGGTCAGGGACAATTTGCATCCTCGACCAAAAATCAACGCCCATAATAAGGTTATGAGGAAGAGAAGGAATGATCAGTGCTGGGACTCTGTGCCATGTAGAATTCAACATATCGAAACATATCGCATGTCGCACAGTGTGCCGAGTCTAAAGAATTCTGTCGATATGTGGCATTCTACCTGACACGGAGCAGGACCTCGAGCAAAACCACAATGTCAAGCAAGCAAATAGGGAGCTCGGCGGATCCTATTCCTTGAGAGCTTTCGCCGTTGGCGACAATACACTCGGGTCGAGCCTGCGAATTGACGCGACACAAGGATCGAAGAATGTCGCAACCCTTGGATCCGATAATGGTGCGAGTGGAACCACTGTCCAATAATGCTAGAAAGGGCTTTCCGTGTATAACTACTTCCAAGTGAGGTTGCAGGTCACCCTTGGCGTGCGCCAAAGTATAGAAGTTATAAGCAATTTCACGACAGTTCCAACAAGTGAGCGAAGAGGTTTGAATGGCTGCTAAATCGAGATATATTCATTGTCGATAAGATCAGGTTCGACGGGGTGTAAGGCTTCTGTCGGTCCATCAATGAGAGCGACACGAGTTGAGGGTCTATGGTAAGCGAGAGCAGGTTCCAAAAGGGTGCCGTAATTCGTCGGAGGCGGGGCAAACCGCTGGACACGAGCGGTTTCCTCAATGGATCGACTTAGACGCAGGAGATCTTGAAGTGTCTCCACCCGTTCAGTTGACAAACGTCGCTGAATGTGTGGAAGAAGATTTCGACGAATTACTTGGAGCCGAGTACTCTCCGGAGGTGGAGTGGGTAATTTGCGAAAGAGTGCCTCCATAGCTACAACTAAACCAATCACACGCCCCAGTGCACCTTGGGTGCGTCGTTGAATTTCATCCCAAAGTCCGAACTCGTAGGCATCGAAAGGCATCCCTCAATTATTTACCGCCTAAATCATCCCAACAGGGGCGAGTTCAGAAATAACACACCGGGTGTGAGTGCGATGATCAGTACTAATCGATGTTAGTGGATGTGTGGCCTATTCAGATCACAATGTTGGGGTTCTTTATAAAAAAAGCAAGGTAAATCTCAGGTAGAGGGTTCACGTTTCAATATCACGCTAGGTGAATTCCACGTAGAGAGTTTACATCAGAGTCAGTGACATATTGTCAGAGTATATCAGTCTTCTCGTATAGCTTTTCTCAGTATCAGTCTCAGAGTATCAGTAGAAGTATCAATCCCAGGCAGAGGGTTCACGTATCAGTATCAGTTAAATTGTACTAGATTAGTATCACTGAGAAACAGTTACCAGTAGATAGGATCAGGGTGGCTTATAAGGGCAGGATGGAGACCACATCAGAAGAACCAGGACCTCATATCAGTCATGGTAACATCAGGGGAACCCTGGTTCCATCTCAATCATGGTTACCACATCAGAGGAGCCAGAGCCACATCTGAGTCATGATAGATGATGATCAGGTAGAAGAAGCTAATGAAAAGAAACAGGACATCGATAAAGGTGGAATACCATGGACACTAATACCTCACTCTGATGGAAGGTGGAGAAGTGGATTGGAGTGAGGCATCAAGACCTCGATCAAGATAGTGCCATCAAGGCGTAAGGAAATTTAGTGAGCCCCACACACAAGTTGATAGAGCATTCCCATGACCTGTCGTGAAATAGAAGTTAACTCCGAAGTTAGATTTCGCTCCTTGCCTCATCGCCTATGATAATGCCTACTGCATAAGTTGTAGTGTAGGTGAAACGTAAGGGCAAGTAAGGGCCTTCGTCCACAAGTATACATTACTGGCTTCGTCTACTCAGTAGAATTTCTGATCCATCAGATTATCATCGTTTCTGCTCTCTATCGAATAAACAAGGACAATAACACAAACAATACCGGATATCTTTCATAGTTGAAAGTTCACATAGCTATCAAGCAATTATCTAACCTATATTATTAATGAGCAACATAATTCCGATTTTACCAAAACCACATACTGACTTGGAATAACAAAATTAACGACCAATTTCAGTTTGAAAAACAATGCATTTCAATATAGCGAATGTTGCAAAATATCATAAATCAGGATTTGGGTTAACGTGCCGTTAGCGATAGAATTAATAATGGTATGATTGGTAGATAATAAATCGTTATTTAATGTAAATTGTAAAATCAAAATTTAATAAATCTTAACTTTGGCATGTGTTTTTCGTGATGAAGCTAAATGCAGCGACAGATGCAAAAAGGGTCTGAATTCATTAGCTCGTGTAAAGGCGATCAAAATCATGGAAACATTATCTTCTTCTCAAAGAAGCAACTCCATAACTGCACAATCCCTTATATGAATAATTATGTATTGAATAGTAAAATGCTCTGCCGTGACATATTACTGAACTATGGCGTCTGCTATTTTTACGTTGATTGTAGCTTTATTGGCTGCATAATTTTGCATTTTAATTGCAAATTTCAGGTTTTTAGGTCAGTTGCTATACAATAATAATTATATTTTTTCACAAAGTGTATTGGCGAGAGTTTGCCGATATCAATAGCGATAATACACCAAGTTTAAACTTGGGCATAGTTCAGTCAGTCAACTACAGAATATCTCATCTTCCATAAGTCAATACAATTTACTAAAGGCCGTTTTACAGTTTGCTATTTTTCTACCTGCAAGTTTATTGTTGCTATAAATTTGTAGCGGTTTTACAGTTTGCAATTTAGATCCCCAATCCTTGATGCCATTACCAACCGCAGATATATTACTGACGGTTAGCTGTTTTTTAATAAGGTTATGTCGCACGCAACACGAAAAATCCCCTGAGAAAAACGGATAGGCGCATGCCCGTCATGAAAATTCCTGCAAAAATAGCCAACTCGTAAAGTGGCCTTAACGGGTACATTAAATTGAAATCCGGAGCCAGTTACAGAGACATCCTGTACATAAAATCATTCGAATTTCTATTACCATCATTGAAGGTGCCCGCATGACGAGTGCATCCACCCAAGCTCAAGTTGATGCATTGAATTCTAATGGGGTTATTATAAAGTAATTCTATGAAAGCGTTTCATCCACAATGATAACTTTTATGGCGGAAGTTGGGAAGTTACGTGATCTTTCATTTATACGGATGTTCCTATAAGTATTATCGCTTTATTGTAAAACTAATCTAAGTATAACACACAATACAGTTGGCTTTGCTATTTTCTTCCTTTGAATACTTAGATATTTAGTTGAATTTCACAATCTATTTTGTATTTCTTTAAACTATAATGCAGTTATCTAACCATTTTTAAACGACAATCACGTATATTTACCGATTCGCCATCGACATTCTTTTCAGACTTAACTGAACTTACCATTTAATTTCGAATTAGGTCACGTTCATTATCGGCCAGTCATCTTCTTCACCGGGTCGTCATCAGCTCATGACTTGACACTGTGACGTAGCCAATCGTGGGCCGTTAATTCCAGTCAATAACTATCTCCAGTTATCTTCACTTATCTTTAATACGATCTTCAAGGTTCAAACGGGCAAAGAAGCTTTGTCGTACTATTACTATTGGTTTGGATAATCTAGCCTCGGGCTTTAGGTGAGTAGTGGAACTGTTTCCGCTCGACTGAATCTGAAAATGAGGAAAGGAAAAATTTGACTTGATGGTCTATTAATTTTGCAAGATGAGAGTTAATTAAAATTTGAATTGTGGAAATTGGTATAACAGTGTATGTGGTCAATATAATTTTATTGACGTCATTGAGAGGAAACTAATAATATATTAACCGGATTAATTGAATAACCATTTCCGAAAGTTTAAATTCAAAACTCAACTGGCATGAATATCTCTCTTCCTCTAACGTCACTGATGGTTTGCCAAAAAATGTTTGTGTCTTAACCCTACTTTACTTTACTCTAGTTAGTTTACATTAATTGAGCGTGGAGAATAACCACAGAATCTGAGAAAATTATGATTTTTTTTTGTGACTCATTAATTGAGAAGATAAGAATCGTCACGTGTTTCCACTTCCAGTATGCACCGTCACATACCTAATACATAAAATAAGTTATCTCACAATAATCTCTGATATTGACACTGGTTAAGGTAGCATAATAATTGCTTGTCTTGTAACGAGAAATTGTAATAACCATTGTGACCATATTGGACAAGTATCGAGGATACGATTACCATGAGACAATCGGTAATAATGAAACAACCCAACCCATATCGTGTCCACCTACTAACCTATGAACTTGACCGATTATCCCGCATGGACTGAGATTATAGAAATTAATAGAACATGAATCAATGTTAAGGTATTTCTATTGTGTCCAGGATATAGAAGTGAAACCAATGCAAATACAATTTTGCCAATGAACTAGATATATATTGTTTAAAATATAATAGCTTGCCTTATAGAGAATATACTTAATATTTCAAAAGGTATAGCGGGCTACTTCAAATGAGACACACCGATATCATTATTCCAAATTGTTCAATGCATATTTGTCAACCATATCAAATTATAATGTACCTAGTTAACGTATACTTTCTAACCCCTAAAGCGAAAAAGTATACATGTTGATCATCTAAAGATCTTGCCCATATAAGGTGGATAGATTTTTTAACATCTATTAAATAACATCTGATAATAATCAATGTAAAAAATTTAAAAAATATCTGTTACCTATAAGAGGTTTTATCGTAGATATGATCTCCCTGTGCCGCTTCTAGAGTAGCTTTAAATGGCTCATTGTTTCAGATTACATAAGAATAATAATAAGATTAGAAACTTATTATATTTGCTACTGCCTACAAAGTGAAACAGGCTATACATTTTGTCCCTCTTCTCCTAGATTAAGAATATATAAATTGACTTTGACTGTCGTACATACTATTTATTATAGTTTGTAACCACGAAAAGGCCGTTATGTGACATAAATACCTGAAATACAAAGAATCTTTTCTAAGTTCTTCCGCTTGATGACCCGACTGATGAACTAACCAAATGTTTTACTCAATCAGGTGGTATTTTGTGTGTACTTATGTATTTTATTATTCACAACACTTGAAAATTATTTATCTTTTCCCATTACCCATAAGTGCATATTTGCAAAATTCATTACTTCCAAGACATTTTGCATTTGAATCAAAGGTCAATACCGTGTTTGGGCCGAGCGAGGCAGGAATTCGCAGTAAAGATGTGTTTAGCCTGGTGTCTTCTCTACGAAATTTATTAGCCATAGGGCAACGCATTGCAAATAAAATACCATCACCTTGAATCACCGGGATATAAGTAACAGTACTGGACAGTATTTGATTTGCATTTATGTCTTGTCTATTTTGTGTTCAATATAAGTTACATCCTGTTTCACTTACAAAATTTTATTTTTATCATTGTACATTTAGACGATTATCAGCGACTTATCTGTATATTCCATATTCCAACAAGAGTCCGGATGTTGCATTTAAATAATACAAAACATAGATCAGACAATGGTAAATTTTATTTAGAACAAGTATTATAAATAACAACAATGATATACCTATGTGGAACTCAATAGTTCATAACTTACAAAATGGCCATCGCTACTTTTACGGCACACGCGATCGAACCTATATTTTCGTCTGAAGCTACAAATCTATTTTAATTTATAAATTGTTTACATGTGCTTTACTTTTAACATAACCTGCTGTAAGTTTGGGAGGGTGGTATGCCACAGCACTTAGGACACTGTAGTGGGACCTTGGGAACCTTGGGAAAAAACCCCCGCAGGTCTTACCGATGGGATTAGGTAGCACCAGGGGATTTCTTTTTGATCTAATAAAAAGATGATATGTAGTGATCTGCCTCCAGTAAACCTACATGTTAACCTAGAGAAAGAAAGTCCATACAATTTTTGTCAGACTCTGGTTGTTCCAGCAGTATGTTCTCTTCAATATGGCAGAGATATACAATCAAGTAACGAGGAAACAGCTTTATTATCAGAACGAAATTTCTGTTTTTGGAAAAGAAAGGACACGTCTTGATCTCGTAGGAACACTTCTCCCTAGTTTCAAGAATCAGTCGCCGACTGTCATCGCATGCTTATATTAACGAGATTCCCACTGTCCCTACCCACATCTCGATGGCTGGTCCAACTTCTACCGAACTATCGTGTCTACCTTCTCACGATAGGGAAACGATCCCAGAATTCTGGGTAAAGTTCCTGAGCCTCTCTCCAGAAAGATGGTAGCAGTATCGTTCGCTCTTCGTAAGAAGAGGAAAATACTGCGAACGATTCCAGTTGATCTGGCTGAAAGTTCGTTGAGCCCAGCTTCCCGGAGATGGGTGTTACTTCGAAGCGCAACTCGTCCGGTCAAACTAGGATCCAGGAACCGAAGGGGTTGAAGTTGTACCCTGAGTAATACCCATAGTTGGCATGGGCGAAGGACCCCCAATGTCTACCCTATCCCAGAAATCTGAGCAACGGATGACTGGGGTATTCCGAAAGCTAGTTGGGAGAAACCCCGATCCCGGACCTTGTCAAGGGAAAAGAAACTCGCCTAGTGAGCCTTTTTAATAACTATAGTGCTGAATCGACCACTGTACGCAATTAAAACTGGAAAATCCTCAGGTTGCTGGTGAAATGGTAATTGATGAAAAATTTTAAAATGATATTGAAAGATATCGAAACTGAAACGGATATTTTTTCACCTCACCTTGCTCTACTTCCAAACTCCACTCAGCTGGCCAGCTCATTCAGGAAGTTCAGGAGTGCAACGAAACCGTATTGATTTAACCGTTCGCGGCAAACGAAAAACCGCGGGTCTATTTTCTCGAACCACACGAAGCGGACGAAGTGTTTTTGGCAACTGGTACTGCTTGTCGGCAGGAAGTGTCAGGACTTGCCGTTACCCTTTTCAGTGTTTAACGCGCGCATTTTTAAAAGCCAAATTTAGCAGAGCCGTATCATTCTTAGAAATAGAGCTCGCCCAATTCAATGAGAATAAAAGAAAACAAAAAATAAAGAAGAACGAATCAATTTCCATTCCCAAATAGGATTTAACATCCTAAATACCCAATTTAACCTACAACTATGTACAGGGCGCGTAGACGAAACTGAACAACCGCATTCCGGTGCCGGTGAAAATGCTCGCCGCTGTGCTGATTCCAGGGTTCCTGGCTGAAAGGCACAAGCGTGTATTACTCTAGATGTGGTAGCTACTCATGAAAGTGGGTAGCGAACGGTGACTCGTCAAACGTTGCTGGGGTACCCCGGCTAATACGAATACCCAAGGGAAAGTTCTGCCCAACCAAGTCTTAAAACTTGGTGCCTTTCGTAGGTGTCGGACAGTGGCGGCCAGTAACGACTAGCTAGTTGGTGGGGAACAGGAAGTGCGAAAGCCGAAAGGTAGGTCGCGTAGGTGGCTCTATGTCAATGTCCTTACCCACATTACCATGGCTGGTTCACTGGTGCAATTTTATTAACACCCACCGAACTGTCGTGTCTACCATCTCACGATAGGGGAAGGAGGGCTCAAATCTGGACAAGTTTGTCAGTCTTTGCTCAGGAACTTGAGTCTTCCTCCAGAAAGATAGTAGCCGTATTGTCTCGTTTTCCGTAAGAAGAGGGGAACTTGTCGGATGATTTCAGGTTATCTGACTGAGAATTCGATGAGCCCAGCTTCCCATTTGATGGGTTTATCTCGTAAATCGTCCGGTTGAAGGGGGTGTGCGCCAAAAAACTACATCTCAAAAAAAAAAAGATAGAAACCTAAGAATAACAGTGAAAATCGCACCTCTGTGTGACAATTGATACCACAGATACGGCTCTACGAAGATACCGCGTCTCACCCTATGACGTCACGAGAGCTCAAGCGCCGCAAGAGATAGTGAAGTGCATTGAATTTACATATGTTTTTCCTGTGCCAGCTCCAATATTCCAAACAAAAACTACTGAGGAGTGCCAGAAAGAATCAAATGAACGATGCGGAGCCCGGCTGGACGAAGCTCTCGTGACGTCACGCATACTTTAAGGCGGTATATTTCAGCGATGGTTTATCGTTATTAGAAATGAAGTGGATACCGTAAGTAACCAGAGAATTCAGAAATTATTTCATGAAAAGTTTCGAAAGTTTGAATATTAACAGTTAACAAAAAAATACATTCACATAACAAATAAAATAAGTACAAATAAATTTAAATTTTGGGTCATCATCGTTACGAGACCTATATCTTTATGGACCTCCAAAGTAATAATTATTGTTTCACAATACGAATTGTACTGACCATGTCCATGGTACATCAATCACTTATGAATAATTTCATATTTTTTCTTACAATGCCTACACAAAGTACAATAGCATAAAGACTTCAATAAAAGAAGCGGCAGCTTTTTACGAAAGAATCATATTTATATACATATAAGTAGTTTCAAGGCAAACTGTCAAAATATATAGGTACGTATATTTCATGAAGATGTCTTGATAATGAAGCTTAAGTAATTGAGTAATCATTGAAAAAAAATAATTTGGTAACAGCATCTATTTGTAAACAAATTCTTATTAGGGAATAAAAATGGCCAGTGGTACGAGTCGTGGAACCTACACCGTTTTTTACGAGAGTGTTAAACCAACGAATCGTTGCTTGAGTCACGTTTCGGCTGTTAAAAATGTCTAGACTGCATTTGGTTATTCAAATGGGAGTAAAACAAACAAAATAACTGACACCCGAACCAAGAGTTAATCGTTTTCGGGAATCTGCTCAGTCTTCGAACATGTAATAACGGTCAAAATTTATTTTTCATGCGCCACTGTCGATGTAAGTAACCGTACTTTAGACATTCAAATAAAATGTCTTCTCAGATCTACACATCCCAACTGAGCTGATATGGAATGGCCGGACAATCGTATCTTGAACTAACATTATTGTCCGACATAGTTCACATATCCATACAACTAAATAGATTCAATCTGCACGTGACTGGACCTATTCCGCAGGTTAAGTCACGGTCACGTTTCTGCAATTTTTATAGCCGCAAATTACCATAGGTATTTTATTTATTTTCCTTGTATTGCCAGGCGATTGCACTGGCCCGATTGTCACTTCAGTGAAAGGTTGTGACATTGGCGATGTATCACACAAAATAGTATGGTGACATCTAGTGGTACTTATATGTATGTTACATCGCATGGTCGGTTGGAAATATTTGTAGGATTTACTGTTTTAAGATAACCATGATGCTTTCATATTTTTCTGTGAACTGTACCGGTAAAGAACACGACACCCACAACTTAACAAATGATGACCATATGTGACGATTTATTAGGTACCAGAACAAATACATTACAGAAGAAATGACTGAAAGGATCAACTGTGTGAAATTTAATATTTTAGGTGTCGTGCGAAATTGTGATGGCTTGGGCTGGAACTTAAATTTCCGAAGAGCACCTCAAACATATTCATTAACGCAATTCCGTATATTATACGTCGGAAATCGGCCAGGCCAAAGATTAGTAGGTGAATCTGTCATAACGCGCCTTCTCTTGAGGCATGCTAATTGTATGCTGTCGCCCATCCCACCAAAGATTTAAAATCCTTCTATATGACTAGTCATTTGGTAATAATTTTAATCATTTCTTTTGTTCTCGTGACAACTTAATAACTACAAATAACTAATGAAAGACAATTAAAAATGTATAAAATAATAATATTTTAAAGGTCATCAACACCCTATTATCACGGGATTATTTTTAATTTACTTTGATTCTATTAGGATCTGAGAAAATAGTTTATATTTTAGATTAGCGGACGTAATCCTAACTGTTAAAAAAATTTGCATAATTATCTTAATTAACTTACAAGGTTATGTTTAGAAATGATGAGAACAATAGGAATGTGAATAAGAATGCAGGGTTTAAAACAAAAATATATTGGAAAAATCTCACAATTTGCAAGAGAATATTCCCCTTTATAAAAAAGGGATAAAAAATATAGGGCGATTAAGCAGATCTTTGGTGAGTGGTAATACGCGCCACCTGTTTTCAGCTCCCAAGTAAATCGGTCTTCCACCAAACAAAAAAGAACCATATCAGGAAACAGCTTAAACTTCAAGCATACATAGAATCAAAAAGAGAACAACCATATTTGCCGTTTTGCCGACTAAAATTTTCGCTTAATGTCTTCTTCCTGTCTCGAGATAGTATGACGACATCATGTCTCAATTGCTAGAATTGTGGTTCTCCATCCTTCTCTGTCCTGAGCTGTTAGAGAATCTTCTTGTAGACCATAAACGGCCAATAATTTCTTTGGTTTAAATTACCCAGCGCGTCGGTGACCTTTCTCTTGGTCGTTTACCATTGACTTTTTTTTCGACGATAAGTTTTCCCAATCTGTCCGCTCTTCTCGAAATAAGTTCAAAGTACCTCAGCTATGACTGGTTTATTTTGGTTGAAAGTCTTGTGGTGACTTTTAGCTGCTTAAGAATTTGATACGTTGATATATACGATGTTCTATGTATGGAATTCGGAGCATTCTTCTGTAGGCCCACATTTCAAAAGCATCTGTTTTACTTCGGTTTGCAAAGTCCAGCGGGCCGATCCTCGAGCCAGGGAGTGGAACTTCCCGAGAGAACAAAATTTTCGTTTTTATCATTCTCGTTTACTTTTCGATTACGTTGACAAGGACAAAACATTCGTTCTATCGGGAAGCTCTACTCCCTGGCCCGAGGATCGGCCACCAGGTCTCAGGGGCATATGTGGCAATGGGAAAAATCAACGTTCTCAATAGTTTTAGCTTGTTGCTTTGGAATATTGCAGTGTCTTTCCATGGTCGAGTTAATTTTGTTGTCGAATTACTTGCTATTGACAGTTTGCGTTTTATTTCTTCGTGACATCCTCCTTTGTTGGTTATCTTAAGTAATTAAATTTTTCAACTACTTCTAAGCCATCAATTTGTCTGATATTATTTTTTTTTGTTTAACATAAAACCATGTTCTCTGCTGATCCTGTCCAACGTTCTTCTTCTGAGCACGCTAGAATTAAGGTCAGCATGCTCCATACTCTTCATAATACAGAATGTCAATTTGAAATCTAGCAAATATCTTTGGAAGTAAAAAAGTTAAAAAAACGTAATTTGAATTTGGTACAAATAATATACAGGTAGGGGTAGCTAGAACCATCATATTTTGGTTATAATGACCCCTTGGGCCCTAATATTTTGAATAGCACCACCTAATGATGATATAGGTAGCTAAAATTAAATATTTTTTGAAAAAAATCTTGTCCAGGTCAATTATATACTTATGAAAAAATTTAAGGTAGGGTATGACAAAAGGGGTGATGCCATTCAAAATATTGAGGTTGTGGTGCATGGGGCCCAAGGGGTCACTCACCCCATAACCAAAATATAGTGGTTCTAGTTCTCCCTACCTGTATAACATTTGTACCAAATTAAGTTTTTCTAACTTTTTTCCTTTTAGAAATATTCGCATTGAAAGTTTTCAAATTCAAACCCTGTATGTTAAAGAGTATGGGTGATACAATGCAGCCTTGTCTTACACCGCACTTCGGATCAAAAGACTTAGATAGAGTGTTGTTGACTTTTAATTTCTCGAAGCTGTTTTCGTGAAGGTTTTTAAGTAAAAGGATCATATGTTTTGGTACTTCTATCCTTTCCAAGACCAGGTACAGTTTCTTCCACTTTATACAATCGATGGCCTTACTGTAGTCGATGAAACACAGCAGGTATGAAGTTTTGCTTTCATATGCATAATATGGCTTCTCGATTATTTGTCTGACATTTAGTTTGTGTTCCCTTGCTTGGCATGAACCCTGTTTGTTTGTCAGGGATTTTTGGAAGCACTTATTATATGACTACCTACTAAAATTAGGTTATAGTAAAATCAATAAAGAAATCGAGTTTGTAACGCAGGTACCCTCGCAATAGGCCCATTATTTTGTCCGGTTTACAGTTTCTAAATATTATGGGTTCAACCCTAATTTAGCATTAAGTAGTATGAGGTAATGAAACTACTAAGTAAGCAAATACTATCAGATTTCTGTATTGGACTTCATTCGTGAAAAATGCCCTATTTACTTCTGGACAGCTGATGCATATATGGATTATGACTATTAATCACACACATTTTCAACCATCTTCCAGGACAAGACAAACATAAGACGTGACTTACAGTTGATTTCTTTTAGCGGTCATGGATTTTTCTATTTTAAGCAATGACTAAGGTATGAATGGGAAACATTCACTATATTCTCTTTGTGGTCATCTCGTCCTTGTTGTTGTCGCATCTCTTGAAAGGGTGGTTCAGTATGCGATGACATTCATCGAGGGATAGTGATGTAGCGTTAGCCTCCCACTGTTCGGGATATTTCGCCACTAAACTAGTTAGCCGTAGCTGCTCTCCAGAAACTAACACCTATGAAAGGCACCAAGTTTTTGGCCTTGGTTGTGTTGGCCTTGGTTTTGTTGGCCTTTTCCCTGGGTACTCGAGTTAGCCGGGTTCCCCAGGCAACGTTGTACGAGTACGGTACTCACTTGCGTGACTAGCTACCACATCTCAAGTAATACGCGCTTGTGCCTTCCACCCACGAACTCTGAAATCAAAACAGCGGCAGGCATTTTAATCTGGAATGAGGTGGACCTAGCACAGTATTCCTTGTGGTGGAGGGGCTCACTAGGTAACAGTATCAGGGTTTCCTCCTAGTAGTTTTTGGAACACCCCAGTCATCGGTTACCCAGACATACTGGGGATAGGCTAGACATTAGGGGTCATGCGCCCGCGCCAACTGGTGAAACTACGGCTATTGCTCAGGTTACACCTTTAACCTCCCTAGATTTACGCTTGAACGGGGTATGCGCCAGAAATTAAAGTTTTAGTGTAAAAAATTCTAAGAATAACTTATTGAAAACTATCATCATCGTCACAAATTCAACAAGTTCTCTAAAAATCTACTAACAACAACTTTCATGGGACTAATTCACAAAACTCACAATTCCTGCCTGGCTTACAAACTGCTACACTACTAATGGGTAAAAACACTCAATCACGAAATTTGTAGAATCACGTGTATCCTCATTAATCTTTTAAGAGATATGTCTTTGCTGATTATAATATTATTCTATGTATTTATTTTTTCAGGTAAGTTGAGATTCTTGTAGCTGCCATCAAATGGTAAGTAGGTATTACTTTCATTTTTTAATATAGGCAAATCGCTAGGTATTTATTCTATCATTCTAAACGAGTCAATACCTTCTGTATTATCCGGATCGGTTTTTACGTTTCTTTTTTAACATAAATTTGGAATTAGTTGAGTAGGCCCATTGCTACATGTCTACGTAGATACCAGTTGATTGATTGCTGCAACAGGCAGCACGTAGACGCGCATGTGGCCCATTATGCTATCCCCCTCTTGGTGCAGCCCTGTCTTACCTTAGGAGCCCGCAACAAGAAAGATGCAGACCCGCTCAGGTTGGACATTGTTGATTTCATCAGGTTCCAGAAACCTGTACCCGAGGTATCGTAATCTACGACTGACGAGGGCGTCACATTCGCAGAATATATACTTGGAGTTTCATCGACTTCACTGTAGAACCTGCATTCCGTCTCATTACTGAGTCCGATTGGTTTGTGGAAGCTTTTTGCCTCTTTGAAGTTTGAGGGAGCTTGTATAAAGATCCTTGACTGTCTAAGGCCTCTTTGATTCAACCATTCTTCTTGGAACTGGTTGTTGGACCGGTTCCTATTCTTGGTTTCTCCAATGTCCTTATTCTTGAAACAGGGGAGCAGCGTTCCCAAGAGAACGGTTGTTCTGTAAACGCTGCTCCTCTGTTTCAAGAATAGGGACCCAGGCAGGAAGCAACCCCAAGTCAGGATCTGGCTCAATGAAGGCAATTTTGCTACCTTCACGCGCCAGCTCATGCCTGTCATGCTCGTGTGACCTAGGACTCAAAAAAGGGTGCCCTTGTTGAGCCCACTGAGTATGTAGTTCTAGGATTGTCGTACAGTCAAGCGTGAGTCTGTGAGTTAACCTTGTCTAGGCAAAGGGCTCGGAGTACCTAACTGTCGCTGCATACATATATGAATAGGCTTGCTCGAGTAACCTCTGTGGAGATTCTCCTGAGCACACACCTATATGGCGTATATCTCAGTCTAGTAGACCGTTGGGCATCGACCCAGTGCAAGACTGATTTTTGCCAATTTTTGCCATAGGTCTCTTCCCATATACACCAGCCACAGAATAAAGAGAAACAATCAGAAGGAACACAGAAAGAGAGATCCGATGGTCACGGAGGAACCCACGCTCCTTGGGCAACGGCGGAAAGATGTTCAGTGGTAGCGCGTCACCAGTTAGTTCCATCATGACGGTAAATGTCAGCGGAAGAGGGTTCTACGTGTGCCTCTTATATTTCCGCCATCGTCAGTTCGGTTCGAGGTCATAGTAAAGCAAATCGGATCTCTATTTTTGTGTTCCTTCTGATTATTTATTATTCTGTGCCCCTGCATCTTCTCCCATCCTAGACCCGTCTGTGTTCCAGCCCCTTCGTCCCAGTCGTCCTTTGCAGATATCAGAGTTTCTCTTTCGTGCAAGAACATCAAAGATATGATTCTAAAAGATGAATATAGTGAAGACAAAATTGGCGACAAATAACGCCGAAGAAGAAACCACTCTTTGGAAAAAGTTACCACTCTTTGGAAAAAGTCAGTGAATACATTTTCACACTATAGAACTTCATAATTGCAACCAAATCACGGAAATTGCACAAAAAGCCAACCTTGCATGGACAGGTTTGTGCATCCTTTCAAGGATCTTAAACAATCAGAAGATTGCTTTTTTGAGCAATATTGGTCGCAAGGCTCACCTGGACCCTGAGTTTCGAAAATTAAGGCTTACATAGGATGAGTATTGGCTATGCATTCTACAATAGAAACAAATGAGACAAAAAAACTAAGAATACCATAATCCAATTGCCCTCGTTGTCCAAGTTATCAATATTCAAGAATTTCTCACCTGCTAATTCAATACTCCACCACTGCAAGGTCTTCACCTGAAACCAAAAAAGAGAAAACTTACATAAGAAACATCTAATACTCTGTAATCTAAACCGCGTTGTAGATCGTATGCAGTCCAGTTTCATCAATAATGTAATGGTCATTAAGTAATCTCTTACGTCCGAATTTGCATAATAAAGTCAGCGATCTGGCGAGGCGAAGGTATTTATTTTACAAGGTTTCGCAACCGGTGCGCCTACCTTAATATTCTGGTGTATTAATGTCAAGAATTTAGAGTTTAGATTGTTGAATGCGTGTCGCGCCAGAACGGAACAAGGAGGTCGAAAAATTTGTTTGCAAACAAAATCACCGGACAGGTTAATATGCTGGTGATTTGGTTTAATGGCGGATTGAATTATTAATACCTATTATTACTGTATTAGAAATAAATTGGTTCGTACAATATTTTAAACTTATCTTAATGGGTCATGGCCATGGGATTATAAAATTGCAAATCGTGCATAGGTATCTACTTTTTTCACTAAGTTTTCTAACTGAAAGTTAATTTTTAAAATACAGCACATAGTTCTTCATGTAATTTCTCCAAAAAGAAAAACAAAGAAAATTATGTTCTTCTATTTTCTACATAAACTGGATACTTGATACCTAAAGTTCTTAAGATAATTGGTTAAAGCTCGTTTTTCCTAATTAAATCGGAAGCAACGTAATACTCTCGCTGTTTGTGATAGTTTTACACAAGGAGTTAGTTTACTTTGCAGGAATAAAAGTTTTTCTCAGGGCAGAGCTTAATGTTTCTTTCAGAAACTAAACGGGTGAAATAGTGGCTTTTCATATTTAACTTAGCCTGGGTTGTCGTAGAGGGAAATAGGAAAAATGTGTTTTCTTCCTAATTATTGCATAATAGCTATGTGAATAGCCTGTTTCAACGATTATCGATACTTATGCTTAAATTAGTAAGACTTTCATCATAAATTACTTATGGTTGCTGCTAAAGCATTTACCATAACATTGGTAAATTATTTAGTTATTCGCGCATACCCCATATGAGACCGGAACATAAACCCACGGCATAAACATTTTATTATTGCCATTACTGCGAATTAAATTCAGCCACCAGTATTACTTAAAAGGCTCTTTTATGTAGAACTTTAGTGTCGATTTTATATTGTTTTTTATTTGTAATTTCCGAAAAAGGATAATTTGGAACAGTATACTGACCATATTAGCATAACACCTTTTTTTAACTACAATATTTCACTTTCACATATTTCGGCATTTAGATAGGTACGTATACGTACTACAACTGCTGATAAAGCATCTAGACTTTGCAGCGGACTTTGTACGACTGTGGTGTTGAGACGCGTCTGGAGGTCATTATATTCCTAGAAACCAGATACCATGGATAGGTACCCTTAAAAAATATGTTGTGACATGTTCAGACAGGACAACTGCTGATAAAGCGTCTAGACTTTGTAGCGGGCTTTGTACGACTGTGGTGTTGAGACGTGTCTGGAGGTCATTGTATTCCTAGAAGCCAGATACCATGGATAGGTACCCTTAAAAAATATGTTGTGACATGTTCAGACAGGACAACTGCTGATAAAGCGTCTAGACTTTGCAGCGGGCTTTGTACGACTGTGGTGTTGAGACGCGTCTGAAGGTCACTGTATTCCTAGAAACCAGATATCATGGATAGGTACCCTTAAAAAATATATTGTGACATATTCAGACAGGACAACTGCTGATAAAGCGTCTAGACTTTGCAGCGGGCTTTGTACGACTGTGGTGTTGGGACGCGTCTGGAAGTCATTGTATTCCTAGAAACCGGATACCATGGATAGGTACCCTTAAAAAAATATGTTGTGACATGTTCAGACAGGACAACTGCTGATAAAGCGTCTAGACTTTGCAGCGGGCTTTGTACGACTGTGGTATTGAGACGCGTCTGGAAGTCATTTTATCCCTAGAAACCAGGTACCATGGATAGGTACCCTTAAAAAATATGTTGTGACATATTCAGACAGGACAACTGCTGATAAAGCGTCTAGACTTTGCAGCGGGCTTTATACGACTGTGGTGTTGAGACGCGTCTGGAGGTCATTGTATTCCTAGAAACCAGATACCATGGATAGGTACCCTTAAAAAATATGTTGTGACATGTTCAGAGAGGACAACTGCTGATAAAGCGTCTAGACTTTGCAGCGGGCTTTCTTTGTACGACTGTGGTGTTGAGACGCGTCTGGAGGTCATTGTATTCCTAGAAACCAGATATCATGGATAGGTAGGTACCCTTAAAAAATGTGTTGTGACATGTTCAGACAAGACAACTGCTGATAAAGCGTCTAGACTTTGCAGCGGGCTTTGTACGCCTCTGGTGTTGAGACGCGTCTGGAGGTCATGGTATTCCTTGAAACCAGATACCATGGATAGGTACCCTTAAAAAATATATTGTGACATATTCAGACAGGACAACTGCTGATAAAGCGTCTAGACTTTGCAGCGGGCTTTGAACGACTGTGGTGTTGAGACGCGTCTGGAGGTCATTGTATTCCTAGAAACCAGATACCATGGATAGGTATCCTTAAAAAATAAGTTGTTTTGTTAAGAGATAAAAATCGTACAGTTTAGAATTTAGATACTGGAAAAAAAGCATTTTTCCTAACTTTGACGAGCTGCCACTTTGGCAGGGTAAACAGCGTCAACTTGAAACTTTGAGGATAAATTCTTCATACAAATAACTATCAAATGATGTTTCCCTCGACCCCCACTTTCATTCAAAATTTTGGGGGTACCTGTCACCCCCGCTTAGGGGTCGAAAGGTAGGAGGTAAAAATACTTATAAAATATGTCATTCAAAAAACAAAAATTAACGTGTCCAAGCGATTTTTGATTAAGGGGTTTTTGGGAATGCCCGATTCAATGGTGTTATTTGCAATGTTGCCAAGTTTACCGTTTCTGAGATGCCGTATGTACCTTATTTTTTTTTTATTGAAAGTCCCTCTTTATTTTTATCGTAATTAATTCAGCGTCCCAACATTACTGAAACCCCTAAATGCCGAACCTCCATTCGACTTGGTTTTTGGAATATGACAACACAGTTTTTCGTTGGAATGGATGGAAACGATTCAGTAATTCAGAAGAGGATTCAGAGGAAATTCGCACGCAGGTGCACGACACATCCCAGTAGGTATCCACCTACGGAGAGTTTCTTGGAAAACATAGAGAACGTAATTCCGAAAACCTTGCTTGTGTTACTTTAAGATATTTTTAAACATAAAAAGGGACCTGTAGAAATGTGGGAAAAGAAATGCACTGCTAATATCTCATGCTATTATGGCTGCCGCACGGTCTCGTTCCTTTGCATCATCATTGCAAATTGGACTTGCTGGCTTTTAGCACCATCGATTGGGATCACGGCGATTGGTCGACATTTTATACGCCTTGGGATTCTCGGTATCTTACCGTAAGGCATTGGAAGTTTCAGAGATAATTCGACCACCTATGACAGATTTATAGAATTCGTATTTGACAATGCGGATTTTAATACCAGAACACTTGATGGCTTTGGATCATTTCACGCCATGGGTGGTATTGAGTGCGTGACTCCTAAATCCGCTATTGCTCAGGATCAATATTTTCAACGTATTAACCGCCTGTCAGCGGCCTTTACAGACAAAACAGCAACTTTCCATAGCCAAGGGGAGTCGGGTTTAAAACACCTGACAATCAAGAACCTGCAAAAAATAAATCCAATATCCGCCGAAATACTCCCTTCAACATCGGATTGCCTATGGTTATACGGACAGGGCTAAACTGCCATGTATTCCAGGGTGGCACGGTTTTATTTTTCATCACATGTGTGATGCCTCCCATTTATCAATGCCCTACCTAGTGATTACTAGACGATAATAACTGTTCTCCCAACCGCGGCAAATAAAACGCAAGCCTCTAAGCAAATATAAATAAATAAATAAATAAATAAAGCCTTTATTTTCGACTCGGCGAAATTCAGCAAAGCTGTTGTTAACCGAGCATTCAAAAGAATATTACATTGTAGTATAATGACTATAGGATCAAAGTATATAGTTGCTAAGCTAGGATGAAAAGTAGGTATACATCAAAAAAATAATAATTATAATAATAATAATAATAATTCAAAAGATAAATCAATATTTAACTAAATATAAACTAGGTACCTAATTATTAACAAAATGTAAGGAACCCAACCATTCATAAAAACAATCTATGTATTGGGTAGAAATTAATACTGGCTTAGAAGAAAATTTTTATATTTAATTTTGAAATATATAGTCGAAAAATTTAAAAAATTTAGTAATGTTGGTGGCAAGTCATTTAGAGTTTTACTAGCAAGATAACTAAAAGAACCTTTAAATAAACTAGTAGAATGCCTTGGTATCTGAAACAAATCCCTATTCCTAGTATTGCGGCCATGCAAGGCGTTCCTGCGGGTAAGCTTCTCCAACAGATATTCAGGCGATTCTCCCTTAAACAACCTATGCAAAAAACATGCCAGATGCAAACGCTGCCGATCCTCAACATTAAGCCACCTCAGTTCACTCAACTTACAACTGACATGATCCCGCACTCTCAGCCCATAAATAAACCTGACACACGAATTTTGTATTTTTTGCAGCCTATAACTTGAATTACCATCTAGGCAAGGACCGTAAACAAAGTCACAATAATTACAGTTGGACAGGACAAGGGACTCACAAAGTTGTTTTTTCAGAGTTCTGTCCAGAAAATGCTTGCTCTTATACAAGTTACGTAAGGAACCATATGCCCTTTGAACGACCTTGGATACCTGTGACCGGAATATTAACTTGTTATCAAAAATTATTCCTAAATTTTTAACTTCAGCAACTGCAGGAATTGGAACATTCGCCATACTTATTTTCAGATTATCCCTGGCCCATTCACCACCATTACCAAAGTAGATTACTGCTGATTTATTAGGGTTTATTTTTAGACCATTATTTTCCGAATAAGTATATATTGAGTTCAAACAGCGATTAATTCTTAATTCTGCCTCTTCGCAATCTGATCGACGGAAACTAGTTAAAATTTGGCTGTCGTCCGCATATTGATGCAAGCTGCATTCCGGACAATGATTAAACATATCCGCTGTGAAAATAATGAACAACAAATACCTGTTTTGTCACGTTTGATCAGCCACTATTTGTGAGTCCGCTGATTTGTTGCATGAGCATGAATGGAAGTGGTTTAAACGATCTATTTGTGATGATATATGCAGAGAACTCAATTGAGCACATGAAAACAGGGCATGCCTACAGTCGTGCTTTGCGGGCGCATCTTATATCTCATCTAGCGTTGGCGCATATTGTTTTGAACAACGTTTACTGTGGAGGAGCGCGCCATGATAGAAAGCCGCAGTGGCGTGTCCAGACTTTAACAGACGGGGAAGCTGTGGCGAAAGATGGTGAAAGTACAGGACAGGAGAGACTTATAATTTCAGAACCAGTCAGCCATTCACAAGTTTCATATATTTCTTTTTGAAAATGTCTACATGAAGTTTAGTTTAGTGTTCTTAATAAATCCTCGAGGGGAATCTGTGCTTCCCTAGCTTCCATAGTAAACACGCCACTGGAAAGCCGTCTGACTGACGCTGATAAAACTGCGATTATGGTGCTCGAGGACCTGGATTCAGGAGAAAGTCTCCTCAACAAGCTGCGTTACCAACTGCAAAAACTTCAAGCCAATGGTCCAACTCACAACTTTGGGTGTAGTATTTCAAAATGCTCACGTTGGTAAAACAGGACGGGCAACAGCGTCTGAATACTGTTCAGTGCATGCTTCCACTTCATGTACGTCAAGTCCGCTCACTTGTATTTGCAAGACATGTTGCAATTGCAGCAAAAAATGAACGCTCATGAGTTCGAAGCATTCATTACGAAAGGCTCTTTCACTATCCGATGGTCTGACAAATTTTGGGCGGGAATATGGTCTGATATGACAATCAAACAAACATTGATGAGGAAGATAAAATGCATCGGTGGCCTTACGCATGGTTGAGGCGAGAGTGACAGCGTGGATACTTGGAATGACGGCCCTACAAAACGTGTATGCGAGTCTACGGTGTTTCATTGGACACAACAGAACAACATGTGGACATGCGATATTCGCACATTACACGGGATTAGACAGATTTTGAACGGCTCGTCAATTGGTTCAGCGATCACGATCCGTTTCCAGAAAGCCCAAACATCCGATCTATAAGTACTGGTCTTGCGATGATCGAATTAATTGCTACATGGCGCAAGACCTTGGCGCCATTGCAATTTCAAATGTCAAATTCAAACGCAATGACCGTGTCACACCACTTGCAGCAGTGGCCAGTACTATCAAAATTAATGACCCGAGCATATCTCAGTGATACCTGTGAATCCGCTAGTCATTTTTCATCACATGTGAATCGCTAAGCAATCGGACGAGGAGCTTAAGCAGTACCTTCAGTTTGAACTTGCACCTTTCCCGTTATCATTATTCACCGAAGCCGGCATACGTAAGGGGACAACTACATCCAGTACGTGGACAGACATTACGGATCAAATACTATCGCAGTGTTTGACGGTTATCTAGCTGATGCTATTAACAAAAGCACCAAAAGCGCTGAACGACTTGGTCGGTCCCAAAAGCAGACATTGGCAAATGTAGTCTTTGAAGGATCAATGATCTGTACCTTGTATACGCAATCCTGTTTTCTAGGCAACGACGGTAACCAAATTCGCCTCATCGCGATGTTGAAAAGGACATTTCGGGAATCAAATTTCACAGTCCACCAGGCCGCAGAAGATGCGGATACTCCTATTGTCAGGACCGCCATAAACCGAACGGTAAATGTTGACAACGTCTTCATTGCCGGTGAAGACATTGACTTGCTTCCTCGGCTGGTAGCTTGACTATCGAGATATTTTCCTATTGAAGCCAGGCAAGGGACGAGGTACGGAATAAGTCTACTCCTCACAAAGTTTCGATGGTGACACATCAGTAGCACGCCATATTTTGTGGCAGCAGATGCGATACGACGTCTGCTCTGTTCCGTCAAGGCAAGGCGGAAATAATTAAGTAGTGACACATTCCGAAGACCTGAAAAAGGCGACAAACGTGTTTCTGGACGAAAATACTAATCCTGATAGCGTTGCGACAGTAGGCGAGCGAATGCTGATCAAACCTTATGGTGGTTACAGAAAATAATTTAATCTTTAAACTACTTGCTGTATCAACAATTCACCCGCAAAAAGTAAACCAAATCTGGCAGCCCTGCCACCAACAGCAGCAGCAGCAGCACGTCAAACGTCAACATTCACTACAAACCTACCATCTGGTGCAGTCCTGGCATGGTAACTACAAAAATGCGGAACATTGGTGATGAAACCTCACCAGAAGCGGACTTATTCCGATAACAACAACAGATGCCCCCACCCCTGATACCCTGCTAAAATTCTTCTCGTGTAAATGCAAAAAAGGATGTAGGACAGCACGCATCGATAATTTCCATAAACTGTAGCGGTGATTCGTGCGAGAACGTCCCACCACAATCTATTTATTATTCCGTCCACGATGACATTGATAAGGACTTCAACGCATTGTCTTCACAGGAGGAAGAGGACAACCAAACAGATACGCAGGAGGCAACTGCGGAAAACATGGAGGAGAATCCTGTCGACTTTGATAAACCCATAACTGGTCCATCCACCTATTCATGAGAACAATAAATAAAGCCATCGCACTAAATTTCAGCGCTGTGCGACAATTTTAATTTTTTCTTACAACTTTCTAGCACATTAGGCGAGTCCGTGCTCACTTAATTTCCAAGCTAAAAATTCGAATAAAAAAGCATTTGTACCTTTCATTAGCAATACTGTGGTGCTTGAACAATTGAAATCGGATTATGCATTCGGCCGCTGCTGAACCGAATGCGCGCAAATATGCGAAATGCTGATTCAGTGACCTTGAACAAAAACATGCCGCTATTCAAGACGCTGCAGAAAAAATCTATAAAAGATAAAGGGGTGCTGTCGTGGAGTTTTTTTATAGCAAAAGCTTCAGCTATAACAATCATTCGAAACCTCTTGCTATTGGATCATCCCTTTGAGCAGCGTTCTCCATAAACCGCAAATTACCCCTAAAAAACACCTCTAACTAAAAACCCTGCGGAAGTACAAGGTCGCAAACCTAATATGATATTTAGCATATTGAAATGATCCCCCAAAAAAAGATTAACTTTTAATTATGTTGAAGTGAACCCTCTTTCCAGATCCCCGTTTCTTGGACTAATAATAAAGTGATTTAATAAGTGTATAGTGCGATTATTGCTATAAATCACGCCGATTTGTTTGTTATCCCAACAAAACTAACTTTAGTTGAGCTGCTATTTTATCTTAAAATTCCTTTTGAATGGACGTCACAAACATAAATTAACTTGACACTCAAATCATGATGAACTGGAACAACGTTGGAACCCAGTTTGGGGATCCAACCACAAACTTGTTTCGGAACTCTTGCACCTTGTCAGCGCGGTGTTTGATTCGCAACTGAAACGAAAAATAGGTACTTCACCATATCAATTCGTTGGCGTATGCGAAAACCAGACTCATTGTGGATTCAACAACGTACTGACAAGGTGCAAGAACACCGAAACGCGTTTGTGGAGCAGCGTTGACTCCGAACGATCAGATAGGAGATTTTTTATTCAGAATAGTGTTCGGTTGGGTCTAATATTCTACATGAATAAACTTGCCTTCTCAAAAATTGGAAAACGTTTCAAAAGCATTTCTCCATAAGTAGGTAATGGATTTCTACTGTTAAGCCGAGTTTTGTCACTGCACTTCGGTCAATTTGCAAGCAACGATGCAAAAAAAAAGATATCACTAAATTGCAGCGATACTACACCATTTCCAAATCCAAGCGGCAGTAAATGACAAACTGGTCATTTTCATTACAACCTATCACATGCCCTCCGTGCATGCGCATCGGTCAAGGTAGGGCATTTCAACCAATGGGAAGGCTGCTGTTTGTTTACAATTTAGGTTAACAAAATGTCATTTACTGCCGCTTGAACTTGGAAATGGTGTAGTATGAAATGTAAGTAATCGAATGTCAAAATAAAACCATTTTAATGACATAAACTTATATTATGCAATAGTATGGGAAAAATAATAAATACAATAAAAATATTACGCGAGTGTGTACAGTTCCACTATTTTTTATCGTATCATCGATAAAATCTAAAAAATATTGTATGCGAGTATATACAGTAACTGGAAACTCTATAGAAGTGTTATTGGGATCTAAAAAAGTCTGACTGTAAATGCCAACTTGTACATTATTGCATAATAAGAATGCCCCTATTTGTTCGGCTACTTTTTTCCTGGAAAAAGTATAAATTTTACTATCATTATTGAAATCATCACTCTCTCCGTATATTCCTAAATATTTGCTTTTGTCAATAATTTCAGCGGAGCTGCATTCAAAAGCAAATATAGGTGCTTGATCGGGATCCGCATTCGTATTGCGCCAACCCATTACAACGGCTTCAGAGCAAATTGGATCATCACGTCTTGGAAGCGTAGCGTATCTAATACCGCCTATTGGATGTAGTAATTTTACCATTGCTATGTTGTTCGTGCGATTTGTGTTCTCATATTTTGAATAAATATAAAATTTTTCAATTTCAACAGTTTGTAGTGATTGATCAAGACCTGCTTCTAGCCAAAAACTAATTTTTATAGGTATTCCTGGATTTCCTGGCAGTACAAAACAATGTGCTGCACTTAGTGCCCAATTCGGTTGAATAAGAGTTGCTCCGCACCACATCGTGTATTTCTTTTCATCCCCTCCTTGATGCTTTATAAAAATCCTCACCATGAATGGATAATCTTTCTCTGAACACGCGAGTATTTCGGGAATTTTGCGCTCTAGAGTCGAGTTTTCAGTCCTTGCACTGTTTGATTTATGAAAGTGCACAATTAGAAATATTATGATATGAAAACAATTTTGAACCATTTTAATTTTTTTTTTTGTCAATTTTCTGTTGACATTATTGTCTAGCCTATTGGTGGCCTGTTCGAACAAACACCACCAGCCACGAGGATCTCCTTTTTTTAGTTCTATTCTTGTTCTATTCATATACACCTTTTATTTACACATACCTTAGAGCAGGTAAAGCGTTGTCCTATGGACATATGGAGTAGGAACGTGCCATTCTGCTATGAAACTATAATGACGATTTCCATTTGTCAATCAGTGCGCACCTTGGTGCGCGCTGAGTGTATTCGCATCTTTCTCTAAAAGCGTGTGAATTATAAGGATAGAGATACATTTTTGTTCCACTTATTCTGCAAATGAAGATCGCTATAAAAGTGAAGCCAGTTTGCGTCAGGTGTTTGACACCAAATGACCGGTAAAGAATTGAATTATTAGGCAATCCAGATCACGTGATTTAATATGGCCATTCAGGGGGGCTTTATTTGAAATTGATGCAACTTTGCGTATACGCAAATGACGTTATTTGCGATTGAAAACTGGTGCACGGCTTATTTGAAATGCACTGCGAGCGATATGACTTTGCACCACTCGCAACTTTTGCGCATGGGGGTGTACCGATCGCGAATCTAGCTCGCACACGCAAGTTGTGTTGTCAATTTGTCAATTTATTTCGATTTATTTTAATTTTGATGCTTTTGATGGTTCACTTCAAATAAGTTCGAATATTGTGGTGATTTTTATAAATAATATATGATTTAATAACGTTATTAACAACAATGGGCTGGCTCGTCTTGAACTAGCGAAGGCTTTTAACGAAAACCTCGCAGTAAGGCCGCGATTTTATGCCTTCGTCCTAAGTGACCGGACTTTCGTAAAAAAATTTCGGCTAAATCAAGCTACTTTCGAAGACTTATATGAGGCTTTACAGGGCTATTTAGTGGCGCCAAGAAAAGCATCTTCCACCGAGCACCGTATAATACCGCTGAGGCTTTTGCAACATTTCTTTGCTCGACTTTTTGGTAAAGGTTGGGGCGTTCTCTGACAAACTGGACAAGAAGCCTTTTTTCCTCCGCATCTGCGTTTGCGGAGCTCTTTTTTCTATCTACAGGAATAGGGCTTAGTGAAATAATATTCATTTTTTGTGGGTAATTGCTTATGAACACGGAACATATTTTAGAAAATTCTAACCTCTAAACCTCAAAAAAATCATAATAAATAAATGTCATCGTAAAATATATGTCACCGTCAGCCAAAATATCGTAAAATTCAAAAATCCTTTCAGTTTTATATGGTAGATTTTCAACATTTTGTGAAAAGAAAACTGGCAACGCAGCGAGCGAGTGCATCTTTTGCGTGCACGCAAGTAGAGATGCACACGTCCAATGTCAATTTCAAATAAAGCTATTCGCACATAACAAGTTGCGTATACGAACAAATTGATGAAACTTTACGTGCACGCAAATATTTGCGATCGATTTCAAATAAAGCCCCCCTGGTCAAATTGTAATTGATAGCTGCTTTCTTTTCAGGGGCTTGGGTGCCCTGGATCACGATTTTGAAATATAAACAACCGTTCTTTTTAATCGGGGCGGCAAGCCCCCCGGGGTCGTCTATCCCCACCGCTAGCACCTCAGCGAGGCGTCGAAGCCTCACAGCTCCAGTGTCTGAACTGTCACTAGTGTCAGATAAATATGTCCCTTAATTGACGTGGCTCGCAAAAATAGGAAAAGAGAGCTTGATTCTAATAAATACAAGTTGAAAAGTAATAAAAGATGACATGCGCGCGCAGCTCGTGGGTACAGTGTAGCCAGATTGTACTGTTGCAGAACAAATGTGTAGACAATAAAAATCGAACATTATAACATTAAAGAAGTGATATAGTATCCAGTGTTTTATAATGCCTTAAATCAGACAAAGTAAGAGCTTTAAAGTGGATGAACATCGTTTGCACTTTCATGCACATCGCTCAACAAAAATTGCAATGGAATATGTCAAGTATAATCTTACATAACCTTAAACGACACTGCGGTGAATTCAAATAATGTAAAGTATAAGGCCCATCCTCAATCAATCTGGTAGCGAAGTGGCACTTCGGCACGCATGCTAGGACAATGTTGCAAGATTTTTCGATGCGTTACAACTTGTGTCATGCGCAGTACATTACCAGTACAATCGGTATTTGGATTTGATTTCTCCGAGCATGAATTCACCGTTCGTTTATTAAAAGAATGTACTCGGTGCAGGCTCATTTACGTTCGTTTATTGAAATTTCGAGCCCTCTGATACAGCTCTGTGCGCTCGCTGGTTACATGATTACAGCTGCGCTCTGCACGCTCTTGGAACAAAATACCGAACGCAAGGTAAATTACCATTACATTGACACCATTGAGGATGTAAAGTCTGTTTTTTTTTTAAAGATAATTCCCCAAGTCAAAAATTTAGTAACTATGTTGGCAACACAAGCCTTTTCTACATAAAAAATTTGAAAGCCTTCACAATTTTACATTGTATTGCCAACATATTGTCATTTTGACTTTTATCTTTAAAAAAAAACAGATTTTAGTTGTAGTTTGCTCTTGTCGAATTACACGTTACAAAGAAAGAAGGAACAATTCATTCGGAACTGGCCCCTGAATAAGAATATAACGCAAGCCTGTAACAAACTTGCTGGACGCTCACCTGCAGTCTACCAGCGACGCGCGCAGTCCAGCTCTGTCAAAGCTCTGAAAAGAAAGCACCGAATAAAAAAAAGCATTTAGTCCGTTCCACGTGGCTCCCGTTCAAACTAACCGGGTTACAAAACGGTTAAGTGATGACGTCATTGAAAATGGCATACAAAATACACAACTTTTTATTTAAAGGATCCCACATACTGGCTCGATATGGTGGTGGCGGTAGCAATATGTCCGTTTACCGCTGTGGAAATATCGCTTCCACTACCGCCATATCGCGCGAGTGTGTGGGAATTTTAAGTTTACATCTGTCACAATTTTCCCGCTCTTCTTTTCCGGTTACAAAGTGACGTCATCGATACCGCTCGAATTTGAGCGGTATGTTGCAAGTTATTAATCCGGAGCCACGTGGAAAGGACTTTTGTGTTCTCGCCCTTATTGTTGTAGATGCCAAACATTTTTTATTTTTTTATCAGTTCTATCAGTAACCTTAAAGGCCTGGTTTCTACGTACATTCGGTCGCGGAGAGCTGACAGTCCGTCGATCGCTGAGGATAGCAATTTTTGCCCGAAGTGCAGAAATAGAAAATACTTTCCTTATGTCCTACATTACCACACTAAGGTACTACGGAACGTTTTAAACTCCTTTTTTTTTGCTTGTCCTCTATCAATGACTCGCTAAACTGAGATCCACTATAGTGTGAACATCTGGTATAAAGAGAGTACCGCCTGTAGCAACGTTGGTCCAAAATGTCCGGCTAGTGATATATCCCGGAGATTAAAAATAATCTAAGATTAAAACTCAGAATAGTATTCGGATAGGCCATAGGCCTAAAGCTACGGTTTGTTAGGATAGTACGCGACACACAACTGAAACCGTAAACGTCGTCATTGGTTCAGGTATGACGTACACCCGTTTTCTGACGTCAGCGTCAGCGTCAGAAAACGGGTGTACGTCATACTTGAACTAATGACGACGTTTACGTTGTCAGTTGTGCGTCGCGTACTATCCTAACAAACCGAACCAGGGGGCGGGTTACGAACTCTCGATTCGAACCGAAACCACCATGGATTTCGAACGCACTCCATGCGAATGCATTAGAAAGCATTCGAAATCCATGGCGGTTTCGGTTCGAATCGAGAGTTCGTAATCCGCCCCCAGGTACGGTTTGTTAGGAGAGAACGCGTCGCACAACTGACAACGTAAACGTCGTCATTGGTTCAGGTATGACCATAGGTATGGCGTACACCCGTTTTCTCACGTCAGAAGACGGGTGTACGTCATACTTGAACCAATGACGATGTTTACGTTGTCAGTTGTGCGTCGCGTACTATCCTAACAAACCGTACCTTAAGGATGGTGCCACACTCTAAAGTGTGTTTTTTTTTTAAAAGATAAAAGTCAAAATGACATTATGTTGGCAATACAATGTAAAATTGTCATTGCTTTCAAATTTTTTATGTAGAAAAGGCTTGTGTTGCCAACATAGTTACTAAATTTTTGACTTGGGGAATTATCAATAGTAATATAACTAGTGCAATGGAAATTATTGATAATTTTTGGGAAATTTGCCCGAATGCATTTTTAGTTGAAAAAGAGCCTTTTTCAGTTAAAAACGCATGAGTGCAAAGGACCCCGCACATTTCTTATGGAAAAGTGATCTATGTGGAATTTTGCTGAATTTTTGATATTGTGTATAGGGAGTCGTCCTTAACAAAAGTGATCATTGCGCTAATGTTCAATACCCAACAGTTTTCAAGATATCAATTAAAAACTTTTTTAATTTGATACTCTTTGGTATGACGTCACCAGTATGCTCACAACACCGAAAATTATAACTATCCTTTTCACTTTTGACTTTGACTACCTATACTTGTACTCTTCTCCTTTTAACATTTAGGAAATAAAAAAAAACAACAACAGGAACAAATGAAATCGCTATATGACAGACATCATGACATGAAGTTGACGATTGCGGCGGGAGCTAGGTGTTGTTTACATACCTACCTATTTGTCACTAATCGCTATCGCTATCTTTTTTTTTCTTAATGTTAAAAGGAGAAGAGTAAAGTCAAAGTCAAAAGTGGAAAGGATAGTAATCATTTTCCTTGCTGTGAGTGACGCCATACTGAAGAGTATCATATTAAAAAAGTTTTTAATTGATATCTTGAAAGCTGTTGGGTATTGAACATTAGCGCAATGATCACTTTTGTTGAGGACGACTCCCTATACAGAATATCAAAAATTCAGCAAAATTCCACATAGATCACTTTTCCATAAGAAATGTGTGAAAATTATAAATATATTTTCATTGCACGAGTTGTATTTAATGAGAGAATTTCATAAATCAAAAATTTAAATTTTTTGTCAAAAAATGTCAAAACACCAGTTTTCGCACCAGTTAGTATGCAATTATCTGATAATTTGCACTAGTGCAAATTATCGCGTAATTACAATCTGATTGGTTCATATCAACAATCAAAACATGTCAATTTATTGTTGGAATACCAGTTTTGACAGATGTATGAAATTCTCTTTAAAAAAAACAGACTTTACATGAATGAACTTGCCGTCTCCACAGACACAATCGGGTTTTTCAAAAGTGTTTTGAAGCCGGTTTCTCAATAGCGAGTTACCCGCGGGTTAGGCATAACTCCGGGGTAAACATAGCAACTGGACACGCTTACCCTGGAGTTAAAACCAACCAACCCGGAGGTGACTCGCTATTGAGAAACCTGCCCTTGAATGCTGAAAATAACATCACCAATATTGCATCGAGCCTTGCGTTCGGGATTTTCCTCAAAGAGTAGAGCGTGCTGAGCGGAGACGTAATCACGTGACCAGCGAGCAAACAGAGCAGGTGAACGCAGTATCCGAGTGCCCGAAATTTTAATAAACGCAAATGAGCCTGCTCCGAGTACACTTTTTGAATAAACGAACGGTAAATTCAAGCTCGGAGAACTCTGATCAAAATACCGAACGCACGGTCTGTCATTTTCTGTGTTGATTGCGTATTTTCCTGCTTATTGCTTAATTTTGTGAGTTTTGAGACCTAAAAAAACGCACACTCACAATAACTTAGACATATTTTGAAATGAAATTTGTAAAAAGCTGGAATTAATTATTTTCAAATCCCAAACGTCAAAGGTAAACACAAGGGACGAGGACTGATGATACAAGAAATTTAGGGTTATGGGCACATGCGTGCCAACATTCGGCCATATTTGACACATCGTTGGATTGCCTAATAGTAACGAACCTTTTGAAGTGTTTGCTGTTTTTCTACTCCCTAGGTTGGTTGGACAGAGTAGTATGAACTGTGTGTCAAAATAATAGATATTTACGTTATAAGTCCGAAATATAAACTCTCACAACATGAGTGAAATATTTCCGGAATTTTGAAACGAATACTGTAATAGTTTTCCCGGACGAATAGCGTACAGTATTTTATTCCATACTGATTGTTTCAAAGTTATTTTTTGAAATAATTAGGTAGGTATTGTAGCGGGTATCGAAGGGAACTCAACACAGCATCTATGCATGATTGACTGATAACACTTGTCAGACATGGTAGTGGCTATGGCTACGCAAGTGTAGACGTTACATTCTCCCCCTTTGGAACTTGTAGCGTCTCGCCAAAGTCCCAACAAAATTAGACATCGTCAAAAAACTCTTCGGGTCGTCGAACCCTTGAAGTCCTTCTACCAGGTGGATGACCTCTATGTCGAATAGGCCTATAACAGAAACTAGATCTTCGTCACCTATGTACTTGCTAAGAGCTGATGAATGGTATGTACTGTTGGAGATTGGGTGGAGGCAATCTGATAAGAGGTTGGCGATATTATCTTCAGGATTATATAGGGGCGAACTTGGATTTGTAAGCCTGCGATCCTTTGCTCAGCACATGCAAGTTGACCAAAACATTTACTCCTATGTTGGTAATGGTTCATTGCGTCGACGTTTGTCAGCATGCATCTTGGACTAGGACGCATCCTTTCTCAGTACATTTGTCTCTCTAACGTTTGACAGGCCATAAGCAAAAATCTTTAATTTTGGGGTAAGTCATGAATGAAGTTCTCGCTATTAACGATAGCTCAGAGATTAGCAGAGTTCATTGCAAATCTCACAGAAGGCAAGACTTCTTTTCATTTAGTATGATCCTTGTCCACAAGTATTGCTAACTGGGTCTTCAGATCTCTCTTCTCTCTTCAGGATTGGAAGCTGGATTATCATCCAGCAACGGTATGAGATTTTGGGTAGAACCGGGGCAGTGAGCAACAGTGACAAACTGCGCGCCATTGTCACTGATGGCCTTTCTGGGAGCTTCATATCTGAAAATCACTGCATCGATAAGGCATTTCGCACAAGCTTCAGCTATAGCATTTTCCAGTACGAATAACTCTATCCATTTGTTGGCAGTATCTTCTATAGCGAAAACCCACCTTTCACCTGTTTCTGCTTCAGGCAGTGGTCCAAATAAATCCATAGCTAAGGTTTCAAATCGCTGAGCCAGAACAGGAGTCTGAGTCAAACCAGAAGGCTTAAAATTCGTTGATTTGTATCTCTGACATTCTAGGCATTTTCTCATCGTCCGCCAGTAGAACCTCTGTGAGATTCGTTTTAAAGTTTTCTCGACGCCGTAGTATCCTGCAAATCGAGAATCATGAAGTATAGAACATACTCGACCTTGAGGAATGCGGAGTCACTGACGTAACGTTGTAAAATCCCCTGAACCATAAGGTAGCCTAGATTGGTCCATCTGGCAAAGTCGACAGTATCAGAAGCAGCATTCTCAAAACAATCGATAATACTCCTAGTGTATGGATCATCTAACTGCTGGGTTCTGGTCTCTGCAGCCAATTTATTAGGTGGCAAAATAGTAAGTGTGTCGACAGCTCAGCTATTAGTGACTGGTCATTGTTATCCGAGTCAATGGGTGGTCTTGAAATGTATCTGAGACGACATTCCTACGTCCGGTTATGTAGTCAATCTTGAGGTCGAAAGCTTGCAGTTGGAGTGCCTACTGGCACAATCTACCAGTTGCTGCTTTTAATGACATAAGCCATCGGAGAGGTTGATGATCAGTTTTGACATAAACTGGTAAACCTTCTATGTATCAGCGAAACTTGTTGATTGCGTAGACAAGTGCAAGGGCTTCTCGATCAGTACAGCTATAGCTCTTCTCGGCCGGAGTAAGTAAACTACTGGCGTACTCTACCGGTCTTTCGTCTGGTGCCCTTCCTCTGGAGCAAACATGCACCAATAGCATGGACACTGGCATTAGTCTTAATAATGTATGGCTTGGAAGGACCGGCTTGACGCAGAATAGGCGCTGTAGTCAGGAGAAATTTGAGCTTCTCGAACGATTCTTATTGTGCCGATTTCCATGACCACGAAACGTTCTTCCTCGTCAAGTTACTTAGCGGTCTGACATTGGCAAAGTTTTGAATGAATCTACGGAACCATGAACAAGTCTGAAGAAAACTGAGAACTTGTTTCACGTTCTTGAGTGCGACAAGATGGGCGATAGCGGCAACCTTTTCCGGATCGGCTTTGATACCATCTCGTCCAAAAGATGACCAACATATTAAACTTCTGAAGTACAGAAAGTGCATTTCTTCTTGTTCACTTGCGTAGTCGGTTGAAAATATCAGTCAAGTCTTTGATGTGTTGTTCAAAAGTCGTGGATAAAATTATTGAGTCATCAAGGTATCCTAACATCTGGATATGCTGCAAACCTGAACAAAAACGGTTTATTAGCTTTTGAAACGTTGCTGGTGCCGTGGATAGACCTAAAGGCATCGTCTTATCATCGGGCTCATGACATATGGCCGTATCTGGTTTCTGACACGTTTTCACGAGAGACGTTAAAAGAAAACTAATGTGGCAAAACTTACACACTTCAGTCAAAGAATGCACATTTACACACTGATAATGTCTCGCGTTCTATAGTTCATTGATCTACAGTCACAAAACTAGTCAAGAAAGTTATTGGGGTGGTGGCTCATTACAAAAGCCCAGGTACACGTTGGGACGCCAAATATGTAGCGGGTATCGAAAGGAACTACAACTATGACCGAAAAATCTAAACACCAACTACCTTTTCTTGGACTATTGAAACGGAAAGTGTATATCTCAAAGGGTGGGCATCCACATCATCGGCGGTGCCCCCCCAAAAAAAAATGCTGAATTCTTGGGACTTGCTGATGTAGTGAAGTACATGGGCCCCTGCTTCAGACGGACATCAGCAATTCTTCTTGCTAATGCTGGAGCCGATCTTACTGTACTCAAACGGCATGGTGGGTAGAACAGTTCCTCGGGAGCTGAGAAATACATCGAGGACTCTATTGAGGGAAATAATAGAATACCTTGAATGATTCAAAATGGGGACAAGTACTAAAAAAGTTAATTTTCCAGACTAAAACTAAGTACGTAAAGGTGTGTTTTACGTTACAGTATGAAATAAAACCATTTTAATGACATACACTTATATTATGCAATAGTCTAAGAAAAATAATAAATACCATTAAAATAGAACGCGAGTGCATAGTTCCACTATTTTCTATAGTATCATTGATAAAATCCAAAAAATATTGTACACGAGTATATACAACTGGAGACTCTATATCCATGTTATTAGGATCTATAACAGTTTTAAAAGAAACAATGCCAACTTGTACATCACCGCATAATAAGGGTCCTCCAGAATCTCCCTGTCTTGCTTCGGCTTTTTGTTTCCTGGAGAAGGTACAAATTTGACTATGTTTATCGAAATCGAAATTTATCGAAATCTCTCTGGATATTTCTAAACATTTGCTTTTGTCAATAATTTCAACGGAACCGCATTGAAGAGAAATTGAAAGTGCTTGATTGGGATTCAAGTTGTTACTCGTAAGGCCCCAGCCCATTACAACGGCTTTCGAGCAAATTGAATCATTGCGTCTTGGAAGCGTGGCGTATCCAATACCGTCCACATGAACTATTGGATCTCGTAATTTTACTATTGCTATGTCGTTTATGGCATTTGACTCCTTATATTTTAAATGAATATAAAAAGTTTCAACTTCAACAGTTTGTCCTGATTGAAGATTATCGCAACCTGCCTCTATCCAAAAATCCACTCCTTTAGGTACATCTTTAGATGAAAAACAATGTGCTGCACTTAGTACCCATTTCGGTCGAATGAGAGTTCCTCCACAACTCGTTACCGATTTTTTTGCAGTGTACCCCAATTTAATCTTCACCACAAATGGATAATCGTTCGTCGAACACGTGTATCCGTTTATTATACGTATTTCGGGAATTTTTCGCTCTAAAATCGTGTTTTCAGTCTTTGCACTGTTTAATTTATAAAAGTTTACAATCAGGAATATTATGACATATAAACAATTTTTAACCATTTTGAATTTTTGTTGTCAATTTTCTGTCGTGCCTGTTCCAACAAACACCACCAGGATCTACTTTTTTTATGCTTATCCTTCATTTATGCGTATTACCGACCATGTGTGCTCTTTGAATTGGTAAGACCAATTTTGTTCTGGGTTTCCCTCCGTGCAAGGTATGAAATTACTCAAGTGCCATTCCGACAGAACGAAAAATTTTGGATCGCGTGCCTGAGCAAAGTCTGTAAACTCTGGGAAACTTTGCACAGCAGTTACTAGGAAAAATTATTAAGAAACTAGCTCTAGCAGTCCTCAAACTTAATCCTAAAAAATAAACTTTAAATGTCGAACGTTCACCATCGGAACAGGAGGAACACATCATCTGGCCAGTACCGTTAGGATAAGGCCACCTAATAGTAAAGTTTAGAACGTCATAAGTATGGTATCCAGTGACCAAGGCTGAGATCTGGAACAAAGTCAGCAACTGAGTTGTCTGAATGTTAAATAGGATCTTCACCTTTTATTTCGGCACTTTTCCTCTGATTTTGCTTGCTAAACTTCAAGATGATTACAGATGTTACTTTTTGGTCTGTTCTGCAGGATAGTTGGAGGTAAAAAGCAAATTAATGTCGGTTCCTCTGTCACCTGACAGGGTTATTTCCTGTCACTTCGATCTGTCAGTTTCTGGCTTTGTTACAGATCTCAGCCTAGATACCGTACCTATGACGTTCTAAACTTCACTATTAGATGGCCTTGTCCTATCGGTTCTGGACTGAGCAGGTTCTAAGCCCCGATAATAGATAGCCAGATGATGTGTTCCTCCTGTTCCGATGGTGAACGTTCCATAGCCCCACCCCCGCCACTTCGTTCGGTAAAATCTGCGATAAATTTCCAGAAAAACCTCCTCAAACTCACACTCTTTCTTCAAATCTGAATCCAGAATATTTTGTATCATCTGGGTGCAGTGTTATTTGCCAATAACTACTTGTCAGATCCAAGGATGAAAATCACAGAGACAGACTCTTCTGCTACAGAATGTGATCTATTGGTTGTGAGCATTCATAATCCATGACGATCATCTTGTTAAGGTTTTGTAAATCCAGACAAATGCGGATTGATCCGTCCTTCTTTATACCAGCAACAATGGGGTCAGTTAAGTTAGCCCCCCCCCCCATAGAAAATTTCTGGATGAAAATTATCCGATAATTTTGCTTTAATTTTGCTCCTGTAATTTCGATTTTTGCTCTATTACCAGGAAAGACCTACAGAGCTCCCAAAAATCTCCCCTAACCCCCCCCCCCCCCCTCGCGGTAAAAAATTTGAAATTTGAACATGTTCATTTTGTTCTCTGAGTCTTGCTCCATTTTGCACACCATGATCGGCGAGTTTTGTTCCATTACCAGGAGAAACCTACAGAGCTCCCAAGAATCTCTCCCAGCCCCCCCCCCCTCCCAGTGAAAATTTTGAAATTTGATCATGCTCATTTTGTTCTCCGAGTTTTGCTCCATTTTGCTCCATTTTGCTCTATTATTGGCGAGTTTTGCTCCATTATTGGCGAGTTTTGCTCCATTATTGGCGAGTTTTGCTCCATTACCATTTTGTTCTCAGAGTTTTGCTTCATTTTGCTCCATTATATTGGCGAGTTTTGCTCCATTACCATTTTGTTCTATGAGTTTTGCTCCATTTTGCTCCATAATCAGCGAGCTTTGCTCTATGACCTGGGGCCGTATTCTTGATTTCTGGGAGGAGAACTTGCTCGGAAAGTGGACGTGGTTTACCTCAAAAAGATACATGTCATATTCTTGAAAATGGGACTGTGAAGTGAAAGTTTCCGGGAATTCTGAAGTTCCCATCCTCTTACCCAAGAGAAAACGAATTCCCGTCAGGGTTTCTAACCTCAAGACTTGACGTTGTTTTCAAGCTTGACGTTTTCGTTTTCTCCTTTGAAATTCAAGGTTTTTTCGTTTTTGTATTCGTTGTGTATTTTCATTAAAATGAATGTGGATTATTTTATTGAGATTATCTTGAATAACATACCTAACATAATCCAAGAAGACATGAAAAATGCTTCAGAAGCAAAGGAAATAGGATGGGATGTTCTGCCTTTTCCATTGGCCAGAAATTCGTGAAATTTTTTAGAGTAAGCAAAAATGTATGCCACGAAATAGTGGATATGGTTACTCCCGTATGTTACCGCTCCAAAGCGAGTCTCGGCTTTAACCAAAACTACAAAAGTAGGTATGCATAGAACACAGTATTCCAGAAGTTGATGAGCTACATGAAGTTCAGGAGCAGGAATACGGAATTTATGCTGCAGAAAATTATGCGCAATTTTCCCTCATGTATCAAAAATCTCATGAGGAATGCAGTTATCGAAAACTTACAGCGATGATGTTCATAGGGTAGTTAAAAATAAATATATTATCAAACCCAAATGCCTTTCAGCTTTCAAAGTTTTGAAAAATAGACAATAATAAATATCAAACGTGGGGTTAGATATTGGGTTAGATAACTTCCTCTTCCTTTTTTCGCTCGAAACACGTTTTGGTTAGTTTGATTTGATTGACACTCTGAGGCGGCAACATTGTGAGCGCTTGTGGGTATTCAAGAATACGACCTCTTAGCTCCCGGGAGCGAAAGTGAACTAGCTTTCCTGGGAACGTTCCCAGGAACACTCCCTTCCCAGGCAGTCAAGAATACGGGGCCAGGAGAGACCTACAGAGCTCCCAAAAATCTCTCCTAGCCCCCTCCGGTAAAAATTTTGAAATTTGAACATGCTCATTTTGTTCTCCGAGTTTTGCTCCAATATCAGGAATGATCTATAGAGCTCCAAAGAATCTCTTCTTGCCCCCCAGTGAAAATTTTGAAACTTGAAATTACTCATACCGAGTTTTGCTCCATTTTGCACTAATAGGGCTTCTTGCGGGCTCTGTTTTCTAATTGCACCAAAGTTACACCAGTCTGCACCAGGTGCACCAGGTGCACCAAAAAGTCAGACCCATACAAAAAAAATAAATATAGGGATAAACCTTGGATAAACAAACACGTTTGGTGTAGAAAGTGTCGGTTGGTGCCTTGTTGGTGCGAAGAAACAAACAAAGCTAGTGAAACCAGGGATCACCGTTCTCTTCACGGTTATACTCAATGCGCTTTGCACTGAAACGCTTGAAAATCAGTTATCAGGAAAAAGAGGCGAGAAAAATGAGAGCAGCTTCAGAGCGCCTGAGTGCTCAAAGCGTGGCACCCGAAAGAAGCTCAGGTAATGGAGCAGAACTCGCCAATTATGGAGCAAAACGGAGCGAAACTCTGAGAACAGAATGGATATGATCAAACAAAATTTTCACTGGGGGGGGGGGGGGCGATGAGATACTCTTAGGAGCTCGTAGGCCATTCCAGGTAATGAAGCAAAACTCGACGATCAAGGAGCAAAATGGAGCAAAACTCGGAGAACAAAATGCGCATATAGAAACTCCAAAACTTTCCCACGTGTTGCAAAAGAGATTCCTGGGAGCTGTGTAGTTCATTCCGGAGCCGCTCTCGGGTGCAGTGTGGAGCATTTCACGCCCATTATACTTAATGCGCTTTGCACTCGAACGCTTGAAAATCAGTTACTGGTGCATCAGGGAAAATAGGCGAGGAAAGTGAGAGCAGCTTGAGAGCGCCAAACCCGCCGATCATCGTGCTCATAGAACAAAATGAGCATTTTCAAATTTCAAAATTTTCACCGGGGGGGGGGGGGGGGGGGGGGGGGCTAGGAGAGGTTTTTGGAAGCTCTGTAGGTCTCTCCTGGTAATAGAGCAAAACTTATTATTATATTATTATAGAGCAAAATGGAGCAAAACTCGGAGAACAAAATGAGAATGATCAAATTTCAAAATTTTCACTGGGGGGGGGGGGGCTAGCGTTAATTCAGCCCCCCTCCACTGTAATGGAGCAAAAATCGAAATTAGTGGAGCAAAATGGAGCAAAATGAGAGCAAAATTATGGGATAATTTTTATCCAGGAATTTTCTATGTGGGGGGGGGCTAACTTAACTGACCCGCAACTATGGAATTTACAAGGCGTGTTTGATCTTATAATTTTGTCTTCCAGCATTTCATCTAATTTTCGTTGTACTTCTTCCCTGTGTGCCATGGGTACGGGATAAGTCCTTGCCTTAAGCGGGTTATTATCTTTCAAGGTTATGGTGTGTGTATAGGCCGATGTCAATCTGGGCTTTTTGAATAACACTCTGCTATATTCTTCTATAAGCTGTAAGCATTCTGAAGGAAAAGGATTTTCCTACAATCGTCCTAGAAAGCAGGCTTTGTCGATTAGATTTATGATCGCAAAGTAGGCGTTTCCTGATGACCTTTACTTTGCCGCTCTTAGAGCCTTTGCGCTCTTAATACACAAATAGCTATTATATCTATTATACATGACCACATGCAATTTCAAATGACACGATAATTGACACTTTTTGCCCACACACATACGTTTTTTCCTTTGAAATTGATATCCCCCGCTTTTTCACATGATAAATCATTTGAATACTTTGTCAAGTGTATGGAACATGACGTTTTTTTTGCCACGCCGTTCTTTCGCGCATGCTAACCGCCACATACCAACATGCCACGATAAACCGCGCGAAAAAACGTGTGTGTATGCCGGCCTATTGTGATAGTTATTATCTGATTTCTATTATTTGCATTTTTTTGTAATGTTATAGAATTTTCCTTCACTATTAGTTGCTCTTGCTTGAAATCCAAAATTGCCTTATTCTTTGTCATCCAGTCAATTCCCAAAATGCATTTGTGTATCAGGTCCTCGACCACTAGACATACAACTAGAAACTCCATTCTATCCAATTTATTTGTGACAAATGTTTGTTCTTTGATACTCTTGCTCTTATGGCCAACGGCACCCACTATTGCCACGTTGGTAATAGTGAATAATTCTTATTTTCAATCTCTTCATGAAATAGTTTTGAGAGACGGCTTATTTGCCATCCAGAATCTATAGGGATGTCACAAGAAACTCCTTGGATTTCTGCTTGTATATACTGGGATATATAATCAGAACTGTCTACTTCTATTTTATCTAGCGTGTCTTCTTGTGGTTTCCTTTTCCCTTCATATTTCTGTACCTTGGTTACTTTTGTGGATTCACGAAATCTTGGGTTCTCCTCTATTTTTCATTGCCCTGTTTCACGGTATTCACGGTGTATAATTTGTTTCCCTTGTAGGGTGGTTTGTTATGTTTGTCCCTATTTTCCCATCTTTGTTTATCTTGGTGTTGGGGATATCTGTATTTCGGGTTTCCATTCTCCCTTGGTTTGGTGGTCTCGTTCATTCCTCATAGTATTTCTGTGGCAGTTTGAATTTTAATTATTTTTTCCTGAGTGGCCTATTTTGTCATTGTTCCCTGGATATCCAGTGTTATCTCAAAAATCGTTCCTCTGATAATATTCTTCTAGCAATTGTTATAAGTGCTATATCAATGTGTTGGCTAGGCTCAATGAAGACGTGGTAATGTGAGTAGACAGTTTTCGAAGATGTGATTATAAGCCACTATTTAAAGTGTTTATGAATCGCTCGAGACATTCAAGTCAATACAGCGTTAGTGTTACCCGCATTCATTGAACAACAAAACTAATAATGAAAATGTACAGGAAAACTCGAAAATAATTTAACTTTACACAGATCCAAATTCCAAATGTAGCACAACAAAAAACTAATGATGAAAACAAACATGAAGCGCAAAATATAGAGAAATGTTGGATGATTAACGTCTCTAGAAAGAAAAGGATATATATAAATTCAACAGTGCTGCGCATGAGTATCGTTATCGCTATCAAATGTCACAATTATTGTCAATTAGCGGCTACCGGTGATAACATTTGAAGATTTCGAAAAGCCAGTATCGTCTGTGGCAACGTTGGTCAGCAGAATAGTATTCGAGTAGGCCTAAAGATGGCGCCATACTCTACATGAATGAACTGGCCCTGTCTATTGGAACCATCGGGTTTTTGGAAAAATGTTTTGAATGCCTTTCTCCATAATTGTACTTCTAATGTTTAATGAATGCGTAGCAATAATTCACATGTAATTGATTTCTAATGTTAAGCCAAGTTTTGTCACTGCCTGGCCTCTGATCAACCAAGCAAGCGACGATGCAAGAAAATGATACCACTAAAATTGCATTGAGAACTAATATAAACTCTAAGTCGTGGGATATTCAAAATAAAACCATTTTAATGACATAAACTTACATTATGTAATAATGTAAGAAAAATAATAAATACAATGAAAATAGTACGCGAGCGTGCATAGTTCCACTATTTTCTATAGTATCATCGATAAAATCCAAAAAATATTCTACACGAGTATATACAAGTGGACTCTCTATATCAAAGTTATCAATCTCTTCAAGAACTTTAAGAGAAGCAATGCCAACTTGTACCTCACCGCATAATAAGGGTCCTCCAGAATCTCCCATTCTTACTTCGGCTTCTTGTTTCCTGGAGAGGGTACAAATTTGACTATGTTTATTAAAATCGAAAGTTAAATTCTCTCTGGATAATATTTTTTAACATTTGCTATTGTCAATAATTTCAACGGAACCGCATTGAAGAGCAATTGTAGGTGCTTGATAGACATCCACGTTGTTACTCGTATAACCCCAGCCCATTACAACGGCTTTCGAGCAAATTGGATCATTGCGTCTTGGAAACTTGACGTATCCAATATCGTCTGCATGAACTATTGGATGTCGTAATTTTACCATTGCTATGTCGCTCTCGAAAGTTGTCTGGTTATATTTTGAATGAATATGAAAAGTTTCAATTTTAACAATTTGTCGTGATTGAAGATTATCGAAACCTGCTTGTATCCAATAATTCGCCATTGCAGGTATATCTTCTTGTAAAAAACAATGTGCTGCACTCAGTACCCAATTCGGTCGAATAAGATTTCCTCCACAAAGATGAAACGTTTGCTCTTCAGTTAACCCCAATTCAATCTTCACCATAAATGGATAATCGTTCGTCGAACACGTGTATCCGTTTATTATACGTATTTCGGGAATTCTGCGCTCTAAAATCGAGTTTCCAGTCTTTGCACTGTTCAATTTATAAAAATTTACAATCAGGAATATTATCATATATAATATCACAAGAGAAAAAATTTTGTCGGCAAAATTTTCGAAAGGTATGAAAGTTTGTTGCTTGGCAACAAAATTGCCGAAAAGCAACAAACTTGAATAAAACCTTGAGAACAATTTTGCCTACACAATTTTTTCTCGAGTGGTATTCGTCATGACTATTTCACGTAAGATTTTGAAATAAATAGAATGCAAAATTATGAATAAAAACTTCAAATTAAAAATACCAGTTTGACAATGTCAAAAGATCGTTGCTTAAATACCATGTTGTTGGTATTGTCCAGGTAGCGTTATTGTCAGGTGAATACCGAATTTATTGCTGGTGTAATACACTCTAGTGAAATAGTCACATAAAAAAAAGTTTCAACCATTTTGAATTTTTGTTGTCAATTTTCTGTCATGCCTGTTCCAATTAACACCACCAGGATCTACTTTTTTAGGCTAACCATTTATTTATGCGTATTACCGGTATTACCGATCATGTATGCTTTTTGAATTGGTAAAACTGGAGGGAATGAACCTGGGTTCGATTCTGGTTGGAAGTAAAACATTTTTTAGGTTTTTCGTTTTTCTTAGGTTTTTTTTTTAAAAAGATTGTTAAGAGGTAACCCGTCCTCTTAACAATCTTTTTTCAGTTAGTTTTGATTTACTCTGTTTTTTTCAAAATACCAACAACATAGACTAGGACTTATTACTCTAACGCTAACGTTTGCGTACAACACATGAGTCGAGGAAACCTTTAGATTTGAGCGATGTGCTTGTTAGCCACTATTTGAAGTTTTTGAATTGTTTTCGAATTGTTCGAGACATTCACTACACAATAAAATGCAGGCGTTTTACCAATATTTTTGCGCACTTCAATATTTGCTTGCCCTGGCTAACTTTTGACAGTCGCCATTTTTGACAGTTCGTTGGAATGCCCTATACAGGGTTGCGTTTAGAAAAAGCACTCTGTGTGTGAGAGTTACCCTAGAGTAACTCTAAACCGTTCATAAATTAACAGGTGCTTACTCCGAGCGTTACGCTGGAAGCTGGAATCGTTCAGAAATCGAGAGTTGACTTGCCCAGGGTCCTAATTTTTAAAAATAGAGAGCCGCGTTCCTAGGAGAATAAGTGATCCGTCTTTCTCAATGATATGCAAATAATGATCTAAGTAACAAAGAAGGAAAACTCGTTCTCCTGGAGTGCGTTCAAAGACGGCAATGCTAATGCCAAAACCTACTTTTCCCCTTCTACCGGCAATGCCAAAACTGGTGTGAATTTGCTGGAACGCCAAATACCGTTTCTCAATTAGGCGATCCAAACCACGTGACATTCAAGATGGCGTGGCGTCCACATATGGACGAAAAAACACAAAAAATATCTTGTTTCTGCCCAACTCAATAGTTTACGTACCTACAAATATTTTATTGAATAATCAAAATCAAAGCTGCAAGCAAAACTCGAAGCAAAATAATTGAAATATGCATGGAAACACATATTCGAAACTAACTTGCTGGCCGCCACGCCATATTGAATTTGGTCTCATCCAATCAAAATTCGTATAACCATTTCTAGACTCAGTTAAAAGCACCTCCAAAAGTTACTTTACCGCGGCCGATTCTGAACGTGTAAAGCCAACCGTTTTTGGCATGCTGGAGCCGAACTTGAACGCAATATGCCAATTTTGGCTTGGCTTTAGCCGTTTTTGAACGCAGCCCTGGAAATGCTGCTCTCCTGTTTCAAGAATAAGGACCCAGGGCGCCGATAGTCGGGCCAGAGAGTAGAGTTCCCCGAGAGAACAAATTTTTCGTCTTTATCATTCTCGTTTACTTTTCGATATGTTGACAAGGACACAACATTCGTTCTATCGGGAAGCTGTACTCCCTGAGACGAGAATCGGGCCCCAATGTGCGCTCAAAAAACTCAGGGACTGGGTTGAAAAAAAGCCTCACGGTTTTTACCGGGTTCGACGTGATTGTAAGACTATTTTCATTATGATTATTCTTTGTGATTATTAGTGTTGGAGTCCTTTAAGATAACGTCGGAGACGAAAAATATAGATATCAAAAATGTTGACTTTGCCGTTGTATTGAAGAATAACGAGCCCCCTGTTGACGGCGGTTCTGTAATTATTAAACATATAAACAATAGGATCAATTAACGTTTTCAATTAAAAGAGATGGACGATAAAGTATGAAAACAATCAGATTCCCGCCAACATTTGCTTACTCGTCAATGTCAAGTATATTGGGTGTTTAGCAATCCCCTGGTTTTTATTTTAATCGGTGACTCCACCGATGAGTTAGGTATCTTTGTTCAAAGAATGGAAAATGACAATGACCGACATAGAATGGTGAAATTTAAAATTGGAAAGAAAATGTGGGAAATAAACAGCTTCCGCAAACTAAACAAACTTGAACGTGGATTACTTTGTAATTTGTATACTTGATGGGCCGTGGATTTCCCTTTCTTTTGCGAGTATCCGTTCTGATTTTGCGTATCCAAATTTTGACAAATTTAGGATTTGATAAAAACTTATGGAAAGATACGTCTGCCGGTGAATAGAAATTATTTTCACGAAAAGGCACACTACACAACACACAATCACCATTGTTAGGAGAAAACCTTGAAAAAACCGAGGAAATAATAGTTTCCATCCTCCACACGTATGAAAGTCTTGTCAACAAACCACTGTCAATGGCTGTCAATCATTGTTTTCATACTTTTTTGGCGTCTGAAAGTCTGACGCCAAAGAGAGAGGCTTCTAAATTCAAAAGGTCAATTCCTCTTCACTATCTGAAGCACTTTCTTTCTTCAGATGAAGGATGTTCCAGCAGGACCTCTTTTGATAAGAACATAATACATGCACTTCTCACTGCCATTTTTGAAATTGTAGTGTTGGACTTGCGTCGTAATTCATGACATTGACATTTACCGCAACGCCCCAATACGTTGACCAATAGCGCACCCAGAGTGCACTCCAAGTGATGACGTCAGAACACTCTCACAAACAATTACTCTACCTTCATGCTCCATTTCTAAACGCACTCCAGTGCTAGTGTTAGCCGCATTCATTGAACAACAAAACTAACACTGAAAATGTACAGAAAAGCTCAAAATAGCTATTATGTAGATTATAATGCCCGAAGGAGAAACTAGCCCGAGGGCCTCTGGCCCGAGGGATATATTTCGCCTGAAGGGCATTATAATCTAAAAATCCCCGTGGTGCATACAATGCTTTATTTTCTACTCAACACAATGTTCTTTCATCAATTTAGTATCAAACAAAATCAGTTAAACTTGTGGGACAGAATATTGTTTTGTATTTTGACAATTTGACATGTACCTGTACTTAGAAACGAAATAAATTAATATATTTATAAACATCTCACGTGGCAAGGCAACGGTGGTCGTGTGGGTTAACGCGCTAGACTAATGGGAAACGTTGATGGTAGACCGAGTTCGAATCCTGGCCAGGGGCCTTATTTTGTAAGGAACGGACCGTTCGATTCGGTAGAATTTCTTCGATTGTGACGTCACAATCGAAGAAATTCTACCGAATCGAACGGTTCGTTCCTTACAGAATAAGGCCCAAGACCGAAAATTATTTTCGGTCGGACATTTAGTGGCTGTCTAGGGTTAAGTGCAAATTAATAAAACAGCAACAACAAAAACACCTCACGGTATTATATAAGCGGGCGTTATAGATCATAACGCCCTCAAAAGCGGGGATCATAATGCCTTGTTATAGTTATGTTAACGTATTTCGTTTCCTAGGTATTATGGATCTATAATAGTTAAGGAGAAAATAAATAATTTAATTTCACACAAATCCGAATATAGCACAACTAAAAACTAATGAAAACAAACATGAAACACAAAATAGAAAAATGTTGGACGATTCACGTTTCTAGAGAAAAAAAAAAGATAGACATAAATTCAACAGTGCTGCGCATGAGTATCGAGCAAAAAGAGCAAATTATGACTGACGTCACAGGATCACTTATTATTTTTCACGTGTCAAATCACGTGGCATCTATCAAATTTTGCTTATTTCGCTTGCAGATTCAATTACCGAACCCAGCCTATGTCTATCGTCCATAGGATAGCGGACGGTATCGGTAGCAATATACGCTGAATGACATTCAAATGTTATAGTTGTCAATGGGCTCTTTCACTAATTTTTGAAATTGGCATATTTGGATAAAGCAACTAAAAACAGAATTTTCTGTATTTTTACTTTTGAAAAATTCATAGTCCTTCTTGAGAAAACAGAAAAAAAAAGAAATACCTCCAAATAAAAACCCAGAATTTATTTCTATGACGTCGCAGCTCGCTATTTGACCGTGTTGCCACTAATTGTCAACATTGAAAATTTGTAATAGATTTAATTCTGAAATGTTCCCAAAATATCATGAAAAGTAGTTAAATTAATTAGTTATGGATTCATGATTTTATAACATTTTTATTGAAATTATGCTTAAACACAATTTAATATAATTTTCTATGTTTAGTTTTATTTATTTATTTTACGTTGCACTACATTTAGTCACCACCGACAACAGCGCATTCGAACCTTTACCTGCATTTACTACAGGATAAATACAGCAGAGGCGGACAGCTCTTTCCAACAACAAGCGAAATGAAAAATATTTATGCGACGTCAGCAAATCGGCGCGTTTTTAAATAATTCAAATTTTGGTAGTTTAAAATGCCTGTAAAAAACTTATTTAACCTTGTAGAACATTTTTTTTTGGTATATGTGCCTAAAATAGTCCCTCCTTTGGGATTTTGTACCTAAATTACGTATTTAAATTTTAGTGAAAGAGCCCATTAGCGGCAACCGGTGATAATATTTGAAGATTTCGAAAACTGCCTAGTATCATCTGTAGCAACGTTGGTCAGCAGAATAGTATTCGAGTAGGCCTAAAGATGTCGCCATACTCTACATGAATGAACTTGCCCTCTCCATTGGACCAATCGGTGTTTTGAAAAATGTTTTGAATGCCTTTCCCTATAAATATATTTCTAATGTTGAATGAAGGTGTAGGAATAATTAACAGGTAATCGATTTCTAATCTTAAGCCAAGTTTTGTTACTGCCCTTTGATCAACCTGCAAGCGACAATGCAAGAAAATGATATCACTAACATTGCATTGGCCGTTTTGGATTCGCAACGCGGTTCGGCCTGGTTGGTTCGGATATGGCAGAAGTTGGTTGACAGCTTTTGAATTTAGTCTGTCAAGAAAGACGCCACGTTTTTAATGTTATAAAAGTAAACCTAAATTCGAACCAACTTGCGAAGCTGGCCTGAGATCCCGACAAGTAGAATTCTACTTTCATTGTAACCCCTTTTGTTAACGAATTTATTTGTCACTCATTTGTAAAACGTCATTTATCAAGTCAAAACATTAACAACGAAAATTGATTTTTACCAGTTACTGTCTCTACTGCCTTGTAAAATTGACAGCTAAACTGTAATAGTTATTTACCTAACAAATGCGGAAAGTGATACTTTACCGCACGCAACGGCAGTTGACCGAACGACGCGAAGCGGAGTTCGGTCAAGCCGTTAAGGGCGGTAAAGGCACTTTCCGCATGTGTTAGGTACAAAATTTTACCTATGAGCATCTACATCTCCAAAAAAAGGCATTGATAAAATTAATTAATGAATCCGATTAATTAATGAAATTAGATAAGATTTAGAAATGATCAAAAATCCATTTTCTGAAAAAGAGAGGATTTTTGATTATAAATATCAAATTCTACTTTACCGCACACTATGCGGTAAAGTGCACTTTACCGCACACTTTGTATTCTACTTTACCGCATACTATGCTGTAAAGTTAACTTTACCGCACACTATGCGGTAAAGTGCACTTTACCGCATAGTGTGCGGTAAAGTGATACTTTCCATTTGCAAATACGTGCGGTAAAGTGCACTTTACCGCACGCTCGTAGGTAAAAACTTTTTACAAGTCAGTAGGGTCAGAGAATTATTTATTAAAACTGTATTACCTATGTAATAATTTTTTATTTATTGTTTAAGATTGTTTACAAATGAGTAACAAATAAATTATTGTACATCATACACCAGGTATCAGTTTTTACTGGCTCTGACGGCTCGCTAGTCATTTCCTTCAATCACCAGTAAAAACTGTTTTACCTGGCTAATAATGTAAAATACTATAACTATGGGTCCATAATATGCTCGGTTTGCTCAGCGAAAAAAAAATTAGGTGTGGGTTGATAGTTTTTAATAAGTACAGTACGGCGAGGGCACCACTGAATTTAAAAAAATATATATAAAATTGCATAAAATATGGAAGTGTGAAAATTCAGAAACACACCTAGAAAATAATTAGCAAACGGTAATTGGTAATCCTGAAAAAGAAATAAATAATGCACACAACTCAACAAACCTTGATCAGGTAAACCAAAGAAATCAAAAGTTGGGCTGGCTATATAACGGTTAAATGGTCTGGAGATTCAATAGAAATCCGCAAATTTACAAGTCGTAGGACGGGTGATTCATTGCAATTGGCACATACTATTCTCTTCTAAGATCCCTCGTATTAAGTCAAAATTTTAACCAATTAAATCTATTTAGTGCAGTGGTGTACAAATATATTTTTTCCTTCAACAGTTTAATACAAATTATTATGTTCACCACTGATTTATCAATCTGACAAGATTTTGACATTACCTGTGTGTCAAAGAAGTAAAATTTTGATACATTACGGGGGATGTTTTTAAAGTGTGTGCCAATTGCAATGATTCTCACTGTACTATTCTCTTAGGCAACGTTATTTCGTATAATAAGATATTTTTTCCCCGAAACCACAATTGAGAGTCGAGCTCTCAGGGCAACGGCCAGATAAGAAACGGGACTTTTCAATTTTCTCTTCGAGAATCAATACATTTAATTTGACAGTACTGAAGAAAAACACTCAACCTGTCGACCCTCAACTATGTGAAAATTACTACGTTCGAAAACTATTAATGAGGTTAAAGAGCAACTGCAGTACTGGGCGTCGAATAGATCTAGGTAGTACAAAAGAAAAAGCCTACTCCATTCTCGAGGTGGCCGATAAAATAATACATTCAGCTGGCAATAGATGCCGCCACACTGACTGAATAATTATAGAAAATTTAAAATATAAATATTATTTATAGAAAAAAAAACATGTGACATTTGCAATGTTACATCATGACGTCAGGTTGCCTATCATCATCGCCTGTATTGTACGCGATAAATAGGTCGCAGGTGACGTCATGAAAGTAGAATTCTACTCGTCGTGATCCCAGCCCAGGGGCCTTATTCTGTAAGGAACGAAGCGTTCGATTCGGTAGAATTTTTTCGATTGTGACGTCATTTTCGGTTTGGTAGCGCGAAAACGAGCGAAAACTAAACCGAAAATGACGTCACAATCGAAGAAATTCTACCGAATCGAACAGTTGTTCCTTACAGAATAAGGCCCCAGGGCTTGGATTCCGAACCCACGATTCGATAGTATGATCTATCTATTTTATATGGACTATAATATCGAATCGTGGGTTCCGAAATCCAGGCCCAGGGACCTTATTCTGTAAAAACGAACCGTTCGATTCGGTAGAATTTCTTCGATTGTGACGTCATTTTTGGTTTGGGTCTCGCGCTACCGAACCGAAAATGACGTCACAATCGAAGACATTCTACCGAATCGAACAGTTCGTTCCTTACAGAATAAGGCCCCAGGGCCTGGATTCGAATTTAGACGGACCAAGCGATACCTGTCACGTCACTGGTTTGCAATCGAAAACGGTTGGTTCTAATTTGGTAAGCCTTGAAGACGGACCAAAGCGAATCGAAAACAGCGATCGAGAACTAGTATAAACTTTAAGTCGTCGGATGTTCAAAATAAAACCATTTTATTGACATAAACTTACATTATGCAATAGTGTGAAAAAAATAATAAATACAATGGAAATAGTACGCAAGTGCATAGTTCCACTCGAGGTTTCATTATCTTTCATCGTATCATTGATCCAATCCAGAAAATATTGTATGTTGGTATATACAAATGGAAAATCTGCAGCAATATCAGGTCTTAAAATATCGAGAGGTTTGAAAGAAATTATGCCAACTTGTACATCACCGCATAATAATGGTCCTCCAGAATCTCGCATTCTCGCTTCGGCTTCATTTCCCTTGGAAAAGGTACAAATTTGACTATCGGCATGGAAGGCAAGATAATTTTTGCATAGTTCTGAACATTGTTTTTTGGTGATAATTTCAACGTGCCCGCATTGAAGAGTAGGTGGAGAAACTTGATAGGGATCCAGGCTGTTACTCGTAAGGCCCCAGCCCATTACAACGGCTTTCGAGCAAATTGGATCATCGCGTCCTGGAAGTGTGGCGTAACCAATACCGTCTGCAGACTTTATTGGATGTAGTAATTTCACCAATGCTATATCGTGCGAATAATAGAACGAATTATATTTTGGATGATAATGAGCAGTGCCAGCTTGAACAGTTTGTCGTGATTGAGAATTATCACAACCTGCCTCTATCCAAAAATTCTCTCTTGTAGTTATCCCTTTAAATATAAAACAATTTGCTACAGTTAGTACCCAATTCGGTCGAAGAAGAGTTCCTCCACAAGTAGTCACGGTTTGCCCTTCATAGTCCAATTTAATCTTCACGACAAATGGATATTCTTTTGTCGAACACTCGTATCCGTGTATTATACGAGTTTCGGGAATTTTGCGCTCTAAAATCGAGTTTTCAGGTCCCGCACTAGGTATTGTATACAACAGAAAGACTAAATTGTAAAAATAATTTTGAAGCATTTTGATTTTTTGTTGTCAATTTACTATTGACATTTTTTCTAGCCTGTCCCAACATGCACCACCAGGCCCTTTAGGCCGGCATACACACACGTTATTTCGCGCGGTTTATCGTGTCATCTGCAAAAACCTGTGAAAAATCATGTACGTGAGTGAGGAGGGCTGCACGCAATGATAGGATGGGAAGGAATTTCACACGTGCATTCATCTGGCGCCGTGACATGATGCACAAAACATCCAGTCCAGGGCACAAAACACATGATGTTTCTCCAATTGAACTATATACTAGACGTACCTGGAATGGTACCGACCGTTGTCGGATATGGCATTTGTCATCTCCAGGCCCTCGGCACGGCAGGCTTATTCTCTACGAACAGACGAACAGCAACTGCATAGCAACCAGCAACCAGCAACCGGTTGCAAGTTTGCATTTTTTGAATAGAAAACTCGCGTTTGACAGCGACTGGACAGCGACAATTGCGCAATTCTCAGAATAAGGCTGCGGCAGCCTTATTGCCAGTAATAAACCACATAATTACTACCTATTTTCCGTTCTTCTATACTGCGGTTTGCTTTACAATTGGGACACCCTGCAAATTAGGAAATGTCATATCATAGATAGGTCATGTCGTGTGGTCTTTAAAATAAACCCTGTGGGTTTATAGTCTTTGTAGTGTGTTTTGTGGCCTTAAAATAAAGTCCTGCGTCCAGTAAACATTGATGCGTTTTTATTCTCATCAAATTTTACCGATGGATCCACCATTCTATGGCCGTCATTGTCATTTTCCATTCACTAAACAAAGATAGCTAACTCATCGGTGAAGTCACTGATGAGAATAAAAACGAGGGACTTTTTAATGCTTTCAATTTAATTTGTCCAGTGTAAGTACCTATAAATGGCATTAATAGGGAACATAGAACCATTTAATCCGGAATCTTGTGACTTTGTGAATTGGCTCGATCGTTTACACCAACTGTTTATTTATAATGAGGTTCCAGATCAGAGAAAACTAGCAATGCTCATAACTTTGTTGAGTGCTAATACTTATGAAGTGCTTAAGAATCTTTTGGCCCCTGATTTACCCAGCAACAAAGATTTCGAGTCTCTGAAAACGACTTTGAGAAACCATTTCAGTCCAGTAACAATTATTATTGCTGAAAGATTCAAATTTTATAAGTGTACTTACTCATGATCCAGCTGAGCCAGTGTCATCTTTTGTGGTGAAATTGAAAAATGCTGCAAAGTCATGCTCATTTAATACTTTTTTAGATGATGCCTTAAGAGATCGTTTCGTATGTGGTTTGGCATCGAAGAAAATTATTAACTGAAAAAAACTTGATATTTAGGTCAGCTGTGGAATTAGCTTTAAGTTTCGAGCTAGCAATGCTCAAATCAAATTATTTCAACCAGATAGTAGTATCCAGGGCGTAAGTGCAGTTTACACACAAAAAAAATGTTGGTCAAGGTGCTGGTTCTAGGAAGTTGGTGAGAAATATTAAACCTATGAGTCAGAAGTGTTTTCGTTGTGGAAAAGCTCATGAGCCATTTACATGCCCTGCTATGGATGGAATTGTTTTTCTTGTGAGAAAAGGGGCACGTTTCGTCAATGTGCCGAGCAAAAAGTCTACATAACTTAGATGAACCAGAGGCGTTGGAGACTGCTTCCGGTGTCACCTCCGGTGCCTCTGACGACTCGGATGATGTTCTGGCACGATTGGCAGCTTTAACTGGACCAAATTATGCAAAAAAAAATTAGCCTGCAACTGAATGGTAAGATTATTGTCATGGAAATTGATTCAGGTGCATCAAGGTCAGTGATTTCCAATGAACTTTTTCAAAAATTGTTTAGGGGTATAGTTCTAGAGCCTGTTAGTTGTAAGTTAAGTGTTGTGACAGGTCAATCAGTTTCAGTAGTGGGGGAAATGTTTGTCAGTGTTTGTTTCAATAATCAGAAGTTTGAATTACCCTTATTAGTCATAAAAATCGAGAAAAATTTCACCCCACTACTGGGACGTGATTGGTTACATATAATGAGTCCAATGTGGAGAAATAATATTTTTATTAATAATGTGTCAAACTTTTCTGAACGTGAAAATACTGATAAAAGCCAAGCCTTTTCTCATTTTGCAGCAAAGTTTCCATCAGTATTTTTAAGTTCTACTAAGGAACCCATAAAGGTGTTTGAGGTTAAATTTAAACTCAAAGAAAATACTACTCCTATTTTCCGGAAACCTTACAATGTTCCATTTGCTTTACAAGATAAATTAAAACTTAAGCTTGATGATGCTATTTTGGTTCCGGTTGTAAGTACCAGTGATTGGGCTAGTCCTATTGTAATTGTACAAAAAAAAAAAAAACTGGGGATATCAGGGTCTGCGTGGATTTTAAGGTGACCTTAAACCAAGTGAAACCAAGTGTTGCGTCAGGATATTTATCCTCTTCCAAATATAAATGACATTTTAGCAAAATTGAATGGGGGCTTCTGTATTTTGTATCCTCGATTTGTTGGGTGCCTATTAACAATTGTCTGTGGATACCTCTTCTCAGGAACTTTTGACCATTAACACGAATTTTGGGTTGTATAGATATACTCGGCTAACTTATGGAATTACCATTGCCCCAGCAATTTTTCCAATGACTATGAATAAAATTTCAAGTGATTTGAATGGTGTGATTTGTTACTTTGGTCATGGGTAATAATTTTGCTATTACAAAAATGTGTGTCCAGGTGCTTTCTCGAATGGCAGAGTATAATGTGAAAGTAAACATATCAAAATGTAGATTTTTTTCTGATTCTGTAGAGTACTTGCCGCATAGGATTGACGCCGAAGGCATACATCCGACATCTGAAAAAGTTCAAGCAATTTTGAATGCTCCTGACCCAAAAAACTTAACTGAGCTGACAGCATTTTTGGGTTTATTAAAATTTTATAATAAATTTCTTCCTATGTTGTCATCAGTCTTGAAACCCTTATACCATTTATTAGAGAAGGGGGTGGAATTTAAATGTACGGAAAAAAATTATTAGTAGATAATCAAGTACTTGTTCATTATGATCCGGTGAAACCACTCGAACTAATTTGTGACTCCAGTTCTGTGTCCAGAGGCGGTACTGTGTCATACCATAAATAGTTTTGATAGACCCATATGGTTTATTTCTGGTACTCTGTATAAGGCAGGAAGATATTACTCTCAGCTAGAGAGAGATTGTAGATTGTAGATTGCGGGGGAGTCATTTCGGCTTTTCAGCCGCTTAGCACTGCTACCTTTGCAGATATTTTGTACGTGACTCTACATCTTAAGTTGTCCCCAGGAAGCGTAGACTTCTGCCGAAGGAAGCTATTTTCCTGGGTGTCAGTTGGCCCACTTCTTCTGGTAACGGTGTTGCCCCTCGAGGAATTTAAGCCTCTTGCAGAATTGGGCTGGACATTCGCAGAGCAGGTGCTCTGCGGTCTCTATTGCGTCTGAGCAGAATCTGCATAGATCGTCTTCTGCTGTGCTCATTAACCTTGAATGGTATTTTACCAGGCAGTGTCCTGTGAGCAGTTCTACCACCAATCTGATGTCTGGTCTGCTCATGTTTAGGAGCTGTTCAGCTCTTTTTGCTGAAAGGGTAATAAACCTTTTTGAGTGTCTGATTCCCGGAGTGTGCCTCCAATATGGTGACAGTTGGTCTTTTTCCCATTTGTTGAGTTCTTCCATGATGCGACTTTTCATTAAGCCACAATAGGGCTCTGGTTCATGATATGGTGTTGAGGCACCTTCTTTTGCGAGGCCATTTGCTTCTTCTTTCTTTCTTTGCCTCGATGACCAGCCACATCAGCGTTACCTGATTGTGTGTCGCTAGTGTTGTTAGGGTCTGTTTACACTCCCAGACTAGTTTTGACGTGCATTTGAAAGCCCTTAACGGGTATTTACACTGTGGAGCTTCGAATGTGACTCTTGTAGAAACAAAAGTCAGAGCTCAAAGCTCTACTTAGATTAAATATCCGTTAAGTGAGAGCCGTGCAAATAGCCATAAGGCTTTTAAAGCAGCTTGGCTGTCTGTTAGTTTGAAGATGTGTTTTCTTTTGAGTCTTTGGTTAAGACACTCTTGTGCACATATATCTATGGCAAGCAGTCCTGCTTGAAATATTGTAGGAGGTTTATCCAATGCCTTGGGGAGCTTGAACTTAGGGCCAGATATGCCCAGTCCAGCTCCTTCCATTAGTTTAGATCCATCTGTGTACCACAGAGATGCATTGTCTGCTTGTGGTAATTCTTTATTCTCCCATGATTGGCGGTCGTTTATTACCGCTGCGAATGGGATCTCTAAGTCCAATCGGACCATCATGTGATCACTTGGTTTGCTGGCATTCTCCAGTTTTATTAAATCAAGGATACGCAGATGTCCCTCCAGATGACCAGGCTTGAACTGCTTGAACTTGTCTGTTTGAAATAGCCTGTGTGCGCTGGTTATTGCCTCCTTTTTCACACATAGGTGAAGTGGGGGCATGTTGAGTAGCGTCTCTAAGGCTACGGCGGGGCAAGCTGACATTGCTCCCGTTATTCTTAGACATATCAGCCTTTGTATCTTTCTTAGCTTGATTTAAGCGCTGACTTGCTGAGTTTTGGGCCACCACACCAATGAGGCATATGTGACCATGGGCTTTATTATAGTTTGGTAAATCCAGAATACCATCTTTTGTTTTAGCCCCTATGCTTTGCCAATAAGTTCTCGGCATGACCAGATGGCTGATGTAGCTTGAGAGCATGTTTTCTCTAACTGTTTGTTCCAAGTGAGAGTTCGGTCCAGGGTGACCCCTAAGTATTTCACTTCATTGGAAAATGTTAGTTGTGTACTGTTAAGGGCGAGGGCTTTCAAATTTAGCTTCTTTCTTGTGAACGGGACCAGGATTGTTTTGTTTGCGTTTAGGGTCAATCCCTCGCCTTCGCTCCAATTTTTAGTGCTCCAATTTTTAGGGCACTTTGCATTCGGCTTGTCACTACGCTCTCGTGTTTGTCTTTGATTATAATGGCCAGGTCATCTGCATAGCCTATGACCTGGTATCCAGCATTACTCAGTCTGGTAAGAATTTTGTCCACCACCAGTGTCCATAGTAGTGGAGAAAGAACACCCCCTTGAGGACACCCTCTGACCAAGGTAGCGGTTGCTGATGCTCCGTTTATTTCAGCCGTAACGTAACCATGTTTTAGCATCGACTCTATCCATTTTACAATTGGGACTTCATTATCTCATTCTTGTAATGCTCTAGCGATTGATTGATGTGAGGTGTTGTCAAAGGCACCCTCTATGTCGATGAATGCTGTGAGAGCGATCTATTTGCACTCGATTGTCTTTTCAATGTCTTTAACTAGGCAGTTTAAAGCACTTATTGTGGATTTGCCTGGCTGATAAGCAAATTGCTTTGAGTACATGAATAACAAACCAGTCAGAGCGTTTTTGATTGATCCAAATCGCCAACAACCAGTTTCCTGACCATTTTCAACCAACGAAATTCGCTCTGACTGGTTTGTGATTTCTGTGGAAACAGGCCTCATATCTACCTGCCTGCCTACTCTCTTGAATGGAATAGGCTTTCCAATAGAGTATTCATTGTCCTGAAAGTCGATCAGATCATCCAGCTCAAGTTTCTTAACATGTGATTTCTATCAAGTAGACGCATTTGAATGTCCCGTGAGAAAAATTGTATGGGATCATCAGGATCAGCTCAAACTTTGTATAGGTACTTATTACGATTTTAGTATAGAATAAAGCAAATTTGCTAATCCACTAAGTACAAGTGCTCCTCTGGTGATTTTATTTGATAATCAAATGATTCCGGAAGATTATAAAATTATTTATTTTATCTTGAAGCTAGTGCCACAAATACCATATTATTATTAATCTTGTAACTAATGCCAATCTTCAAAGAACGGTATCAAAAAAATACAGTTCAAAGCAACCAAGGCAAGCCGTACTTCGCCTGATAATCGTATCACAGAATCAATTTCGTCTTAAAGAAAATATACAGCTGCTTCTTGTAAAATATCGTAAGTTGTAGAATGACCAGTTATGTGTGTATACACAGACGTTTTCAATACCGTAAACGTAACTGTTTTTTTCAATTTATAATTTTACCAATAGACTGTGCAAAACCAGTTTGGCGGTGCATGCGACACACTAATACAGTAAGAATTTTACTAGGCGTGTGTATATCATGAATGATTGCGTATTATTAGGAAATATTATATAGAACAATGCAACAAGTGTAACAAATAAATGTGATTTTTTGTTGTCAGATAGCACGTGTATCATTTGAGAAATTATACGATTGCAATCCAGCATATGATAATTTCTAAAAGAATTTTTACAAAGAATAGTGTAACCTTTGTAATCTGGAACAATAATTGGATCATCCATATTCCGAAATAGTTCAATGAGTAAAGGTTAGTTATTTAGTATGTGTGTTACTATTAAGTTTCAGAAACATGCTGCTATGCAAATAAAAAATAACCCAGAGATGTTACATATTTCATATAGTATCTGAGCAAGTTGTCCTTGTAAAGGCGAAAATAGCCTATCAGTCTGATGGAGTATCATCGTTGACATGGGAATAGCCTTTCGAGGAAACACTATCTATGATCTTGTGCATATATTACTCGTTCTTGAGAAGCCAGCAGGAAAATTCATTGAGTGGGAACTTGGAACGAGGAGTCCTGCAAAATATTCATTGTTTGTATAGTCTTTAGAAATAAAGATATGTCCAGTATAAATAATAAGGTAGGTAGGTTCAAAACATCACAAATATCAACATGCAACAAAGTACTTTAGTGATTGTTAAGTACCCATAACTATCGTCCTCTTCTACTAAGATAGCAAACGATGATAACCTGAACTATAAACATATAATTTCGTTTAACATTGAACCCCTATTATCAACGATTCAACTATAAAGCTTATCATCAGTACCCAAGTACCCGCAATTCTCCATATAAAAAAGAATTTCATTATCGTTACCGGTTCAATGAAGGTCGCTGAACTTGACAGAGCGACCAAAAGAAAACAGCAGGTTGCTTCGGTCGTATATGGAATTCAATTTTATGCGTGTGCACCGTAACCCACCGAATACTAATTACAGGTCAGCAACGTAATAACGCCGCACTCGCTTGTTTTGTTAGTTATGCTTGACGCATCCTTGCCCTCCCTAACCTACTTTTGGTGATATGTGAACGAGAGAGATTTTTTTGCTTATTTTGTTTTTGAGGATATTGGGTCAATATTTAAATTTTCGTACTTTATTGCTTGGACATGAATAATTTTATTGGATGCATATGTTTTAGGGAGAAAGATAATCGTAATCTTCCATAGACGTTGCAGATCACATGCCGACTGATTCAATCTGGCCTCATGTAGTTAATAACTGAGTACATTCGATAGGGAGCTGTTTGCCTTCATAATCTACTTGGTGTGGTTTGGAAAGATGTAAGTTGTTAATAGTTTTCCATCTTGAATCAAATGCTGAATATCATTCTACCAAATGAAATAATCCATTTATTTCCACTTGGACATCATCTACACTCAAGACATTCTGCACAGTATTGAAGATGATTGCTCAAACAGAGAGAAACTCCAAAAAGAAAAGGATGTGATTTGAAAATGGTGCAGAAAACCAAAAGTTCAAGATCAACTCAACGAAAGACCACACAATCCAAGCAGCAGAGGACGAGGATGACACCACCGGTGAATACTGAAATCGAGGAAGTCAAGTACCTAGTACAGACCATGTATTTGAAGTTACCTTGGAAATGGCCCGAAATAAGCCAAGAGCACTTTTGGGTCAGCTATTTCCTTACATGCATCGAAAGAGCACCGCATGAACCAAAGTAATGATGATAACAGCCATAGCTAGACCATATAATAATTGGAGAAAGAAGAGTAAATGTTTCATGTTCACATTTAAGTACATACCACAATTTCTTAGAATTCAATAGTAAAATGTCCCATGCTCGACATACATCACTACAAGTCACATATTTTGATTGTAGATGCATAACAATGACAGGAAGTAGGACAATGGCCACTTCTACAGAAATGCAGGCATATTATTATGTTGTTGAATACAAGAGAAACAATAATTTTAAAAATGGTTCTTTATATTTTTTAGTCGCATTGTGCGTAAAAGAAACAACACTTTGTTTTTTTTTTTCTGAATAAATTTCTCAATGTATTATAATTGCAGAAATTGTATAACTGTATAACAAAAACCAAATACAAATTAAAATTAACAATGAATACATAATAATATATTCTAGATTTTCTAAATTTTTGGATATCCTTATGTATTGAGATTTAAGTTTTGAAATATCAGCAATCCAAAAGCGTTTATTTTGAAACTTCATTATCCCTGTTGCGGAAAATATGAAAATTGTTTAGTGGACTGTATGATTTGAAAAGAAAGGAAATAAATGTTTAAGCCCGGTACGCACAGATAACTTACCTTTGAAAAGGTTTCTGTTGGGTTTCTGGGTACTGATCCAAACTGAAGCGTGTTGACTGTAGCAGAGTACTCTGTAGCTTCTTAGGGCAGTAAAATAGGGGCGGTTTCGTTGTATTGACCGAACCGACCGATACGACACGATTTTCTACGGGTCGCGTAGCGAGAGTGTGCGTTGTCTACTCTGCAGTCGAGAATATATTATTTCTAAAATCTCGAACAAGGCAGCATAACAATGCAGCTGCTTCTAGCAAGTGACGTGTGCGCATATGATAAACGAAAAAAGTCGCTAATGAAAAATATATGCACAATCGAACTTTGTAGATTATTCTACTCAAACTAAAATAGGCAAAAAGCCCTTTTGAGAGTTTCCTAAACAATGCCGAAATTCAAAAAGTAATTGGATAAATTGATAGAGTTGAGAGAGAAAACCTAACTTTCAAAATTTTTCACTGTTTACAACCCTCAATCATTTTGTTTCATATTTTATATTAAAAATGGTCTATTCAACCATAATAATAACCTGAAATTGCCCACTCGATAGACTAGAAACCGTCTAGACTTCCCAACCATACAATCAATTATTTATTTTTATTATCGTAATTTATATAATGACCGCTTTTGCATGCGAGCAATAAACAACAAAAATAATAAATCTGAATACATTAAACTGTAACTACAAAGTGTAGCAAATTGCAGGATAAATGTAATTAACGAAGAAGACTGATGTTTTATAAAAACAAAAAACATAGGAAACTTCGAAACGATATGCGGAATGATTATGAGAGAAAAAACTGAAATAAAAATAATAGAAATTCGACTTTCCCTTGACCAATGAATTGTTGACAATAACAAAAAAATATGTTTCGATAATATTGTCTTAATTGATATCTTCTTTCTTTCATAACAATTTTGAAAGTTCAAAAAGCTCGAACAAAACATATATTCAATCTTGTTACATGCTGTCATTGTCTTGTTTTGATTGGATCCAGTCTTCTAGTCAAATACCATGTTCTCATTTTCTACTCTTCTACCATAATTAAAACTATGTATGCTTCGCGAGGCAGAAAAAAAAGTGACTGAAACAATCACATTACCGTAAAACCTATAATTTTAAAGATACAATTACTCTATAATTTGTAATGGGAAATCTATCATCTTAATGATTTTAATGTTGTATTCGAGTAAAAGTTTAATCTTGATCGTTTGTGCGCGCGGCTTTCACGAAGCTCGAATATCAGATTTTGGCGAAATATGGATGTGTCATCATACAAATGATGTTTGTATGCGTTAACAGCTTTTTGATGATAAGTACATCTTCATGCTGTAGCTTGATATCTTCATAGAAATTTTCAGTTCCTCTCAGACTCTGAAAGTTGTAGCTCAATGTACATATCGGCGATGGTGTCTCATTGCTTCAAGATTCTGTTGGGCAGAAAAGAATTCTGGTCCATATTCCAGCAAAGTTGAGTGTTGGCTGATTCGGATATATTATTTTTCAAAACGGTTGAACTGAAGTAAGGCGGATAGAGACGCTTGACTTGAGGATTTCGCTAATCATTATTTCTTCTTGTTCAAGACGGCATTCTTATAAAATTCGCTATGCTGATGTCGGATCATTAAACTTGCGATGGACACTCGTGTTTAGTTTTTCCAAATGATTTTTCTCCATTTTCTCCTAGACTGACTTGACTGGAGCACATCCATTTCATTTCTCTTGTGGAAACTGAGGTTGTGTCAGTATTCTACATATAGCCAGACATTGCTACACCGGATTGAAAACTGAGGAAACTACTCCCATTAGATACGAGAATCCAGCAAATCATTAGGTGGATGAAAGGAAATCGTCTTCAAATAAGTCATGGAGAGTGCTCAGTGATTTGTTGAAGAAGAATTGGGAAAAACTTCAGACAGGCTTAATGTTAGACTCTTTGTAGTATAATGCAACGGCCATAATTCCCAAGAAAACGCCCACATACTAATAATTTCTAAAATTAGGTATATGAGGTCTATTGAAATCAGTCAGTCGCGTTCTTCTTTTTGCTAGTTACGTTGCAAGATACGCAAGACAGAGAAAGCCGTTTGTGATGCATTTACTTTAAGATCATACACTGGAGTACATTATCTTTTCGAATCGCGTGCGAGTAAAAGTTTTAGATGAACTGAAAATTGTTCAAATTTGGTGCCGTTCGTCACGTCAGAGTAATTCTAGTTCAATGTAACGCAGTGTGAATAGCCAACACAAAAGAATTTGCGTTTTCAAGATCACAATTTAAATGCATTTCGTGTCGTCCATGCCCGAAAGCGCATACAACCTATCCAATTTGAGGTTTTCCTTTTTAAGAATTTTTTAACAATTTCAGTAAGATTTTGTTTCTTTATGTCTAAGAAATGACAGGCTTTTCGTGAAGATTCTGTGTAGTATTCAAAAAGGATCTATGAACACAAATCTCATAGACTACGAGGCAACTAAACATTTCATTACACCATTATCGGTGTAATTCTAATATAAAAATCATCGCCTTTCATTACAGGTGTACAACATGGGGTTGGAAGACGGTTGTGACTTACACCAATAATTGATTGAAATAACTCATCCGTTCACATGATCAATTTGAACTTAAAAACTTGCACAAATGTAGTCTTCTAACAAAATTCCACAATAAACTACATCTTGCACCCACAATTATTTTTCGCTTTGCAACGTTGTGCATCACACGTGCGTTTATACATGATTACAAAACTCGAGTGATTAGAACGACTCGGTCTACGACATCGTCGTTCTAATCTTTCACACTCGTTATTGTAATCATGTTCATAAACGCACTTGTAATGTGAAATTATTCCTACACTTTCATTAAACATTAGAAGCACAGTACATACAATTCTGGAGAAAGGCATTCAAAACATTTTTCAAAAACCCAATTTTTCCAATGGAGAGGGCAAGTTCATTCATGTAGAGTATGGCGCCATCTTTAGGCCTACTCGAATACTATTCTGCTGACCAACGTTGCTACAGACGATATTAACACAGATGGACATTACAGTAAACACAATTTTGTGTCGCCAACATCTAGGAGAGCAAAAAAAGTTGAAGTTTTAAGACTAAAAACGACTACTAACAATGCCAGTTCTGTAAGACAGGCGGAACATACCCACAATCGATTGGCATGTCAACGCGTCCATCAAACTTATATCATATTACGTGGCAAGACGGGCACTGCCACTTTGTTACCCGCAAAACGTAACGGAGAAGTCAATAATGAAACTTGAAGGAAGTGAGACAGAGAATGGGTAACTAAAACAGAAAGAATAGAAAGAAAGGGTTGGTTGGTGGCTGAAATCTAGAAACGTGATTTCGTGTGAAGGGTTGCCGACTAGCTTCCAATACGGAGAGGGGTGTGGGTCAATTAAATAACTAAATATAGAGCGCCACCTGCTTTTTCCCTGCAGTACACGAAATCAACCGATATAACGAAATCAGGAAACTTCTACAGACCTATAGCAGCACAACCTGGAATATAAACGTAAACAAGAAGGGAGGACAAAAGTGGAACGCTTTGCTACAATCAGGTACGGGTTTTAATTAGAACCAGAACAGGTTGACTCCAGAGCAGGTTCGGAGTGAGTTTTCCGAACGCCCTGGAACACTGAATGACACTGGAACCAGAACAGAACAAGAAAAGAAATCGTCCAACCATATGTTCTTACAATATTATTTATAATAATTATTAATTATACTCAACTTGATTCCCTAAATAAAAAAAAAATAAAGAGTAATGACAATTAACAACAATAATACCTGAAATATTAATTAATAAAGAAGCTCACTTAAAGCAGTACCTTCGTAAATGGCCATTTAACCCCAGTGTACAAGTATTTACCTGTATTCAGTGCAGCATTAATCAAAGGTGAAGTAACAATACGTAACCTGAAGGGCTTTAATATTATGTAACAATATAGGTAGGATAAATACCTAGATACCTAATAAAATTGAAGTACCTAACAATACTCAACCTTAATGGTAAATTTCTTATAGTAAAGTTAAGATATATAATTGATTAAAACTGAAATAATAACATCTAATCTGAAGGATAATTTTAAGATAGAACTGCGTTGTTGTGGTGATTTACTCCAACAAGGGGTTGGTAAGGTTTGATATTAAGACAATACAACACACTTATCAAACCTGAGTAGTCCCTAAACTCTTGGGGGAACCTGACGGATGGAACTAATATCTTCCAGTGTTTCCGATGGCCTGGGTCTGGATCAAGGCCGCAACAAGAAGCAACTGGCCCTGGGCACTAAGGCTTCCAATTGTCTAAAGGAGGCTGAAGATTGTAGGTCCTACTACCTACCCATATTATTAACAGAAAATTATGCTTTTACACAGGCAATAGAGAAACACAGAGAAGACTAATAAGAAAAACGACTTAACAAAATACCTTGGCCTTTAGGAACAAACAATAGGTCACGTTGCTCTTTCTCGACTCACAAAAAAAATCCGCACAAGGCGATTGGGTGCTAAAATAACGGATTAGCCACCCTAGATCTATGAGCGAAAACTAGACAACTCAGAAAATCGGCAAAATGTGCCTGAGGAATTTTCCCGAACACTTAATCGTGAAAAGTCCTCGACCTGAATGACCTCTGCTTGTCCCTGCAATGTCCTTTAAAAAGGTTCTGTCAAAAACTCCAAGGTGGAAGGTACTGGGGATTTTGATGGTAGTTGGGGCATGGTACTTATTCAAATTAAGTTAGTACCGGTCATTGACTCTATTTGGAGCGCTGTCAATCTAGACAATCTACTCGGATCAGACAATCAGCTGTTCTAGTGTAAATATTGTGATCTTGTTTGTTAATAAATTAATTGTCTATTTATTTTAACCCTACTAACAGGAAATCAATTCCATTAATAAACCTCTAACTTAATGATTATGGGAAGAATGAAAAGTTTGATGAAAAGTGTGGCCACAACCATTAGATAGAAAACAGTGGCTTGAGGAAGGTATGCCATTCAGATAGGTGAACAAGCTTATTTCCTTCTATTTTGGTGCGGGAAAAATCATTCCGTAACAATCATATGAGTTAGAGGCAGACAGATAGATAAACGAGTTGCACCCGTGCGCATTTCCTCATTATTTTGGTCAAGTGAATGACAGGATTCAGAGGGGAATACCGGTCTTGTTTACACCACTGATGCATCCCTACCATGACCCCCCTCGAGCAGCTCACCTCTCCTGGCCCATGGGGCGTCTTGTCATCACAAGCAACATCAGTTTATGAATGAGATGTGAAGATGTCATTTATTATAATGAACTAAAAGATTCCACGCCACCTGAGAAGCAGAGTTGTCAACCATTGTGACATCATCATATATGATTGACTTGGACATTCACCAAGAACAATCCAGGTATTCTTTCGATCTGAACAAACTGATCGAAGTCACTTGAGGTTTGGATCAAACAATTTTCATCTGGTTTTACCACGATTTCATTGGTTTTAGCTGTTTTTCTGACACCTCATAAACAAACCTGATGTGATTGCAATCAGTTTGTTCAGATCGAAAGAATACCTTTAATATCGAGTATCTGATTCGAAGGGCCATGGAGCAAATAATGCGGAACATAAGGTTGAGAACCAAGTTGGAGAACGTAGCATCAAAATTAATCAAAGGAAGGTCTTCCTGTCTTTCAGAATTACTACAATGGAGATGGAGACCATATGCCGAATACATTCTCACATCAAGAGGCAGACCCAAACTGAGATGGATTAATTCTATATCCAAAGATGGGTGATAACATGCCAAAGATATGCATGGACAAACAACTCTCTTAATCTAAAAAAACATTTCATATTTCAGTACTTCTTTGCAGAATCTAATGAAATGTTTTTTCCTCCTCAAAATGTTTAGCAGTACTCGGATAGAGGGAGGTTTGACATTCTATTCTGAATTACAATATCAAAGAACAGATTAACCTCGATGTCTTTGACCTCGATGCTAAGCTGGACTCCAAATCTATAATTACCGCGAGTTTATAAAAACCCAACTTCATTAAGAACACAGACGGAAAGGTGAGTAATAAATTCGCACTTTTTCTGATTGCATTGGTTTTTTATAGCACAGTTCCGAAAATCGGTTCATGTGATCCAAAATTTCAAGACATTTCTCTCTAACTGGAGATGTAAGATAAAACAAGAATATAGGATTCTATCGTAGCCAAACTGTATGTAAGTATATAATTCTCGACAAATAAGTACGATGGGATTGAAAATGAATTGATCCATGTTCCATGTTTGACTTCTACTCAGTTTCATTTAATCATTCATTGATGGCTTCACATGATCACGACTGTTTCGTTTAATATCTGTGTCTCGGTGTTTTTTTCCCCTAGTTCTTTACGCATTTCCACGTGTTTTGAGTTTGCGCTACTTTGTTCCAATGAAGTTATTTATCTTGTCAGTAGGATACCAACATTGGTGTAATACATCCATCCATTTCCATTCCATCCATTTTCAGCCGTTTTCTATCCTTATGATATAGGCCTCTTTCAAATTTGACCATTGTCTTCGGTTTTATAGTGATATACCCGCTCCAGTTTTATGTATGTCTGGCCACGTGTCCTGCCCATTGCCATTTTAGGGAACCAATTCTTTTTATTATGTCGGAGACTTTGGTTCTTTCCCTTATCCATGTATTTGTTTTGTGGTCTCTCAGGGAAATTCCTAAAATTCGTCTTTCAATGGCTCTCTGGTGTACTTCCAATTTGTGTTTAATTCTCCTGGTTATCACCCAGGTCCAGCTATACGTGACAACAGGCAGTATACACTCGTTATAGACTTTTGATTTTAAAGTCATTGGAATATTCATGTTGAAGATGTACTTTAACTTGCCGTAAGCCGCCCATCCCAGTGTAATACATACTTATAATAATAAATACTAATTGCCTTTTAACGAACACCATTTGATATGGGTACCTAATTATTAAATCTGACAAAGTACCGAATCTCATAACCTGCAATTATGAAATATTTCCGAGCTTTTTTTTCTTGTAATCCGTGAAAATTACCTTCTCTGCGCCTTTTACTTTACGATAGCTTATAATTAGTTGAATATTATAAGGTCATGCTCAGTTGATCGACTTAAATAGGACTCTCACCTAACTGTACTTATGGCCAGTATGGCACGAATATAACCTACATAATATGACACACGTGTGAATCTTTGAAAACACATTTTTTTATTTGAAATTTTTAGCACTTACCATCGAGTGTGATTACCTTGCGTCTTCCAGCATTGGTACCTGAGAAAAAACAATAATCATTAAATAAATTCCATCTAGGTATAAGAAAATATCATAACTCGTGTCAAGAACGAACTTTTAGCCTTATTAACATTCTAGCACGCCGTTCTTTTGGTATGACAATAATTGTTTTGACATTTCTTTGATGCAACGTTGCAATAATTGTGCTTTACGATGAATGGTAGAACTGATATTTCAGCAAGAAATATGTGAATTTTCAGGTTATGTAAAACATACTTATTACCAAAGCTTCACCATTCATAAGATAATGGTTTGTTATGTGAATTAATATTTTATATAGATTGTATGTCAACCAAAAGTGATTTTTTTCCATCATCCGACCATTGACATTATCCTAAAACAATGTAAAATTCACTATTGTTATGCCTTATACCATGCAAAATTTTCAATCACCTGCCATTAATCTTTTCCAATAAACTAATTATTATTACATTATCGACATTTACCTAATCGTCAATAGCGAATCTAAAATATTGGCTATTATTCAGCTTTAACACTCCTGTAGTTTTTTTTTTCAGGTAACGACATCTTTGTCTAATAACAATATCGTATTTTCTTTCGTTTATAACGGCCTTGGCATTTTTGAAGTTCCTTGTTTTATTTCTTACGATTTATAATAACGGTAATTGCGGTAATGGAGAATTATTCGATTGAATTTGAAATTACGCAAACCTAAGAAATTCCTACATCTTGAAAGCACCTTTCAAATTGTTTAGTGATTATTTAGGAAAATACATTTATATTCACAGTGCTAGTTTACTTTTAGAAATTTATATGTTTGGATCTTTTTTGTGTTTTTTGAAGTATGCTTATTGAAAATTATAACTTACGAGTATGTTATAATGGCTACTTTAATATCCCTATAACTCCTTATTGCTCCTTATTGAGAAAGTTGTAATTACCCACGTAATTTACAAGTTATCGTGATGTGACTGCTTTGCTCAAAACGTTAGACATCAAATATGACTAATATAAGAATATCTAATTATCAAATACTTTACTTGGTAATAGATAGGTATAATTTGTGGTTACAGAAAGGACAATATGTATACGTATGACATACATGCATTAAAATATGGTTTTGGAATAATAATCAGTATAAATTACTGATGTGTTCTATTAACCTACATGTGGACAGGTCCATATTGCAAAGAATAGTCGATTGCTATGTACCATAATTTAATATGAAAATATGAATTTATAATCGGTAAGTATTGATTGATTTCATCAGAATACCAATTTTAAAATTGCTGAAAGCAAAAGTTTCTGAGAGTTTGACATCTGAGTTAATTTTGTTTTATCAGTCTATTGGCAATATTCATCGAACAATCAAATATACAATAAATCAATTGTTAATTATTCCTATCGGGACCCATTGAGATTATCTTCTTCAATATAACGTAACAAGTATAGCTGTATTAAAACTTGTTTCCATGCCTAATGGTTGTAGTACCAGCTAGCTGAAGAACAATAATTACTTGCTCAAAATACACCTTAATATAATTAATGATGATTTAATCAGGAATTAAATAAAATTTCACACAATCTGCTGCTGCCAAAACTTTTTAATTGTTAGTGATTGATGAACCAATCAATGCCATTTTTAATCATTAAAAAGCAGTTATCGTGACTAATAAAAACAATACATGATTTTTCACCTTTGAACAAATATATCTGTTGCTAAATAGGGGTGTTACAAAATTAGAGCTGAAAGTAGAATCGTGTATATTTTAATTTTAAAACACACGATTAAAATCTTAGAACGGACACGCCCGTGCACTTGATTTATTTATATGAGAATAATATTGGTCGATCCCAAAAACTGCATTGCGTTATTTATGAGAATTTGTTTTTCTCTAGGTTTATACCTTTGGTATTTTCACAATCTAATAGATGTGGGTAAACTTTATAGCTGACGTTTTAATAATTTATTTTTGAAACTTTGAGAAAAGTTTGCTGAGTGATAGGGTTTTCAAGCACGATTAGAGATAGTTATAAATAATTGATAAAAACTGAAGAAACTGTGATTCATTATTTGAAAAATGTGGAATGACTGACTAATCAGATACAGATGAACAAGAACGACATAGAGAAAACTGCATTTAATACGGAAAATGGCCATTACGTATGCCATTTGAGTTGAAGAATGCACCCGCAACTTTCCAAAGGACCATGGACAATATATTACGAGGAATCTAGAACGAAAAATGTCTTGTATACCTCGACGACATTATTATATTTTCCACGTCGCTACAAGAGTAATTAGAACGACTCAAATTGGTTTTACAAAGATTACGTAAAACCAATTTCAAAATTCAATTGGACAAAACTGAATTCCTGAGACGAGAAGTAGCATATTTAGGTTATATAGTGACACCAGAAGGAGTGCGACCATGGAGGCACTCAATGAATAAATCTACGTCAAACATGATGCAAAAAACAAGAACAAACCATGAACTCAAAAATTGCTGAAGAACCGCTGCGTTCGAACCGTCAGTGGGCCAATTCTTGAAAGTGGTGAAAATATTCACCCGGTGAAAAATTTCACCACCTAATTTTCACCTGCCTCACTCGTTTAGTATCCCTGCGTTTTTATTCTCATCAAATTTTACCGATGGATCCACCATTCTATGTCGGTCATTGTCATTTTCCATTCACTAAACAAAGATAGCTAACTCATCGGTGAATCCACCGATGAGAATAAAAACGCAAGATATTCTTGATTCGTCGGTGAATTTACTTGCGGTGAATATGAAATAACACTTTGGCAACGTCGGAATATAGCCTTTTTAGAAGGAAAATTGAAAACGCCTACAATTCCTAACCTTACTTTTGTGTTGTGTTTTTTTTTCCGAAATTGTCAACTGACCGGCTACCGCAGCAATTTAGTTTTCGAAAAATTTAAACATAAAATATCGCTATTTTGCCGTGTAAATTCAACAGTTGAACGAGATGTCTAAGAACTATTGTGGACATGCAACCACGAATCAAAAAGAACCTTTAATTGAAGCTATGAACAATGATGACGAATTGAGGAAAGGACGATTTTCAGATTCATTCATTCACAAAGTTGATATTCTTGTTGGAGCTTCTAGAAAAGGATCTAAAAGAAGGCAAACAAGAAATTTGGTTAACCTGAATAATTTCTTGTATAAAAAATCAGTATTTCAAAAGGATTTTCTCGTCTATGTCTCAATCTATTTTCCCCGCCAACCGCTGCATTATCTATGATGTCTTCAATTTCAATAGGTTCATTAACAATAGCTCGTTTTGCATACTTTATAATGTAATAATGGGTTCACAAGCCAGTTATTTTATAGGGAATAGGAAGCAAAATACAAAATCAGAGTTCTCTGACAAAATAGTCAATAATTATTGACAATAAACAATTACAAAACAAATTACAAAGTACCGAATTAAGGTTAGAAATGCACGTTTTCGCCGAAATTTGTAACATTCACCACCCTTTTCGGTGGTGAATCTATTCACCCAATAAAAGGTGAAAATTTTCACCTTTTTTTTTTCAAGAATATGATTATGTACATTTTTGGTGAAAGCTTAGCAATTTCACCCGGTGAATATTTTCACTCAGCTCTTATCTAATACAATGTGTTTACACCATCCCGGCAAACCGGAGCGTTTTTGCCGCAGCGGTGAAAACGGTATGTGTGACACCACACTAACATCTCTGAAGTAATCCATTATCTAATTTCGATCAATAGTTATTTACCTAACAAATGCGGAAAGTAATACTTTACCGCACGCAAGCGGAGTTCGGTCAAGCCGTTAAGGGCGGTAAAGGCACTTTCCGCATGTGTTAGGTACAAAATTTTACCTATGAGCATCTACATCTCCAAAAAAAAGGCATTGATAAAATTAATTAATGATTCAGATTAATTGATAAAATTAGATTAGATTTAGGAATTATCAAAAATCCATTTTCTGAAAAAGAAAGGATTTTTAATTATAAATATCAAATTTTACTTTACCGCACACTATGCGGTAAAGTGCTCTTTACCGCACACTTTGTAGTCCACTTTACCGCATACTATGCTGTAAAGTTAACTTTACCGCACACTATGCGGTAAAGTAACTTTACCGCATAGTGTGCGGTAAAGTGCTACTCTCCATTTGCAAATACGTGCGGTAAAGTGCACTTTACCGCACGCTCGTAGGTAAGATATTTAAAACGTAAATTTTGCATCACAAGTGTCACATTCGAAAGGGTAAACATCCGAGTGAGTGTTTAGTTGTTGATCAAAATCACTGATCAATTTAAGCTTCGCATTACAATTGTCACATTCCAAAAGGATGATCAGTCGAGTGCGTCTTTAAATGTTTGTTGATCAATTTAAATTTTGCTTTACAAATGTCACATTTATAGGGATGTATGATGGAATATTTCCTCATACTTTCTTTATTTCCAAAATCTGGCATTGCATTTGTAGCATTCAAAGTCCTTATTTTCACACGTAATTATCCTTTTTTTAAATTCCACCCGAAATTCGCATTATTTGCAAGCTCATTAACCTCAAGTTACCGCTCAAAAAGCAATAAAACCCAACTTAGTATTCGGTACATGACCTTATAATATGAAACTTTTATTAAATAATGCATTTATAAAAAATAAAACAATAAGATGAGATAACCAGATAGCGTCTGTAAAATAAAAAGTGCACGACCGGACACGGTCTATTTATTTGAAGAAAAAAAAAAGTTTACCGCAAATTGGCTAATTGGGAAGAACGTGATTCTAGATAACTGTTTATTTTCTATTGAAAAAGATTGTTTTATAATATTTCTGGTTTGAAATATGGTTTACATAATACGAATTTGCAGGAAGCAATAATTCGAAACTACTTTTATATTAGTTGTTGATTGGATTCTGTCAATACCTTTCTTTCTGTTCGACAAACAGAGGCGAAGAAATTATTGTTATAGATCAATTGTATGTCAATTCTACTCGCGTAATAACATACATTACCATTCTGGCCTGTCAGGAAGTGCTAAACTGCTGTTGTGAATGCTCAAGTGTTTATACTACCGTTAATTTTACTACATGATTTTCTATTTATATCTTCAATGAGAAACTAGCTGGGAACCCAAATTCGGAGCCTTTGTTAAGGGCAAGAAGATTTAGTGCCAGGGGTAAATTTTGGACTTCTTGGTTCCCCCAGAGAGTGTGCATCTTGTGGGTCAGTGTCGGGCAATTGAAGGTTATATAAGTTACCATCTCCTCATCTTTATTCCACGTTTTGCAGTCGGTTGGTTCATAATAGGTTTTGATTGTCTAGAGAGATGCATCCCAATGGCAAAGTGTCCTGCTATGAGTCCCATACCACAGATCTGTGGCTCCTATGCGTTCTTGATTTAGAATGTCGTCAGTCAGTTTCTTGGATAGTTGCCTGATAATTTGTTTTTGGGTTCAATTTGTCCAATCGTTGTAGGTGAATTCTGATAGTTTTTCATATCTCCATTGCTTGGCAGAAGCAATTATTTTACAACTTTAGATCTAGCTTCTGGTTTCCACCAAGTGGAAATGCACCGAAGTTCAATTCCTAAAAATGCTTTTAACGTAGAAAATGGACATTACGAATATACACGCATGCCTTTTGGCTTGAAAAACGCCCCAGCCACTTTTCAAAGAGTGCCTTCTAGGGGCGTTGCGGCACCTCTCATATTTTTTTGGGCACAGAATATCATGACGTGGGATTCTGGAATACTATCTCTTGATCACCCAAGCTGAGCCTTTCAGCAAATATTTCTGGTTATGGTTGTGAACTTTTCCTGTTAGAATGTTGATTTCGAAATAAAATTTTGGCTTCATGTGATTGAATGGCATTTTTAATCTTTCCAGACATCAATTTCGTAATTTCTGGCGGAAAAGGCGAGGGCTTCCAGTATTCCATAGACTTTATTCTGAAAATTTTGCTTAGGGGTTTTCTGTGATTGTGTACGTCCAAATAATCATGGAGGAAGCTGCAATCTCGCATTTTTGCCCAATGCTCAACACGATATTATGGGTCTTGCAATGCAGATGAAGGTTTTACTTCATTATTGTTTTAGACTTTAGGTTATACTAAACATTCGTATACAGATAACTTAACTGTTGACTCCAGTTCAACCTTGTATCAACTACCAAGATATTTCGTCTCCCTGATAATGAGTATCGAGTATCGTTCACAGAAGATTTTTAGGAAGTTATTGTTAGTAGGGGAAATTAGACAGTTCTACATCCACCCGCGTCATCATCCTTGACCCAGACATCGCTTTGAAGTCAGGCAATGGTTCTCGTAGGCTACGTCTATTTTGTCATCTATCGACTGTCATCTATCAAATCAAATCTCCATACGGCATCTGTCAAATCAAAATGTCATACTTCATCTGTAAAATCAAATCTCAACATCCGGCTTATGTCATCGTCCCTATACCTCCCCTATTGGTCATCGGGCCGATAAGCGTCTTTTGTGAGTTGATCATAAGATTGATACATACACATTATTTTTGATTAATATACAGTGCTCTTCACATGAATCTTATGCACATCACTGCCAGTATTCAAATTCCTATAGTTCCATCCGCATTTTCAACAATTTTTCGACAATTTTTGACCCAAGTTTTATAAAAATACCGAAATTTACTCGAATTCAACTTCCATTGTCCTATTTGTGAGCTGACAGATTCAATAATTAAAATTCAAGCCCAAATATCGTGTTGACGAGTTTTCAAAGTATGGCCGAGGCATAAAATAGTTCATATTTATTTTATCAGTGAGGCATCTTTATTGTCTTCATAAAATGTAATTTAACTTCGAAAATTTATGTGGCGAAACTAATTTAAACCGAAAATTAAGTTGTTTAACAACTGTTTTATCTTGATACGACGGAAAGTTTGAAAATGTTGCTGAATTATGAATTCGAGAAGATTGTAAAAGTATGGACAGTTCTTTGAGTATCCTTTTCACGTAATATCAAAGATACAGCTTACGCTCATCAGCATTTCTCACGATAGCTCTAATTTAGACGTTTACATGACGAATTCGTTTTTGATTTACTGATATGTCGCATATTGGACATAGATGTTGCTAGTTTTTGGGTTTTTTCAACGTGTGTGAGAAAGAATCTTTGTAGATTGTCTTGCCCTAAGACAACATTTTCCACGACAAACTGAGTTTTATCGTCTAGGAGTTTTGTTAGATGATTTTAATTCATTTTGACGATGTGCTCCAGATGACTTAGATTTTTGGTTCTGTTAACAATTAAAAATGATAGGTTGTGCAACAGGGAAATTGATGAGGCAGATCAAAAATCTGCTTAGCGATGGACAATGAAATGCAACAGTATCATAAAGATGGGGCAGAAGAAATGAACAAGAACGAAACCGCTCTGACTGTAGATCGTTTCAAAGCATGATCCCTACGTGCAGACACTAATCAATAATCAGGGAGAAATAGAAAATGTCGGTTCCAATTTAGTAAATATTGAAGATTTTGATATGGAGAAGGCAATTACCGATCTTCAAAACAACAAATTACCAGGAAAAGATGGAGTTTTAGCTGAAATGTTGAGAGAAAAGTTCAAAAAGTTAAAATAAATGACGTATACAGTGATCCTCAGGAAGTTGCTATTGGTGTGCCTCAAGGTACTGTGCTGGGTCCAATTCTGTTTTCAATATACGTAAATAGCCTACTGTCTTTGAAAGTTTCGGGTAAAATCGTTTGTTTTGCAGACGACACTGCTATATTAATTTCTGGTAGCTCATGGGACGAGGCTTATAGAAAAGCGGAATTGGATCTTCACAAAATAAAACATTGGTTAGATTCGAACCAGTTGACATTGAATATAGATAAAACTAAATTTATTCCGTTTTCTATAGACAAGCGTAATGTGTCCTATAGATATTTTTTAAACCTACATAATTCTGACTGCGACTTATCTGTATCATGCAAATGTCACCTAAAGATTGAATCATGTAATTCTATTAAGTACCTTGGAGTATATTTTGATAGGTTTATGAAATGGGATGTGCATATAGATTACATAAGTAAAAAGGTTAGGAAATTAGTATATAAGTTTGCGCAGCTTAGAAATATACTATCTTTAGAACTAACAAAAATGGTATACTTGGTATTAGCAGAATCAATTTTGAATTTTGGTATTCTCTCGTGGGGATCAGCTTGTGAGTCAGTCTTGCTACCTTTAAATATTGCTCAAAAATACATTTTAAAGATTATGTTATTTAAATCAAAAACATATCCCACAAAACTGATATTTTCGGAAAGCGGAATGTTAAATATAAGGCAATTATACTGTAACAGAGTTATACAATTTTCATTGAAATTTAAAATATTTACAAACCCAGTTAACCATGTAGTTCAAACTAGAGCTGTGACAAATCAAAAATATACAACTAGTCTGCAACACTTCTCTTTCACACAGAGAAGTATTTTATTCACTGGGCCAAGGCTATTAAATCTTTTGCCCATCAACCTTAGGAATGAATATTTTAATAAAAAAACCAGAAACGCATTAAAAAAATGGATCTTAGTTAACTATGAAACGATATCTAAAAACATAGTGTGGTTTTCTTAGGATTTTGCTATTTGTAATTAAGTATGTACTAATAGCATATGCATTTTTATTCCATATCTGTAAATAGTATAGGATAGTGTACCTGTTTAATGATAAATAGATTTTGTAAAATCGTTTTAATGTTGATTAGAGACACCCATAAATTTCAAATTCATCGTGTATCTAGCTGACATTATTAAATACTTTGAAATGTATTATTACTATTGCATCAAATAAATAAATAAATAAATAAATAAATAAATAAAAAAGAGAGGCTATCCTATCAATACTAGATTCAATCTATGTCCAAATGTGGAAAACAAGGATTAATGAATAATAACCTCATAGTTCTGCTGCTCAAAAACTGATATCAGAAACTCTCGTTATTATCCCAAATATGCAAAGTGTTCATGACATCATCAACTGCTTCTGCATCTGCAATCGACATCTCTCTACCCGTTGAACTAGCTGGGTTCTGCCAGAGTGACAGTACTTCTGATTATTTCCTTATTATCATCGAAGAACATCTTGCCGTGTGTCTCGAGTTGATTTACCATATGGAAATACTTATTTTATCCTTTTGAATGTGACACTTGTAAAGCAAAATTGTTATTCATAACATCTATTGAAATGTCACCTTGACAGTACAGGTGTGGGGCCGGATTCTCGCCTCAGGGAGTCGAACTTCCCGATAGAATGAATGTGTCAACGTAATCGAGAAGTAAACGAGAATGATAAAGACGAAACATTAAATTTGTTTTCTCGAGGAGCTCCATTCCCTAAGACGAGAATCCGGCATCTTTGGAAGAGAGCACATTCCAGGAGAGGAGTCAGATAGATAGATGTGATATCAGTGAAACTTTTTCACACTGGTAATGGAGGATATATTCAAGAAACTAGACTGGTCCAGGTATGTCATAATTACAAACAAAAAACGACTAGATCATCTACGGTTGCCCGACGACTTCGTTCGCATTTCCTGCAGTTATTTACAGCAGTGAAAGGAGAAAGAAACCTCCGAAAAAGAAACAACAGTCAACAATAACAACTTTCTTTGGAAAACGTCAGCAGAGTTGTCAACCAATGTGCAGTAACCATAAAAATACATACATAGTTCTCAGACTTCAGAGTGTCATGGAGAGGATAACGTCACACATTGAGAAACATTTGAATGAAAGCAAGAACCAGGTTGGAGGATCTAGCATCAAAAGTCACTCATCAAAATTGGAGTTTTGCAGGTCAGAAAAAAGATAGATGGAACTTAGAACTAATAAAATTACATATATGCTGGGCACAAATTAAGAGACAAATGAGATGCATCGACGATTTCAAATTAACGTCAAGATGGAACTTGAGAGAAGTGATTCAGAATAAAGTTCGCTGGCGAGAATTGGGAGAGGCCTATAGCCAAAAATGAATGATAACATCAGGAGAAGAAACAACATATTTTTTTGAAAGGGATTTCGGACTGTCCAATATAATTTCAAGAATGTTTTAGTATAGTATTCTGTTCAACTCAGTATACAACAGCACAGACATCTTTGAGACCAGATACTTGTAAATATTCACAATCTTGATCTTATACTGAAGACATGAATGTTGGAAATGCTTGGGGACCTGAAAATATTTCAATAATATGAGGAGATTTTTTTTCAGGTTCCATCTACAAGATCTAAGAAGAATTAGAAGAAGCGAATTTCTTTAACATTCTGTTAACATTCAGAGTCACCAAATCTTTAGCTGGACTGAATTCCTTGAAATAACAGTAAATTTGTAAAGCAGAATTAAAATTACCCGATAATTAACGAATCTGTTATTCACCTAGTTCAACAGAAAAAAAAAGCAGAAAATTTGTCAGGCATTTTCGAATCGAAATCCAATGCTCTATAGATTCCATGTTAATGATAATACAAGCATCGTCATCTGGTGCTTGCCTTTAAACCAACGCGATATTTCAAAAAATAACGGACATTTGTTGACTAAAAAGTATGCCAAACGGCCTGTTAAGACGTATGTTTTGATAGGAAGCAGCCTTAGGACATTACACTCGCTGCGAAACAGTTGTTTACATTTTGTCACCTAATATTTTACCTGTTTAATGAGAAATGCTCATTCTGGCAGATTTAACAGATAATCTGCTTTATTCTCTCTAGTTGTCTGTCTTTGGAGATATATTGTTAATTCTTTTTGTCTTTTTGGGAAGCAGAGCTGGAACTCTGTAACGGATAGAGATATTTTCTTCATCTCTATTGACGTCCCCTCTCTATTTCTTTCGAAAAGAGAGAAGACAGCCAGTGCCATAGCGATAGGGATAACGATTCCTATCCGTTACAGAGTCCCAGCCCTGGGGACTTAGTCTATCATTCATTGCGCTCGTATCTTGGGTGGTCGTACTTCTTGTTCTCTTGTAATCTTGATTGTGTGACTTGAGGGCTTTCATCAATTGCATTTAGCCTGAGAAAAACTCCTTTTCAAAAAAGCTCTTTACTTTGAGTCTCATGGCAATATTAAACTACGGTAACTTCTTCAATTTACTATTCATTATTCGATCCTCCGAATCTACGTGCTTATCCTAAAGGCATAATTTGTATAGTACACATATATCTATTTTCTTCTTTCGCGCGTGTTGTTATGAGTTAGTTTCTTCAACACATGGTTTCTCTATTTAAAATATAGGTAGGAACGCAATATATCTTCTACTTGTAAATACATTCTATCAATGAGATTAATTTATCCTGGAAACGGACAATTAAAAACAAATTTCCTTTAATGCGGCAATTAGTTTATTGATTTTCCGATTACAATTATTATAATTATTATTAGCCGACCCACTTTCCTGTAACGTCTTTCAATCCACTTTATGTTTTCTGATAATGGATTATATTTATTGACCAAATAAGTGATTTATCTTCGGCAAATGCAATCATAGAAATGTATAGTTTCCTATCCAAGGACAGCGCAACTTGCTTGAAAGGAGAAGAAATTCAAACAATTATCTTAAAATCTGATTTTTCTAATGGATCAGCCTTGGGGTTTGATTCTAATGAACCCATAATCATCAGCAGTATAATAGCCATGGGAATTTTTTTTTTTTTTTAAGTTTCAAATAGGATATACCAAATTCCTTGGTAATTTTACACTTAATTAATCGGAATAGTGCACTGTGGTACCTACTGTTTTCTTATAGTTAAGAAAGTGTGACAGTGAGCTCATTTTACACGGCGCGTTCGAAAATTACAAGTATAATGTATAATTAGGCACAATGTTGCGGAAAACGAGTTGTGGTGTTATAGTTTTACGCTTCGTGTCGAATAAGTAGTTTTATTTTCGTAATTAGTCGTATAACATTTTTTTTATAAAGAATATGGAAATATCACGCATGATACTATAAATAATTTCAGCAAATATTAACATCTGCTTTGATTTAATCGGCAATGTCATTGGTAATCAAAATAAAGAACTAGGCCCCCAGAATTCAAATGTTGTACTCCAGAATATAGGACTAGGACTACAATTAGAGCGGCGGGAAACCTTTTCAATAATTAAATGTGCAAAATGATATCCACAAACTTAAGCCTATATTGCTGAGAAATCCGTAGTGGCATTTGTTCAAAAATCCTTTATTGAAATTTCTATTATTTAATCTATTCCCGCCGTGCGTTGTGACGGCATAGCTGCAAGCACGCTCAAAATCCTCTTATTTACCAACGAAAGGTGGCTTCTTGCATGTATTTAGAACAGTGAAAAACATTACCTTTGAATTTTCAATATAACAAATTTATTATTTACAATTTCCAATATGAATTTCTAATGAAATCCGCACTCTCTGGCGACGCCTTATTATGGATGCCCCCCCCCCCCCCCTCCAAAGCTTTGGAAATCAGATCAAGTACAAATGGATTCGTATTCAATCTGAAGTGTACTGGACTGTGCTGTATCAGGTTTTTCTCAAAATTTCCCTATTCGGTAATTTTCCGACCAAATCTTACTGGGGGGCTAACTTGACGCTCAGCCCCCCCAAAATTTTGGAAATCAGCTCGAACAGAAATATATTCCTATGCAATCTGAAGTGTGCTTAACTGTTCTGTATCAAATTTTTCTCAAAATTTCCATATTCGATAATTTTCTAACAAAATCCTACTGGGGTGGCTCACTTGATGGTCAGCCAACCCAAAATTAATTTTGGAAATCAGATCGAACAAAAATTGATTCTCAGGCAATCTGAAGTGTGCTGAACTGTGCTGTATCAGGTTTTTCTCAAAATTTTCCTATTTGGTCATTTTCGGACAAAATCTAATCTTACTGGTGGGTTGGCTTGACGCTCTCTTTCAAACCTTGGATACCAACTAAAAGCAGAGTACTAAAAATCTGGAAGGGCAGCAATGCAGAGCGCCTGTATCAGCCTAAAACGACGGCTACAGCTGCAATGTACAACTTGACTGGTTCAACCGTACATAAGGTGGAAAACTTGGTATGGATATTATATCTCCCTAGCGAACTTCTTGAACATAATCTATTGCGTCGCCCAAGTTTCTAATGAATCGCAAGCTTTTCCGTAGTCTGCGAATGCTTGTAGGTAATCCATTGGACTCCCAGATTGGTCGGACTCTATTTCAGTTAGTAAATTTTACTCAGGAGCTTGTATAAGTGCGAAAGGATGCTGATAATTGGTCTATAGTAAGATGACCTGCTTCTGTTCATCTTTTTAAATATCAACGCAATCTCGTCAATTTACGAGGGATTTTTCCCCTGTTCACACATTTTGATAGCACATCTTCAATTGTTATTTCTTCCATTTCCAACATTTCTGAAGTAGCACGATCAATTTCCGACGCTTTTCTAGTTTTCATTAAGCTTCATTGTTTCCGTCCTCGGTATTTGTAATTCCGCTCTAAGATTTAAGGTTTATCGGCTCATAATAACTATTACTGTTTTATACACTGTTATAGTTTCCTATGTCCTTTTTTGTCTCTTGCTTATTCATTTTTACGTAGCTTTTTGTATTTGTTCGAATTTATACCTGTTATTTTTTGGGCTTAGCTTACCTTGCTAGCTTTCCTTTCGGAACCCAGTTCCATTTTGATTCTATGAGTTCTATGGTTGGGTGACAGGGTTTCATACCAACCATTTTTCGTTCGAAATTACGGCTAAATCTAATAGCTGCGATAGAAGTGGCTATAACTAGCCCAAAGTTGCATTGTTGGAAGTTGTGCAGTCTATCTTGCTTCTGACTCGTTTGTATATGAGTTTTTCTTTGGTCAACTTTTTTTTGGAAAAGGTTTACTCTAGAACGACTTCAAGCAGTCTAACTCTTATTGTTGGCCGTTTCATCTTCGATATTCCTCTTTCCTAGTCCAAATTGTCAATACCCAGAGAGTCATTTTCACTTTTCCGTTCAATTTTTGGCATTTCAATTTTTTTTTTTTAGCTGACGGCATGCCTTCGTAGACTTGTTCGATCTCTTGATGATCTGATGAAGTTATTGAAACCTTAATCTGTGTTGTTTGGTTTACTAGTCCGGACGTTAAGCTGCAGAAACAGAACCCACCTTGCATTTTGGGTTCAAGAGTTGAAATTTGGTACAGATGATCTTTAGAACTTACTCTTCGATTTAAGAAACGTTGCCAAGGTGGGGGTCATGGTGGGGACCTCGTTTTGGCGGGTTGCCTACCTTCAGGGGCAAAATGTTTGTTTTAGCGCTTCGGAGGCTATTTCTCGCCCGATTTTTGTGCTATTTAGCTGAAAATTGGCGAGCACTTTTTTTTTAGTGTCTGAAGGCACTCCATGGCCATCGGGGCCGATTTGATACCTGGTTTTAACATGGCGGCGGTAAAAACGCAGCGGAATGACCTACATTTGGGGCTTTTTCGCCGCGAAAAACTTCTGCACGGGGGTTTTTCACCTCGCTGAAGCTAAAAAAAATACTCAGGAGGACGTCAGACTAGCCATTAACGCGGGTTGCCTAACCACACAGAGGCAGGAACTGCGCAAACCACAAAATTTGCACTCAGTGTTTTTAAAATTCGCGCGCGTAGCTTCCCGGCAGGGTCCCCGGTGGTCATCTCTGCCCAGCGGCTCGCGGCCGGCTGTGGTGTGCCGGAAGGGTAAGGGAGGGGGGCGGTTACAACAATACTCGAGCCGGGAGGGCGTTTGGTCGGTTTGCTACAAGGCGCAGCTTTTGTGTATTCCCTCCGCGTCCAGTGCGGGAAGTTTGTTGCGGAGTATTCTTTTGTGGATAAAGTGCGGTGTTAACTGTGTGCTTCATTATGAATAGTGCTTCTGGTATTACTGTGCGTTAGGGACTGTTCTCTTCATTCGTCGGAAAAGCTGTTGGAGGTAAGTCTGACTCATCTTTCTTTCTCGCGTTCGTCCATGATTCCCGCCATAACACTATTGTTACTTGCAGGTTTTATTGAATCATGTCGAAGAAATTTAAGTTATTTGATGTTTCGGTGGACATTATAGAGCCTAAGTCTGTTGAGGTAGACTGGGGAATCTGTGTTTTGTGTCAGTTAAGTACGGGAGAAGATCTCACTCCCCGGTAGAAGTAACAGACCTGATAAAAATGAAGGCTACTCTAAATTGGCACAGAATTTGGAAGAGTTTGAGAAACTTGGACAGGTGCCAAAAGGGCTCAATGTGTCGTCCCTCAAGGAAGGCGCAGGATTGCTAGATACTCTGATCAACAAAGCAGCAGGCTGGCACAGAACCTGTTACCTTGAGTTCAGCTCATCAAGACTCGAGAGAGCAAGAAAGAAGCCTAGACCTAGTGAACCTGCATTGCCATTGATTTCCCCTGTCAAGACACGGACTAAAAAAGAGTCATTTTCCCCAAATATATGTTTATTTTGTGGAAGCGTTGGTACAAGATATCACGTTTTGAGTACTGTTTCAACTCAGCACTGCAGCCAAGAAATATATGATTGTGCCAAAAAAATGAAAGGCACGCAATTGCTGGCGAAACTGGCGGGTGCTAGTGACTCTATGGCTCATACCCTCAAAGCCAACTACCATAACAAATGTCGAGCCAATTACATGAAAAGGGTTAAAAGAATGTCGGCTTCATCAGAAATCTCGTCAGGTGAACGTTTTCTCTTGAGTGTTTTTTCTTAAAATAAAAAGATCCATAACAAATAAATATTAAAACTGGTTTTTTTTCTGTTTTTGATTTTAGGTCCTGATAAGGGGCAACTGAATGGCTTAGCTCTAGCTGGCCTTGTTTCCAATATGAAACTGATCAGGAAGTACAGTGAGGAACCCCCTGTGTTTAAAATGGCCGCATTAACAAAAGAGTATGTTGATAGAGTAACCGAACTCGGCCAAGATTGTGATGGCCACTCTTCACGGTTGAGAGACAGGCTTCTGCTTGAATGCCCGGAACTTGAACACGTGGGGACGCAAGGGCAGGACATTCTGATTGCATTTAAAAAGGATATTGATTTTTCTGATGTGATCAGATGTGAGACACTTCGATTCTGAAGGGTTCAATCTAGCGCAAGCCACTGAAATAGTACGAGAAGATATGTTTAGTCTGCCAGCTACAGACTGGACAGACATGACAAAACAAAGCCAAATATCATGTGTGCCAACTTCTCTTCTGACGTTGCTGAAAATGATTATTAATGGGCCTGGGGCCCGCACAGCTGAGTAGCTGCAAGAAGGGGTGTGTGCCGAACAGGTGCAAGTGTCGCCAGAATGGGATGCAGTTTTGCAGCGAGTTGTGTGGGTGCACATTTGCTGAAGCCCAGTCTCAGTCTCCGCAAGGTGCCTAGTTTATTTGAAATGTGACTTTTATTAAACTAAACATTTTTGCGTTTATTATTTTAAATTTTGTCACCCAAAAGAAACAGTACAATATATGTCACAACAGTAACGATCTGATGTAATACTTTGGAGGTTCCTGCCCCTGTGTGGTTAGGCAATCCGCGTTAATGGCTAGTCTGACGTCCTCCTGAGTATTTTTGTTTAGGTTCAGCGAGGTGAAAAACCCCCGTGCAGAAGTTTTTGCGGCAAAAAAAGCCCCAAATATAGGTCATTCCGCTGCCAACTGAGTTACAGCGTTTTTACCGCCGCCATGTTAAAACCAGGTATCAAATCGGCCCCGATGGCCATGGAGTGTCTTCAGACACTAAAAAAAAAAAATACTCGCGAATTCTCAGCTCAATAGCACAAAAATCGGGCGAGAAATAGCTTCCGAAACGCTAAAGCAAACATTTTGCCCCTGAAGGTAGGCAACCCGCCAAAACGGGGTCTCCACCACGACCCCTACCTTGGCAACATTTCTTAAATCGAAGAGTAAGGTCTAAAGATCATCTGTACCAAATTTCAACTATTGAACCCAAAATGCAAGGTCGATTCTCTTACCGGCCGGACTATACAGGGAACACCTTTCGTGGAGTTAGGAAGGTGGGTAGTGTTTAGGACAGAAAAAAACAAACTCTTTATTATAGAACACGTTTGGACGTTATGAAAATTATCTGTTTGCTGGTTTGCATGAATGAAGTGGGAATCACTCTTCACTCACTTGTAAGCATCACAAAATTTTTACTGGGCTCTTTCGTTTATTTCTGGAATTGACATAATTGAATAAAGCAACTAAAAATAGAATTTTTGGCACCCTTACTTTTGAAAAACTCGGAGTCCTTGTTGAGAAAATAAATAACAAAGAAAACTCTCTGAATAAAAATACGGAATTTACTTGAATTTTAACAGTGTTGCCAATCATTGTCAGCACTGATTTGTAGTACCTATATTTAATTATTAAATGTTGCCAAAATACCAAGAAAAGTTGTTGGATTAATTACTAATTGTCTATTCCTGGCTGTTTGTTGGATTGAAGTTAATTCATAATGATTTAATTAATGAAATTCTTTCTGAGATATGAAATCCACCCAATCAAAAGCCAGGAATATTCAAAATTTGAATTTTGAAAATCACAGCTTCTGGCTATTTCTGGCTCTTTGATTATCATTGTGTCAGATGGTTTGATTTTTGATCGATTTTTTTTCTTCTGAAATATGATGAACCGGATCTAAGTAATTACGAGCTCTGAAAATTTAAAATTTGAATTTTAATACAACGTTTGTCTATTTCTGGCTCTTGATTGGGTTGAAGTTAATTTGATTTGATTTTATTAATGGAATTCTTTCTGAGATATAAAATCCACCCATTCAAAAGCCCGGAATATTCAAAATTTGAATTTTAAAAATCACCGCTATTTCCGGCTTTTGATTATTATTGTATCAGCTGGTTTGATTTTTGATCTGTTTTTGAAATATTGTGGCGCTTTTGCCAGCATGTACAGAACTCAAACCTGAAAATCTAGAAAATACTGCCTTGTTCAAGAAAGGAGATCATGGCATTTATTCTGGATTTGAGAAGGATGAATTGCAGATATATAAAGGCTGGTATTAGTTAGTTAGTTTAGTTTTAAAATTGACTTGAATTCAGAGTTGTAAAGAGTTAGGTTAGTTAGTTAGTTAGAGTTAGTTAATTATTGAAGTAATTAGTGTCAGAGTGTATAGTAACGTGGAATATAGTAGTTTCCCTAAACAGTGCGCAAAGTTATGTTTTTCCGCACGTGAAAGCAGTTAGACGAACGACGCGAAGCGGAGTTCGGATAAGCTTTAAGTGCGGGAAAACTACTTTGCGCACGTGTTAGGAACAATATTTTTTCTACGAGTGAAATAACTATACTTCCTTTTTAAATTTTTAATTTCTATAGGCATCAAAAACAATTTGTTGTAACTAACTAGGCATATCTAAATCGGCCAAAAAAAATTCGGCCTCTCTCCGCGGGGCTTTGCCCCCTAAAAAAGGCGGCCCACAGAGCTGTGCCCCCCAAGAAAGGGGCTTCCGCAGGGCTTTGGCCCCCAAATATGGGGCCCTCGCAGCCAAATATAGAGGTCCGTCGCAGGGCTTCGCCCCCTAAAAAGGGGCCCCTGCGAGGCTGTGCCCCTCAAAAAAGTGACGCCTGCGGGACTCCGCCCCCCAAATATGGGGCTCTCGCGGGCTTTGCCCCCCCCTCCAAATAGGGGGTCCCCAGATTTTATTATGGGTACCTGAAAAAAAAGTGTGCGGGAAAAAAAAATTCCCGCATAGTGTGCGCAAAGTAGTTACTTTGCGTACACTCGTAGAAAAAATTATGTTTGTGTTAATTGGACTTTGATTATTGGATTAAACGGACCCGAGATTTCTGTCACGCACCATAGAGCCGGGACATTGGTGTCAGAAGTGAGATATAATTCGAGGATTGCAAAGTGAAATCCGATTGCAGAATAGGGCGGATACTAGTGTGAATACTAAAGGTGAGTTCCAGAGTTTAATCTACAAGCATCTCGATGAAAATTTTGACAGTCTTGACAGTTATCACGTGTTTAATTCATTTCAAATCAATTTAAAATCACGTGACAAAATATCTTTATGCTCGCGAATGGATATTGGAACGCAAGGTAAGTGAACACTGGGACAATTAATCAGTGTAAGCAGTGACAATCACCAAAAGCGACTTAACCGATCGTGTAAATTACCCCGGTCCCCGGAAGTGACTTTTTGACTGTGACAGTGACTTTTCAAGTAAGTTCTAGAAAACTCTATTTGGAAACCAAGGGAATGGAATTTGTGACTTCACTGTCGTGTTTGCTATATCAATCGACATCCAGAAAAGGCATTTCAAGAAAATTCTAGAATATTCTATTCGAGAATAAAGCAAGTTATCCAATTTGTGACTTCACCGACCTGTTTGGAACTTCAAGCAAAGACCAGGAAAGATATTTGGAGAAAGTTTGAGGAAAATTCCAAAACATTCTGTACCTATGTGGATGTGCCTATTACGAGACAAGAAGCAAAAATGGAAGAACAAAAAATTGAAGATCTTCTGCGCAAAGTGTTGGAACTTTCAGACCAGTCAAGCAAATATCGAACTGTGACCTAACAGATAAGCGAGATTTTGTTAAACAGAAATTGGAAACAGACCTTGATGCAGGCTTTGGAGAAATCATAGAAACACCTCGATTCAGATAGACTTCAAGAAGCCATAGATTTCATCTTGAGAGAAGCAGACGTATTTGTGATGGATAATCAAACCGGTCGATCCAGTTTAATTTAACACAAAATTGATACTGGATTGGCACACCCAATTAGACAACCACCTTGACGTATGCCAGCTAAACAGTAATTGGAAAACCGAATTGGAATGCTTCAAGAGGGAATTATTGAAGAGTCAAATAGTCCATGGTCTGCGCCAGTAGTATTGGTTACGAAAAAAAACTTCCAGCCTTAGATTTTGTGTAGACTACTATAACTTAAATGACGTCACCAAGAAGAACAGCTTCCCTCTTCCGAGGATAGACGATACATTAACAACTCTATCAGGCTCCAAATGGTTTTCCACCTTGGATCTCAAGAGCAGATACTGGAAAGTGGCAATACACAAAGATGACAAAGACAAAACTGCCGGAAGCGGGTTATACCAGTTTAACTAATGCCTTTCGGATTTTGTAATGCTCCCGCTACGTTTGAACGGCTGATGCATCTAGTTCTGCGAGGCCTTACATGGAGAACTTGAACACCATTAGAGCGGTACTTTCACAAATTCAAAATTCACAAGAGCATGTCGTTCAGTATCTCTACGGACGTAAGTTTCTAATTCGACCAAGGGCAGTGTGGCGTTGTCGCCAGCATGTACAGAATTCAATCGTTTGAAAATATAGAAAATACTGCCTTGTCCAAGAATGGAGATTATCGCGTTTATTCTTGATTTTACAAGAATGAATTACGGATATATAAATGCCGGTATTAGTTAGTTTAGTTTTAGGATTGACCGTGATACGATTTAGATAGTAAATTTTGTAAGAGTTGTAAACAGTTAAGTTGTTTGAGTTAATCACTGAAGTAATTAGTGGCAGAGTGTATAGTAACGTGAAATAAATTATTGTTGTGTTATTTGGACTTTGATTTTTGGAATAAACGGACCCAAGATTTCTGTCACACACCACAGAGCCGTGACAATATGATGACGCAAGACGCAAATCTAATCAATAGCCGGGAAAATTAAAAATTTGAATTTTCAAAATCATGTACTAAAACTTTTGTCTATTTCTGGCTCTTGATTGACTTGAAGTTAATTTGGTTTGATTTGATCAATGGAGTTCTTTCTGAGACATAAAATCCATCCAATCAAAAGCCAGGAATATTCAAAATTTGAATTTTGAAAGTCACAGATTCTGGCTATTCCCGGCTCTTTGATTATTAGGTACTGTGTCAGTTGGTTTGATTTTTTTTTAAAATTATTATCAGACACAATTTATAGTACTATATTACACGTGGATGTGTGAAAGATACATTTATTAGGCCGAAAGTGAGTTCTGCAGGACGAAAGTGACAAAAGAACTGTCACTTTCGGCCTCTTATAAAGTAAACAAAAGTAAAGTGACGTTTTCGAACCTTCAAACCAGTAAGAAATATGAAAATTACATATATGGTTTAAAATAAAATGTATTTCTTGTGATCATTCATTTTTTTTTCACGACGCACTACATTTAGTCACAACTGGCAACAACGCAATCAAAGCTTTAAGCCAGCGGCCACCCGAATAGCTGTTCGTCTTTTGTCGATGAAGTCATTTTGCTTGAATTTGATTGGTAGAAGATACTCATATACCTTATACGTCATCATTTGGCGCGCTTTAAGGATTTTCAATTTTTCCACTTTTGAAGTGCCTGTACCTATTAGAAAACTCATTTTAGCTCGTAGATAATTTTTTTTTGGCAAATATGTCTATCGATAGTCAAATGAGACAGTAAAAAAAAATATTCCTTTGGCCGTCGGCGTTTTCTTTATGAAGCACGGGCGTGTAAGAGAAATTTATCAAAACAGTTTTATATAAAATAAAACATGAGGCACGATACAATTCAAATAGAAATCAAATTTATAAAAACTATCTACTGCACTGTCTTTCCAGACGAAACTGATTCGCAAAAGGCGGCCGCTACAAAGAAATATGCCGCCAAAGACGCCGCCACTTCAAAGAAATATGCCGCCAAATACGCCGTTAAAATTTCTAACCAATAAGATATTCCTGGAGTCAACGTTGACTGTATAAAACAACCAATAAGATGCGTTGTTCGCATCGTGGAATCGCATCCAATGTATACGGGCACGCTCAATATATTTTTCCTAATAATAGTATAATAATTTTAACGGCCAATACGTTAATTGGAGGAGACCCCAATTTTTGCCTTGTCTCATTTGAGAAACGATAGACTATAAAATCTGATCAGAGCTGCGGATAGAACCTATTACAGTTTAGTAATTCTCAGGCGAATTTCACTCATACAGTCAACTGCAGCTCTTCTTTACTGGCCATTTCCAAATGATTTGCACTGCCTAGTTTGTAACTAACTTTTACTATGGGTTTGTCAATTGTCACCACAATATTAACGTTTGTTTGCCGATTATTTCTTGGTTTTCCTCTTTTTTTTCCAAGAAGTCGCAGCAAAAAAATCATTCACTGGTTTATAAAAAGAAGAAAAGAGAGAGAGACGTCAGAATGTTATTATCAATTGCATTAAAATACAAGAAATCAATTGAAAATACAACTTATTTTGACCGTACTGAATCAATTTCCAATTGGTAGCGACCACAGACTCGTCCGGGCGAAACTGTAGATTAATAGCCTATTCGAAACAAAAAAGATAATGAATAATATTCTAGACCTAGAAAAATTGAAAGAAGGAAAAGACAGTTATGCGCAGAAAATAGAGGAGAGGATATACGAAATAGAAAGGTTTAAGAAAATAAACAATTCGATGAGACAAACATGTAGTTGAATAATGTGGAAGCGAAAAAAGGAATAACGCAGACAAGAATAAAGAAGAAACCTCGAAAGAAACGCTATATCTTCTCAAAAGCGAATATTTAATGGAAGGAAGCAGAGAACATACCCAATTAAATAATATAGAGTCAGTAAACATATCAAAGAAACTAAAAAGAGAATGCGTGAAGATAAAATTGAGAAAACAATAAAATATTAAATGCTTAATACTTCAGCGAGCGAGGAAATACACAACTTAACAGTATAAAAATCTAAAGAGGAATAGAAACTTATATGTTATAAAAGGAATACAAATAACAGAAATTAAATTAAAAAGTGTAATAAGTTAATAAGAAAAATAACAAATTGCCGGGAAAAGATGGGATAATTATGCCTGCACTGCAGCTTTCCGCATTTTCCCTGCGTTGGTGTAAGGGATCTTTAAGGCAGTTTTCAGTCGAGTATATGATACCCTTTTTCGGCGTAACACTATTTCTCAGTCTTTGAGAGAATCCCTCAAAGGGTCATTCAGTGGGATAGTTGTAAAAGGCCAATTTGTCAGTGTGCCAGAAATGTACCTCCTGTCTGACAGGTGACATTTTCCGGAAGTAACTTGAAAATTGGTCCCTCGCATAATTATTCTTATATAACAGTTCTCGATATATCAGCTAGTGATTTTATTTTTTAAGTTCTCAAGATGTTATTTATATTTATCTAGTATTCCTTTCACTTTTTCTTCCACGCATTTTTCTTACGAAACACATCTGCCCTTTCATAAATCTTGGTTTTAATTCTCCCGTGGGATTGCGCAAAACTTCCTATATACGGTATAAACTCTAATTCCGAGGATTTTTCTTGTGTTGATATTTCTTTGCCATGGGGGAATAAAAATATCTTTCTTAGAGTAGGTCGATAACATAAAAGTTCATCTAACGCGAAACTTAATTAAGAATTTGTTGAATAAATTTAAATTAAAATAAGAGATAATTTGTAAACCTATTTAAAGTGGGCTGTAAAGATATTAATTTAGCAGTTTTACCTACTTGAACCGCCTAAATAAATATCTTAATTTTATTGGGCTTTTACCTACGCAGGTTATAAAAGCCATATTAACAGGAGATTGAAGCTCAACATATTTTTTAATTTCAACAACGTATCAAAGGTAAATTCCAAACTAAACTTCAAAAGTATCATACGTATAAATCTATCAAGCTACTTCACTAGGATGGCAACGTGAAAATTTCTTGTAAGCTCGAGTTTTGAGTGGCTACATTTTGCATAAATAAAAACACATTGCTTGCAATTCCCTATCGAATTGTAACTTGGTCGTGATTTTAAAAGTTCGTGCTGACATGACATTTACGTCTATATAATTTTTCTTACTGTTAATTAAGACTATGAGATATGTGAGTCATATAAAAGTAAAAGTCAAAAGGAATGAAGGGATGTGATAAATCAAGTGGAATGGAAACAAGTTGTAGGATATATTATAATCGGATAAACGTGTTTCCTTTCCTTTTTATAAGTTTGTAAAGTAATAATACATCATCTGTATGTTGTTCATAGTTTCCAACTTCATATATAGATCAGTAATTTGTGCTTAACATGTTCGCCTTTCTAACTCTTGAATTTACTGTTGGTGGCAGATTTGCACTCTCCCGCTACAAGTTATAGGGAGAAAAGTAATTCGGTTCTAGGTTGACAAATTTTAGGTGTTTAGTGTAGAAGTCGAATAGTACGTAAGATATTTTCAAGTTTTCCTCCAACTTCGTAAGTCACATCAATATCAAGATGAAATTATAAGTCCTTAAGATTGTTGTTTCGTTAAAGTTGAAAGAGAGATCCACCAGAGGATTATCATAGAGAATTTAACTATATTTGTGACGAAAACAAAATTGATTGTTCAGTAAAAATCCTCTTCTCATAATATAAAATTGCATTGGCATACCCAAAAGCCACTTACCACAAAACAACCACAGCAAAATCCCTTCAATAAAAAAAAAAACAAACAAAGCAACAGCGAATTCCACCAACACGCAACAATCTTCAAGAGCCGGTTCCCCGCGAAGAACCGCACGCTCGCGCCTCTGTTCTGACCGTAAGCACTTCTTGCACCGGACTACCTTCGACGGATATACCTTCTTGCCGGTACGCTCGCAGTACTGCTAGTTCGATGGACTAACAACTACCACACTGTAGCTGCTGCACCACCTGCGCCTAATCTTCTTTTCTGTTTAGGTGTGGCAGGCCGGCCCCAGACTGTTTAGCCAACTTTGATTTATGATGTGTTAGGCAAACTTATCTTAAGAATGAAGCGCATTGCTTAACCCCCCTGCGTGAGATACTTTTCTTGTGGTACTATTGTTTGTATAGTAAACAGGTTGTTTTGACTTATTTTGATTGTATCTTTTATGTTAATGTTTCTAGATTGGGTAAAATTGCATTTTAAACACCTTTTGGTATCTCGAAAATGGTGTGACAATCGCCTCTGTGTTCTTTATGCTCAAAAATTAGAACCAATATTTCATTAGCTTTATTTAAAATTGTTGTTTGTTGAAGAGGTAGAATTGCTTGACGCATAATAATGCGTTTCACCACTAGTTTTTGAAGTTAAAGAGGTCGTCGTAGTGACTACATCTAGTCGCAGAAGAAATGGAAGAGCAGCATTTATTTAATGGCCTTATAGGAGATGAAAATTGAATTTTATGCACCTACTTGGGAGGTATAATCACAATTATTAGTCTGCACTATATAGTTTCGATTTTTTTCTAAATTATTGTCATGAACACCGCTGGTCCACTACAACTCTTTTCATTAACTAAAGTAAATTTATTAATTGTACCTGCTTTTGCATAATATTTTTTCCTCTAATAGCTCAGTTTGGAAGAGAAAAAAATCAAGCCGCAATGACAAAACGGCCTTTAAACCCCTTATCTTGGATGTTATCTCTATGGGTCCAGGAGAGCGCTTCCTAAAAGTGTCGCGTAGGGCACTGGTTTTCTTCCGAAACGGTATAATCGTGATGAAAGTCTCGTAACACCCGAGAGATATTGTAATAACCAAAACGTGGTATCGGTTTGAACGTCAAAAATTCGAAAATACAAAAGAAATTGAATCTTTCGGTCACCCGTGTCACTCGCCTGTTCATTCTCAATTCTGTCCTCGTTCCTTTCCAAAATAGGCACTTCCGTGTACCTATGAAGAAGGGTTTAATGGAGTCCATACACGCATGGATTAGAAATTATGAATTAAAATAAACTCAAGCAGAGAGAGATATTAGAGTAAAGAAACTAGAAATTATAAAAGTGAATGTAAAATTTTCAATTAATAAAATAAAAAATTGGACGACATACAAGTGCGTAGCATTTTAACACTGGTCTTTTGAGAAAACCACCAGGGCTGGAACTCTGTAACGGATAGAGATCGTTATCTCTATGGCTATGACACTTGCTGTCTTTTCTCTTCTCGACATCAATAGAGAGAGGAACGTCAATAGAGATAGAGAAAATATCTATCCGTTACAGAGTCCCAGCCCAGCTGTTTTAACCGTCGCAACCCGGACAATTCCGTCCGAACCTGGGGAGGATTTGACAATTCGACCCATAAGCCAATTCAGAGGCGGGATGTTGTATTGTTTTATAACAACCGAGTCCCGAGCTTAAGATTTGGAAGAGACGCATGCCATTTAGATTTTTGATGATGAGTATGCAAATACTCTCTTGATCAACGAGTCCAAAAATGCTGTTGCAAATTGGATAAAAGCTGCTATCTCGTTAACCGATTAAGAGGGATAGATTTGAAGTCAGGTGCTGGAGGTGCAGTACGGGATTCCATGGTTAAAAAATGACCAGGCGTTAAAGCACCTGAATCGCGAGGGCCAGTCAGTGCTAATTGGAATGATAGGTCAACAGTTCTTCATAAGGAAGAAGCTCTTTTCCTAGAAACCGGATAAGATATGACTTGGAAGACTTGATATTGGATTCCCAAAGCACACCAAAATGGGGAGCAGCCATGAAAGATAGATTGGAAACTAACTCTTCACTGACAAACAGTTAGATAAATAGGCAAAGATAATATGATTTGAGAACCTTCGATCCTCAAACTCCGACCATAGTAATTTCAAATGGCCCGGCATAATCTATGCCAACGAAGAAAAACGGTTTGTGAATAGAAAGACGCTCTAGAGATAATTTATCCATGATAGGAGGAATTGATGTTGGATTAACCTTCCAGCATTTCACGCATTTAGGGCCAGATTCTCAATAGCAAGTCACCCCCGGTTCAAGCATGACTCCAGGGTAGACATGGCAACTGGACACTTATAACCTGGAGTTAAAACCAATCCGGAGGTGACGTGCTATTGAGAAACCGACCCTTAGAAAGTACTCTTCGAATTGATCTTTGACCAGAAAAAATCCAATAACGTTGAAGGATCAGAAAATAGGTTGTTTGAACTCTGGAATGTAAATATTGGATATGATGAGATCAGTTAAAGAACAACGGCCAACAAGGGGAAATTTACTAACGTACGGAATAGGAGCCTCCCACTCGTAATATTCCTTGCTGATCGATAAAAGGAGATAATTTGAGTAAAAATTTGGGAATACATTTATTTTCACGAATAGATTCGTTAGAAAGTTTTTACAGGTAATGACCAACGTGAAATCAGGGACATAAGAGTCCCTGTTTGGGAATCGACCCACAGAGTAGTGGATCCCGCATTCCCGTGCCAGTCCTTGACGCGTTTCGTCCTTGTTAGACTCATCAGAAGGATATAGGCTGAAGCTCCCTGTCCAAGCAAAATTGAACTTCGTTGACCAGTCAGAAACAACTACTTCGAGGGCAAATACCCCTACCGGCGTTGAACTACACTGATTGCTCTGAGCTTTCGTTGGCAATGAAAATTGTTAGAAAGTTTTTTTTTTTCAGGTAATGACCAACGTGAAATCAGGGACATAAGAGTCCCTGTTTGGGAATCGACCCACTGAGTAGTGGACCCCGCATTCCCGTTCCAGTCCTTGACGCGTCCTTGTTAGGACTCATCAGAAGGAAATAGGCTGAAGCTCCCTGTCCAAGCAAAATTGAACTTCGTTGACCATTACCTGAAAAAAACTTTCAAGGATCGCTATCTTTAAAGGGTAGTTTGACCATGAATCGTCCAAACTTATCACGTTGATAGGTATCTAAAAATAACTTTTCGCATTGTTTTTCATCAGGAGAAAGACAAGTGTCTTTTGGACATCGATCTCCCAAAACCGGACAATCTGATCATTTAAAGAGCTAGAATTTTCGATGTGACAAAACAGAGTTGAAACTTGCGGTTTAGAAGAACCAGATTGAATTTTTTCCATCAAAATATATCCCTAAACAGTATTGATTGCATCAGGTTTATCTGGTCCACCAGGGCTGGGACTCTGTAAGTAATAGAGATATTTTTTGTATCTCTATTGACGTCCCCTCTCTAATGATTTTAAAAAGAGAGAAGAAGACAGCAAGTGCCATAGCGATAAGGATTAGGATCTCTATCCATTACAAAGTTCCAGCCCAGTATACGATCGATTATGATAGACTGCCAAAAATATCAGCACCCAATAACACATCAACTGCTCCTGGAATTTAAAACTGGTCATCAGCAAGTCGAATAATCGCAATATTAAATCAAATCTCAGTGGTGACTTGATATGAAAACAAATTGTCGCAAGTTTTATTGACAATAAGGAAATCGGTTATGAAAGTTGGATTAGGTTGTTGAAACGGTCGAAAAGATAATGTTAGTTCTTGATTCACAACAGCTTTTATTATTCCCAATCCGGTAAGGTTGACTGAAGTGCTTTTTGATTTGAATCCTGAACGATTGGCAAATTTTGAAGTAAGAAAAGATGACATACTTCCAGAATCAAGTAAACAGCGCACAGGTTGATAAGTTCTTCGACTATCCAAAATTCACTAATCACTTGTCGCTTTCAATTAACTTTGTACAATTTGAACTCACTGCAACCTACGCATTATGCGTTTTTTTTTACAAAACCCTTTAATTTATTTGAAGCAAACAATGGAAACAAACTCCGGAATATTTCCGATCGTGCTTAGTAGCCTCGGCTTTTCCGTACCAATGTAATTTCGAATCATTGTCTTTCTCTCAAATCAGATACCATCTTGTACCATTCTCCATCTCTCTATAATCAGCAGTACCCATGCTTTTCAGATTCCTTGCAACTATGCCTTTGGAAATACTGTCCTAAATAGTCGTAATCATCGTCCCTAGTATCCACATGCTTAACATCATTAACGTTACGCCTATTACATGAATGCCATCTAAGATCCATCAGGCCCATCCAGACCTACCATGACGCCTTGGTAGTTCTTCTTCCTATTGACTTCTCTAGGCGTCAGAGAACTAGGAGATTAGCCAACCGTATTTTGTTGTCTGTGCCTGAAAAGACGGTCGTAGCACTCGTAGTATTCCTTATCGTAGGAGTCTGTTTGAAGGGTAATATTGAAGAAATAATATTTTAAATAGGTGGTTTTCCTCATGGTTTTCCAAAAACCATTATTTTATATTAATGCCGCGACCATGGTGCGTGATCGCTGAATAACAATTACCGGTGAACTGTCGTTGACATTGACCTTCCATGGGTTTAGGTTCCTCATGTAAATTAATAATTCGTTCAACTTGCAACCTAATGTTATTTAAACGTGACGTCATCAATGAGTTTCCCGAAACCCATGAACCTTTTTTGGAAGACGATTGGGTTTAATTAACCGAAGGGAGATGCCCTATTATCCTAGATAAAACAATATTGAAACGCATTAAAAGACTATCGACATATTGTTCCTGGTCTAAAGTAATGACACCTTTCTCTTTATTTATTGAAATTCTCATGCCTAGACAATTGCCTGGCTTCAATTATAAATTCTGACCCAAATTTATTTTTCAATATTTTTGTTGTCGTCAATACAATTGAAAAAAATTAAAAAATCGTCTACATAAAGCGCAATATTAGTTAACTCGTTGCTATTTCCTGATTTTTTAAAAACACAAGGTTCATACTTTGATTTTTGATAACCCAATTCTGACAAAACTATTTCAAATTTTTCGTACCATATACCCTAGAGGTTTGCTTAGGTCCGTAAACTGCGCTATTCAATTTTGAAACTCGATTTTATGCCTAGGAACAACAAAACCTTCCGATTGTCGCAAAAAAACATTTTCATTCAACTTACCATTTAGAAATGCTGTGGTTACGTCCAAATGTGTGATATCTAATTCTAATTTCACAGCCGATGCAATCATCATACGTAAGGTCGAATGTCTTACAACTGGACTAAAGGACTCATCAAAGTCTATTCCATATTTCTGCGCGAAACCTTTTGCTACCAATGTCGCTCCAAATCTAACATTATTTTCTGCATCTATTTTCTTACGAAAAATTCATTTACACTTAGCGATCTTGTGAAACATCCACCACTTCCCATACACTTTTTCCATGAAATGCATTAATTTCTTCCTCCATCGCGTGTCGCTACTGAGCTGAATCTGCTCTGCACATCGCTTCTTTTACACTCTGAGGATCATCTTCCAAGCTGGAATTGCTACACACGTAGGATACCAAATCGTCGAAGTGTTTTGGTTTAGGTACTCGCTGTGATCGCCTGGTTGGTAAGACCTCTATCTCTGATTCACTGTTTTCTTTATTCAATACGTAGTTACTGATATCACTGTTTTGAATATCTTAATCGGGTATACTGTCATAATTGGTGCTAGAATTCTTGATACGCGAACTTTCAGGTTCTTGTTCATTTTCTATGATAGGGATTCGCTCACGTTGGACATGTGGTTGATCCCCCACTGGAACTAGTACCTCCTCTGTAATCTTTTGCTGTTCTGTAACATTTTCTTTGTAATTTTCGAATACTATCCCATCTCTGCTCACAGTTAATACTTGATCATAAACCCTATTACCTTCACATTTTCACTGTAAGCCATCAAAATCTTCCTTTCTACTTTCTTGCCCCATTTCAATCGTTTCTCTTCGGGCATATGCACCATAACTGTGCTTCCGAAGATTCTCAAATGGTTTGGTGGCAATATTTCAAAAGGTATTTTATTATCAGGCAAACCAGATGCAGGTGATCGTAAATAAATTCCAGTCTTTACAGCCTCTGCCCAAAAATCTCTTCTTAAGTTTGCCTCGAATAAAAACACTTTGCCCGTTTCACTATGGTACGGTTCAGCCTTTCAGAAACTCCATTCTGTTCTGAAGTGTATGAGTTCGTTCGCTGGTGAATTATACCACTTTTCTTGAGGAAACCATTCATATCACTATTAATAAACTCATTACCATTATTTGGTCTCAAAATCTTTATCTTTTTTCTTTGTTGGTTTTTGTCTCTCTACAAGATTCTTAAATTCTTTGATAGGTACCATGTGATATTTGGTTTTTCGACTCCAGTTAATAAACTAATCCATATTTTGAATGGTCATCCTCCAAATTCAAAAAATATCACTAGCCTCCTGAAGACTCAATTTCCATTGAGCCACATAGTTAGGTCACAATATAATAAATCTAATATATTTGTTGCTCGCTGAGTATCTTTTGGAAAAGGCAATCTATGCTGCTTACCTTCACAACACATTGTACAGTTGTACTTTCCACTATCTTCTCAGTACACTCTAGACCTTCTACGGCACCATTTCTCATCTTTGTCAGGTCTGCACTGTTCTGTTTTAAGTGACCAAGTCTTTTATGCCACGTTTCTGCTGTCACATCTCTGCTGCTTGTGAAAAACATTTTTCTGGCCAAATTTTAGCTTGCTGACGTCATTAATTAAGTCACCTACTAACTCTATGTGCTTATTGTAAATTTTACAATGCTAGTGAATCAAAAATAACTTTTTCTACTACCGTGCGTAAAGTACTCACATTACGCACTATTCAGAAGACGTGAAATTCCACTTCACGCACTAGTGCGTAAAGTAATTCACTTCACACACTGGTGCGTGAAGTAATGTCAATGACAGATGTCACAGACTGTCACTAGTATTTTTTTTGGTAAATTACTTCACGCACTAGTGCATAAAGTGAAAGTACTTCACGCACTAGTTCGTAAAGTATTTGTCCAAATCTATTTTTTCACACATATTTGATTGGTAGTAGAAAAAAATTTGTATGCAATACGTGCGTAAAGCACCTTTTTTCACTCATGTGATTGTCGCACTCGCCTTCGGCTCGTGCGTCAAAATTCACATTCGTGAGAAAAGGTTTACTTTACACACTTGTTGCATAAATAACTATAGTTACCGTTTTTGATTAATTGACTTACCGATAGTAACTGGTGGTAAGATCTTGCACACAGAGAGCTTTCTGAATAAGTATGTCATGTGACTTGCTATTGACAATTGTGCCAAGCTTGACATAACCACAATGGATTACTGGAATTGCTGTGTTGTTGGCCACTTTTCTTTTATAAGAGATGGACATTTTTCACTTATTAGCTGAATATGCATGCTTGCGCCACTGTCAATATACCAATCTGTTTTCTTGTATTCACCACTTAAGAAAACCACACTGCACAAAGTATTCTCAATTTTTGTTTTGTGTTTATTGTCAGCTTTGTTTTTTTCTTGGTTTTGTACAGTTTGATTTATAATGTCTATATTCTTTACAGTCTTTTTTTCATTGGTTGAAATCTCCTTCTTTTTTCTATGAAAGGGTTTGCCACCTTTTGTAAAAAATGCACTGTTTGCGTTACTGACTTCACTGCCTTCCATATCTAGAAGTTTTGTTTTGATAGCATCAGATGATAGATAGATACTTTCCGATCTCAAGTCACATTCTAACTTTCTCATTTCAAAAGTTCCACTTCCTGATGCACACTTCCAATTTCCTAAGGTACACTCCTAACTTCACGTACTTCTCCCATGGCATTTATGAATCTATTGTCTTGCCCTTTCAAGATTTTCTCAAGCCTGGTTTGCTTTTCGATGTTTTCTTCTGGGAAATATTTTTCGGATCTGTTTTCATTTTCAAATACAACACAACAATCGTCATTTAATTGTCTTCATATTTTTTTCTTGGAAGACCTTTTACAAGGCACACACAGATAATTTCCTTTAACCGCTTTATTCACTTAAAAGAACACATTTTTCAAGGAAAGCCGATAATTTAATTAGTCTTTTGTCGACCAGAAGTGAACAAACTTGACAAACATAACATGACTTAGGTATATAAATTAAAATTAGTCTAGTACTAGACATATAGAACTGATTAAATTCGAAGTTTATTACAACATTTAAACTCTCTAAACCTAAGGTTTATGTATAAATCAGACATATTTAAGAAGTACATATCTAGGAGTAACAACTCCCAGGTTGGTTGGTCCAGATTTTCGAGAAATACTGGAAACCTATAAAATTTTGATGGGGTAACTATAAACTTACGGAACATAGAGGGAGAACTATAAATTCTGTTTAATATCGACTATAAATTGATTTTACTGCTTGATATACGACCCTACATATTATAATATTTCTTCTTGTGGATGATGAAGTTAAAAAAAAAAAATAGAAAATCATAAATGAACCGTACTAACTTTTTAGATGAATTTGGCTGTGATTCAAGACCAAAACAGATAAGACTCGACTCGAGCCAAGCCCAAAATGCACATTCCTGAAGTTGAAAAGTTAAATTTTACTAAGACAGAATAGAAATTAAACCTTCAAATGAAACTCATAATGAATGAAAACGATAAAATGACGATAAGAGATTATAAGTCACGGCGCCTCTTGCTTGAAAAAAGAGAGCAGCTTTCTCAATTCTCATAGGAACAGAATGTCTCCTGTCTATGTCACTGATAACTGATATTAGATTTTGCACGGAACTAAGAAGGACAGGGCACTCGTTCTCATAAGAACCCTGCTATCTAGTTTCGAGAAACCGGTGCCAGGTGGACGGTTGAGAACAGAAGAGAAGCTCTTCACCTTCCAGTGCACTCTTGTGGGTATTGACATTACCCAACATTTCAGTACCATCTATTAGAAGAAGAGAAATTTTAAAATTTTGAACATAACCACCCTTTTTTCGGATAAGCCAGCAAAGGGCGCCATTTTCTATTAAAACTGCGTAATTCATTCTAATATGATTTACCCGGTAGACTTTCTCTGATTTGCGTTGTGGATCCTACTACACTGCAATGACGAGGTGTAAGCAAACCGAAACGCGTATGTAGTTCTATACTCCCAAATTTATGGTGACGGTACATCTACAACCAATTAGGTGCAATGTTTGGGTTAGAAGACCCAAAGGGAGATTTTTTTCTTGTTCGGATAGGCCATCGAAGAACGCCATCCTATACCAAAATTATTTGCCCGTTTCCAATACACCAACAATGCAATTTCTCATGTAACAACAGACGAAACAATGCGAATAACTTGACGCATTAAAACCAAATCTAGTTTTTAAGTCGTAGTATTTTTCGCGATGCCATTAGGCTCCCAATAAAATGCCTTGGGCGGTTCTGAAGATGGATAGTTAAAAACATGACTGTTCCATAAGAGTGGCTACGACGATATGGAAGGTACAATTTCGAGCGGGAATCGTGACAAATAGGCGCTTACGCCATAAAATGGGATTTCGTTCGATATTAGACATTTGCCTCTCGGATCTAATTTTATATCCTTGAGACTTCGTGCCGAGGTCTACTGCATCTGATGCGGTTTCGATTTTTCTCGTTTAAGTTGATCTTGTTCCCACTGTTGTTTTTTTCACTCGAGAAAATGTGCAATTCGTATTCTATAGGAGCATAATGACATTTCAAGAACTTTTGCTTCCAAATTCCAAAACTAATTTCCCTCCTCTTTATTTTATTGCCAAGCAACACGTCAATTAAATCAGTTATTATCCACTTATTCAATAATATATTACGTGGCGTAGGTATAAAGTTTCAGCAGATGCGCGTTCAAAGAACAATGGCCTTTAAACTTACTGATGCAAATTAAATTGAAATGAAATGGTTATGCTGGTATTGTTGGCCGTATGGGCATAACTGTTTTAAAACTGCACTACATACGCTTTGCGTGTGGTGGATATTAGTTTGAAGTGAAAAAAAAACTTTTTCAGAAACTTATATGTGTTGGTTATATTGTGTCCAGCCATGAGTGTAAGCCACACGATGAGTTTGTATTGTTCTGGTGACGGCCAGATTACACAAAACGTGATTTTGCTCTACCATGGAGAGAAACTGAATTCTCGATCATTGGATGCTGCGCTAATTCCATGAAACCGGTTTTGAGCTTATTAGCTCTTGTCAGTGCGATATAAGCGAAAGCATACCAACTCTTCGGTTTTATATTCCTTCCATCAAAACGTGTCGCTCCAATAAAATTGGACAACATAACAATAAAGAATCTATACATAAGAATGTATGAATTTTAAAGAAATACTATAGCACTGATTTTGCTTGAAGTTTCCGGTTCAATGATAACAATAATCAAAGTTGTATTTTTACAGTTTTTCATGTCTTATACAGTCTGTATAAATTATGGCTGGAACTAATATTTATATAACGGAATATAACTATCGATCACGTACCTCGAAGTCTATTATTGTGGGCAATGCACCTGTGGCTTTCCACTAAAAAAATATTGTATGATTTGAACAATAAACGACGAATATTGTTTTAACAAGATTGGTTGATGAATTAATGTCAATTGATGAGATTTCTGCTTTCTTTTTATCTAGAACCAAACTTAATGAGATGCTACAATTTATTGGCTCTGTAGTTAATTTAAAAATTAGCATACTAAACTGTGGGCCAGACTTTGCATACATAACTAACCGAACTTCTATAAGAAAAACCAACATTTCAATTTACTTAATATTTGCTTGATCGTATTTCAAAACCCTAACGATTACCTACCAAACCGTATCAAACTCATTTTCAATTTCCAAACAGCATCTATTTGTTTACCAAAAAGTGGTCGTGCTGTCCTACATGAATTATTCATGCGGTCCCATGAAAGAGAAACGCGAGAAAATCATTGCCAATTTTTTGAAAACCGCATCATCTCCGAACCTGCACATTTCGGTAAACACGTAATTGATGTTTTCTTTTTTCTCATTTCGTGGCGGTAAATCATACATTTTGCTTATCCGGGGAGGATGTTTTGACGCAAATTGTATAGATATTATAAATTGCCTGGTGGAAGATAACCAGAGCGAGAAAAGCTTGGTGCTTCCTACTTTTAATTTTGTTTGTATTCTTGAAACAATAGGTTTAATCTTTATTAAATTACATGATAAAGAGCTTAACGATAATTTCGTTGGAATCGCCATCCTGATCCCTGAGTCTTGGACTATAATAAACTCAACTCTGAAATGAAATGTGGTACAAAATAAAGCCTGGAAGCCATTCCGAAGTCTCACATGAAATATCCTCGAAAATATCCGTAGCATTTATGGAGTTTGTCAAGATTGCAGGCTTTGCCATGGCTTAGATGCAAGTTGAACGAATTATTAATTTACATGAGGAACCTAAACCAATGCAAGGTCAATGTCAACGACAGTTCAGCGATAGTTGTTATAATCAGTGATCACGCGACATGGTCGCGGCATTAATATGAAATAATTTTTTTTGAGAAGATGAAGGGGAGTCTACAGACCAAGAATTATCCGCGTTAGTTAGTCAGTAATAATAGTGTCTTTTTGTCCTGTGAAAATTATTAGTGCCCATGCCCATATCTGACATGTATTTGTGGTAAGCTTGATTTTAAATACACTTTTCTATTTTTGTACTTGGCTCTAGTTTTGATTCTCACCCCGTCATAAACCCCAGGTCCGACATAATATGATCTGCATCTAGCAGGGCTATGGTTCTTTGTTGGACTTTAAGACGAACCAATTGTAAATTTCATCAAGTGTAAGTCGTTTATCAGGAGATTCGATGATCGACTGTCTGATAAGCGAGGTAAAAGAAGGTCTAACGTCAGCGTTTTTGTAAAATCCTTTATTTCTTTGGATTTCGCCTGCCAATGACAGAGCTGATTTGTCGCTCAGTCTTCTTCCTATGGGGACTGTTACATTCTGAGCCGGCGAATGTAATACCGGCGATCGTACCGCAGATATACCATGGGACTCATATTTACAGGAGGAGGTGGTACCGCCGAACTAACTGGCATTTTTGGTGGCACCTGTCCCATAGATTCTTTATGAGGATCGGGAGAACCTAGCTGTTTGGATAAGTTTGGATGATGCATCATCGCTTGCAATCGATCTCTTTCTTTTTGTAAGTGAAGCTCTAATTGAGATACATCTTGCATTTGCAGACGGGCCTGCGCGGTAGACCTGTCATCTAAGGTGTGTTCTGTATTTAAATGCTTGATAAATGCCTGTATATCGTCACAACTAGTCTCACAGCCAGACCATTTACAAACTCCATGTACATAAAGCAGATGATGATTTCTTGCTGGAGTCACAGCTCTACCAAACTTTTCTTCCGTGATCGAACTTTGTATACTGAGCAGTCCTGAATTATTTTCATTAATTTGAGTAGGTGGTTTATTGTTAATCACATGTTGCTGATCATTAATTTTTTGCCAAGGGCTCATTACATCTCGTGAATTAAATCCTTGTCCTTGAGCAATCAATAATGGCTGCATACCCATACCTTGATGAAAAACGTACTGCCTTTGAACTAGCTGTAGCTGTTGAATTATTTGTTGTTGCTGAATATCAAGCTGTTAAAGCGATCTCTTTATGAGAATTCTGTAGGTTGGGGTTTCCTGAATGAGATAGTCTATTCCATCTGTTTCTTACTCAATTCTGCTAACTGATGATGCTGATGTTGCTGTTGTTGCTGCTGAAGAATTGTTGGCTTTGAACTCGCGGGTCTGAGCTTTGTGGGCTAATACTACCATTTCCTTTCAGATCTCTTTCTCCCTTATCGTGGTCCCCACTACTTCTTTCTAACTCTAGTTGCTGGTGTTGCTGTTGTTCCTTCAAAACTTTCTCTAAAGATGCCGCCTGTGCAAGATAGGCCAGCATCCGCGTTCCGCAGTACTTCATAGAGGCGAGCGGATGCGTGAACGTTTTCGATAAACACAGCAAAACACCTAAACACAACTAAACACATAAACGGTAACAGCGTGTATTAATTATTTCTTTTCCGCTAGAAAGAACAATAGTTAGTTGTGTTGTTGCGCAAAAAGGGTCATTGAAGTCGCCGAGATGGCACACGACGGGTTTCGTAGGCGCGTCTGTGCGTCTGGCGATGCGCCGCCGTCGTTGCCGCCACCGCTGCAGTTTGTATTGTTTGTATGTGTGTAGATCTATAGAGATCAATTAATCAATCGGCTTATGATTTCAACATATTGGGACCAACATCAAAGGCAGGCTTATCAGGTTAAACTAAGAAGACAACAGAAAGATGTAGAACGTTTATAAGAATTTGTAAACCGATATCCGCCATCTGAAATTTGGAAACTCGTGACCGACAATGTTATCAATGGAATTAGAGGTATGGATGTACAGATAATGTAGTTCATAACCAAACCATCAAGTTACAGCAAAGCTCTAATCAAAGCTCCAATAATGGAAGAAAAATTTGAACCAAAAGAGGAAATTGAGCACCCAATAAGCAAACGTCTGGAAGAAATACGTCGTTAGTGGGAAGAAGCAATCAAGAGAACTTGAAACGGGGCACTGAATGTCACTGCTCAGAAGAAGACATTTCAAACGTAACTATAGAGTACGGCTAAAATCTCGCTCTCCTTCTGGGGACTTTCAGTCTGCAATAGAGACGTTACAACACACAACAGCACAATTTCCGAATCAAACGCACACAAAAGGTTCTTGTTAGAAGCCTCCGATTTTGACCAGATCAAGAATGCAGTTCCGAACAGCTTAAAAGCAAAGCATTGTCATCATCGTCATAGGCGGTCACTCGATACCGAGCATGATTATCTTCTGTTCTATTCTCATTGTCATCCATTGTGCGTTTTCTGAAACCAATTCTGGAGCCGCACACTCTTTCACATTCTTGGCAGACCCAGTCTCTGGCAGCATTGTCTTCCTCTGGTCTCTCGCTCCTTCCTGCGGTCCTTCTTTTGAGTCTCGTGTCTGCGTCGCTGTTCTTCAAAAGTTTGTGGTCCGTCGTGGACTGCTCGATGCCTTAAGAGACTATCTTTTGCTGGTATCGATGTGGCACTTTGCCATATTTTCCTTAAGAACATCTGCGTATCGTTTTTGTTGACCTTGATTTCGTTTTCCCTCCTTCACTTGACCATAGAGAATCTGTCGTAGAAGACGATTTTCGGGCATGTGGACGAGGTCGCACCATAGGCAAGTTCGAGTTGCGTGCGATGTGACCGCATCGACCAATTTCGATGCGGTCACCCCAAGAAGAGATACTGAGGGTTCGATAGAAAGGTTTTTTCCCGACACCCTTAAAACTGGGTTATCATTGGCAGAAGATTCCTTATTTGAAAATACTGTTCCTTGAGTTTTGGAAGCATTGGATTTGACTAGGTTGCGAAGGCCCCAGTTGTTAATTGATAATGTCAAGATCACTGTTGATAGAGTGAATTTGTTCTTCCGTTCTCCGGCGAGGCAGCGTGTGGAAATGGCTGTAGTAAGCGGTTTGTCAAAAGAAAAAGATGCCATCAAGTAACTATCATTCACAAAGCTGTATATGGGGTTTCTTGCCACATGGGGACAGAATTGAGCCTTTCTTTTTGTTATGGATGGTTGAAACCTTAAACAAGTGAATAGGTAGTGTGAGATTTTTACTCACTAAAACAACCACCCCTTTGCGGCAGTGCAAGAGCACTCTTTTGCAATAATGAGCGTAAGTGGGGTGTACTAATTGCTTTTTAGGATTTTTGTAAATGATTTTTGACGTTGGGAGTTGATTTGGTCAGGAAATGGGAGGGGGCGGAGAGTTGGTGGAAAATTTGCTGGATAGCGGTGTCAAAGGTTGAAAGTTATTATTGGGGCGGACAGGTTCCTGCAGATGATTCTGTTCGGATTTGGTGTGTGTATGATTGTATGATGGGTTTTGCGTAGTTTGTGATATTGTCAAGGAATCTGGTGTGTTTCCCAACAAGAAACTCCTAGATTGAGTCGATGCCAAGGTCCTTGTTCAATTCCGCGTTGCGGGCGTACCATGGCGCACCAACCATCCTGCGAAGTATCTCGTTCTGGAACTTCTGGAGTTTCGTCTTGTGAGTCTTGCTGGCTTGATACAAAAAGAATGCACCGTGCAGTGATGATCTGATCACTTGTTTGTAAATTGAGAGTTTGTTTCTAAGGTGGAGCTCAGATTTCCTGTTTAGCAAGTGATAGAGCATGCTGGACAGCCTGGTAGATTTAATGGCTTTATGATTTATATGAAGTTCTCAAGTTAATCAGGCCGAGATATTTGATCTGATCGATTTTCCAAAGATTTGCCCAGTCAGCAATTTGGTCTAGGTGTGATTATATTGGGCGGCGGATGACTGCAGGGTTTTTGTTAGTGGCTAAAATGCAGGTATCGTCTGCGTGAAATTTTTGTATGGGAATTTGCGGGGATGTCTGATGTGAAGAGGTTGTATAGAACTGGGGCAAGATTGCTCCTTGTAGAAACCCTGCTTCTATTGGCCTGATATTTCAGAGGTGGCTGTTAATTATAACTCGGAATTTTCTGGATTTTAGGAAGCTGATAAAAATTTGGTGTGAGAGATGGAAAAGATTGTAATTATCATGCAGTTTGTCGGTTTGGTGGTATTGATGTTTTTCAGGGAGTTGCGGATTTATTTGGGAGAAGTTTGCTATGGCTTGGTCAATGTCGTTGGGTGTGTGTGATGCGAAAAGGAGGACATGAGTTTCCTCAAGATTTTTTTTGAATTTGAGGTAGTTGTTTAAGATGTGGGTACGAAGGCCATTGTTATGCAACAGTCCCCCAATTTTGAGACAGATTGGTTCGTGGTCGGAGCACATGTCGTAAGAAGTGTCGATGACAATGTTATAGGGGACGTTTCTGGACAGTTTAGTTTTCCGGGGGTGATGTTGTGACAGTGAGTGGGTTCGTCAGGTGCGTGTATTGTAATTTGTTTTGTTAGGCTGTGGTCTCGTAGTAGAGTACCCGACATGTTTGCATCCCTACATGCTGTTGCAGTTAAGGTTACAATAGTAGGGCAGTGGTTGAACCACAGGTCCAGGTCTTTCACGGTCAAGTGGTTTTTGAAGGGTCTGTATGCGCTAATAATTCTCAAGGCTCCGGAGGAGAGATCCATCCTGATAGCAGTGTGTTCCACGTTCTCCGACGCCCCGAAAGCTATTTTGTCATGGGGGTATTTGTGACTTATTGAAAATGGCTGTGCCACCTCCATCACCGTTTAGTCTGCCATTTCTGTAGATGGAGTAGTCGGGTAGTGAGGCCTTAACCAAGTTTCCTGTACTAGCGCTATGTCGACGCCATTTTCGTATGGAAATTTTGCAAATTCCTGTCTCTTAGTAGCGAGTTTGCGTTTCAGGAAGCAGTGAAAAATCCAGACAGAGGGCTTCGAAACGCCTGGAATCATTGTTAGGAAAATTGTGTTAGTGCTCTTAGGGTGGGGTTGTTGTTGATTTTGGTGGCTAGTAGCGTCAAGCTCGGATTCTGAGAGGCACAGCAGAGAGGAGATTGGGGAGGAAGGGCGAGCCGTGGGGCTCTGGCTAGATGATCCTTGCTGGCATACTATTGGGCCGGGCTTCTGAACTAGGTCTTACTCTTTTGGGGGCGGATGGGATTTCGGTTTGGGTAGGGACAGTTTTGGTAGCTAGCAGGCTGTGGTTCACCACAGTTTACGCATTTGGGAGGGTGTGTTGGGCGTACTGCGAGTAGAAATGATTGCCCGTACATTTGTGACATCTTGCTTTGGAATTGCAGTTTTTTAGATAATGGCCATATTCTTGACATTTAAGGCATTGTGGGTTTTGATGTGGCCTTGGGATTTTTGGAGCTCGATTGTGACTGGCATGTGGGGGGAATTAGAAGTTTGACTAGTGAGGAAGTCTTTAGATCGTACTTTTGACTAGGCTTAAATCTCTGAATTTCTCTAGAGGAGAAGCCCATGTCTTTAAGTTCCTCTTCAATTTCGGGAAGGTTTCGGGTGCCATCAACACTCCTCATGGTGTCGTTTTAAAGTTTGTCTTCAGGCAGGAAGTATATGTGACATTCAAATTTCTACTGCCGCAAATTGTTTGTGATGTTGTGATGGTTTAATGGAGAGTTTGGGGTAAGAGAAATACCCAAGCGGTTCCTTTTGGTTTCGCTGCGCTAGTGTTTTTAAGGTTTGCATTGGAAATTTGGGTTGTGGGACATTTCTGAGTATCATGGGTACTACTGGCCAATAATTTTTTTTTTGAACTCACTGATTCGCGGTTGTGGTGGGCTCTGGGAATTTTGGTTGGAGTTTGATTGAAGAAAATTTGTTCTCTGCTGGGTTCTGAATTAGGTTTTGGGGCTGGGTGTTTGATAAATGGTTGGTTTTACGCATGAACAGTTGAATTCAAATCATCAGCTTTAAGATAGAGATAAACAGACAGACAGGCAAAGTTAAATGACGTATCGAAAATGTGTCTGATTAGGGATGTGAGGGGAGAATATTCTCGAGAGAATATTCTTGAGAACGGGAATATTCTCGAGAATATTCACTACTAGAAAATTCCCATGGTAACCTTCTCCCACCTAACCGCGTCGCGTTTACGTAACACGAAACCAGTGTTGCCAACTGCTCTTTGCAAAATTACTAGCATGAATTCCACCTTTACTGGCAAATACAAAAAGTCGAATCAATGCCCTAGTTTTAGGTGATTTCAAGTCACGACACAAGTCTTGACTCTTTTTGTATTCACATTTTCAAATCAGAAATCATGACGTCAAGTTTTAAGACCTTGGCTCGAGAGGGGTCACCCTTGCTAGTTACCAAAATGGAATTTGAATTTGTGTTCATCATATCCTCATAACATGAGTCAGTTATTTCAAATTCCTACATACTAGACAAAGATAGACTGCTCATCGCCTCATCAGAAAAAAAGATTGCGCCCCTAACAGGAGGAAAAGAAACATTTTCCTCTCTTGTTTAGGAGTCGGAAATGAGAAATTATGGCAATCTTGACATGGTCAAGACGTAATTTTAGATTTCAATCTTGGATTTCTGATTTCAATAGGTATTTCTATGTTTTTTTTTTAGCCCCTATAACCTGATAGCCATAATCTTGTGTAATAATTGTCTATAATTAAGTTGATATCAGTTTAAAAAGACGTTCTCAGAAAATTCTCAAATTTGAGAATATTCTCGAGAATATTCTGGAGAATATTTTTTTTTTTTTATTATTATTCTCGAGAATTTTCCATCTCTATGTCTGATTTACATGCTGTAGATGCATGTTATTACAAACAGTGTTCTGTCAATTTTCATAGTGAAAAAATTGATTCCAGTGCATTCCACTGATATCCCTCTGACTACAACATATTCGGGTGACCCAGAGGACTCAGTCCGACAGGAAATTTTTCTGCAAGTAGCTTAATATATGGAAAAAACTTATGTAGAGTAAACTACTGTAAAAGAGCTTGTTGCAAAAATGCGAGAATTATTGCCAGAGAATAGTGAACCATATTGTCCACAGTAGGTAGGTATATCAAATGAAAACTGGAAGAGCATTTTGGAAATAATATTTTTATAGAAAACAATTAATTACAGGCACTGCTGATGACGTTACCTTTAAAAGTACAGCTACATATGTGCTGAAAGAGTACCACAGGCAAAAGCATGAATATGTGAAAGAGGATCGAAAAAATGTCATTATGGCAACTGTTGAAATAATAAATGAAATTGAAGATATCCCTGTAGGGTTGACTTTAATGGAAGCTATATTCCTGATTCCTTGAGGATATTATCATCAGTTTCAGTTACTGGTAAAACCAACAAGGGAAAAAAAGTTGCTTTTATAGGCCAGGCAGTTATGCAAGCAGTTCGCCCACGGGTCTTAGATGCATCATTGGAAATAGGACTGGCAATTATATGACAGCATAAGCTCGAGATTTGTAGTTGAAGCGGTAAATCATATAGGATTCTGTAGCTCCTATTCCGAAGTTATTCGTTTCGAACGTTCAGCCGCTCTGGAAAGAGGAACTACCATACCTGTTCCTCTAGAACCTTCTGAAAGTCCTCAGAAATTCGTGCAATATACAGCTGATAATTATTGATCACTTCACTATGGTACTTTTCGTAGAATGGGCGTTATCGCGGCTGTCACTCCAGCTGGAAAATTTTCAACGGTCATTAAGAAACACCAAGTTCCATTTGAAGAAGGAGGTTGGGGCAAATCCCGACAAAGACATATTATTCACTGGCCAGTGGGATGCGTTCATAAACGTATAATATCATTAAGGATATTGCGTACAGTGACCCAATTGCAAACCTGGATATTTTACTGAACATTTCACATTTTCTCAGCAACAATAATTCTCCAGGATGGCAAGGTGTATGCCAACTACTACATCAAGGTAACCATCCTGGTGTATCATCTGTCATCTTTCTACCAATGATTAACATGGATCCTACCAATGAGACGTGTATTCTCTCAATGCTTCATTTTGTTTCTGACTATGCCAAGCGATACAGCCAGTACCCTATTATAACATTCGACGAACCCATTTTCCACAAAGCACTTAGCATCATCACGGCTAATGAACCACAGGATAGTCCTTTAAGGAAGGAGACTCGGAGGTCTACACACAATCATGAGTTTTCTTGGATGCATAGGTTTTTTGATGAGTGGAGCAGGCTTGGCAGATATTCTTGAAATGCTATGGAGCACATGCTTTCTGGGAAAGCAATTGCAAGAGCAGTTCGTGGTAATTTCATTGTTTTATCTGTCTTGAACACGATTCTGGCAACACAAGCTCTAGATGATCAGGACGACGTACAGGCTGCTAGATCATTATCTAATCGTCTTCTTAATGAGGAGTTGTCTACTGGGGAAGTAGCAAATGAGGCTGTTATTGAAATTTCAAACAAACTGCCGAAGGCCAAAGAAGAACTTAAAACTTACAGAACTCGACTTTGGTTGGGTTGCGGTATTTGGAAATGGTTTCCTGGAAAATTTCTTAAAAGCTGAAAGAACAAAAAATTGGCACCTAAACCTCGCAATGGTAAAGGAGATGTTACCTTTTTTTGCAGCATGTGGCCATAATTCATATGCCAGCTCTACTATGAGAGAATGGTTGAGCTAGAATTTGAAGCTCCGATGTATACAGAGCTGGGGTGTCTGCATGTTGTCCGTAGAGTTGATAGGTTTGGGGTGCCTTTCCACTGATTTGGTTATTGAACAAGTTCCAATGAGCAACATAGAACGATTCAGAGGAATGACTCATGGAAAAGGTACACAGCAGAAGCTTGTCTGGGTTATGTCACGTCATATTTGCGCCCATTTGAATGAATGCATGCAGGAATTTGCTTCAGTGAAGCAACATGTTACTATGACCAGCTCAAAAATTGCATGCGATACACAAAAAGTGATGGTATATGTAGAAAAGCTCAATGTATTCGAGCGAGACAGCAATCTGTCGAATATTGCAGGAGTTACTTATGGAGGTGATGTAAATCCTGAATTAATAGAAGAAATTGGAAATTCTTGATGATATAACTGGCAAAAAAGTATCTGAGTTCTCTTTCAGAAAAAGCAAACAGGTGAAACCAATGCAGTCAGTGCAATCTGTCAAGTTAAAAGGAGAAACCATTGTTATTGAATCGGAACTATTATATCAGCGTCTGTTGCTTTGTGCTCAGACCAGTGGCATCGATTTGCTTGAGGTTTTCCGTTACGAGCTTTGCTCATCTCCAGCTAGTTTATTTGATAAGCATGGATTTATGAGGGAATCTGGAAAGTCTCAGCTTGCCAATTATATTAAAGAGCAAGTACTTAGGTCTTACTAACTTGCCTGGAAATATGCAATTCTTAAAGTGCAAGCTAGTCGAGCACGGTCGCAGAAACTCAAATTTTGTATGGAAAGGGACACGATCAATAAGCAAAAATAAGGATCTGTTCATATATGTATAACTACCATAGCCTCATTCAAGACAGTTCCAAATGTAACTCCTGATTCAAAAGGTGAAATTAAGTATACAAGGCAATATTATCTTGTTAAATTATGATAATACCTTAAATATTATCTTATATGCCTTTATTTTCAAATGAGCTTAAAACTGCAAGTCGTGTATCACTTCCTATAATCGTAACGATTTGCATGATGTAATAATTGGGACAATAATCTTTCTGATACGGAATAGTTCGTTTTATCGTTCTCACGTAATGTATATCAATATTTGTTTTATCTTTATTTCAATATGTGACAAATTCCGTACATGTTAATTTTAGAGTAGTAATTTAAACAACCAATAGCCTTATTGCTATTATAATAAATATATATTTTCTAATCCAGATTTAATCGTAATGGAATAACATCTCCAACGACGTTGTTGCTTTTGAGCTTTACAATGTACCTCTATAAACGCTCTTGGGACAAAAACTATTCACAAACTATATGTCCCTTGGTACTTTTAGTTATCCGTATAGGCATTAACCTAATGATAATGATCTACAAAATTACTAGAAACTAACCTTAATACAATCTCGTGATTTTGAGAGCCAAACATTCAGCAGTGAACCGTAACGAAGGCGACAAAGCCTCATTCGAGTAATTAATGCTTTTTCATAAATTGGTTTTTCTTAGCTACGATCATTATTCCTTATATTATAAAATTGATATGCATTATTTTTATTTTCCTATTGTTGCGCTGAAAGGTATAGGTACATACTGTAAAAATATTAAGCAACGTGCTCCAGTTCTCATAGATTACCGTAATAGCAAACTATTAAAGAGGAAATTGTTTTTAATAACGTGAACGGCTTTGTTTACGACATTTTATAGGAATTTTTGCTGTGCAAAAATACACATATTGTGTAATTTCTCCTAATTAGTAACCATTTATTTCAGAGTAACACCTGGAATGCCCGACTTACGCACATGCCTTCTCAACCAGAAACTGCAAATGCTAAATTGCTGCCTCGAACGAAAAATCACTAGGGAAACTGTCAAGTATTCTTCAGCGGAAAATTCGGAAGATTCCGATGATGAGTTTTTCGATGCTACAGATGACGTGGAAGAAGATAAGAGAAAATACTCTTTGTGGGATAAACCTGCTGGTAGACTGAGTAAATTTGGTGATATGAAATTGTTGAATAGTGGCGATCCTTTGTACATTCCTTTCACCCAAGATCCTGTCTTGAAGACTGAGGATCAGTTGGAGGAAGATACTGGTAAGTGAATAATAGTGTCATAAATTTTTCAGGACCAGTAAAACTGTCCTTACTGAATACACCAACTTTATGAAGTTCACTTTATCGCTTTTAGTTAGCTTTATACATTTCTCTTATTTACCCTGACTTACTCTCTTCTTCCTACGGGATTTCATCGGTATCAGGCTCCCCACACCAATCCAATTTCGTAACAATACTAAAATGTTGTTAAACTTGATAGTATTTACATATATGAGCTTCAAATTTAATCAACAACTATGCATGTTCTTGGCACATACACGTTAACAAAGTGACCTAATCGAACAACCATTTAAATGGACCGCACTAGCTTGCTAATTGGGAAACTAGTTGCAAAGGAAGTTTGAGAATTTAACAATCTTGTCTCGTTGAAAGCGCAAACTTGCGAATATTAAGTTAACAGAGTTTAAAATAGTTTATGACGTGCATTTCATTGGCGTAAAGCAAGTGCTAAACTTAGTTCTAAAGCTTAGAATAAATGAATATTCAAACACAAACACTTAAATAATGCTGCTATTTCTTTCAGATATTCTTTTAAAGTTGGGCACGAATCAAGAAGCTTCCGAGTTGAGAGCAAGAATAATGAGCGCGAGCCTCTTATCAGATATGGAATCGTTTAAGGCCGCTAATCCCGGTTCCCTAGTTGAGGACTTTATCAGATGGTAAAATTAATTTTAAATTTTTATTTGATTCAAATCTTCAAATGAATAATAACTACAAATAAAAGGCTCCATTTTGTCTAGGTATTCTCCTAGAGATTGGATCGAAAGTGAGGAATTGGATGAACATGGACAAAAAAAGGGCACACTGAGTCCTAGAATGCAACTTGAAGATAATATTTGGGTAGAAATGTGGGAAAATGCCAGGCCAGTACCGGCAAATAGACAAAAACGTTTGTTTGATGATACTAGGGAAGCTGAAAAAGTTCTACAATTTTTAGGTGAGCCTAAAAATGTCTATGTATTTCAAAGCAAATTCACTTATGTTTTTTTCTCTAGATTTTAGAACCATGAGCCAAATATCGGAACTCCTAGTACCAATACTATCCCACGCCGCCATCTGTCGTCTAGTAGACGAAATCGAAAACTTGTCTTCAGCCATACCCGATGCAGAAAGTCGCGTTTTAAGTCTACTTAAACATGGTGAAAGAATATCGCGCGATACCAAGTTCCAGCCGAAGAGATTTGAAGTGTTTACGCAAGAGGTCATTGCATTGGAGCTGAATATATCGCAGATAAATTCGTTGCAGTATAAATTGAATCCACAAGGAGTTGACGATGAAGATGTTAATAGGAGTATTGGTAAGTGTTGATTTCGTAACTTTAGCATACAGCTTATGCATCAACTATATAATTTGATTATTGGTTAAATTAGTAGAGATCTGACACACAAATCATCTTTTCTTATGAATAATAATTTGGATAATATACCATTCCATATAGCCCTGAACTCAGGTGCAGGAAAACTTTCCTAATTAGGTTGTTGAGACCAACGTAATCGTGAATAATTTTAGAGTGGGTTTGGTAAATTGGCGAACTTTTCAAGTAGCTACCGCAATTTGAAGTTGTTTTTTCTTGTTTCATAAATCAGAATCATTGATGAAATATACAATATACAGGGTGTCACATCGGGAATCAAATCGATCTATACATAGGTATATGTAAAAATTTCAAGTACACTTTGTTTCACAAGGGCTTATACTTTTGACATAATTTGCCTTCCTTTTTCAACAAATAGAAATTGACAAAAACAAATCAATGACCTCAAAAGAGTTCTTCGGTTCTTAAACCAGAAGTGATTCATTTTAATTTGTCAAAAAAATTGAATGTCATTTGAATTAATCTACGAAAACCCTTTTTGTTTTCAAGTTATGACGTCTTCGATGTCAAAAGTCTGAATCATCGTGAAACGAACTTTACCTATTCGGAAAAAAATTAAAAATTTTACCATACTGACAAAGAATGAACTAATGAACAATATCGGCTAAAATACACACACCGTCAAAATTAGGGGAACGGACAAAAGTTTGACATCAATTTTCTCTTAAATCCTCCGCTCGATTAATTTTTCACAGATTGTAGCTTGATTTTTCTGATGGATTTATTTCCATGATCACTCTATCCAATCAAGAACTTTTGAACTGGGGAAAACTGATATTTTAAAAATGTCTATACATCTTACTGATGATACACCTGTAGTATATAGACCTTACCGTCTTTCCCTGAATGAACGAAAAGTTGTGAGACAAACTGTGGAGGATTTATTGCATAGTAAAATAATTCGTGAATCAGACTCTCCTTACTCGAGTCCTATATTGTTGGTGAAGAAAATGAATGGCCAGCAGCGTATGTGTGTTGACTTTAGGGCACTCAACGCTAGAAATGTTGAAGACCGATTTCCACTTCCACAAACAGATGTTTTTTGGAAAGTTTAAAGAAGTGTCAATATTTCACATGCTTAGATCTGGCAAGTGGTTATCAGTAGATTGAAATGGAAGAGTCATACATCTCAAAGACAGCTTTTATTACGCCAGATAGCCATTACGAATACCTAAGGGTCCCACTTGGCTTATGTAATGCACCTGCAATATTTCAGCGAACTATAAATAGAGTTTTAGGCAATTTGAGGTATGGAAAGGCCAATGCATGCCTGGATGATATTTTTTTTCCAAGCAAGGATTTTGATACAGGATTGTCAAGTCTAAGAGAGGTGTTTCGAGCATTAGCTGCTCATAGTCAAAATTTAATTTTTTCAAAGAAAGGTTCGAATATTTAGGTCATGATATTTCTAAAGAGGGAGTGCAGACAGGAAAAAGAACAACCGAAGCTACTTTGCTACAGTGCTCTAACCTCTCCGACCAAAAAAAAAAAAAAAAAAATGGGAGAAGAAGAAGTATGGGAAGACTTCTGACGTATTACCGTTATTAAATGATTCGTCTTTATCTCATATACAGGGATGAAAAAAAAGTCATTAATTCTCAGAGTTTTTTGAGACTCTCTGTGGAGTGAACCACTGGAAATTATTTGTTCAAGTAAAATCACGAATTTTCCACCTTGACATCAACTCAAAAAAAATCAAGTTGGAGTTTTTTCTTTTCATTTGTAGAGTTGGGAACCAATTGCAAAATAAATCACAATTAACAATTACCCAACGAACAATAACGATTCAAACAACCAGAAAAAATGAATCTTTCAATAACGCGTGTGGCCTCCACGCACCCTTATGACAGCAGTCATTCGTCTCCTCATGCTTCTGATGACATCATCAATCATCTCTTGGGGCAGATTTTCTCAGATCTCAACCAGAGCATCTGCTGTTCGCGATTTTGAACTGCAGGAATTCTGGACCTTAAGGCAAAGCGCATATTGGAGACACGTGCGACGCAACTCATGCAGGGCAGCACCAACGACAAGGATAAAGCATAAATTAGAGAACTCCTAAACCTGGTTAACATATAACCAGAATGAATAGATGGCGCGGATGGCGAATGACAAATAACGGATTGCCAGCTGATCAACAGGTAAGTTACCTGTCAGTCACCAGACAGATTACGGAGGTTGCAGAACCGGCTATTTATATCTACTTTGATTTACTGGACATTTTCTCTGATATATCCACGGATATTCATGGATTTCCAAAGATCTCTACGGATCTTTATGACATGAGATCCCCATCCCGTAGGACAGAAGATTTGCACAGTAACTACCCCCTCGGATTCTGCTGAACAAAAAATGTGGAGACTTTAGACTTGAGTTTAGAGCTCTACAAGTCTATAGTGTTGTGTCTTTAAAATAAAAAGTTTCAAGTTATGAATTTTATAAGACACTTTTCTGAGTCTTTCAAGATCATTGGAATCTTGGGAGTTTCATGTCAAGAGCCTTAAAATCCTCGAAATCAAGCCTTGAGACATTTTTAGGCCTTCGAAATCTTTGGAAATATCAGAAAACTCAAATGACTTTAAATGAAGAGCCTTGTTTGAAGTCTATTGATTCCTGACAAGAATCTCCATATAGGCTCAATTTACATCTAGAATTCTATTAGAATAGCAATCTTTATATTACAATCAAAACTAAAATTTTGAATAATGAGACTTTAGGTTTTTTTGTTTGTGTCTCACTAACTTGAACTTAGCTGTAATATGTCAGATTATAGCAGATAAACCATATAAAGCGCTCACAAACGAACGCCCCAAAGCAGGAAGTGCTGCCCCGAACAACACAAACAAACAAACCTTTTGTAGATTGCAATATTTTCAATGTGAGGGAGATCTGCACCCTCGATGAGCTAGAGATCGGGAATATGGCGATCTCCGGCTAAACCTGAGAAGCGAGTAAGCGACAATAAAATATTGACAGGGCAGGTCCGAAAAATAAACAAATGGGCATAGGCGGCAATGAAAGACACAGACATCTGACAGGCACAACAGGGCTAAGCGACAAATTGAAGAAAGCGAAAATCGAAACATACGAACGAGGATAGACAAAGCAAAATACATAAAGCAAAAGCAGTTCCAGAGAGATAGAGAGCAGCCTCAAGAAAAGGGAACGCAAGAACAAAATTGCAAAATGCGATAATATCAATATAATAATTATATATTCATATAGACAAGGAAAATGAAAGGAGAAATAAATTAAAAAAAGGGCACTCCTATTTTCGCTAATTTGACCATAGTTGGCGATGGGTTGTAGGGGTTTCTCGTTACTGACACAGAGTTCCACTGGCTCTATTTAGTGGGTTCGCACAGCGATTTGGGTATCCGACGCTGGAGCTGAAAGGCAGATAACGAAATCGATTTTCTGATCGAATGTTGTACAGTCGTGAAAACGGGCTAGTGCATTCTAGTTTGGTGCACGATAGCTGGAAGAGAATCGAAAGCAATTAAAGTATAAAATATTCTGTTGGCGTGTCATCATTTTACTTTCTCGATGTAACAATGCCGAATCCAGTGGGTGCGTCGAGCGCAATCAAATACTTAGTGAGTAAAGTTGCAAGCTATCAAACGCGCCGTGGGAGTATCCACAGCTCGTCGACTTGCCACTTTGCAAACTTGCCAAACCGATGACTCGCCAAGTCCCGCGTCGTGGAAAGCCGGCTTCAATTTGAGTTAGCTATGATTAATAAACAGAGACCATGAACAACAAGATATCCATAAAGAGACCAATTTCAATAACGTTAGAACCAAAAACGAAACTGATCACGTCGTAATTGCAAGGCATGGAAGCAACTTCCTGTATGTAAGAAGCTGTCGAGGGGCAGGCGCGGACTCGGATCATTTCTTGTTAGGGCAAAGCTGAGAATCAGAATGTCAATCTCAAAATATGTACAATCCAAACAAGATCAACAGCAAAATTGTAGAATAAAATTAGAAGGAGTTTCCAGGCGGAAATAGAGCACTGAAGCCAAGAAATTACAAACACAGATGACAAAAACACGAGCAGTCATAGGGGCAGCAGCAAAAGTGACTGTGAAAGTAAAGCCAAAAAACAAAAATAGATACCACTGGTATGATCGCAACGTGAGAGGGTGTTTAGGGAGGGGAATAATGCAAGACTAGTGATGATGTAGGATCCTACCGAAGACAATAACAGTAAGCTCATACAAATAAGAAGAAAGGCTATTAAACTACTAGGAAGGAAAAAAGATAATAACAAGATCAGGAGTTGCAGAAGCTGGGAGTCGATGGAAGGAACAATACGAGGACATTCTATAAAAGACAATAAGAACAAGAAAAAATGGCTCCGGACTCAGAACCAATAATATCATCGAGGACGACAACGAAGACCTAGTAACCAGGCAAGAGCAAATGTTGCAAACATGGAAAGAGTACTTTAACCAACTACTTAACCAGAGTTATACAAACAACGAAGAACCGGCCAGCTTGCAAACTGCGCAAATGCTAGAAGAATACTCCTCTCGAAAGGAAATTTAGAACGCTATGAAAAAGTTGAAAAACAATAAGTCTCCGGGTAAAGACACGATAACCATCGAATTCTTGAAACATAGCCACATCCCAACTGCACGAACTCATAAGAACTATCTGGAAAAGCAAGAAGATCCCAAAAGGCTGGAAAGAAAGCATAATAATCCACTTACATCAAAAAAGGAACAGAATGATATGGAAAAATTATAGAGGAATATCCCTCATAAACATTTATCATACAAAGTTCTATCAAATATAATCCCATCAAGAATAACCTTATTCACAGATGAGATAATAGGAGACTATCAGTGCGGCTTTCGGACAAACGAATCAACAATCGACCATCCACAATTAGACAGCTACTTTAAAAAAGCTGGAAATTCAATAGGCAGATACGCCAACTGTTTATAGATTTTCAAGAGTTAAGATCTGGGAGACAATCGCAGAATTCGGGATATCTCATAAGATTATAAGACTAACAAGAGTTTGTGTGTTCCAGATGCAGAGTGAAAGTTGGGAGTGATGTGTCGGACGGATTCAGGGTAAATACGGGATTAGATCAGGGTGACCCGCTGTCCCCGACTCTTTTTAATGTTGCCTTGAAGAAGGTCGTAAGGGACTCCAAACTCGAAACAGAGCTTTTCTAAACGAATGGTTCGCAACTTACACTTGCTTATGCGGACGATATGGAAGTGGTGGAAACGAGCGTGATAAAATAAATAGCAAGAGAAACGTTTGTTCAACTGGAGCACGAAACCCAGACTGAGAGCAGGATAACATTGCTGCGGATCTGAGAAAACTGGTCATCGAAAATGACACGGGGATTATGGACAAGAACTTCGGATGTGCCAAAGCTATAATACTTAATACATGTTTAATTTAGGGAGAAAAACACTAAAGTATAACTAGATTTTTCAAAAAACATTATTACTTCAGTAAATGTTGGGTCGCTTTTCTTATTGACTCTGGATTTAAATTTGTAAATCCATTCTTCGATCGCTGCATGCAATCATTTATGACTGAGAGTGATATACCTACACTCGATCTTTAATTGTACCCCAAATGAAAAACTCGAGCACTGCAAGATCTGAGGAGCGGGGTGGCCAAAGGAACAGACCATTGTTGGCTATCCATCAAACATCAAACACATTTGGTAAAAAATTATTGATGAGAAAAACTAAGGAAAAACTCCATGTGGAGTGGCGAATTATCTAAAAATTGAATCAGACTTGTTGTGAGGCTATCAAAAATAGGAGAGTTCCCATCCATGATAAACTCTTTCCTTTCCAGAAATTATCTGATCTTTTGCGCATAACAACTAAGCTTTGTTCCAACCCAACAGGGAACCGTACATTTCACCATCAGGATTCTGCGCGAAACGTAAAATTTGTGCGTAGAATCCAAAATTCGTTTGTTTCTAGGTTCCGAAATTGTTCTTGGGCAGGTTTTTCTGGCGGGTTGGAACAGTCGGAACAGACCATATTTCTTCTGAGAATTATATAAACGAACTATAATAACTCCTCACCTCACTTTTTTCTTTCGTAATTATGATGGGTTTAATATTTTAAATAAATAAACTCATTCAATTAAAAACCAAACAACAGTTGGCCGTAATGGATGTGTTTGTTTTTCGGGAAACATTAATTTAAATTTAATGAATATTCCATCCCGTTTTTATTTTTATTTTATGTTTTCACGACTCTTCGTTAGCAGGCCTTTAAACCAAAAAAAAAAAAAAAATGAGTGGGTTGCCAGCATTTTCATAATTTGTGTAATTTTTATCCGACGAACTCTGCTTGTTTTCTCTGACGGCTCTAGACGCTTTTATCGATTCTCAATTATCAGTGTCATCCATACTGACCAATATGTCTGGACCGCGCACAGAAATAATTTTTACATAATCATTTGTATAGGCCATTAGAGTCAAAAAAAGGTCCTTGATAGGTTTCATTGCACGAGAGGGTCCTTTTTTTTGGCATTGTTATCTTTTCGGCTTTAGCATTTCAAAGCCTGTAAAATTTGGATTGCAAATAGATATTACATTTGAATTTTAAATTTTGTTATATCCGAAAAAACCTATCGCTGAATTTCAAATTTGTTTGCCTAATTTTCTAAAATCCTTTCGAGTGCTGATTTTCACAATTCCGTATTTTCCTTAATGATGAAAGCGCACTCTACCTAAAATCCCGGAAAACTAATTAACTTTATTTGTCTATCGCGGACCCGTAGTTCATTTCAAACGTCACTTCTAGTACACGCAAAAAATTAATTAAAGCAGTTGCTTCCGACTTTCTGGCAAAGAAAAGACAATAATAACGGCCGAGGCATAACTGAAAAAGTGCATTTAATTAAACGGGCGCTTTCCGTGCGCCCCAAAAACGTAGAAATAAAGGTCTCGACGTGACAGTTATTTCTATAGACGCTTTAGCGTGATTCGTATTTTAATGGCGTCTTTGTAGATATATTTGATGCAACTGTCTTTGAGGGTAAATTTCAACTAAAATATATATTTCTGCTGGAAAAAAACCCAAGAGAGCCAGAGTTGTTAAATATGAGATCACTTGAGTGTAGTTTGGAGTAAACGATTCAATGAAACGAAGATACATATGAAATATTAAGTTGGCAACATGGCAACACTGGATGTGTACGTTTTTTTCGGCTATGTCAGGTTTGTCATGTAGTATGAGTATCTTCTTGGTTGTTATACCTATAGGTACAGGCCACAGGATGTCTGGAATAACTTGAAGTTACTACATAGGGATTTTAGAAACCAGTGAAGATACAGGGTGGACAAAATGGGGAAAAAGTTGCGCAATCAAGTGCCTACAAATAATCTGCCATCAACTTCTTTGAACTCGGAATAGCAACAGATATACAAGGCAAAAGAGAAAAAAGTACGTTTGGTCATGTTTGTGTATATGCCCTGTATATCCGTTGCTATTCCGATTTCAAAGAAGTTGATAACAGATTATTTGTAGGCACTTGATTGCCCAAGTTTTTCCCCATTTGATCCGCCCTGTATCTTCAATGGTTTCCAAAATTCCCATGTACCTACTTCAAGTTTTTCCGGACACCCTGTATGATAAAAAAAAAAATCTACGAGCGTGCGCGGAACCCCACTTTTCCTTACGCATTTTAGGTCATATAAGTACCTATTAAGTTAAAATACTTTTCCGAATTACTTTTCCACACCTCTCGAAAGTAGCGGGGGCGTTACACAGTCCAAAAGGCATTACCTTGAATTGGTGAAGACCACTTCCAGTGGAGAAGGCTGTTGTCTCTTTGTGTTTTTCGTCAATGTACACCTGCCAGTATCCGCTTTTCAGATACAAAGTAGAAAACCAATTTGAGTCTGCCAATGTCGTAAGGGTATCTTCAATTCTGGTTAATGGGTAGCTGTCTTTCTCAGTGACATCGTTAAGCTTTCTATAATCGACGCAAAGTCCGGTAGATCTATCTGTGGGAACAGAGAGCACTAATAAACACTATCGAAGTAATCCAGTTTAAATTCACATAAGTATATTTTCCATAAGATACATAAAGAGTACATAAATACATAAGAGCTTTTAATCAAAACGTTGCCTTGCACCGCATGGCCTTTTTCTGCCAATCTCGCGCAAAAACTCAACTTAACCTAAAAGTCAGTAAAGTTAGAAACGTCAAAACTTCAAAACAATGTTGCCACACATAGGACACCAAAACTAAAACCCATTGCCAACTGTTGCATGGTTGCCAATAGTATGAAATATAAAACATAAATGGGACATAACACATTAATAGTCCTACAGCTCGGCCTTCCTGACAATTGGCCGTCCTCGGAAAAACAAAATGAAAATACTGTATTCCAAAATATGACATCAAATACATAACTAATTACCATCTTAAATAAGTGAACATAGGACAATCATAAGTCAAAAAAACTATCATCAGCATAAGGGATTATAATCACAAATACACCATATTCATAAATACATCATAATCATAAATACATCTTAAATAATGCAACATAAAATCATAAGTTTCAAGAAATAAGCATAAGGTATCATAATCAGACATAAGAAAAGAAACTCAGAAGTACAAACATAAAACTTAGTGCATGAAAACAAAACACCTAATGATCCTCTTTCATTAATGTTAAAGTTAATTTCTTAACAAAATTTCGGATTTCATTTGATCTGGACCAACGATACCAGAATATGGAATCTGTGTCACTTGGAACCCATTTAATGCCTTCAATTACATATCTGACGTTTTCTAATATTTTTTTTCTGCGATTGACAAGAAATCTCAGCATTTTTGACCGGTTGACAGGTCGCAAAACTCAATGTTCTGGTATTTCAATTATGTTTCAATAGTTGCTAAGGAATCAATGAATAACAATACGGGAAACACTTTTCCGGCCTAGGCCGGGAAAGTGATTCTTGTACTGCTGAATAAAGACAAACATTTAACAGGTATTTAACCGATCGCAGAAAAAATAGTATGTGTATTTCGGTGGAAAAGCACATTCTCGGCCTTCGGTGTTTGCCGGCCTCGGCTACGCCTCGCCCGTCAACTTACACCGTCGGCCGAGAATGTGTCACTTTTCCACCTAAATACACAATATACTATTTCATTACATAGGGGCCCTTAAATTTAGGAATAAGTTTCTTGTTGATGCCAATGATGCCAGGGGTACAATCAACATTTCGAATAACCACAAAGTCATTGACATTATATTTTCTGGGCACTTTAGGAGACTTATTATAGTATCGAAAAATATAAATGTTTTATCAATAATCCACAGAAGAAAGAAATCGTTTGTCGAATGACAGATGCCCACTATCATCATGGAAATGCATCACTACTTGTCTTCGTGCTGCCTTGGAAACAACCCATCATTCTTGTAGAGTCGCTCGTTAACTAGACAAAAGTCATTATGTATGCTCTTCTCTTCGATGTCAGTTGGATCTCTTTTGAGTATTTAGATACTTGCACCTTTCGTCAACTAGCTGGACATTCAAAACCCAATCTTCATGATTCGTGTTCACAAGATTATTTGATAATGTCGGCGAGTTTTCGAGAATACCTTCTACTGGATTTCGGCTCATTGCGTCTGGGTGCTGCATTCTTTGACCTGGGCGATATCAACTTCAAATGTATGTCTGAATGAGTATCCAGGAATACATCCATCAACTGCCAATTCTTGGAACTAAATCTTTTTTAGTCAATGTCGTTCTAATAAGGGCATTGCAGTCGGTAACTAAATTAAACTGTATACCTATTAGGTAAACTCTAAATGCCTTTAGTGTAAAAACAACAGCCATCGTTTCTAGCTCGTATGAATGATAGCGTTTTTCTTCTTTTGTAGTCTGCTTAGAGTAATACATAACTGGTTTAACTCGTCCGTCTTGCTGTTTTTGCAAAACTATGTCACCGACGTCTAACTTTGATGCATCCCTATGGACTTCAGTTACCAACTCAGAATCATAAGTTGCTAACAGTGGTCGAGTGACCAACTTTTCTTTGAGGGCTTCGAGTTCTGCACGCTGTTCATCTCTCTTCTCAAAATTAGCGTCTTTTTGTGTGAGCACTGTCAACGGTCTTGCGATCGTAGCGAAACCATGTACATACTTCCGAAAGTAACTAGCCAATCCCAAGAACTGTTTTACACCACGAGCGTCTGTGGGCATTGGAAACTTGCTTACCGCTTCCGTCTTCTTAAGGCCTGGCTATACTCCTCTCTGCTGACTTCGTGACCCAAGTATTCCACCTTTTCCACAAAAAACTGGCATTTGGATAACCTCAGGGTGAGATTGGCTTTCCTAAAAGATTCGAGAACTTCTCTCAGATTGAAAACGCCAACGTCAGAATCAATTGCATCGTCCATGTAGGATAAAGCTTTGCCATAGCGAAGAGAACCCAACACTTTATTAATAGTTCCCTGGAAAACCGCAGGAGCATTACAAAGACCAAAAGGAACCCTCAAATATTCATAGTGCTCATCTGGTGTTAGAAAGGCCGTTTTTGGAATAGAAGCTTCTTCCATTTGTATTTGATGGTATCCACTAGCAAAGTCTAGGCTAGTGAAATATTGGCGAGTTTTCAATTTTTCAAGAAAGTCATCAATTCGAGGCAAATGAAATCTGTCTTTGACTGTTACCCTGTTTAATGCACACATGCGCGTTTCGCCGTTTTCCTTTTTGACTGACAGGATTGGACTAGCGTAAGGCGACTCCGATTCTCGAATTATTTCATTCTCAAGCAAGTCCTGCACGATACTGCTTACATACAACTTTTCGTTCGTCATAGGAAAGTCGATAAGGACGATAGACTACATGGATGGACATGCGTAGTACATCTGTTCTACCTAACTGATTTGTGTTTACAGAAACACAGTCATTAAATTCATTTACCAGGCTTAACAACTGGTGACTTTGTAAACTAGATAAATTTTTGTTGATATTCAAATCATTAATACTAAATTTATTTTCACTTTGTTTCTGGGTAGAAAGCACTCCTAGTTTCGGACCCTTTTCTTCGAAACAAGTAATACATCTAGCCAAAATACTGTTTTCACTCACCTCTAACTCTTGGTGTAATATATTGGTTACAGTAACGCAACCACCTTCTGCATTCGTGATACACTCGTCCAGGAAATTTTCATTGCCAGGGCAGGTTCGTAGTCCCCCTTGAATATAGACTTCTCCAGAATAACGTCCACGAGATGTCACCGCAACCAAGGCAAGCGTCCTTGGTGGAATGATAGTACGTTTCGTAGCCCATAGAGGTAGTTTTCGCTGAGGGACGTCCAATGTGTCATCATGAGCGGAAAGGACTCTTACTGTTGTTTCAGTTATCATAATGGTATCCTCATTATTGAGGAAAGTTTGGCACTATTATAGGTACTTCCTGGGCTCCATCCGGTACTACTAGTGCTTCCACTTCAGCTTCTAATTGGTCTACTTTTAGTTTTCTGTCAGCTCTACCAAGAACACGGACTAAAGTGCCTCCATAACCTTCAATGCTTACGTCGTCGGTGTAATTTATTCCCAGTGATTCTGCATCATGCTCTTTAATCAATACGGCAGCACATCCAGAATCTACGTATGATTGTCCAGGCTTTTCGTTCATCCAGCAATCGAAATAATAGGATGTATTAAGCTCTTGTACCTTGGAATAGTCTTGCTAGCTCGGTTGACTCTCTAGCCAAGACTACCTCGGCTTGTTTTCAAGGATTGGGCCATTGCATCAGACTTCTAGGTAGTGCACCCGTCATGATTGTGGTGGTTTGGATGGATATCTTCACATATTTTTCATTGTAATCTGCGAATTTTTCATTATTATTTTCAGCCTTATCGCACATAGTTACTAGAATGATCTTCCTCAGACAAAGAATCCAAGATTAAGCGAATTTCATCGTTGACCTTTCCCAACTGGTCAATACAAAATCGCTGAATAGGTCTTTGTACCATCTGGCACACTTAGAAACCCAATAGAAAGAGAAACATTATCAATACAAATATCAGTCTTAAAAGTTCCCAAAATAGTTGAAGGTGAACCATTGATTCCGGTAAAATGATATTGATTATCTGTGTGATCATATACTGGCACAAATTTTGCCTTATTAAGACTAATAGGACTGCCGGAATCAATTAGCCCAACTAAATTATAATTTGACTTACAATGATCATCTTCCAGAGAAAAATCAAAAGATATATAGGAATTACCAACTGGCATTGGTTGAACAACATGCGTAGCATTAGGATTTTGAGATTGTCCTGAGGATTGTCATTTTCCATATGTCCGATTCCCCTGTTGCCTCTCCGGACAGTCTCGAATTCGATGATTCATTTCCCGGCAAATTAATTGGCGCCCAACGTGGGGCCGCCATTTCTTTTAAAGACTATTTTTATTTATTTTCTTTTGGCTATTTTAAGTCCATAGAATCAAATTTCAAGTTCTATCTTTAAACTTTTTTTATTATTTTTGGAATAACAGGTATTTCGAACCCCTGTGTTTAATAGCCGATTATCCTCATCGTTCTTGTTGATTACTTAACGTATTGATTGCTAGACAGAATGGACTACAAAATGACTATCTCGTACCTTAAAAAGGAAATGCTCATCTATGAAATTATTGTCCGAGGTGTCTCCGTTAGTGATAACAAGACTGTGGACGAATTAAGATCTATATTGCGACCACTTTTAAAATTGTCTGGCGCATGTTCTTCTGCCCCATATTTCCTCAATTTCGATGACGAGAAGGCTCAAATTCGGCAATGAGGCTAATAGTGTTATTCCCACCATATCAGGTGAGGCAAGTCAAAACAATTTCATTTCCACACAGTCACGATAAGTTCATTTGCTTGAGCGGGTGAAACTAATAATTTTGTCAACGGAAGAACGGTCTGAGAGGACTGAACTTCTCATTGACGTTTTAGCTGCTTTGGATCATTTGGAAGCTGTTGTTAAAGCTGATCCTGAACTTAGTCGACAGCTCGATGCTGACGAATTTCATGTATCTTCTCCGGTACATAACTCCACCAACCGATTCACTCCACAAGTACCAATTTTTCCAAATAATTCTAAATTTCCAAATCTAGAGAAGTGGAATCTCAAATTTTCTGTGACCATAAAATGTCCGTCCATAATTTCTTGGAGATAGTGGCTGAATTCAGTTGGTAAATCCCGTCATGTCACAGAAACCAACTTTTTGATTCTGCCATAGACTTATTTTCAGGCAAAGCTCTCAATTGGTATAGAGCAAACCGTGACAGATTCGATAGTTGAAAAACCTTGTGTAAGTTGCTTCGTCGTCACTTCGAACCACCCGATTACCGTCCTAGACTTTTTGGGGAAATTTTGGAGCGAACTCAGGATACCTCGAAAAGCATTGTGGATTATCTCTCCTGCATGCAAGCTTTGTTTAGGCGTTATGATGGATTGATCCCGGAAACACAGTTGGATATTCTATCTCGTAACTTGTCACCCTTTTACACCACCCAGCTTCCAGTGGTTACTTCCCTTGAAGAACTTGAGCAAGAGTGTCTTAAGTTGAAGACTAAAAAGTATCGGGTTGAGCATTACGTTCCACCTTCTAGGAAGCGTCAACAGTTTGTTGAATCCGACTTCGCATTTTTGGCAGTCAATGAACCTTCTTCTAGCACTGATTCTAAGTACCCTGACATACCCTGTTGATGAAATTTCACTACAACAGGATTCTAGTCAAGTAAATTTCAAATGCTGGAATTGTCAAAAAAGTAGTAAATTAAGTCGCAATTGTACAGAACTTCGAAGGACACATTGCTATCGATATGGTAACCCAGGTGTGACAGTCAGAAACTGTAATAAGTGTTCGGGAAACGAGCCTCGGAGGAATCGTTAGGTCGTGCTATATCCTCCAATGCTTTTAGTATAACGACCAATGCTTCAGTCTTTCCCAATAAAATTCTTCTAGACTACATTATTTCGCATGCTCATGGAGACCAACGTCCTGACCTTGAAGTTCAAATTATGGGATTTTCTTTGCTTGGATTTTTAGACTCTGGTGCTAGTAGAACTCTTGTCGGATTACCTGGTTACGAAGTTCTTTTAAGTCTTGGGTTCAAACTCATTAAGCAACATAATCCGTGTACTGTAGCTAATGGCTAAGTATGTGATACTATTGGTTAAATTCAGGCTCCCATAACTTTGATTGACAAAACAAAAATCCTTGATGTTTTAGTACTTCCTGAGCTTTCCCACAAGCTGATATTGGGTATAGATTTTTGGAAACCGATGGAAATCGGGATATGGGTCAGAATGTTTGTCATTTTTCCGGAGCCCAGGAACTGGCAGAAGTTTGCAACGTTCAAGTTATCGAACACTTGAATCCTTCAGAGCGACAAGCTTTAAGCGCCTTGGTCAAAGACAAGATTTCACAAATAGATTCTGGCTTGGGATACTGTAAAGTCGCCGAACATGATATCATTCTTGAACCTGGTGCAAGACCAATCAAACAAAGGTATAGTATTTGTAATACCCATTTAGAATAACCTCATCCTTATTTATCAATCACGAATCAGATCAGATGAAACAAAAAATTACCAACAAAAACGAACGTCGATTGCTAATACGTCAATTTCATGTACAAATAGGAAATTCCTAACCAAAATTTATTTGTGTGTCAAGAAGCGACATACGTTTTGTCACTAGAATGACTGGTACTTCTAAATAGGTATTAAAAAGACTATACTACACCGTTTCCCTATATTAATAACAAATTATAGATGATGAAGTCGAGGAAATGTTGCCACTTGGTGTCATTGAGCCCTTGGTCAAGCCGTGTGTGCTTAGTTAGGAAAAAGGATGGGAAATTTAGATTCTGTATTGATTTTCGTAAACTCAATCTTCAAACGAAAAAAGATGCCTATCAAATTCCCTACATATCTTCTATTTTGAACAATTTACGTAACACTCGATACATCAGCTCGATTTATATTAAATCAGCTTTCTGGCAAGTCCCTTTAGCCGAAAATTCTCGTGAGTATACAGCTTTAATTGTCCTTGGAAGAGGTTTGTTCCAGTTTAGGAGGATGCCTTTTGGTTTATCTAACGCCCCTGCAACCTGGCAACGTATAGTTGACACTATTTTAGGCCCTGAATTCGAGCCAAATGTTATGGTATATCTGGATGATATCGTGATCCTTTCCAACTCCTTTTCGGATCATCTTAAACTCTTAGGGATTGTCTTTGATAGACTCCGCGAGGCTGGTCTCGTCGTCTCCATTGAGAAATGTAATTTTTTGTTAACCAGAGTTGAAATATTTGGGTTATTTGGTTGATAGTAAGGGTCTTCGTCCTGATCCAGAAAAAGTAGCGGTCATTGTCAATCTTCCTCCGCCTCAAAATATTAATGAAGTCCGTCGTCTTATAGGAACCGCCTCCTGGTATCGTCGATTTGTTCCTGATTTTTCCTCTTTATTGTCGCCTATTTTAAATCTTACCAAAAATTGCGCACGACAATATAATCAGAGAAAAATGACAACAGCTGACGACTAAAAAGTTTGTATAATTTTGAGATTATCAATGAAGAAACGAACATTTGAAACAAAGGGGGGTGAACCAAATGGTCTACTGTAGAAGCTTGCTCAATGTCATCGAAATAGCACTCAAAGAATAAATGAATTGTGAGGACACGGGCTCTTATTCACTTTGAGCTTTGCTGATGATTAGGTCGTCCTAGACCAAGATCCACTAAACCTAGAATTTAGAGTAGAAGAATATATGTTTAGCAGTCAGTTTCAATTAAACGAAGTATCTGCTGGTCAGCTCAGAAGCAGAGTTTGAAGTGTATAAATAGATTATGAGATCGTGGTCAAGAACGTGGAAAATTCTAAATACACAATTGGAATGAACGGTTAGTGCGTTGTAACAACGGATAGAATCCAGCCTTTACAACACGTTTCGGTTTGTTTATATTTAAAAGAATGCCATTCGGGCTGAAGAACGCTCCGGCCGTATTTCAAAGGCTATTAGATAAAGTGCGGGAATATCCAGAAAACAGAGAACAACTAATGAAGAAATCAGAAGATGAAAAAATTACAAGAATGAATTTCGGTACAGTGGAAGAGAAGTTGTTGACAAAGATATTGGGATTATGTTATCATAGGGATGATAGCATCAAGGCAACCAACAGAAAAGCTACGAGCATTGAATACCCATTATCAAATATTATTTACCGCAAGTCGGAAATAAGCAATAAAAGACAGTGTATTTGTCAGTACCTCAGTCAAAAGAGGAACACAAACAAAATTATTTATTGAAAAGTTATGCCAACATTACGAATACACTATACAATTTTTGTTTCATCCTTATTATTTTCGTTAACGAGTTTCAACGATTAAAACCCGATCCTACATAAAGCCCTTTATTAAGAAAATCAGACATTTGAAAATGGCTTAAATTCATTCAAATCATCGTGTATCAAACTGATGAACCAGAAACGTCAATTTGTTGTTTAAACTAGCTACTATGTTGTCCTAACAACGAAAACATATAAGCTCTATTGTATTTGCCCTACTCATCTACCAAACTATAATTAAATTGCACTGTATGTTTCTAGTCGCTGCAATCGTAATTTTGTTTTCAGGTGACCTGGCCCATGGCAAACCTATCAAAATAGAGAACAAAGAGCAATCCTTAATTGGATCGAGGATTGTCTCTATGTTTACCGAATCCCAGCGGCTGCACAGCAGCAGCGTCTCGCCTAATGACCATCAGGATTTACCTAAAAGTCCCGACGTAATTTTTCCGGTTGCGGTCCAGAAGGAGTTCGTATTGAGGGCGAACTGCGTTAGGCCTAGTTTATATTCCGCTAAGTCGCCTCAGTTCTTACGGGCCGTCTTGGGAAAGGCGGAATTTAGATTAGTGGGAGCTTTTTCGGAGGATACGGCTTTCTTTTAGACTTAGATAAGCTTAATAAATGATTCGGCTCGTTTAAGTTTAACCATTAGCGAGCAAAGAAGCAAGAGTTTTTCTACAAGACCGATAATGTGTTGTAATAAAGGTAAAAACTTTCAAATCTATTTTTGTTTTCGACTTGATCCAAATGGAACTTTGGGAGGGCTGAATGAATATATTATTGGAAAATAGATAGGAACGTTATTCATTATAATAGTAGAGTTTTACTGCCGTTATGTCCATTGCTATCACTATTTAATGGGATTATAAAAGTTGGGGCTTGAAGCAAAATAGCTGTTTTCATCGAAATTTAACATAAATAGGAACTTCTCATCATCCTGCTTTGTATTGTATAACTTCTTTTTATCAAGTTGGTGTTGGGTTCAATTACGCTAGTTAAGTTTAATTTTTTTTATCCACAATCATCAAATAATGGCAGTTTTATCCACTCATATGAAGCGTCTAAAGTGATACTTTATCCACTAGTGGAATAAAATAACTTTATTCCACTAGTGGAATAATGAAATCAAGAAATACGAAATTTTTATTTTATTTATTGATATTAACATTAACATTTATATTAATAGATACTCCGTTGTTCGATTTGTCTCCTATAACAGGAACAGGAATATAAGGTGTCTCCTCTTGTAAGGGGCATTTTCCCCTTGAATTTTGTTTGCAATACTAAGCTTATTGGAAATGGAATCCTCGATATAACTTTCAGCAACAGAGGAGCTTTTCCATCCGCCATGTATATGTACGTGTGATTGTGGATAAAACATTCGTGTTTTAGTTGCATTTTATTTTGCGTGGGTAAAATGCTTCCTAAAACACTTATACAATAAATAACTATTATTGTTTTTACCAATTTAGCTTCTCTGCACTATCACATTGACATGAATTATTTTCTTCGTTGACTCAGGACCTGTGTTTCTTGAAATATTTTTTGTTTTGAAGATGTGTTTCTTATATTATTGTCGACGTAAAGTGGAAAACAAATATATTTACATAATTTGGAGAAAGACTCTGTGTTTTCTTTTTCCTACATAAAATATTTGCTAACCAGTGGTGTCGCAAGATATTGGAAAATTCTTTAGTTCTAGATATACAAACCATTGGATATTGCCATCCAAGGAGTTCGAAAATACATAGGTAGGAAAGCTACAATAAAATGAAACGTGTTAATTCAAATACTTGTGTGTCACTGTGTCGGTGTGATTTTTCTGATGGTGGGTCGACTTTTCCTAAATGACTACTGGCGCACTTATATCAGGAAATCTCATATAAGTCAGTCCATAAGTTTTGTTACACTCCCCATCTACTTCACATAAATGGCCTCTTATGTGAAGTAGAAAGACATTAATTTTCACACTTCTTAGGTCTATCGTGCTTCCTAGCCTGGTCTCATAGGCGTGGGGAGCTTCTCATTTTTCCGTTGGTGGTAAGGTTCCAAATCAGTAACATAATATTTACCAATAGACTCTTTGGGCATAGACTGATTTTTAATTTCGTAAGTTATGGGTGGATGTAGCATGTACCCGCAGCATGAGATAGGGTGCATCTTGATGAGCTTTTGATCAATTTTTAATGCTGTACATACATGTTGTAATCTTTTTCACTGACAAATTGAACTCCATTGTCGGATGTCACCAAATCTGAAAAATATTTCTTCTATGAGAGTTTTTACGGTTGCTACTGCAGTTACATCTGGCAAAGCAAAGAATTCAACCCATTTGGAAGCCACATCTTCTACGATCAATATCCAACGGTTTCCACGTTCTATCTCAGGCAGAGGTCCGAAGTAGTCGACGGCTATCACTTCGAAGTACCACCTCCACCTACGCCCCCAGGTTACGCTCCTGTTGTGACGTCCCAAGACGAAACGTATAGGGGTTGTGACAATATTCTCACTCTTGCACCATGCAAGTATTGAGTCTATTATTTCCTGAAGGGGTTTCGGATAGTCTGCGTTCTGATTTTTCCCCTAATACAATGGCTTGTCGTCTGCGTAAGCGTACAGGTCGATCTCCCACAGTTGGATTATGGCCAGCAGGTTATCCACCAAGGGAGACCACAGAAGAGGAGAGAGTACTCTTTTTTGCGGGCACCCCTAAGCTCAAATCAAATCAAAAAAAGCTTTATTGTCATAAATTCAAAAAGATCCATTGACAAAGCGACTTATCCTAAACTAAACTACTATTCAGAGGACACACTGTACTGTGGTACTCCATTTAGCAAGTCTCGTGGCTTCCGTAATAAAGGCGCAGGATTGTCTCAGAAAGAAGCTATTATATCCTACGAAAATCCATTGCAAAATATAACGTGTTTTCAACTTTGGACATGACTCAAAAGACTATTGTATCGGGTGATTATTGTATCGGGGTCTGTAGTAATCCAGCTGGCTTCAAGTTGGTAGGTTTGAATTTTTGACATTCTACGCATCCCTTGATTGAATTCTGAAATATATTTCCGCATACCTGGCCAGTAATACCTGGCTCGTAGTCTCGCTACAGTCCGATTAATTCCGTCATGACATGCTGTATCAGAATCATGATACTCTTTTAGTATCAGTGATCGTTTGCTTATGGGAATTACCAACTGGGCTTCCTCTGTATCCCTTTCCGGGGATTATCGTTATAATACCCCTTTTTCCATAAGATAGCCTCTTTCACTCCAACGACTGGGTTCCGAAAAATTTTCGAAATCTTGGGGACTTTATTGATAAAAGCCATTTCAAGGGTTGATGGTCACTTTTAACCAGTACGGAATCGCTTGACTGCCCAAACCACAGCCAATGCCAATGTCATTCAGTGGTTGTGTAGTTCATCTACGCTGAGTTGAGGAGACAGCTAGCGTACTCAATGGGTCTCTCATCATCAGACTCCCCCTGGAGTAAAGCTGCTCCGATTGCATAGTCGCTAGCATTTGTGCGAATAATAAATGGTAGTTTCTCGTCTGCTTGTCTAAGGACTGGGGTAGTAGTCAATGCTTGCTTGAGAAAGCGAAAAGCCTCTTGTTCGGGTTCATTCCAGATCCATTTTGAATGTTTCCGAGTTAGATCTGTTGGGCGTTTAGCAATTTCCGAGAAATTTGGTACAAACTTGCGATACCAGGAACGGGTTTGAATGAAGGTGCGCAGTTCCTTTAGGTTTCTTGGACTGGAAAGATTTTTAATAGCTGAAATCTTCTCAGGATCCGTGAGAATGTCGTCAACTGTTAGAACGTGTCCAAGATACTTGATATTAGTAGCGGCAAAAGTACATTTCTTCCAATTGGCTCTCAGCCTGAACTTTAGGAGCCTCTCAAATCAACAACGTGTTCCTGAAACGATTTAGGTAATACCAGCAGGTCATCCAAAAAAGGCCGCATTTGAATTTATCTATCAGCCTTTGAAATACGGCCGGAGCGGTCTTCAGCCCGAATGGCATTCCTTTAAATCTGAACAAACCGAAAGGTGTGATAAAGGCTGCCTTAGCGCAATCCTCTTCAGGTACTGATATTTACCAATATCCAGATTGCAAATCTATTGTTGACATGTATCTTGTTTGCTTGGTTCCTTGGAGCATATCGTCAATTCGTCGCATAGGGTATTTATCGCTAATCGTTACACTATTAAGGTTTTGGTAATCTACACAAACTCTCATTTTGTCATTGGGCTCCGGTACCATGACAGCAGAAGTGCCCTATGGGCTCTCAGACTTCTCGATTATGTAAAATATCCCGTTTGGTTTTGCTTAGTTGGTAAGGTGGTAAAGAAATTGGAAGAGTTCCCGGCAAGGTTTTTATGTGGAGTATTTCAAAATTGGTAGGTGTACCGCTGAAATTGAAATGCTCTTCTGATAAATTGTTTAACTCATTCTGCTCCTCCAACGACAGCAAAGTACCTTCATCAGTGCGCAGAGAAATGAATGGGTCAACTAAGGGTATACTGGGCTGGAACTCTGTAACGGATAGAAATCGTTATCCCTATCGCTATGGCAATTGCTGTCTTCTTTTCTCTTCTCAAAATCAATAGATACGGGACGTCAATAGGGATAGAGAAAATATCTCTATTCTGTCTTGAAGGACGCAGATGACGGCATCAAAATTATTTGACAGGTTGTCAACAGTATACGTTACGCTGATGATACAGTCACAATACCAGATCGCCTGGAAGCATTACAACGTCTTGTTGATAAAATTGCTTAAATAGGTTTCGGAGGCGAACGACTCGGCCTAAAGATGAAGATAAACAAAACGAGAGTGATGAGGTCTGTTTCCACAGACATAACAAACCAGTCAGAGTGTTTTTGATTGGTCCAAATCGCCAACAACCAGTTTCCTGACTATTGTCAACCAATGAAATTCGCTCTGACTGGTTTGTGACTCCCGTGAAAACAGACCTATGGTGATTAGCAGAACATCAAGTGTGCACTTGAATATCACAGTGAATCGCTGGAAAATCCAGCAAGTAGCAAAGTTTAGATACCTGGGAAGCTTGATAACTAACGATCTAGATGCAGACGTAGAAATATGAGACAGAATTTAGCAAGCCATGGCAAAATTCATAAATATGAGAGCTCTTCTCAGTAACAACACTTTTAACTTGATATTAAGGTACCATCTTGTAAAATACAACTACTGTACGGAGTGGAGACCCGGGCAAAAAAGGCCAGTGACATGAACCGACTGGAATCCTTGGAAACGTGAGTATTCAGAGGAATGCTAAAAATTTTATGGATGAAGCCGAACGAAGAAGTTCTGAAAAGAATAGAAAGAGAGGCAGAGAGTTGTTACAGATAGTGGAGAGAAGGAAAACTGCATACCTGAGATATATCATCAGAAATTCCGAGTTATAATTTCTAAAGCTGCTGATGGAGGCAAGGATCGAGGGAGGAGAGAGGCATCGGGAGGAAGAAATATTCGTGGCTAAAGAACATAAGAGACTGAACAAACCTCGATGCCCATGCACTTTTCAGAGCCACTCAAGATCGAAACGAATATGCCAGAGTTGTCCCGAACATTCATTGGATAAGGTACCTTAAGAAAAAGAAGAGGAAAGAGAGAGACTTTATCCTAGAAGGAAGATATTCCTAGTAGAAAGTTTCTTCTTCTTCGATTATCATTTCTATCTGTCTATGATCTGGTTCCTATAATAACATTACAATTGGCCTATAATGCCCTCTCTCCTTATGGACCCAATCTACCTTTCCTATATAGAACCAATCTATATTTTCTACATAGACCCAATCTACATTTCCTACATAAGCCTTTTCGACATGTCCTACATAGGACTACCGATATCAATCGCAATAGGGCTAAGAGCTTTGGACAACCATGTCTTAGACTTAAGTTTGACTTTTGGTAAATTGCCAGATTTTGGCCTATCATCATTTCAAGTGTCTACCGTGGCATACCAATCCGACCTACAATAAATACTAGGCTAAACTATTAAGGCCCATTAACGGTCCAATCGTACATTTCCACATAATCCAAAGGCTCGGACTTGGACGGCGACAATGTCGCTTGGTCTTGTAAGATCCAGTGTATATTATTTTGTTAATTGAATTTTCTGTTTCTCTTACGATTTACTAACCCCTCCCCCCCCCCCCATTAAGACACAAATGAAAATTATAAAACCTATATTTTACTTCATACATATTTAGAGCACCACCCACACTGGCACACTAGCAAAGTTAACATTAGATACAGTAGATTGTCCCACACTTCTAGAAAACGAATATTCTCCATTTCAATCAATGTATATTAGAATAGATGCACTCACCAATTCTGTCGCCATTATAATCCTTTATCCCTGCATTCAATTACCAAAATAACTGTCGTGCTGCAGAATAAATTAATTAGATCCCAAATGGTATTTTGGATATTTTCAAATGGGGGAATTACGTTGTCTGAATTTCGGTTCATATATTCGCACGGAAAATTAATCCCTATCGACGATATTAAACAAAGTAAAGTGCCTGGCTAATGCAGCGGCATTTAATTGTGTGTTGAAGTTCTATTATTTAGTTCATGAAGTACCTATCAGGTAATGTGCAAACGCCAACTAAATTGAGTAACGATTACGAGCACAATACTGAAATTATTTTCAAATTAACAAAGAAGGTGGTATTCGTAATGGAAGATCTTGAAACACTTTGAATTTCCAGCACAATCAGCTTATCAATCCCTCAACTTAACTCTTGGATTAGTAAAGTGTTCCAAGCCCGACTGGAACGTGAGTTTGGCGCCACTTATTTTATGGGCTTAATAGGAAAACCCTGCGATATTGAGCAGTTTAAGTTGAAGAATTGTTAGGCTAGGAAAGAGAGGTTGAACCTCGCAAACTCGACACAAGTTCTGTTTAATTTTTTTTTCTGGTAGGACAAGGGCTGCTTATTATGGGACTAACTTTTTCCAACAAAATTTCACCCTGGAACATCCGCTTTCATCCCCCTAAAGGTGTTTTTTGTGGTTTTTCCGAAACGTAGCGCTTCTGCTAAGTTTTACAAAAAAATACCTTCTCAGCAAATTAAAGAGGACTAAATTCTCTACAATTTATCCAGCGACAGCATATGTCTATCACCTATCCTTTAGTCGGGGTGGTGCTCTAAAGTTGAATGACCTTGAAAAAAGATGTTTTGGAAATTATTTTTTTCTCGAATCCACCATTGTTTTATATAGATGCCCACTGATGTTGAGATAGATTCCAAGCCAGTGTTGCGTAATCACAAATTGAGTGAAGTGACACCTCGTGCACTGGCCTTACACCGAAAAAACACCGAGATATTCCCCGGAGCCAACCACCACACCACAACCACAAAACAATCAAAGGGTGGGTAGAAGAAAAAAGTGAAGAGTTAAATTTAAATTTTATCCCAAAGGACCCACCAAACAATTGGTAGCACGTTATAGCACGACCAAGCTGAAAGATGCAATCAAAAAAAAAAAATTAATAGGGTGTTCCAAATGGTGTTACTGCCACCGATTCCAAAAGCCTGATGGGCAGAATGGAGCTGAGGTGGAACGCAGTAGTAACTACCCGACATTTGGCATCCATGTTGTGAGGGTGACGTAACACGTCCCACTAGGAATACCAGTCAGGCAGAAATCCCCCGACGCTCACCCTTCAATTCTGTCTGCTGTCCCCAGAGGCACGAGGCCTCCAAAAGCAGCGGTCAATTGACCCAGTGGCACCCAACACCACTTATCCTTTTATATAAGAAAGCAAAATGGTATGCCAGAAAAACTTAATACTAAGACAATTTAAGCAACAATCAGAACTGACTGATCTGGGGTGTACCAGTAGATATTCAAAAAAAAAAAAAAAAAGTTAAATAGTTTAATATAAGTAGGTATATGTTAAAAGTTAAAAAAAGGAAGTTAAAAGGTAAATGAAAGGAAACAGAATAACAGAATATAGATCCAGAACATTAAAAACCCTCAATTAATCCACAACAGGCCTAACCGTCAGTATCACGAGCAAAAACGGCCGCTCACTAAAAGTTGGCTGGTAATCCTAAGACTGAAAAAAAAAAACAATATATGGAATTCCAGAAATGATTAAATTAGAACCTATCCCAGGTACTGCAGCGTACAGTTGTCAACGTCACGAGCAGAGGCAACTGCGCCTTACAAAATATCAGTAGAAAACTTGCGGTTCGTCTCTAAAGATAAAGTAAAAGAAAGTCTAGAACTCATATACATAATCAAATACATAGAATGAGGAAAACAGAAAAAAAAAAAAAACAAAACGCAAGGAAACATGTAAGGAAATTATTAATTTTCAAAAGGGATTGTGAGATACTGAGGGTAATTCTCACGATAACACTTAGTGGACTTTTACCACAACCAAGTTCTCGGTGCAGGAATATTCTATCAACAACTGGCTGAAAATAACTATTCCGTCACGAGCAAGACAGTAACTCACACCCAGCTGATTCGCCCACCCTGCAGGGCGAGAGAAGACAAAAGATAAGAACAAGACGGAGCAAAAAGCAGAAAAAAAAAAATTGTCCATAAAACCAAAAAAAAAAAATATATATATAATAATGTGGGATATCAATTATGGAACTACAGGTTTCAAATTTTTTACGTGCCACACGCCATTACTGCGCCCAGAAGAATCCTCAAGTTCATAGGTGAGATAACCAGCTTTCCTTCTAATTTTGAAAGGACGGATAAATTCTGGAGCCAATTCTGCATTATAATGGTTTGCAGCATCCGACAAAGATTTATTTTTTCGCCAAACTTCTTGTCCAACAACAAACTGATCACCAGGACGTCTTCTTAGATTATAAAAGTGCTGATTTCTCAATCGGACTGATAAAATCCTCTTTTGGCCATTAGAAAACACTTTACGAAGTTTACTCATCCTTTGTTGAACATGGTCATCCAGACTGACTTCGTCTGGCGATAAAATAGTTTCAAAATCTTTGCCAAAGGGACGATGTCCATTCCCAAAATTGACAAAATGAGGCGTATAGCCAGTAACTTCATGTTTTGATGTCCGAATAGCACAAGCTATAGATTGTAAATTTTCGTCATGTAGGAACGAATCATCACGGTTTTTACTACTCGATTTACCCTTTCCCCAGGATCGGTTTTGGGATTGTTATGAGCAGCATAGAAAATTTTGACCTGGTACTTCTCACGCAGAACTTGGAATTCCTTGGATTTCATGGGAGTACCATTGTCACACATAAGAAATTGAGGTGACCCATATGCTAGAAAAACACCCTCCTCAACGTTTCTGGATAAAATGTTGGCATTTGCAGCCCTACAAGGAAAAATAAGAACAAATTTGCTGAAGAAGTCAGGAACGAAAAGTGTATTTCCACATTTTGACCTCGGAAGAGGACCTATGAAATCTAGACTCTCACATTGAAAAGGCTCATTCACAACTGAACGAGATCCCATTAATCCAGGTGGTGGTTTTTGTTCAACCTTTTGCTGCGCACAAACCCTACATGAACGAACATAATTGACCACATCTACTTTCATTTTGGGCCAATAAAAACGATTATGAATCCTCCAAAAGATCTTGAAAGCACCAACATGTTCTGAAGCTGGAATATCATGGCAACGTCTAAGAATCTCTTTGCGCCTATCCTTAGGGACTACTACTTCCAATCGTTATCGCTCTGTGATGGTGGAACAGAAACAAAATTGAAAAGGATGTCATTCTCGATTCTCCAGAACTTCCTCGGATTCTCATTTAGCTTCTCAAACATTTGCAAATACCACTTGTCAGTGGTGTCGGAGAATGAAGTTAGAAAATTATCGGTGTCAATAGTTTCGATGATAGGGACAGAACGAGACAAGAAATCTGGCACAATATGGTATTTTCCTTTTCTATGTATCAACTCAAAATCGTAGGGTTGAAGACGCAAAGTCCAACGCGCTTAGCGCCCTTGAGGATCTTTTAGTTTATGAAGCCAAAGCAACGAATGATGGTCTGTAATGACCTTAAAATGAGTATGTTTCAGATAATGCCTCCATTTCTCTATACTCCAAATAACAGCCAGACACTCCTTTTCTGTCACTGTATATTTTTGTTCCTGTTTGGTCAATGAGCGTGAAAGATAGCTTATGACTTTTTCTCCTGCATCAAATTCCTGAGTTAAAATAGCACCTATACTGTAAGAAGAAGCGTCGGTCTGCAGAGTGAAAGTACGATCGAAATCAGGGCAAGTCAAAACAGGAGCGGTAACTAAGTGTTCTTTGATGGACTTGAAGGTTTGGTCACACTCAGGGGTCCAAACCCACTTTACATTTTTCTTAGTCAGATTTGTTAATGAAGATATAATGCTAGAAAAATGGGGAACGAAACGTCTGTACCATGAAGCAGTACCTATAAATCGACGTATTTCATTGATGTTCTTAGGAGTAGGAATATTGACGATAGCCTCAACTTTGTCAGGATCTGGTCCTAAACCATCACGATCGACAACGTACCCAAGGTATTTAAGCTACGACCGACAAAATTTACATTTCTCAAGAGAGAGAACGAGACCTGCTACTCGAAGCCTATAAAGCACAAGTACAAGGAGACGAATATGTTCTTCAAATGTTTCGCTAATCAGAATGATGTCGTCCAGATACACCATCACTTTATTTTATAGATCCGCTCCCAAAGCATTATCTACAATGCGCTGCCAAGTTGCTGGAGGATTGGTCAATCCAAAAGGCATCCTACAGGCACAGTAAAAGCAGTAATTTCACGAGACTCAGAACTAAGTGGTACCTGCCAGAAGGCAGATTTTATATCTATGCCACTTAGAAATCGGGCATTACGTAAATTGTTAAGGATCGAATTGATATAAGGTATTGGGTAACTGTCCTTTTTAGTGTACTTGTTAAGAATTCTGAAGTCTAAGCAAACTCTACAAGTATTGTCTTTTTTACGAGCTAGACATATTGGTGTAGACCACTTCGAAAGTTCAACCACACCAAGACTTAACATTCTGTCTAAAGCTTCGTTGATAATGTTCTGCTTGTAGGGACATACCGGGTAATACCGTTGTTTGATGGATTTGGTGCCAGATTCTAACTCAATAACATGCTCTGCAGCTTTGCAACAAACCAATCCAGTTCCCATTAATGATAATTTGGATTTCACTAAAATATCGAGCTGTGACATCTGATCTCTCGTAAGGGTTGATTTATCTTGAATGCTACAAATAAAAGGTGGCAACTGATCGTCTGTAGTAAAGTGCCAAACATCGTGATGTAAATCCGGTACAATACCCATAGAGGTCCAAAAATCGACACCCAAAATTAATTTATGAGATAAATCAGGCAATACCAAAATATCAAACGTCTTAGTTTTATGTTTCAAAGTCAGAGGAACCTGTTCATAGCCTACGTTGGAACAAGACTGACCATTGGCTACAGTACATGTGACAGTCTGTCTTATTAATTAAAGTCCTACTTTGAGCAAAATTTCATAAACAGGCAAACCAACTGCGATGAAAAAAATATTGATACTAAACTGTTAATTAATCACCGCTAATTAAAATTTGGATAAGTGATATCGTATTCCTCGATACACAAACCACACACTTGATCAAAAAATGTCAGAATACACAAAATAATATGTGATACACCTATAATATTCTAGTATGCCAGCGTATAAAATACTCGAATCAATATATTATTATATAGATTTAAATTGAAAAAATAAAAAAAATATATAAAAAAATAGTTAGTCAACTAATGGTTTCCCTTCCAAAAAAACGAAACCAATATAAGGCCGTTGACGTTGGGCGCCAATTGAAACACTTTGAATTTCCGGCACAATCAGCTTATCAATCCCTCAACTTAACTCTTGGATTAGTAAAGTGTTCCAAGCCCGACTGGAACGTGAGTTCGGCGCCACCTATTTTATGGGCTATATAGGAAAACCCTGCGATATTGAGCAGTTTAAGTTGAAGGATTTTGAAAACAACCGTAAGCTGTAAAAATTTTAAAAAAAAGTAATAGTAAAACAATATATGTGAAAACAGATCAAGTTGATTTACGGCCATTTGCACCGCTATAACTTAAGGGATATTTAATCCAAGTCGAGCTTTGAATGTGACTCTCGTCGAAACAAAATTCACATTCAAAAGCTCCACTTAAATTGAATATCCCTTAATATCCCTTAAGTGATAGCGGTGCAAATGGCCATTATGGGTTTTGAAATGGTTAGGTACCGCTGTTGACTTATGCAATGTAATAACAATAATACGACAACTGGTAAGCAAGAATTTACTTGCGACTGATCACCCTCTTGCGCAAATATTAAAAATTAAAAAAATAAGTAGTTTCTAACATAACATTTAAGTAGCAAATGAAGAAATGTCAATAAATACCTAAATTGAAAAATAACAGAATCAACCTTCACAAACTGATGGGGTTTAGCAAAACAGTAACATAACTATAAGGGAGATCCATAATTTATAACAAGTAACCCTCAGCTTGTGAAAATTATTAATTAAGAAGTAAATAAACAAACTAATTGACTCACTATGGTGAAGTTCGGAATACGTTCACTTATCTTCACTGAAGATGCTCCACTGTTCGGTTATTGTTCAAATATTTGGTTATTGAATTTTTGGTGTTGGTATAAGCGTAAAAGTGCTCCTCTTATGAATCAACTATAGAGCAAATATTCTGCATGGAAAGATGAGTGCCGCCAACAGTGTACTTGTACCGCAGACGTGTGGGAACAAACCAGACTAGAAAAGAACTTCAGGAAGATTCTTTGTAACTGGGTTTTGATAATGTAACTTAGAGATAGGATTGTTGTAATCCTGTGATAAAACGTGTAACCCGGTGATGAAACCCTCTTGTGTGTGTGGACTGGACAAATACCTTTATGAAGTCCAAGATAACAGCCCTCAATTAATAGCGACTCCCTCAAAAGAAGCAATAAATCCCACGTAGGAAATTGGTTTTGTCCAAAGGAATATTACAAAAACCAAAAGTAAAGGCTAACTAAAAACGTGTCTTGCACTGCCAAAATCCCTTCAATGAGGTTAGGATAAAATCCAAATACGGCTGTGAAGACGAACTTCTCTTGTTGGCTGATGGAATTGAAAGAGCCCATCTTCCTCGTTAAACAAAATGGTGCCACACACTCACGAATCAAGAGAGGGGAACATAGAGATGAAAATAGTCACTATAGGAAATCGATATAATCGCCGGAAATCGAATGTTACTAGTTTTTATCAGTTTTATCACAGAATTAAAATTTAACCAAAACACAACCTCGCGAATCAACCAAATTGACCTTTGACCGGCAAACGCCCACAAATACAAAACTTACCCCGGAAACAATATGAATTAAATAAGATTTGTAACTACAAAATGCCCGGATTGAAAATCGATTCACTTGATTAATCTAATCTAATCAATTTATCTAATGCCCGATTGCACCGTCTCTTTTAACCGAGGCTTAGAGATAACTATTCCTTAAAGTGACATTTTCCCATGCAAAACTGTCAATTTAAGGGATAGTTATCGTTAAGCCTCAGTTAAGAGAAATGGTGCAATCGGGCATGAATAAATTCAGATAAACAGATCGATGTCAAATCAGTCAAATCATCCCTCGACCCAAAAGTCAGTATGGAACTTGATAGAAAGGCATGTGACGTGTGACGGACACATTCTAATCGGTCGTTTTCAGATGATACTCGAACGCGTGTTCGAAAGGTTCAAAGTACCGGTAAATCAGTAATAGACCGGGAGTTAGACGGACTTGAGTATGCATAATATGAGGACCGCATTTTATCAACGGATTGTAGCTGAGAAAACCTCAAAGATTAATAATCCGGATCTTGCCGGCTCATTTTTTGGTCCATTGTTTTTCTATCCCCTCTGCTCTCACTTATAAAGGAATTCCATGGAGTGTATGCTATGTGTGTGATTTTAACGACTATTATAGTTCCAATTCAGTTTGCTTTTGTGGTGAAAAAGACGACAGGGTTTTAAATAGAAAAGTTTGTTGAAATTTGCTGTTGCTAGTAGGATTTGAACTCACGACCCTGGGTTTCCGTCCATTGCTCAAGAGGTATGGTGATATGTGACATAGCTACAGCGGTGCATTTAATATTATATATCATTATTATTATTTGAAAGTCTGTGACAAATCAAACTGTACTAGACCATTGAGCCGGAATCCCAGGAGTCGTGGATTCAAAATTACCAACAAAACAACCACAAAATGATATCAAAAAAAAATTACCTATTTTTTTTAATTAGGCAATCATTGTTTAAGCATTTACACAATACACGGTGATTTTGTCTTTTTACAACTGCACGACATTGTTCGACAATTCGACGTACATTTACAAGGCTGAATGAATGATTCTGGCAAAGGCAACATTGTCATTTGTCGTGGACGTAAATACCATTGCTCTTTTCATAGCCATACAATGTAAAATTGCCACTGCTTTCAAATGTTTTATGTAGAAAAGGCTTGTGCTGCCAACATAGTTACTAAATTTTTGACTTGGGGAATTAATTATCTTCAAATTTGACATATTTTGTATTTTGTCGCCACCACAGATGTATTGAACAGGTAAAGCTTAAATTGTTAAAGATAAAACATTAAAATAAAATAACAGCTATCAGAATATCAAATATTTTCAACAGAATAGACGTTGAAAATGCGACTTTTCCAGAAATTATATAAAAAACAGGGTGTTTCATTTGAAAAACAGTTAAACCATGGCGTAACTCTTTAGATTTTAGTTCAAATGATTTTTTAGTACCGTTTTTGAATTCTCCAGAAAAAAATATGCCAATTGGCTATTTTGAATTTTTTCAAAACTACAGAAACAGGGAAGGTCAAAAATAAGCCCCTGTTCAGTCGTCATTGGATGACCCTGTACATCTCGCAGTCTTGTTTTACTTGTGTATATTTTGGAGCAGAATTGCAAAGATATCCAACAAGTGGTAGAATTATTTTGAGTGCTTGAAAAGAAAGCCTTAGGTACAATCAATAGGAATTATTGTGAAAGAAAATTGTCAATTTCTAAAAATATAATTTAAGAATAAGAAATTTGGGGCATCTTGCAGAAACAAAGGAAAAGCCAATTCTAGTGATAAAAATAAAATGTCACAATCTATCGGTTTATTTGTAGTTTTTAAAACCTTTATTAGATGCATCTTTACACTTATACGACTATGTAAATAGGAGCCAGCTGGAAATATTTCATTTTCAATCGAGTAGTAAAAGTAAGTTTGCATGGAAAGTGAGAATATTCACAAATTTATTGCAGAAACTCAGACGTTAAGGAGAAATGCAAATATAATTAGAGCAACAACTGTCGTATACTTTCCCATAATCGATCGTGTTTTTCTTGAATGCTTATACGAAGAAAAATTTTCCTCTAAATGAACACGGTTCAGATAAACAGAACAAGATAATAGGATAAAAATTAAACTTTAGAGAAAATAAAACCATCTTGCTTGCTGAGACGAATTGATTAAGACATTGCTAATTAGGCACTATTATAACTTTAATATTTAATGAAAGACGAAAGTAAGCAAAGAAAAAAAAATACGAAAAAGTACATCTTGACGGTGAGGGTATTGAATAACACGCAGTGACGCTTTATAGTCTAAGAGCCCGTGACACAAAAGCCTCAGTCATCTGTTAGAAGGCCGTTTTTTGGTGGCCTGGTATGCCAAGTCCTCGGCTAACTGTGAAACGAATTGGTTGGCGGGTTTCGGTAAGCAGAAGCTGACGGGTGGATGAATTTTCGCTACCCCAAAAGACTTTCTGGCTTATGAGTCAGAAGCCTTTTTTTTGTTGTGAATAAATAATATGGACCTACTGAGGCCTGAACATAAACGGTTGGCGGGCATTTCCCCTGTCTTCATCATGCCCACCACGTTTAAAGTAAGGTTCGCAAGGGAAGGTCCTACCCCACAAGTCAGAAGGACGAAAAAACGTCGAAATTATATATTTTCACTTCCTCTTCCATTCTACGTTGGGTTGGCGCTCTATAATTTAAAGACATAGTGGGGGTTTTTACATAAATACAAAAAAAAATGCACACTTTTTAATGACTGATATATACGATTTTATCCGCATCTTACATAGCTGCTAAATATTTTGGGAAATGGGAGGAAAAAAAAAACATCAGAATTGGCTCAAATTGAACATCATACTTTCAGGGGCGGATACAGGAAGGGGGCGCAAAGGGCGCGAAAATCAATTATTTTCATAAATAAATAAAAAATATGTATGAAATTCACACCCAGTAGAAGTCAAACCTTCAATAAACTAAACTGAGAGAGAATGAGATGCACAAAGTAGCATACATAGGTACAACGTTTGGTAGACAAGAGTGGGGAGGCTACGAAGCACCAAGCACCGCACAAAGAGGAGACGAAGAATAGGGAATGCTGTAAAACAGTATTTTATCTCATTCCCTAGCAGGCTAAATCCCATAGATCTATAATATGTTTTTCTCTTTTCAGTGTCGCTTTTTCGTTTGAGCCTTAGCTTGAAAGCTTGAAACTTGAGCCTTAGCTTGAAAGCTTAGAAATTTACGTTTCCTATAAAAAGTGTTCAAATTGGAACACCCTGTACATTCTTCAACAACGTATAAGTAAAGTAAAAATAGATGTTTAAAAAATGATTTTTCATAATAATTCATAATCTGCGCCGTCCCTGAAGTAAATCCTGGATCCGCCACTGCATACTTTGATCAATTATCTACGATACCAATTGAATACTTTAGTTTTTCGATTTTTTTGAGTAATCTATTTCTTATAAATAATCCATAAAAACCTAAGCCTTGAAAATAGACAACTAGGTACACAGATATCGAAAAACCAAAGTATGGGTATAGTAGATAATCGATCAAAGAATGTTTATGCCTCGGTTTATGCCAAATTTGAGCCATTCTGATGTGGGTTTATTTGAGCTATTCTGATGTGTTTTTTTTTTCTCCTCGCAGAAAAAAATTATGTATGTAACCTGCGGATGAAATCGCATCTATCAGTTGATAAACGTGTGCATTATTTTTTGTATTCATGTAAAATTTGTAAAAACCGCCACAAATTCCTTAAATTATAGCGAGGGAGAAAGCAACTTCAATTTCGCAAAAATATATGTTTGAATAAAGCGCCAACCGGCTGCCAACCCAGCGCAGAACGGATGAAGAAGAGGAAATGTATAATTTCCACTTTTTTTCGTCCTTCTGACTTGTGGGGTAGGAACTTCCCTTGAGAATCCTACTTAAAACGCGGTGGGTATGGTGAAGAGAGGAGGAAGGCCCACCAACCGTTTCTGTTCAGGCATCAGTAGGTCAATATTATTTATTCACAAAAAAAAAAAGCTTCTGACTCATAACCGGTGATTAGTGAAAATTCATCCACCCCTAAGCTTCTGCACACCGAAACCCGCCAACCAATACGTTTCACAGTTGGCCGAGAACTTGGTATACCGGGCCAGCAAAAAACGGCCTTCTAACAGATGACTGAGGCTTTTGTGTCATGGGCTTTCGTAGTATTAACCTTTCTCTGGCCTGTAGGTCAATTATTTGGTATGGCCTTTCATGAGTGATTGTTCTTTTTTATGGGGTTAAATAAAATCATTTAGACGATTTCAAACTACCGTAAAACGGGGATACTTTGTGACAGCTTTTGAGGTTTTTTGCAATTCTCAAACAGTTCTTTGCCACATAAAATTCTAAAAAAAAATACACTATGTATATCCGTCCTTTCGCTACAAAATGGCAATAATAGGAAATTGAAGAAAAAATTGATAAATCATCAGCTTTTTTTAATTTAAAAGTGTCCCAAAGTTACCCCCCAATTTTACTCCGTGATGCGGGGTAACTTTGTGAAAGTGCGTTTTCACAATGAAAACATAATGTAACTCCGTCATTTTTAGTCTGAAACGATAGGAAATGTCAAGAAATATTTGCTTGATAATTTTCTGATATTAAAAACACGGGTATATACTGATTTAGACATTTTAAATTTTTTACCTACGAGCGTGCGGTAAAGTGCACTTTACCGCACGTATTTGCAAATGGAAAGTATCACTTTACCGCACACTATGCGGTAAAGTGCACTTTACTGCATAGTGTGCGGTAAAGTTAACTTTACAGCATAGTATGCGGTAAAGTGGACTACAAAGTGTGCGGTAAAGTGCACTTTACCGCATAGTGTGCGGTAAAGTAAAATTTAATATTTTCAATCAGAAATCCTCTCTTTTTCAGAAAATGGATTTTTGATCATTTCTATATCTATTCTAATTTCATTAATTAATCTGATTCAATATTTAATTTTATCAATGCCTTTTTTTAGAGATGTAGATGCTCATAGGTAAAATTTTGTACCTAACACATGCGGAAAGTGCCTTTACCGCCGTTAACGGCTTGACCGAACTCCGCTCCGCGTCGTTCGGTCAACTGCCGTTGCGTGCGGTAAAGTATCACTTTCCGCATTTGTTAGGTAAATATCTATATTGTACCTATATCGTACGATATGGTATTTATCACCCTCATATTCAGCCAGAAATTGGGATGTGAACTCCACTAATAGGAAGTCGTCTACATTAGGAGACATGTCGATCCTTTTAGCGTTGTTTTAGGTTAAGCATAAGTTTCTTCCATACTAATAACATGTCACAAAGTTGCCCCGGTAGGTTCTTCTGTTTTGTTTATTGTTAAAAAAAAATGTGTCAAATTAATAAATCGTAAGCGATTTCACGTAGATATCCCGATAAGTACCCAAGCAATTGGAAAGTCTCACGAATTTTTCTGAGGAGTTTTCAGATTCTGATGTACAGTAGAAAGTTTTGGGGGTTTTGAAAAAGTTGCAAAAACGAGATGCTCCCTTCGAATCAGGATGCTAGTTACCAAGGGAGCGTACCAGCTTGCCGAGCGATTTTTGTAGCGGGTGAGGTATGTGCTTCCATCTGCCGGTAGAAGAATTTGGCTTGGCACACGGAATTTAAAACGTACTGGCTTATTTGATTTGAATTTCACAATGTCACAAAGTTTCCCCCTTGTCAAAATGTATTCCCGTTTTACAGTACTAAAAATTCTTTCATAGCTTTTATTATACACCATGAGCAAAAAAATAACACTATATTTCAGGAACAGACGAACATAACCGTATGCGATTCTCAAAGATTTTAGTTAACACGTAGAAATAGGGGCTTTAATATTTTATATTATAAATTAAAGGCCAGCAGTTGGCCTTCCATCCTCTAGTGGCCCGTAGGACATGACCTAATTGTCCTAACGGATAAAGTGTCCCTGATAACACGAACACATTTGTTGTTAACAAGTCTGTATTTCAAATTTAAACGAAATGGGCCTACCAACGCCCTTTAGCAACCGACTAAATCTGGTGTCATATTAAATCGGATTCAAACACTAAGGTAACGTTAAAAGCACGAGAAAAAAAAGCTCGAGTTACATATAAAAAGCTTCAAGCGCGGCTGTATCGCTTGATGTATGAACTTCAAAGGGCAAAAACAAGGACGTATAATATGTTATTCGGTCCGTTATTATTTTGGTAAATAATGCTTCTCGACGGCGACGGATCCTCCGAGCCGTTTTAACAAACTTTTTAATTAAATTCTATTTAGTCTCGCTTTAACTGAAGTGAAAAAATTTAAGCTTTAATCTAAAAAATGATAACACAGTGGTCTGGAAATAGAAACCGTAATATTGATTGCTACTTGGCATATAATTTATAGCTGCAGTAAATTATTGGTTTGGAGGCGAATAATGTTTTTTTTTCTAAAAATAAAAATGTTTGTCTTAAAGCGCGGTCCATAATTTGAACTTTATTGTCGTTAACACTCGACACAGAAGGGATCCATTATGTTTCTAGGACCATACAAATCTTTATGTATGGTGTAATTTGTTCGTTTTTTTCTCACTAGAGGCAGCAGCGTCGATCAGCGATATGTTCTTGTAGTTGATTTTGCTTATTTTTCTCGCTAGATGGCAGCGTCAACGACCAAGTTCTCGAGCATTATTTATTCATAATTTGCACTACTTTTTTCGTTTTATATTTTTTGACCAAATGAATTATTGCAAAAATGAAAGATAAATTAAGAACTATCTTTTTGAACTAAAAACGGGTGTTCCGGTTAAATCTGTTGTTTGACAGTTCAAGTGTTCAAGAACTAGGTATCCAATAATGTTGATCCAATCGGTTTATACCCTGTGCTCGGGCGTAGTTGGGACGATTTTCGAACATTTAATTTTCTTCTCACGTTGAAGTTAGATTTATTCAGGAATCACAAATTTTCATATTTATTTTGCTTGTGTCTGTATTTTAAGTAGTTCTGTTATTATTTAGAAAGGAAGTGCTCCGGACACCAGGGCCGTGGCGCCATCTACTAGCAGTGAGTTGTAGGAGTGACATTTTATCATTTTGACATTTAATAAATAAAAAATTGAGGTGGGTTCTGATAGCCATTTAATTTAATTCAGGATTTAATATAATTTGATTCAAAAAGTCCGTCATATGGTAAACTTTTCAAATTAATGTTGTATGCCATTCGGCCCAGGAGGTCTTTTTGTGGTCCGCTACGCGTCGGCCTTCAAACGTCGAGCTCAGCACAAAAAGACGCACTTCTTAGCCTAATGACATAAATAATTATTCTTTGTAATTTTAGAATCTAGGTAGGTGACATAGTATGTACAGGGTGTTTTTTTATATATTGACACCTCACCTACAGCCTTCACCTTTACAGGTAGAAGAAAGGTGTAAATAAAAAAGTTGTACCTACAGTTTTGGCTAAATTTTCAGAATCCTTGGTCAGATACCTAAATTGAATATCAGAAATGTGAAATGTTGCATGCTTTCGGCTTTTTTCAAATGGGATGACCTATATTTTGTTCTATATTTTTGAAGAGCACAGTTTCTTGATTCAAAAATATATAGTTTGTCTATATTTGGTTGAGCCGTCTCCAACATATTTGGTACTTAACATTTTAAAAATACTATCAGAGAAACCAACAGCTTTCACCTGTACAGGTAGAATGGTTCACAAAATCAGAAGTAGGATAGTATTTCTACAATTTTTGGAGCTAAATATATAAGAGACTGCTCCACCAAATATAAACAAACTATATATTTTTGGAATTGGAGCATTATGCTCTTCAAAGAATATAGAACTAAATATAGGGCATCCCATTCGAAAAAAGCTGGGAGCATGCACATGCACATTTCACATTTTCGACATTCAATTTTTGTTTCTGACCATGGATTTTAAAAATTTAGCCAAAACTGTACAACTTCTGTATTTACATCTTTCTTCTAGCTGTAAAGGTAAAGGTAGGTGGGCACTTGTGGGCACTTGTGGAGAAGTTTTGTTCTGAAATGATTCCACTGCATTTTGATAAGTATAAGTACCTACGTATGGGACCACTATAATGCCTTCAGTTTTTTTGACATTTCACCAGATGCATCAGGAAAAGAAAAGATATACAATACCTTTGCAAACTTTTGGACGATTCATTCATGCGGTTATCGTGAAAAGTAGCGATACAGACAGGCCAAGCCACTTTCAATATAGTATAAAGCGTCTCCCACTTCGATAATGAATTCCGGAACGGACTGACAGCTGAAAATTATTGTAGCACGAACTTTATTGAAATAAATGAGTTCAGGGCCTACATTTTTAGGCTTTTACATACAATATTGTTCAAATTTAACTCAGCTAAAAAAAAAAAATAGAGAAATCGCACAGTAAGTAACAGAGATTTTCGAGTTAAAGATATTTTTCTTCGCATTTCCAGCATAAAATATCCTACCTACTTCTTAGTTTTGCGATATCTCCGGTCCGCAAATAAAATTCCTGTTTTATTTCCAGGGGTGCCCGCCCAATAAAATGAGATTTGAACGGAAAAGGAAAAGTATTTCATTATCCTACGAAATTAGATGGTATCGTTGATTATGGTATGTAATAAGATTTTTTGGTTGCTCAATCAAATGAATTCGGATTGTTTTATCATAGAATCGTGGAAGGTTATTCGCTAAGGAAACTGAAAGTTTATTGGATTTAGGTCCGGTTTAGTCATCTTCTGATAAACTGTCAGGTACTTAATGCAATTTAGGGAAAAAATGTATATACTTATTGGTCGACCAGTAGTCGTTGAGCAATAGGAGTAAAGAATTGCAAGTTTTTCTTGTAGAAAGTAACCAGTAACATTATAGAAAAATGAATAAACCGTGCCTAAATAATGTTAAATGGGGCGTCGTCAAAAGTTGAAGAAAAAAATAACAGCCGGCCAAGTCAGGGAGAGGCCGTTGGTAATTTGCCAGTTAGTCTATTGATGAAATTTATTTAAATCCGCATAGGAGAAATGGAAGATCAAATAAACCATGTTCTAGCTTTAGTAAAACTTGCAGAAGAGACGCAAGAAAAAAAATAAAAACAAAATGGGCTACACATTTTTTGCCAGGAACAAGAAGACCAAAGACAGAAAGAATAAAAAAAAAGAGGAAAAAGATCGAAGACAAAAAGACCAGATCGCAGAAATAGACCATATCGCAGGATTATTCCAGAATATCCGAACAGAAATCGAAACTATAGAGGAGACCGGTCTCAGAAGGCGAGATCGGGAAGCTGCGTGAAGAATTTGAGAAAACTGAAGAAAAATATAAGCAAAGTAGTGACGCGAGAAGACCAGTAACGAAAAAAGCAGCAAAATGGATGTCAGAGAGCTCCCACGTACGCCACCTATAAACGATATTCCGAAATTTTGCAATGCTGTTATAGGCGCTTTAGAGCTAAGGTAAGGAAACGTATCTAAGGCATCAGAGTATCAGAGCCAGTTGAAGGAGGCCCATTGGAAACGCTGCAGGAAGTGAAATCAAGAGAATAATCCCTTTGCAACATTCACAAGCTTCCGTTTCCGAAGACTTCGTTGAACAAAAAGATGTCCAATACTGCACCGATGGAGTAGGAGATACATACCTTCGGCAAGAGCTAGGAATGGGTATGCAGAACACCCTAGCCGAGGGGTAAACCGCAAGGGAAATCTGGTGTGAAAATTTAGAAATCGAAAAGAAATGCAACGAAATCTGAGACAATCATAAGAATTTATAAGGAAATCTTGGGGGAAATCTTAAGGAAATCATAGAAAATCTTGAGGAAATCAGTCAATCTATCTTTAACTATTTCACACTTATATTTAGTTTTTTTTGGTACTTGCATTTCTCCTCGATTTCTTTTTAACATTTGTCGATACTTTGCCTCATCTATGCTCTTTAACTAGGAGAGCTAATTAGAACCGAATTTTTCCGACGAACTACTTCCATGATGTCATGAACACAAACGCTTTCGTGAGAAACTCGTGATGTCATATTGAACGTGGTTCGCCGGAAGCATGGACGCAGCTTGTATCCAGCGCTCAAACTCATGACGTCACAAGACGGTTCGTCTTTGGATGAACTACATTCATCGCGAAAATTCGGTTCTGGTTAGGCCAGTGAGTTGGACGCAGCTTCTATCCAGCGTTCAAACTTATGACGTCACAAGACGAACTATGGTTCGCCCTTGGCAGAACTATTGATGAACTACATTCGCCGCGAAAATTCGGTTAAACTGATTGCTTTTACTTTATCTGATTGCGTTCACTTGCGGCTTCTTCTTTCGTCTCCGATCAGTTACCCCACTCCACCTTCTAAATTGAATAAAGTGAACGGATGTTTGCTGTCCCCTTTTCCCTCAAACACAACCTCGAATGGCTGATCATTTCGTTCATTCACGAAGAATGTAGGTCACCAGTGGGTCACTTCACAATAATTGACACACACACGTCATAATGGAAGAGTGTGCTTTCGCGAATTTTCAAACTCATGACGTCACAAAAGGAACCAAATTTGTCCTTAGATGAACTACATTCGTCGCGAAAATTCGGTTTAATTTTATGTGGTGCTTCTTTCTTTTACGATTTGGTTGTTCCAAGAAAAGGGTCTCTCTTGAAAAATTTAATTTTTGTCTTCGCCCTCAAGGGGATTTTGGACCTAATTTTCTCAGTTATTGAATTTATGGTACATTGAGTTGCCTTACGTTGCGCCACTATATTTCCAATGTAATTTCTGATTATAGAATATACTATTGGGCGAATACAGGCAAATTATTGTTTTTTTTTTTTTTTTTTTTTTCAACAAGAGACTAGTAGAATGCGCCTATCGTCTGCACTTTTGAGCTAACGTTTATTGGTACCAAATCTGCTACCGCTGTCGAAGTTAGGGAAAGGATTAACCCACAAAATAAAGTCGCCAGAAAATTGTTCGTGTATCAGTATTAGCGTGTATTTGTTTGAGAACTCGAATTTGACCTACCCTATCAAGCAAAATAACAAATTTGAATAATTTTGCTCAATAACTTACTCTGGTCGGTCTCTAATTATAATACTTTTCATCAGTACAAAAATACAACAAAAGTATTATTTGAATATCCTGGTATAGAAATTGGTACATTAAGGCCATTGGCTTACTTAAATGATACGATTTGACTAAATAAAAGAACTATAACATTTTTGCCTGTAATAATGTGGTAGTCGGTCTGGGATGACCCACTATACTTTATGCGTGTCGCTCGATTGAATAGTTGAGAAACTATTTTTCTGTTTTTTTATTTAAAATAAAAATATTTCAAAACCCTTGTTTTCCTGAAAATTTCATCCAGCTCAGTGGATAAACTGTCACAAACGAAAGAAAAAAAAATCGGATTTCATAATCGTCACGCCGAAATTCATCCAATACATCCGATACCGCAGGATATTTTCCATCCTATTTTACAATAATTGCCGTATTATATTCAAGTTAGTTCCCGCTCCGTATCCCAGGACAACGCCGGGGTCGAGCTGCGCACGATTTTCCGGGCGTCCCGCCACTTTTCGCGGCTTTCCCAGATGTTTCTCAGCGCGTGCTAAATATTTCGTCTCCGGGAAGCGTTTGAACTATACGCGGGCCTTCTTCACTCTCCCTTTTATCCCTCATATTCTATAACGCAAAGTCGCTCACGGGAAATCCGACGTCTCGTTTTTCGCGTCGCCTTTTCTTGCACTCGAATTGACCTTCCTTTTCAATGTGATTTTCTATTGTCGGTTTTGGCGATACTTCTGGGTGTTTCAAAAGATGTAAGTACTGTTTATTTTTTAATTGACTTTTTATCATGTGAAAATGGGAACGATGTTATTTGCCATCATTAATGTTTCAACGACGTTTCTAATACTAGAAAAAATGACTGAAGACAAAAAACAATATGAAATGGTTTGTAGAATCATATCAACGTATCAGAAATGTAATACTCTTATAGTTGGAAAATATAAAGTCAAATACATAAATTTGTTTTTTCATGTATTTTGCTCTACGCAATTCTATTGTTTAGCATTTTCTCTATTCCATTATACTTCGAAAGAATGTAGCTGAGAACAGCACATGACAGATAAATAAGTAAAATAAGTATGGGACAATATGATATCCTTATCCTATATCCAGCATTGGATGAATCAAAGCTGAAAAAAAAAAAAACTTAATTTTTGTCTTGAGGCGAACCAAAAAAATTCTGGCTTATACCGCTAATGCTGAAACTCCAGTTTTATTACATATTCAGATGCCCATTTGAAAAAGAAGGAGAGTGATAAATCATTTTTAAAGGATGTATTTTATAGTACGAAACAATCCATATAACCACATAATTTTGATTCAATACCAGCTGAAATTATATGAATGAATGAATGAATTGTTCCATCCAATATGAATAAAAGTTCAAGCAAAACCTCTTGCTCCAGTACAGATATATATCTACTACATATTTTTGTAAATTATTTCGGAATATTCTTATTTCCTTTTTTTTTGTTTCTTTGTCTATTCTCTTCGTTAGCCGGATCTTCATGCTGTTTGGCTTTCTTTGTCGCAGGCTTCTGGGATTTTTCTAATACATCCGACCTGTGATGCACTTCCTGTGGCAGAAGTCCTCGCGTCATGCGTTTGATTGTTGTTGTTAGCGGATTTGTATTTTCGCATCAGCTAGTATGTATGAATGTGTAGCAAAACGCCCCAAGTACTCTATGTAATTAGTTAGATGGTAAATGGCGAGCGGTATATTGATGGTGTTTATTTACTTGGAGCTGCTACCTAAAATCTGTGGAAGGGTCTATTTGCAAGAGAGAGAAACAAACTATTGAGGTGTACTAAATTATATTTTCTTATACATAAAACCAAAATTTTTAATCAGCCAAATACCTTCCATTTCTGACAGCCTCATCTATTTCTATAAATTCAATTACTCCATATCCGTTCTAAAATTGTTATTATTAGGGACCACTGAAATATCCCTACTAAGAAGAAATGCCTTATTCTTACTATTCCTAATAACTTATAGGTTAACTCATTTCAACACTTCCGATTCATTTTTAATAAACTACCTTCCACCTATTTATATAAATTCTTTAAAATTACTAAGTCCTTTACTGACTGCTTATGAAAAACCCAAAATATTTACCTATTTATTTATTAATATTACAGTATTACTAACTTATTCTTATAAAGCCTTACAATAAATTTCTACATGAAATTTAAAAACCCTAACTCAAAATTCATTTCATAAACAATAATTTCCTTTAACAACTTTCCAATATTTTAAGACAATTCTATTTCATGAACATCAAGTTTCTTTTCAAAATTACCTATCCCATTTAATAGTTTATTTAATCAGAACAAATTCTATTATAAGTTTCCTTCAACAACTTTCCAAGATTTTTAAGACAACAATTCCATTTCATGAACATCAAGTTTCTTTTCAAAATTTCCTATTCCCTTTAATTAGAACCATTACTATTTTTCGCCATCCTGGCTAACATACAAAATTATTTAAATTCTTATTAGTTCGTTACTATAGCCCTTAAACTTCAATTGGACAATCCAATTCAAAATTCTTTAATAATCCCTACTCAAATGGATAAGTACTTATTATGTTATGTTAAAGTTCCAAGTTAATTATAAAGTCAAAAGTTTTTCTAGTGAAAATCACTCAAGTTTTTAGGCCTTAAAAGTCATTATTAATTCACTTCTTATCATTTAGAATCATTGATAAAAGTCAGAAAGTTTTACTAGTCAAAATCACTCAAGTTATTAGGCATTAAAATTCAAAGTTTAATCACACAAAGTCATGTTCATCATTTATATTCAAAATAAATCTTGTCACTATAGAGTACTTACATTTTGTCCATAAAACACAAAACTAATCTAAATTAATTCTTTTGATTACTTAATTTAATTCACGCACATAATTGTTGAACGAATTTCAAATGTTATTTCTTTCACGATTTTTCGTACTTTTACTGAGTTAAATCGAACGCGCTTTTCCGAGGCAGCTTCGCGAATTTTACTCTGACTCATTGGAACTGTAACTTTAACACAAACTGGACTGGATTGCTAACAACTGGCAACTCAACTGACAACTACTTCTAAAACCGCGGTATTTATATTAAATCGATCCCCCCGCAAAGTATTATTAATTATCCCCCAAATCGTCAATAGGCGGTCGTTTGCCTAGCAATCCGAATTCCATTGGCCGACCTAAATATTATTAAAAATAATGATGCAATTTCCTTGACATTTTTGTCATTCTTAGTTTAAAAGAATCGAATAATTATGTCGCAATATCCTAATTTATCGAGGTCAATATATCTTTTTTTTGGTTCAAGAATGCCATAAATCATTTATAATCACTTGGCCTCGCTCTTTTAAGTTCATTGATTTAGGAGATGACACAGGCTTGATGACGAAACACCTAATATAATATTAAACGTTAATTTGTTCCCTTTTCAATTTATTGATAATGATTTGGAGATACCGGAAATTCTGTTTTTGATTACTTGACATTTATTAAATTTTTACAGTAAAGACATTGTGATTTATGGGTCTATTTTCTCGGAATATTACAAATGTATATAGGTATGTAAGTATGTATGTTTTGGAGGTGTCAGTTGCACTGCGACCAAGTTGATCTATTGTACCCCTTCTTAATTCTGCTACTAAGTTCGGGTTTCCTGCTCAAAGCAGCCCCACTAGTCCTAGGTCTTAGGAATTTTAGGATATCTAGCGGTTCAAGGGCTAGAATCTCTTCCAACTGTATAAGGGTACTTTCCAGATTCTTCATCCTTGAGCGAGTAACGGCATCGCAGTTCAGGTAGAAGATGAGGAGGTGTCTCTTCTCCGTCTTCACAGAATCTGTGGGTGCCATTTCTTCCAACCTCTGTAGGTGGTTCTCAAGTCTGCAATGTCCCGAGAGAAACCCGGTTAGAGTCTTGAGACTTTTCTTGCTAAGGTTGACAAGCAGTTCTGATTTTTTTTTGGTTGAAGTCGCCCAGTAGATCTTTCTCCCGTCGTAGTCCTTGCTGTTTTATCCATTGTTTGTTCCTTAGCAGGTTCTCCTTCTTTTTGAGGATTTATTGGAGGTGCGCAAAATTATTCTGGCCCAGTGAAGAGAGTAGACGCTCCGGTTCTTCTGAGTCTGTCTGCGCATTCGTTGCCCTCGACCCCTATGCGTCCAGGCACCTAGAGGAGAGTTATTTTGTTTTCTTTTCCCAGCTCATTGAGCTTTTGTAGACGTTCCCATAATATCTTAGAACTGATGACCGGGGAGCTCAATGCTTTGATAGCTGCTTGGCTGTCAGACATTATTACAGTCTCTCGTTCTCGATAACTTCTGTTCAGGTTGAACTGAACGCATCTTCTTATCGCATAAAGTTTTGCTTAAAATATGCTTGGTGATTTTCCCATTGGCTCCGATTATCTAGTCCGTGGCCCGAATACTCCGGCTCCAGTTCCCTCCGCATTTCTGGAACTGTCTCTGTACCATTTGATGCTGTTTGCTTTAAGGGATTGGATAGATTTTATTAACAATCACGTTTTTTGGTAGATCTATGAGGTGTGCAGAGTTTGGGAATGGAAAAGTTACGGCTGTAGTCATCAGTCTATCTTTGAAAAAATACAGTATAGTATCGTCTGGCGTCAGTTTGTTAGACAACGCGAAAGTATTATTTTTGAACTTTCCTTGCTTATTTATACAAAAACAACCAATTAGTTAGTATGAAATTTGCTAAAATTTAATGAAGCATAATTCGCGTGAGGCTAAATTCACCAAAATGTTGCACCGCCACGGATGCGGTGGATTCACTAATGCCAATGCCAAACCACAGCTTGCCAAATCCTGTTTAATTCAACTACACTGCGCTCTAAGGAATAACCAACCTATAGAGAAGCGACAATAGCAATATTTTCGCGCCAAATAGTTTGGCTGGGGGGAATGGGGGCTAACTGTCAATTAGGCACTAGCTGTCGTCACACACATAACTTCACTTTCGATGAGGGGACAAACAAATCGTTGGCAAAGGACTATTTATTCGCAAAAATCGCACCGCTAGGTCGCGCTGTATTTTTCCAAGATGGAATCTATAGTGGTAAACATATGAAACGGTATAAGCGCTTGTTTGAGTTGTTAGGAGTGTTTTGTGTTTCGTTAGTTTTTTTGAGTTTCTGGATTCTGGTGAGGTGGGAAGTCGCGTTTTGTTGTGTTTACCAGTTATTGATTAAACTATGCGAAAATGCGAAAAATTGTTGTTACTCTCAATGATTTATAGTAGACAGAAGTTAAGTAGACCTCCTATAAAAGTTAAAGCAACATAATACTTCGTGGCTTTGAAGGAGAAACAAATATCAGAAGTAGCTTCTTTGCAAACCTTATCGTTAACTTCTAAACCTCACGAATATAGAATTTTTTGTGGGATGAGAAGTTGGGAATGTAGGGATTTTCTAACTAGGAATTACCAGTTTTTCTAAACACCTTCTTTGATTTGCTGCTGGAAAGATATTAAATCAAATTTTTCATTACTTTGCATTCATATTTTGTTTGTAACAGGAGTAAAATCGATATCTGTGAAATGCAGACTACAAACGCGCATGTATTTAGTAACTAGCTTTTCAATTTTTGGAGCAGTTTTCATAAAAAGCACTCAGGAACTGAATGAATTTTCCATACATATCCGCATAAAGGATTGTGACGGTTCTTCTCATGAGCTCATAGCTCTAATCTTGGGAGTGTAATTCTTGTTCTGGTGGGCTCAACTTTAGATTTGGCTGTGAGAAATGATATTTTGGGTGGTCATTCTTCACTGTTAACTTTGAGATAGATTACAGCGCCGTACGCTCTGTCAGAGGCGTCGCAGGCTCGTCCATCAGGGCAGCAAAATGCCTTCCACGGCCTTTAGCTCATCCTGGAGTGACCTCCATTTTGTCTGGATGTTGGCCGGAATCCAGTCATCCCATTTTAAATGTTGTAACCATAGGTCTTGGTTTAAGAGCTTTGCCTTTATGACTACTGGAACTAACCATCCTAACGGATCGAATAGCTTCGCAACTTCGGAGAGAAGCTTTTGGTGACTTTCTGTTCCAGTTTTCCACGTTCACTTGTGTTTTGAATCTGAAAGTGTCATCATATGGTGCCTAATGGATTCCCAAGGATTTTCGTGTGCCGTCTTCAGTAATTTCTTGTAAGGATTGTTCTCGCAATTCTTCATCAAGAGAGTTGAGGATTTGTCTATGGTTGCTGGATCAATTGCGTAGGATGAATCCTCCAGCTTTGAATATGCATATGAGTTCTGTCTGAAGATTGATGGTTTCTTCAAGCGTATCTGCCCCGGAGAGCGGATCGTCAACGTAGACATTCTGTTTAGTAACTGTAGATGCTAGTGGGAAATTGTCATTCTCATCTTCTACCAGTTGCTGTAACGTTCTAATGGCCAAGTATGGAGCTAAGGTGGTTCCATATGTAACTGTCGTTAGCGTGCACTCTTGTATTGCTTCATTTGGTCCGAATCTCCATAGAATTTTTTTGATATATTTGGTCGTCTGGGTGACTTTTAATTTTCCGATAGTTTTTCTCGCCATCTGCTGCCAATACAATTTTATGTGTTCTCCAACGATGTAATATGCCTGGCATTCCTGCTGAAGTTTCGGGCCTGAGTACATTGCATCATTAAGACATTCCTTTTGAAGTTTTGCTTGAGGCCTCAAATACTTCTTTCAATTTTGATGTCGTGCTGGATTCTTTTATTACAGGCTGGTGAGGAATGTAGTATAAGCTACTGTTTAGTCGTGGGTATGTTCTCATATGATTGAGTTTCATGTATTCTTCCATGAATTGAGTGTATTTCTCCTCAAGTTGAGGATCTTTTGAAAATCGCTTCTCCAGCTGCACTAGTCGTGCGGCTGCACGTGATCTTGAGATCCCTAGTTGTTGTAGTTTATCGTTAAATGGAATCTTGACTGTGTACGTACCGTCGCTCATGTTGAGTTGATAATGGTTTTCGCAGAATTTCTCTTGTTCAGTGGTTGGCCTGCTTTGGGCTACTTCTTCTAGTTCCCAGAATTTCGATAACTGCTGATCTTCATCAATGCACGTTATTAGACTGATAACTTGCATATTTTTTCTCTCATGTCGTAGAATGTTTCCGGACAGAATCCACCTAAATTCGGTGTGCTGTCCGAGTAGTTTATGTTCTGTTTTTCGAATGCCCGTCCGAATTATTTCTCCATATTCTTTTGCCCCCAATATGATGTCGATTGGCCCTGGTGGGTAGAATGTGGAGTCAGCATGTACATCGTTTTTTCATTGGTCGATGTTTACGGCGATTTCTTCACTTGGTAGCGTTCTTGTCAGGTTGGTTAGAACAATACATATAATTTCTATTGAGAAACTGCTCGTGAATCTTGGCTTGACGTTTATTTCTACCGTCCATTTTGCCACTAGAGGTTCTGCGCTACCAAGTCCAGATACGTCGGCTCTTATGCGCTAACGTGGTATGGATAGTAATGAAGCAGCTTCTTCAGTTATGAATGTGGATTGAGAGCCTGGATCTATTAATACACGTAAATGTTCAACTATCCCTTAGTTATTGTGGACTTTGATGACTGCTGTTGCCAACAGGACCAATTCGTTGCGCCTCCAAAGATGATTGAGAACTGTCTTGTGTCTCTACGGGGTTGCTGATTTGGCTGGACGTTTCTGTTGTTTCGTTGCTGAAGGCTTCTGGCTCCGTTCTGGTTTCTCGTTCGGTTAACTCTACATGTAACATTGTATGGTGGAATTTCTTACAGGTGTGACATACGACGGTTGAATTACATCTTATGTGCGCTGGATGTCTCAGGCAGTTTATACAGATCTTCTTTTCCTTGTTAACTTTAAATCTTGCAGATGGAGTTAATGCTTGAAACTTCTGACAGTTGTAGATGCTGTAGTTAGGCTTGTTACAGTATCCGCAGCTTTCAGCTGTGCTGTGGGTTTGTTCGCTACACTTTTTTTTACCTTGTAAGCAGGCTTCAAGGGATTGAAATCTTGTTTGCAGAAACTTGAGTAGGTACGTCGTCTAGCTGATGCATTTTGTTTGGCTGTCCCAAGGATTGTTAGAATAGTCGATTTGTCTTGGAATCCAATTTGCGGCATATTATTCTTGAGATTAGTAGTCCCCACGATTTGGTGTCTACCTTCATGTTGTTGAGCGCTTCTACACACTATCATTGTGTCATGCAGTTGCTCCAGCTTGTATGCTGATTCGTGAGTGATTGATGGTGTTTCCAAGATCTTATCAATCAGTTTGTTGATGATTAGTCTCTCGTTGTAGTATCTTCTCTCGAGAATTTTCCAGCTTGCAATGTAGTTGTTAATATTTATCTGTAGATGTTGAATGACTCTACTGGCTTCACCTCTTACGTGGGTCTTCAGATATTTAATTTTTTCGATGTCGGCGAGGTCATCATTCTCATGAAAAAATTTCGTAAAAATGTCCTTGAAAGTGAACCATTCCTCATATAATCCATCGAACATTGGTAGTTTCAATTAAGGCAGCGATATATTGTTTGACCTTGGCTGTTGGATAATGACAGTAGGCATGACTTGTGGCGATGCCGGTGTGACGAGATGATTGCTTGTAGATCCATTTGGTTGTATAGTATCCGCCAGAGATATTGGAGATTCGTACAAAAAAGTATGTTTATTTTATCAGCCGGCCTGCATTTAGTCAGGGAGCACGTGTCAGGAACCGCTTGAGTATAAGATTATATTGGTTTCAAATTGTTCCGTGTAAATTGTTGTAAATAATGTTTAAAATTATTTTTTAATTTTCTTGAAAGATCCTTCAAATATTTAATGCAAGAAATTGAGAACTTAATCTAATCTAGAACAATATAATAATACTATACGCAAAATGAGCTTTTGCTGCGGTTTTTGTTTGTTGGGGCATCGCCGACAATAGAAAAAATAGTGTTCCTGTTAGAGACTTTCCGCACTAGTTAGGAAATATACTATCTAAACAACGGAAAACCAATTCAGAGTCCTGATTCCAGCGACATCTGGCAGAAGAAATCTAACACCCCACAAGCATTGGTACAGAAGCTTGTACTTCGGAATATAAAGTATAGGTGCCTAACTGTTCAAAAGTAAATGTCCAAAAAGAAATAGGAAGCTATAAGTTAAACGTTCTGTGAGTCAAACATAGCGTTGTGGTGAATTTGATCATGAAGGCATAAAATATCCTTATTCTTAAAAGCACAATTAATCTCAAATACTTCATTAAGATCCAGTAATAAACCTATATTCATAAAATGAAGAAATTTGACATCATTTTCATGATTGAAGTCGTGTATGTCTCGCAAAGTTAGATCTGAATCTGTCGAGTATAACGTTTTTATTAATGGCTTTATTTATTTCTGAAATATGTTCTCTCAATCTTCTGATGTCTGAATCTGACAGAGAAATTCCTGCATAGATAAGTGATTTATATTCTCCATATAAAACGCTCACTCCAAATGGAATCACAAAACCAGTGGCTTTTGTATCAAGGACGCTAAAAGAGTCAGAATGACACTACGCAGCTATAGATATAGAGAAGCACATGGCTTAGTATTTGCAGTGACAAGATTTCATCTCTAACTCTATGGTATTTCACTCTGATGACAGATCACAAACTTTTGGAAATAATCTTTAGTAAAGAACGTGGTACACCAAACGTTGCTGGAAATCAGCTTTTAAGATGGGCTATGATTCTGGAAAGCTACGACTATGATATCAGTTATCAACCTGGTAAAGAAAATGGACCGGTAGATGCTCTATCACATGTCACAACAAACACTTCACCTGAAGAAGACACTAGGTAAGCGAAAAGAGTTCATTGTCTACGAGTACCAGGCCATAATCTACCAGTTTCGGAAAATGAATTGAAATTAGACACAGAGAAAGACAAAATATTCCAGAAAGTAATCAAATATATCATTATTGGCCTGAAAAGTGGGGTGTACTTTCTTTTGAAGAAAAAAATGCTCCTATGGGAAGGACGCATTTGCATTCCTGAATCATTAAAACAGCAAGTTTTGATTATGTTTTGATTATGCTCCATTCAACGGACATCCTGGAATGACAGGAATGCAATCTTGTGCTCGTCTACATGTTTACTGGCCCGGTATTGAAAATTTTCTATATCGTTAAATTTGTATCAAGCTGCTCGTCATGTCAAGAATTCAAACAGTCTGAGACAAAAACACCACTGTACTGCTGGAGATCTCCACCAGAACCTTGGTTCCGCATTCACATCGATTTTGCTGGTCTGTTTGAAGGCAAAATGTATGGTTTAAGGGGGTCGATAATCCTGCACCGTAGTCAATCCTATGACGTGAAGGATCGCAGGTAACGGCCCTGATACAGGTGGGGGGGTTTGTAAGGGATATCAGAGAATGTGGGTTCAAGATGTATCTGTAAATGTTTGTGTAGTGGGCCGTGCAATATGGGGTTGTCTAGATCAAATCTCAGTGCAGTGAGGCTGCGCGAGAGTGGGGAGCTATGAATTTGGAATATATAAAATTTGTCGCTGGTTTGGTCGAGGTAGACAGGCATTCCCCTCAGAATGCGTTTTTGGTGCCGCTGGATGCGGTTCCTCTGGGTTCTAGACTAGATAATATGTTCCAGACAGAGGACCCATATGTTAACATTGGTCTTATGACCTGTTTATCAATCCTGATTTTGTTCCCGGGCGATAGTGATGAAATGTAAGGCGACTTGCGTCCTCTATCACCAAGTACCAAATTGCCGTCGGTCGGTAAGTTATTTCTGTTACCTTTGATTTCAAATTACAAGATAACTGAGAAAAAAAAATGTCTCGAGTAGCAATTCTGTTCAAGTCATGGTCCACTGTGAAACCTGACAATCATTATCTCTGTTTAGTCTCGTAGAGGAAGATGATACACAACCGTCTTAACGTATCCAGCCATGAACAGCGTAGACGCGGCAACACTGCTTGGTGGTCCGCAGTCTCCATAATCGTGTAACAGCTGATGAGAATTTAACCTGTAAAACTATTGTTTATAGTTTTTTTTAAATTAAAATAAGCTGAAAATATAGTTAAATTATAGATAGATGTTGTTGTTAGTGAATAACTAACTAGTTGGAACCATTTCCAGAGTGTTTTTGTTAATAAGCAATCATATCATGTTTTTCTCTGCTTTAAATTAGTGCCCGTGCCGGTTTGTGTGTTTGTAAACAATAATAGTTTCTTGACCTAAATTCGATGTGTTTCGAAGCTTAAAGTGAACAGTTATGTTTGACTGGTACCTACGTACCCTCAAATTTTTGAATTTAATAATTTATTATGCCGAAAACGTGCTGTATCCCGGGATGCAATTGATGCAAATCCAATTATGAGAGTACCCTAAAACAAGGTAAGACAGCTGTTTCTACCTTTAAATTTCCAAATGATGGTGATTTAAGAGAAAAATGGTTAAAATTAATCCCTAGGGATAACTGGACACCATCAAAATATTCTATTGTTTGTGCTTTACACTTTTCGGAAACAGCCATTATTCGCTAAGATGATTATCTATATTTATTATAATTTGGTATCCAACCACATCTGTTTAAATTTTTTTTTTTTTTTTTTTTTTTTTTTTACGGATATGCGCACTCGCAAGGACAATGTCCTATCACGCTCGAGAAGCGGCAAGTGCGCGGAAATGTCGGTGTATGTTGGTCTTGAAACGGTTCAGGTTGTAACCTGCAGGGAAAACCGTCGCAGGGAGTTTATTCCACAGCGATGCTGTTCTCCAGAGATATGAATTCTGATATAGTGAGGTTCTTGGTGCCTCTAGTTTGACAGTAAATTCATGGTTACCGTCTGTTTGACGCGTTCGCCTGGTAGGTGCTACTCTCGGTGGAATCATACGTGCCAACTCTTCAGAGCATTTTCCGTGATAGTACCTGTAGAAGAGAGATAAATCGCCCACAGATCTGCGATGTTCGAGACCATCCAAGTTACGAGTAAGTGCGGGGTCATTGATCAGCTTGATAGCTCGTTTTTGCACGGTATTCAAAAGCATTAAGGTATGTTTGGGTGCAGCACTCCACATATGTGAGCAGTACTCCATAGTTGGTCGAATCTGGGCTTTGTAGAGTGTCAGCAATTGGCTTGGTGTGTACAGATGTCTTGTACGAAATAGCACCCCCAGCTTTTGGGAGGCCCTTTTAGCAATATCTGCCACGTGGCTGTGCCAAGACATGTTGGTCTCTGCAGTAACCCCCAAGATGTTCAACTGACTCTGTAATGTGACAGCACTTCCAGATAGCATGATGTTTGGCTCACCGGTGCTGGTCTTTTTTGAAAACAGAGCTGCTTGGGTTTTCTGCGCATTGAACTGTACAAGGTTTTTGTTACCCCAGTCCTCTATTATCTCCAGGTCGTTATTTATCTGCGATATTTGAGTTAGTCTAAGATGATGGAATTCACGTGCGGAAAGCCCTGTGGGTGGTATGAGTGAGGAGACTACATTACCATCGTCTGCAAAGCAATAAAGTGGATTTACTGTTTTATCTATGAGGTCATTTATGTAAATCAGGAAAAGAGTTGGCGAAAGGATTGCTCCCTGTGGCACACCAGCATTTATTTGGTAAGAGTTGGAGTTCTGGCCATCCAGTGCAACATAAATGGATCTGTCCTTTAGGTAACTTTCAAACCAAGTGCAAAGTTTCGGCGATAATCCCATTGCTTTGAGCTTGTTGAGAAGATTTTCATGCCAAACTTTGTCGAATGCTTTAGATATATCTAAGGCAATTGTTCTTGTTTCACCCCGCAACTCAATCGCTTTTTGCCATAAGTGAGTGACGTATGTAAGTAAATCGCCAGTTGATCTATATTTTCGAAATCCGTATTGCTTATCGTTGATAATTTTGTACTTTTCCAAGTACTTGGTTAGGTGATTGTTCACAACTCTTTCCATTACTTTTGATATCACCGGAAGTAGAGCAATTGGTCTATAGTTTAACGGATCTGTCTTTTTTCCTTTCTTTGGAATGGGTTGTACTGCGGCAGACTTCCATGATGATGGATATACTCCTTGCCTGTAAGACAAATTGAATAATTTTGCGAAAGTTGGGGTGAGTTCGTTGGCGCAATTTTTGAGTACTATTGCGGGAATGCCATCCGGACCCATTGCTTTGTTTGTATCCAGCTTTTTTAGGGATTTTCGTATTTCTCTGTGACAAAAGGGTACCTCTGGCATACTATGGGAAACCCTTTCAATGAACGGTGGAGTTTTTCCGTTTGGCACTGTTAGGTTGGAGTTGGAGGAAAACATTTGGGCAAGCATATTGGCTTTTTCCTCTGATGTTGTGGCTAAGTGATTATTTTTATCTGTAAGTGGTGGTATGGATGACTTGGTGAAGTTAGATCCAACAGCTTTTGCAAGAGACCAAAAAGACCTAGAACTACTTGGACAATTCAGCAACCTGTTTTTTATTCTTTGATTGTATGTTTCTTTAGCGGAGTCAATAGTAATTTTGCAACTATTTCTGGCTTCTATAAATTCTGTGTGGTTTTGAGCGGTTTGTTGTCGTTTCCAAAGGTTATATGCTCTGTGTTTTTTCTGTACAGCCGTTTGACAGTGGCTGTTGAACCAAGGTTTAGCATTAGCTCTACGTTTAGTTGTATGTGGGATATATGCGTCCATTCCAGATAAGATTACTTGTGTTATTTCATTACAGCAAATAGTGGGATCAGCTGTTTTAAAGCAAACCTCTTGCCATGGAAAATCCAGGTAATACTGTTTTAGGTCATTCCATTTTGCCGATTTATAGTGCCACATTTTACGAGGAAGTGGTTGTAGGCTTGGTGGGATGAGCATTTCGCACTTTGCTATTATAAGTTTATGATCGGACGAACCAAGTGGAGCATCTACTTGAATTGTGTACGAGTCAGGATTTGTGGTTAGGAACAAGTCTAAAAGCGCTGCAAATTCGCCCCTTTCTGAGATACGGGTAGGTTCATCGACAAGCTGCGTTAGACCACAACTTATGGCAAAAGCTTCTGCTTCTCTGCCTTCGTTATCTGTTTTGTTGTGGTGTTTCAGCCAGGGTATATTGTGGACGTTGAAATCGCCTAAAAAGACAATTTCCGCCTGTGGATAGTTTGACTGTATACTATCACAGCTTTCGGATAATGTCGCGAAAAAGTTTTGGTACTCGGTGTTAGATGGCGGTCGGTAGAGGCAGCAGATAAACTTGGTCGATGACTTTGAGGTGAATTTTAGCCATATGATATCAAGGTTCGCTGGTTCTAGCTTCTCCTCTCGATGACATGAAAGGTCATTTTTAATGTACACACAGATCCCAAAATTATGTCGAAATCGGTGGTGTAGGTCATAGCCGGGATAAAGATAGTTCACAATAGGTGTTGCAGAACTGATTTTAGTTTCAGTGAGAACAAGGATGTCAGGTCTTTGTTCTTCAAGATGTTGGTGAACTGAATTCATATTTGTACTTATTCCTCTTATATTGCTAAAATCAATTCTGAGTTGAGTTTTTGATCTTCTCTTTATATCTTTACATGAAGGACCCCCAGGATCACCCGACGCCCGGAGATCCGAGTGGTCGGGTATTTTACCTCCGGAATATTTTGATCCTGGAGGCGCCATCATGCTATCTGTTACTCATTGTTGGAACCGGACTGCCAGCGCAGTAGCGGAACGTGGTGATACCACTTAGCGCTACTCAATTCTGGCATGGTGGTATCTCACCGGTCGACGCCCAATGAGTAAAAAGCGTCTACCACCTACCTACCAATTTAAACTCATATAGGACCTACCTAGGTGTATGTTTCTGCTTCTTTGTATAATTAGATGATTACTCGATGATTTAGATTTATTCTGTTTTGTAAAGATGTTGCTAGAACTTGCTCTCGAACTGGGCCTCAATAAAAAGTACTTTTTTATTATAAATAAAACATTTTCATTAAAAAAAAATTATATTTTTTATCCATGACCTTTGTTAAACTGCCAAAATAAACTGCAGAGACGCGACGCAACACGCGACGGTCCGACCACCAAGTCATTGATGATGCAGTGTTGCCACATTTTCATGGCTGGATACGTGACCAACTTCGAGGCTCTTTAAAGAATTCAAAATCCTCGGAGTCTCCTTAAATCAGCAGATATTTTACAGTCTCTATCCGAGGAAATACTAGTGACGCCTCCAATATACATCCACGCCGTAGAAGGCCTTGTTATGTTGCATATTTCACTTGATTAAATTTCATTCTATGCCGACGTCAAGATTCTTGTTATTAATAAATTCATACGACCGTTTTGTATTTGATTCGATTGTGCATATGATTGGTTAGTTACACGAATTCATCTATTTTTAACCAGTTTACATGAAGCTTATTGCATAGTTTCGCTTCAAATAACCATATCTTCAAACATCTACCATATCTATTTTTAATAACGCAAACCTCCCCGCACTAAATCGACCATTTAGTCGTCTGCCCTCGGTGTGCAGTTCCACAAAAATGCCATTTCGAACGCAATAACGTTTAATTTATTTCGGTTGACCAGTGTGGGTTGCGCGTTTCGCTATCGGTTTTCGATAAAACTGCTTCCCACCACAGACAATTTAGAGAAAACTCACATAACTGCATGTCGCAAATCAAGGTAATGTAATTGAAAATAAGTTCATATAAACTTAGTAGTCCAGATACTCTGTATTCAAAGTTGGATCTTAATAAAGGAACATTGACATAAATCATAGCTTTAAGCCAAGATGAGATCCAGTTATAAAAGTTTAGCCCCATAATAAAATCATCAATTCACAATTATCAATGATGAAAGAAAAAGAAGAGTTCTACCTTTGGAACCTGAAGCAAACTGCAATGTTAGAGCAACTAAATTAAGAACTTAGGACATAGTATGACTGCCAGAAGTCAGAAGAAAAATGTCTGAGACCTAAATCAAATCACCTCCGATTCTACAAAGGTGATGATAATAGCAGTAATGGAGGAGTTGAAATCTTGATACACAAACGAATGTTCCCATACCTACAAAAACTCATGAGCTAATCTGACAGTGTAAAATACATACCATTGAAATCAATAAGAATACAAGCGTCGGCAGACCTCAACATCGCTGATACGACGACATCAAGCGAACAGCAGGACTAAACTGGTACTAGATCGCACAGAATAGAAATACCTGGCAAAATCAGACAAAGGCCTATATCCAGAGGATAGAGAACGGCTAGGAAAAAGAACAAAGTTGCAGTAGGTACGGTGGTCTGAGCGGAACTTGGAAGAGCAGGAACGAGGATCACAAATTGCTTCAAGGGTGAGATTCTAGAAGATGTAAAAACCCAGAAATTCTATAATTTTTATTCAAAACTTCAATAACTTCAAGGATTCTGAAATCAAACTATCTTGGTTCATCATCAATGCACTGCAATACATCAGAAACAAATTGCATAAATATCACTCACAAATTTATAGTCAAAATCGAGCATTTCTTATGCACTCTTCCAGTTTTGTTGGTGTTGCCGTGGTGGATTTTTCATGTTTGCCTGAAGATGCTGTACTGGCTTTTTGTTCAGTAACTGTATTGCCTCCATTATTTGTGTATTTATCTCTAATTCCAATTTCATCTCTTTTAGATTTTTTGGTCTCCGGAGGGGTTTCAGTGTTGTCTGTTCCAGTATCGTTGTTGCTTGTACCGTTTATCTGTTTACTAGGATCAAGTTGGGCTTCATCACTAGTACCACCTTCCTTCTCTTTAACATCCTCAAGATACGCATAATCCGTATAATAATAGTTGTATAAAGGTATTGTGTCCACCTGTGACGCAATTTTAAATTTAAGCGTGCAGATTATTATCGTTATGTACACTAATATTCCCAAAGCTATCAATATCAAGCCACATGTTAATGGGCATCTGAAATTGATTTTAAAAATCTATAGTCCCTAAGATTTATGATCTCATCTATACTCACTTTCTTATACATACGCAATTTTCGCCAATATGTTCTTGGGACTCCTCTCGTTCCGACCTCATTGAAGTGGCGCTCTTTTTGTTTTCAAAAAAATCTTCATCTTCAATTTCATCACTCATTCTGCACTTTAAGTTTGTTAAATTTGTGTAAAAGAAAATAATTGATGTAAGCGCAAACTCTCAATTTTTCATGTCACTGTCATAGGACGTCAGGAGTGTTTAAGCTACGCTCACACTCTGAGGACATATTCTGTTTTTTTATTAAAGATAATTCCCCAAGTCAAAAATTTAGTAACTATGTTGGCAACACAAGCCTTTTCCACGTAAAAAAAATGAAAGCATTGGCAATTTTATATTGTATTGCCAACATAATGTCATTTTGACTTTTATCTTTAAAAAAAAAACAGATTTTAATAGTATTTTTATTCCATAGTTAGAGTTAAAGTCTGTTTTTTTTTAAAGGTAATTCTCCAAGTGCAACACAAGCCTTTTCCGCATAAAATATTTGAAAGCATTGACAATTTTGCATTGTATTGCCAACATAATGTCTTTTTGACTTTTATCTTTAAAAAAAAAAACAGACTTAAGTAATTTTACAAAAAACCATAAATATCCATTGCACTTCAAACAAAATTGCAATTTCTATTAGATATACGGTACATAACTATTACAGATTGATTTAGGGCGGGTATTATAAAACTGCTTTGACAGTTAACTTGAAGATAACTTTTTGAATTACATATAATTTCAGAAGTTAACTTTAAGTTAACTCTCAAAGTAGTTTTATAATACCCGCCCTTAGAGAAGTTTATGCTTGATTTTTTTCCCAGTTATCTCGTCTGCATTTGCCGAAGCAGTTACGCTATTAAACAAATGATTTATTAAAATTACATTCATTTCAACCTATTATCCAGATATCAAATTAATACAACAATGGATATTTCTATTGGGGGTCGCTATTTAAACATAAATTACAGATTTATGTGATCTGAAATTTAATTTCAATGGTACGTAGCTTTCAGGCTTGTTAAACAATTTCAGTTGACAGACAGAAGTTGCCAACTGAAACAATATTATGACTTTTCAAATACCAATTGAGAATAATAAGTGGAAAAAATATTTCATAAATATGTGGTGTTTATCAATATTTTAGTATTGACTTAAGAAATTTTCAATCCTAATTTCCTGGAAATCGAAAAAAAGTATTTAACAGAAATCTCGCGAAATTTAACTCAAATATAATAATTGTTACTACTATTATGAAAGGCATATTTCCATCTAAACTGAAATCAGTCATAGAAAACCCATTTTCGAAGCTCATGAAATTTTCTATATGAGAAGTGGACCATTGGAGAAAAATTTCTGGAATTGAAATAATGAAGAAAAAATAATTTATCTACTCTGGAAGTATAGGGAATATTTCAAATTCCAAAGCTTTTGTCCTAATTTCATCAAAAAATGCATCCCTTATCTCTCACAGTAGTCACAGTAACAGTTCTTGAGATCCCATTGGTTTATCTCGAAAAACAGACACCCTGTATGTTAAATTTTTATATAAAATTTTCATTCTTTATCATCATCAGTAAGATTTTCCATAAAATATTTTTTTCGCCAACGAACCAATGTATATTTTCCTATATTAGATTACAGCAACGACTACATCAAACTTATAAAATACCTGGTGGAGTTATAACGCAATTGCTTTTGGTATTAAGGGGTAGAATCCCGAGGAATAAGAAATTGAATTATTCAACTAGTCCGATTCCAAATCTATCCCTTTAATTCGAAGTTGAGTAGGACTGACTGCAAAGTTTTATCCCTTGACACTTGACATTAACGGATGATATGGAATATTTCATTCACGATTTAAGTACGAATATTAGTCGAGCTATTAATAGATTATTTATCACTTGAATGATCAATTTCAGTTATGTTCCAAATGAATTCTAGAGCCAGTTAATGAAATCTAGATATTACATTTTCAAACAAATGTGTATTAAGTATCTTATACTCAAAATACTTTTTGAGAAGTATGAAAACATACAAGAATAAAGGATTTTTTAAAAAAAAATAATGTTAGCCCACATTGAGTTATTTTAGTTAGGTAATTGTAGGTTCACTTGATCTGGTTAGCCTACGGCGGCTCTCTGGTTCAACATTTATTCGATATTCTGCAGAGGTTGCCTTTAACTTGATCTGGAATGTGCTAAATGAGTGGACTGTAGGTTTAGGAATGAGAAAAAAGGCTGGTCTGAACTTAACAACAAATTCAATTGAAATAAAACCCACTCAGGGTATGGAAATTAAAGAACGGCTAGTGGTTGCTGAATTATTACGCGCAGTAACTGAAAACGGGCGTACTTGCACTTTCGAGTCTCTCTCCGTCCTGCCTTCGTCTTCGTCCAGGTTCCTCTTTTTTTCCAAACTTCGTCGAGGGTGGCGTTGCTAGCAGTCTGTCAGGATGCCACGCTTTTTCGGTGAATAAAAAGTTTAGAAAGAAAATAAAATATTAAAAAAAAAAAAAAAAACACAAAAAGAAAAATTAATGAAGAATTAATGAAGAATTAAACAATTCGGAGAGTTGGGGTTGGTTTTATTTTTGGGCGCACCGAATCTGAACAGATGAGTCGGACTGTCCAGGATGACAATATTGAGATATTAATAATGAAAAAATCAAGTAAATTAGCAATATTACCAAAAAGTGAAAAACTATTTAAGAAAAAGAACAATCACTTGAACTGTCATTGATTAATAAATGAAGTGGCCTTTTGATGAAGGGTCAATCAACAAATACAGTACGGCTACTATTAAAATAATAGCTATAGTCATAAACAGTTGAATTAAATGTAAAAATCTAAAGTGTTATTGTTACTCAATAACCAACTGAGTACTAAAAAAAAATATGTAAGGGTTGAAAATATAAAATAAAACAATAAATAAAGAATTAATTGTCGGAACGGTTACCTTACAGTGATGTAACCAGAACTACAAGTAAGTTGGCATAAATAAGCAACTGAATCAGGTTATGTCTAGCTAAATTACCTATATTAATAATTCATTTGACACATTGGGACAAGCACTGAATTACTCCCTGAAATACCTTAGTGATCACTGTGGCGTACAAAATAGGGACAGAATGTAAATAAACAATAAAATATAGATAAGATAATTAAAGCTAGTACGATACCAAAATGTTCCAGGTGGTAGTAGTAGATACAATCAACCAGATTAGTCCTGGCTACTGGTTGTGATTAGATGGTGTAACATTTGAAATGTCACAAGAACATATTTAATTGTTCTTAATTAATTTCATATATTTGAACTCATTTAAAATACTATCTCGTACACCTAGCGACATCTATGATTTCTCTGACTAGTTTCCTGACCTAATACCGAAAATTATATTATCAAAAGGTGGTATTGGTTTGCTCACTCCGGCACTCCGAATAACTCCATTCACACTCCAGCCGAATCCAACTAAGGTTCTTCATAAGAAAAACCCGTAGCACTGTCATTTTTATAATTTCGACAGGCTTGACAGAGGAAGAAAGACACAACCACAGTTTGATACTTTTGGCTTTCTTTTCGATTTTATAGTTAGACTGAAAAGGTCGTCTCTGGAAAATCCAAAAACTTTGGTTTTCATTCTTGGCCATCGAGCCCAAAATTATATAAATTTAACTAGCCAGAGTAGTGAGTAATTATGTCAGCTGGAACGTTTCCCGAAAAATCAACAGATTGTTGATTTTTGTGTAAATTTTTGAAAGTGAGGTTAATTATCGGCCGTTCAGGTATGTAAATCCCTTTTTCCCTTTGATAAATAAGTCCTTATATTTCTTCAATCCGTTCAGGCAATTTGGGAGAGTATTAAAAATCCACGCCTACACTTCTGGGTGAAAATTTGACAAGTTTGAGCTGTACTGCATTTCCAAAGCAAGTCTGGGCCCCCTCTACAAGGAAAGTTGTGTCTTGTAAGAGATTGATCCCCGACCATTGCATGATTGCCTTCCGTCAGTTTGGTGCTTCTGGATCTCAAAGGATAACGCACACCCAACATGGGATTTTTGGGCTCTATGGATTTTGCCCATTTTTTGATATGTTGTAGAGGATTCAATTCTCAACAACTTTTAAATGGGACGAAATCTTGTAGGTATTACGATCTTTGAGATATGAGTGTTGAAAGATGAACTTTTTTGCGACTTCTTGTGTGGAGAGTATACGAAATACTGGTGTTTGTCAGTCAAAATATTGAGAGTTTCACATATTTTACGTCACTAACAAATGTCAACATAGGCTAAGGCCGGGACCGCACTGCGGCGCTAATATTGGTCCCAGTGTGGTCCCGGCCTTAGCTGATGTTGACAATTGTTGACATTAATTTGTTGTGATGTAAAATATGTAAACCTGTCAATATTTTGACTGATAAACACCAGTAACACCAGTATTTCATATACTCTCCACACAAAAAGTCGCAAAAAAGTTCATCTTTCAACGCTCATATCTCAAAGACCATAATACCTACAAGATTTCGTCCCATTTAAAAGTTGTTCAGAATTGAATCCTCTACAACATCAAAAAATGAGCAAAATCCATAGAGCCCAAAAATCCCATATTAGGTGTGCGTTATCCTTTATGAAAATTTCCAAGGATTTCGTCCAGGCTTGTATAATTACTTACCTATGGGTCCCGTAACTGTGCCTTATTAATTACTGTTACCTTATATTATCTTTTTTCTACCGCTCCCTATCGATTAGCTTTATTAGCTAATAATTATCTTTACCAATATCAATAACTGTTAACTATTATTACCTTTTTCTTTACTGCCCACTATTGATTAGCTTGATTAGCTAATTAATATCTTTGTAAATATTAATTACCGACTTATTTACCGTATTGTAGTATTTGGCTAAAATAGCTAACTACAGTTTAATGTAAATTTTTATTGAATAATTAATCATTATCGTAATCAGATAACTACCTTTATTATCGTTTTCGTTATCTTTATCTAGTATCCAATAATTATGGATCATTATAATTATTACAAATTTATTTCTTTTATATCGAATACTGATCGATATAATATTAATTAACTTTTAGAGGTTAATTTAACCTTTAATTTCAAATCAATAAGGTGGTAATTCTACAAGGTAAACCAATGTAAAATCTTTAGGTAGTTGAATTTGAGTTTCATGGTTACATATTTTGAATTTTAATTACAGGTAAGACGGTAGAGCTCTCCCCGATACTTTTAATTATAGGTTTTGGCATTTATAACTCCCTAGGGATTACTTATTACCTTAATGCATTTATAAATTTGATTTTATTGATTTGATTGACTTTAGTCAAAAATTGAAGTTTAATGGTATTAGGACTTCATCATTTATATTTAGGTAAATTTCTTCGTAGGTATCTATTGATTGTTTTTGAATTTCAATTCTATTATACCTATTTAAATTAAGTTCTGCTTTTGAAAAGCTGCTTAATGATTTTTTTTTTTTAACTTGGATACTAGACAATATTTTTCTTAGAACCATAGAAAAACAGTTCGCCATCTTGTCACAAATTTTTAATGACATTTAATTAAAGAACCATAGAACAGTTGGCCATCTTGTCACAAACTTTTAATGTCATTCAATTAATAAATTATTGTGTTTAGAATTCCAAGGCTTGTGTTTTTATTGAATGGGTTAAATGTCAGATAGCTATTGGATTTTGGATATTTTTTGTTTCTTTTCAGATTTTTGCATTTATTTGTTTAAACAATAACTAATTAGTGGAATAGTGCCTAGTTTGGCTATTCCTTGGTAATTAAAATAGTTTATACAAACTAGTGGCGCCCTCTCTCTATTGTACCATACCAAGGACCACCCCAAGCTAAACAACTACTGAGCAATAGTCGAGCACAAATTATGAACATTCTTTTGTTTCGACAAAAGAGCGTTACAATGGTCAAACCCAACTTACGGTTCAAATTTACAGTCCAGAAGGCTTGTATAACCGTCCAAGTAGAAGGCTTGGGTGGCTGGGATGTGACAGCCTTAGTTACAATCTCAGTTACAATTGTAGGTGTAATGTTGTGTCAAAATGTAACCGTTATTAAAACCTCGGTGAAAAAAACCCTAAAAGAAAAACTGTTATAACATACTGTATTTTTAATTGAACCATAGCTGTAGCGAAGCACTTTATGAATAGACATAATTAGAAAATGAAACTAAAATGCAACTTAATTAGTCTAAAATAGTAAATTTACTTGATAAAAAAAAAACTATAGCTCTTGAAAATTATTTCAATAGAAAAATTGAATAATAATGTATTTATGATAGTAATTAATTAAATTAGATGAAATCATATAAAGCTTTAATAGTAAGTAAAAAAATGTGCCTCGAGTTTGCAAAGAAAATTTGAGGTTACCTGTTGAAAATAGGGTTTTATTCGCCTGGAAACTACTCTGGAAGTCTGGATTCGATATCCTGGAGTGAGTGAGATGTTCTCAGCTTTTCACTAATGATTAAATGGAAAAAGTGACATCTACTGTGGGAAAAAAAGTGCACAGCAGAACTCACCGAAATGGTTGTTTTCAAATCCGATAACATCGGCGAAAATTATAGCACTTTACGAAAATTAAACACAACGTAAGAAAACTCAATGTGCTATAAATAAAATTAATGAGAATTGGGTCCAAAATCCCTTTCTAAGGCGAAGGAAAAAATTAAATTCTTCAAGAGACCTTTTCTCTAAAGCAACCAAAACGTGAAAGAGATATTTCGATTTCCCACAAATCCCTAAATATCTGTCCCAGATTTGAAGGATGGACAAATGGCAGAATTATGACATATGTCAAAAATTAATCGATACTATCGATTCCATAGTATTCCCACGCATTAAAAATTGCACACAACAACATAAAATATGGGCGACTGAGACGGAACCTTCATTCTAATGAGAACGCTGCTCCTCTGATTCGAGAATGAGGACCCATAGGATAAATCCCACATTAGAGAAAGCCAGATTGCCTATTTTTGTTCTTGGTTCTGTGTACCCTCTCATACGTCTTTGATATTCACTTATTTGGCAGTTTGCGTGTTAAAGAGCATGTGAGAGAATTTGTAGGAAAAAAACTTCATTTTTATCAACAATAATGCAAGACATGTTATCTGAGCAGTAGGCGTTAATATCGTTCACCAATTGTCGTCGAAAATCTCAACTTTCCGACACCAGGCCTACTACGAGATCTACTTCCAACAAATAACGCCGGTCATCGAAATACACATTTCGAAGGAATATTCGAATCTCCAAGAACGACCAAAGAAACATAACAGATTTGCATAATTACAATGACAAAAAAGGATTTCCGCGTGTCACTTTTCAAACCCTTCCCTAAAATCCAAAGCCGAAAACAGCAAAGGACATCAGAGGATTCCTTAGCTTTCTTGGATACCATAGGAAATGTATCCAGGACGAGCATGACCAAATCGTTGACTATTGACTAAATACCTCGAAAAAGATATGAAAATAAACTGAATTCCTTTAGAAAAATATTAAAATAGTGTATCGGAATTTCTCAGTTGCGTCAAAACATGCAAGTATTTTCTTGACTAACAAACTAGGTAATTCTTCAGTATCCAGATTTCTTTTTCTGGAAAAAAGTTCAACAGAAGCCAACATAAAACAAATCAAAAATAACAAAATGTTTATTGGAATAACAAATTTTTAAAAATGTGCTTCACCAATATTGTCATTGCTGAATATGAAACGGATTGAATTCATGAAAATTTACATTTCAAGTTATATGGAACATTTTGTCTAACTATTCTGTCGGTATGTAGGCTTTCATGTGTGACATCAAATCAAATTAGCATAATGTCAAGTGTGAATGGCATACAAAACGCTTCATTATATTTCTAGGTAATTAATTTGAACAGATTTAATTAATTTTGGTATATCGCTTGCCAGTTCCATAATAGTTGAAATATTCAGTAAGTCAACGTTTCTTCCTTTTATCAAAAATGAGGTCGCCATGCACTCGAATTGATTGTAAGCGTTATAAATTTATTTCCCGTCAAAGTTTCCGCTTCAAAAATCTCTTTCTATATTTTTCTACTAAATTAATTTACTAGAAAGACCAAACGGAGCTTCGTTTATCGAATTTTGTGCTGGAGTGTTCGAAGCATTGCTTCGAAATAATTTAGTTACACGGGCTTTTAAACAAAATTAAAGTACAAAGTGGAAAAACGTGTCGGCAATCAAATAAAACTTCTCTTTCTGGGTGTTTTCTAATTGGAGGAAAAATTTTCTTACAATCTATAATTTAAAATATTTTTTAAAAAAAAATTGGAATGAACTAGTTTTTTTATTGAATATAGTATCTGCAAACATAGCTTGCTTCGAGCCTTCCTGACGGTAGAATCCTGGAGCAGGATTTATAAACTTGAGGATGGATAACAGTGAAATTCTAGGCTGGGAGCAAAATTTTGAAACTTTATAGGCATTACTTTAAAAATTCTCATATTCAATTTATGTATTTGAAAATTGAAAAATGCAAATTGGAACACGAGTGAACTCTACACGAAACTGGAAAAGTCCTGCCGATGCATTATTCGTCGCGGGCGTCAGAGGTATCGGACAAATACTGATGAACCTTTCTGAAAACGCTTGCAATTGTTGCGTTTTAAGTTGGAGGTACTTGAACTTCGGCATTTTTTTTTATCCTCAAATCTCAAGACTTAGATTTGAGTTTATAATTCATGTCTTTGTAATGACTGTGAAAATATTCTCATCTGTTCACAAAATACAGTATCTCTAAGTAATATTTCAGCAAGGATTTCTACCAATGCGAAACTTAAAGACTCTAAGCAAAAATCCAGTCCATCTGATGATGTTGCAGCAGTTCTCTTTAAAAAATCAGCAGCGAAAATAGGTTTCGTTCTTGCTTCAGTATTCGCGGAGTCCTTTGAAAAGAAGCTGCAATGAGCGATTGGTTCTTGAAGCCACGATGATGGCGTTCATTTTAGACCTGGAGCGCCAATGAAAATGGACAAGGAAATTTTTTATCATATATAACGATAATGAAAAATAATAGTCTGATTTTTTAACCCAAAACTGTGCTAAACTAAAGAAAATGTAAAAGGTATAAAAAAGAATGAGAATCGAAAATAAATGGTAGCGTTCGCTCGTTTCTCCAGAACAATCCAAAGAAACAATTGCCTTCAAACATTTCCTCGTTGCTCAGGTACCCCTTGATAACACAGACTTGATGTTTCTAACTTGAAAGGCCTTTTTGACAAAACGTCATTTGAATTGCGTTCTTACAATCGGTCGTTGCTACCATATTTTCCGTCCTCAGAAATTACTTGTTATACCTGTTGACAAAAACATTCAATTACCAGATGTCGATTTACGCAATGTATTACAAAATGTATAACAGACAAGCTCGTTTTGTTACATACTGATATACATTGCTCAACCAAAAAAAAAAAAGAAAAATCCTAAAGTAGCTCCCCCATTCAATTTCTACGTCAGGACTCAAATGATAAAGCCCTGGACTTCTCTGTTAAAACAAACTTCCATCCATTCCTCAAATTCTACGTCAGAATTTCAAGATTGAACCGTCACCACTTTGAAAGTTGTAACGCTCTTTTGTCGAAACAAAAGAATGTTCATAATTTGTGCTCGACTATTGCTCAGTGGTTGTTTAGCTTGGGGTGGTCCTTGGTGTTGGTACAGTAGAGAGAGGGCGCCACTAGTTTGTAAAAACTATTTTGATTACCAAGGAATAGCCAAACTAGGCACTATTCCAACAATTAGTTATTGTTTAAAAAAATAAATTCAAAAAAATCTGAAAAAAAAAATAATATTCAAAATCCAATAGCTATCTGACATTCAACCCATTCAATAAAAACACAAGCTTTGGAATTCTAAACACATTAATTTATTAATTAAATGTCATTAAAAGTTTGTAACAAAATGGCGAACTGTTGATCTATGGTTCTTTAATTAAATGTCATTAAAAATTTGTGACAAGATGGCGAACTTTTTTTCTTTAGTTCAAAAAAAATTTTGTCTAGTATCCAAATTTAAAAAAAAAAAATCATTGAGCAGCTTTTCAAAAGCAAAACTTAATTTAAATAAGTATAATAATATTGAAATTCAAAAACAATCAATTTACAATCTGCATGATGAAATTTACCTAAGTATAAATATTGAAGTGAAAATATAATCAACCTTTAATTTTTTGACTCAAAGTCAATCAAATTAATAGAAAACAATTTAATCAATGCAGAAAGGTAATAAATAATCCTTAGGCAGTTATAAATATCAAAAACCTGCGACATAAATTCAAGGGTTGACGGTTTCCGGAAGAGCTCTTACCTTCTTACCTTTAAAGTTCAAAATAGGTAACCATAAAACTTAAATTTGACTACCTAAAGATTTTACATTAGTTTACCTTGCAAAACTACCACATTATTGATTTGAAATCAGAAGTGAAATTAACCTTTTTAAAGATTAATGAGCCCACTTATATTATATCGATCAGTACTCGATATACAAGAAACAAATTTTATAATAATTGTAATAATGCATACTTATTGAAAATAAATAATTATTGAGAAAACAATAATACAAGTAAAGATCTGATTATGATAATGATTAATTAATTAAATGAATAATTATATTTAATTTGTAGTTAGCTATTCTAGCCAAATACTACAATACGGTAAATAAGTCGGTAATAGATTTTATACAGATATTGAATTAGCTAATTAAGCTAATCGATAGTAAGCGATAAGGAAAAGATAATAATAATTAACAGTAATTAATATTATAAAGATAATAATTAGCTAATAAAGCTAATCGATATGGAGCGGTAAAAAAGAGATAATATCAAGAAACAGTAATTAATAAGGCACATAAACGGGACCCATAGGTAAGTAATTATACAAGCCTGGACGAAATCTTTGGAAATTTTCATAAATTTGAGATCCAGAAGCACCAAACTGACGGAAGGCAATCAACCAATGGTCGGGGATCAATCTCTTACAAGACACAACTTTCCTTGTAGATGGGGCCCAGACTTGCTTTGGAAATGCAGTACCGCATGGTCTCAAACTTGTCAAATTTTCACCCAGAAGTGTAGGCGTGGATTTTTAATACTCTCCCAAATTGCCTGAACAGATTGAAGAAATATAAGGACTCATTTATCAAAGGGAAAAAGGGATTTACATACCTGAACGGCCGATAATTAACCTCACTTTCAAAAATTTACACAAAAATCAACAATCTATTGATTTTTCAGGAAACGTTCGACATAATTACCCACTACTCTGGCTAGTTAAATTTATATAATTTTGGGCTCGATGGCCAAGAATGAAAACCAAAGTTTTTGGATTTTCCAGAGACGACCTTTTCAGTCTAACTATAAAATCGAAAGGAAAGTCAAAAGTATCAAACTGTGGTTGTGTCTTTCTTTCTCTGTCAAGCCTGTCGAAATTATAAAAATGACAGTGCTTTTTTTTTATGAAGAACCTTAGTTCGATTCGGCTGGAGTGTGAATGGAGTTACTCGGAGTGCCGGAGTGAGCAAATCGAAACCACTTTTTGGTAATATAATTTTCGGTATTAGGTCAGGAAACTAGTCAAAGGAATCATAGATGTCGCCTGATGTACGAAATAGAATCTTAAATGAGTTCAAATATATGAAATTAATTAAGAAAAATTAAATATGTTCTTGAGACATTTCAAATGTTACAAAGTGCTTAGCTTGGAGTCAAGCGTATTCTTGCCTGCAGCATAAATTTTCGTTAAAGGCGAGTCATGGTACTCTGATAATATCTGTGGTACTTTGGACTTTGGGACGACCAGCTGGGCCTCTTCTTGTTCTAGTTCAAGAACTTGACGATAAAGGATACCATCAGTCATTAGGTATCTACGTTCAGTCCACATCTTGAAGCTTATGTCTTGTTGGTCAGGGTCTTCAAGTTACTCCATTCTCATGTCAGCAGCTGTCTGCCTAGGTAATTCAACGGTAACCAGATTAGCTTCCAAATCTGAGATTGGGGGACGTGATAGCATATCTGCGACAACATTTGTTCAGCCAGGCGTATAATCAATTTGCAATATGCTTGCAGAGCCAATGCCCAGGCCTCCCTTTCGGTCGTTGAATAAATTTGTTCGGCGGACGTTAGGAGTCGGCTGGCGTACTCAATGGGCAGTTCCTCGTTTCCCCTCCCCCTGGAGCAGGCATGCACCTATGGCATAAGCGGAGGCATGTCTTGATTATATTAGGCTTAGACGGATCGGCTTATTGTAGAGTGGGATGTCAAAAGGGCCTCTAAATGTTCAAATGAGTGCTTTTGATCTAGGCCCCAAATCGACGAAGCTTTCTTCTTTGTGAGCGCGGTCAATCGTCTGGTTATTTCCGAAAAATTCTGGATAAAGCGTCTATACCAGGAACACCTCTGATTTGGAGTGATACCTTAAGCTGAGATCCCATGATAAAGGTACTTAACAGAAGTACAGGAAACCGTTTAAGTTTGAGTTTGAACATTCGTAGACGGTCAAATACTTGCTGTAGATCTTCATATGGGATTCGAACGATTCTGACAAAATGATCAGATCATCAAAATATGTTCAGATCCTGAAGGTCAGAACGGAATCTGTCAATCAGCCTTTGGAACGTCGAGGGTGCATCTCGTAAGCCGAACGGCATTCGTGTGTAACGAAACATCCCAAAAGGACAGATGAAAGTGGTTTTGTCTCTATCACTAGGCTTAACAGTTATCTGGTGATAACCGGATCTTAAATCTAAGGTTGTCATGTACTGAGTTCTTTTGGCTGCATGGAGGGTATCATCGATCCCAGGCAATGGGTATCGATCTGGGCGTGTTTTGGCATTTAGCTTGCGGTAGTCCACCGGTAGTCAGCCTTATTCCTCCAACCTTCTTCGGAACCAGCACCACAGGCGCAGCATAAGGAGATTTACACAATTCAATAACTTATTATATATTTGTAATCCATTGACACACCCTCTGCACCCTGGAGAATTGTTTTCCTGGGCCGGTATTCTGGTTCTCGAAAACGCTCACCGCTTTTTAGTCGCTCGGCACTTCTAATGTGAATTTACATTTATTGGACCACTCACAGGTTGCCTTGGTTTCATTGAAAATTGGGAACACATAATTTGTCTTTACAAACTATAAAACTTGAACAAATTGGCATTAGACTTTAGTTGCAGAGTATTGAATTTCTTTAAGAGTTAAGTATCTTAAGAATAGACGCGAGTATGAGGTGGCGGTTTTACAACTGTCACTTGCGGTGTGTGGTTTATTTTCGAAGAAAAATTTACTACGCGCCTATCAAAGGAGCCTTCAAAAATAATTTATTACTCTGTGTCTTTTTCAAATGGACTATAGTTGAGTAAACATAATCTGATCATGTAACAAATCCGCTTTAAACAAACAAAACTTTTTTTCCGGAGTCAAAACAACTAGCTTGCCCTTGCCCGTATTTTTCCTTTTCTCTGCCCTTTATTTTTTCTCCGGATATCGATTCTGAGGGATGTTGTGTGTCATCCCACAATCGATGTTCGGTAATTGCGCCCAGCCGACAGATAAGTGCTTGTAGTAATCCGAATATTTTGATTGTCGACGGTGACGGCTTCTGCAATAAATTATTGCTTGCTTCGCGGGTGTCATTAATTTTAATTTTGACATTAAATCTATTTGAACATAGGCAGCGCGGGCGTAATTAATGGCCTAATAATTATTTTCCATCTGGAAAAAAAAAGATAATTAATGTACAAACAAGACCATAATTGTTTTATTTTTATAGGAAACGGATTAGGTACTTATTCGACCACAAAAAAAAATCAGATGATTTATATAAATATGGTGCAATATTGGGGTTATTGGGTTATCATATATCAAGCCACTTTCGGCTCCGTCGAGCGCATAGAGCATAATATACTGATTTAATGCACTTGATTAGCGAAAGCTTCTAGAGAAACAGACTGTAGGTAATGCAATTAGGCTTTCCAAAATTTAAATATCCGAAAAATGTCCGTTGTTAGGGTTGTTTGAATGATTGAACTGGAAAATAAATTATTGGTATCACGAAGCATTGTATGGAGAGAGACCAAACAAATTAGAACAATCGCTAAAAAAAAAACATAGGAAGTCAAGAGCATTTAAACCCTCTCGAAATTTGTAGCGTTTCTGTTATCTTTTGGAACAGGTCCAAAGTTTTTACTTAGTAGCTCATGATTTGCTCCCAGATTTTGCCTGCATTGCGCTAGCAAGTTGTTTTTGATTCTAAGCAGTAGCTAGGATTACTTAGAGGCTGAGGATATTACTTCAGGAATCAACGAAAAGATATATCTACTCGTACTATGAATTTTTAAGATAATAATTTCTTGATTGGCTATCAATAACATGTACTAGAGCTATTGCGTAATGAACGGTACGATTTTTTATGTTAGAATTCCTTCAAGTTATCATGAATATTTATCAAAATATTGCTGTTATACCTTTATCGATAGTCGGTCAGAGACAACTGATTGGATACTAATGGATAAAGCTTATCAATAACCTAGAGAGAATTTATTCAATTAAAGTGTATAAAACTCTAATTACAACTTTGTTCCTTCAACTGCATGGTATGAGCCTTGTGTTTTTGATTCGTGTTCTTTTCTATTTTCTACAACGTAGTCGTTTTAAATAAAATAAATCCCCAGCAACTTTGGAAACTATTTCGCAATCGGCAACAAAGAATTTAAAACTTTTATCCTTTTGTATTAAACCTTTTGCTCTTTTTCCGCTTTCTCTAAAAGGCCATATATTTTGCAGGTATCAACATTGAAGCAGCTTTTTAATGGACCTATTTCAATACCAGCGATTGGGCTTTGACTTGACTTCCTCAAGTTCATCAATCTTGGATTAATTTTGACGGTATTAAGTCCAATTTATAAACTCGCCGTCGAAATTCCGTTTGCGTTTGCGTCGAGCACGTCGTTACCAATTGAATATTAGAAATCCCATACGATCGTTTATAGTCGCCGTCGGCTTTACAGTTGGCCGTCAGCATAGAGACTACTACGGTATCCAGCGAGGCCGACGCAAACGGAATCTCGATGGCGAGTTTATAAAGAGATCCCGTGATTATTATATTATCTTTTGACCACGTTACACAACTTATTTCGTGTCAATAATTGTGAGAAGTATGACGCAAGCACTTTTCATGGAAACCTTAACACCTGTTTCCGTTTTTGTTTATAAAATATATGAAACAAACAAAAAATCTAGCAAAGTTTCGCAGAATGTCTCGTAGAAGCATCACGAAATGCCTTCGAGTAATTTTCCGATATTCAGCTGAAAGTCACCTGCCGGTGGATGGAAAGCGCCCGCCACCACACGGAAATTCAATTTTAAAATTATCCGTCATAACTGCGCGCCTAAAGGAGCGCAATTTAAAATCTTGTTTTAGCCGAGCGACGTGACGAAAATGGGTTATCCTACGTTGGTTTAAGGAACTGAATTTTGATAGAATTTAAATATTAAGCATATACACACAGACCTCTACATGTTTGAATATTATTTGGATAATATATTTGCATTCACATTAGGAAAAATTGTAGTTCACTTCGAAGTGCACTCTAAATTTGGGCCGAGGATGAGCAAACATTTGCTAAATGTTCTTTCCTCTATACTGCAGAACCGTCGTTACTGGTACTAACATTGATGTGTCGTATTGTCCTAGTTTACTATTGGACAACGCACAATCTTAAATCTTCAGTTCTAAATATATTTGTGTTTTTTGACTTCATCTATTGCCCATATTTCCTTTTCATCATGATAGAGCATTTTTCTCTTCTATCGTCTTATTAAAAACAAGATTCTGAGGAGTTGAACATCAACTGAAATTATTTTTCATTTAGCGTGCGGAAAATTACATTCTTATTCCATAGTTAGAGTTAAGTGATTCTACAAAACTAAATATCCATTGCACTTCAAAAAAAATTACAATTTCTATTTAGATATACGGTACATAACTATTACAGACTGATTAAGGGTGAGAAGTTTATGCTTGATTTTTCGCCCAGTTATCTCGTCTGCATTTGTCGAAGCAGTTACGCTATTAAACAAATAATTTATTAAAATTAAATTTATTACAACTTATTATCCAGATATCAAATTAATACAACAATGGATATTTCTGTTGTTCTGGGGGCTCACTATTTTAACATAAATTACAAATTTATGTGATCTGAAATTTAATTTCAATGGTACGAAGCATTTAGGCTTGTTAAACAATTTCATGCATGTTTGCGGTTTTGAAAGGGCAATCGTTTAATTTTGCGGAAATTACTAACTGAAACGAAACAACATATTGAAGCTTTTCAAATACCAAATAAGCGGTGAAAAAAATTCATAAATCTGTGGTATTAATCCAATTGAAGTGTATAGTGTATTTATTGGTCCCAAGGCTTATTTATGTAAATCCAACACCTCTGTCACTGTCGACTATCGTTTGTACAGAGATCACCGAACCCGATACTACCCATTGTCACATTGGCGCCTCAACGTGCTGCCTGTCGAAAAAACTGTGACCCCAGACATTAAATCGACACTGTGTTTCGTTCAATCGGTTTGAGTCAATCATTTTAAAGTATTTCTTCATGATTATGTGTGTTTTGCCTCTGAGCCAATCCAGTTTTGCATCCAATATCATGAATTAAAATCATACGTGTCCTACCTCATACGAGTCCCGCCACACCCAAGTTCGACTGTATGATTTTACTGTAATATAACATACCCGGGTTCGCTCAGTAAAATTGAACGATGAGAATTTGTATTACCTTTTAAACAACAAATCTTCTGAAAAATGAAATGAAAAACAAATAGGACCCACGTTGTGGAAACTTACAATTCTACTTACTGGACATGCGCCCGACATACCGAATAGTTTTTGGTTAGCCAGTTTCCCAGCAGGTACTGAGGTCCCATACGGGAAGCTACTCAGCTATAGTTGTTTTTGAGCCAATATCTCTAGATTGATTATTTCAATTTGCTAGGATAGTCTCTCGTCAGGGTAGGAAAATGTTAGTAAATTCAATAAGGCCCTAATGCACGCTCTAAATCCACAAAATCAAAATCTCAACACAAAAAGACAGCACATAATTTCTTAGGTTCTAATTTACTTCTTTATCCTTGTTGTTTACAGCATGGAACGATTTTTGTTAAATACATGAACAATGCAAATGTTATGAAAAATGTTATAAACAAAACAAAAAAACATAAAAATGAAAAAAAGATACTTGCATAAATAATTGAACTCTCAAAAACAAAATAACAATTATTCAACTAACCTGTGATCTCTCCTTGACACACACACTAATAACAAATTGAATTGAACAATCAATTTAATGCAAAATAAAAATAAAAATTGAATAATGAATAATTACAGACACGCGTCCAAAGGGTCCAGTCCCAGCTTGTTTTCTAGTCTAATGCCTAATCGCCTCTTCTCTATCTCCCGTTCGGTTCGGTATCCTTTCAGTACGCTTCACGGCGCATACAAGGTTGCAACCTTCATTTTTATTCAGTAAAAGTTTTTTTTAAATGTTAGGATTTGAAGAAATAATATTTTAAATAGGTGGTTTTCCTCATTACGTAGTAGAAAAATTGTACCAAATAGTTCAGAATTAGACAAGATGACTGATAATAATGACAAAACCCCTATTGTTCAACAAATTGTTATGACGCCAGAGATGCTGCAATCTTTACTAACTGGAATAAAGAATGTTCTGGTAAGTCATCCTACTCAACAACCAAGTATAAATGTGCACGCCAATTTTTCTGGATGTAAGTCCCGTTTTCATGAAAGCCCGGGAAGAGATGTTGAAGCATTTATTGATGCTATTGTGGTCTATAAGGATTGCCTTAATATTCTAGCATGCTCTGAAAGGCCTGTCAATGTTGTTGGAATATTCTGCAGCTACATGGTGACAGCGCATTATATCCTCCGTCAACACCGTCGATGAGGCTATAAATTCTTTACGACATGCTTATGGATATCTAAAACCTCCACATCAGATATACAGTACAGAGATTTTTTTTCACACGAACAAGGTAAAGAGAGAACAGATATTTTTGTGAGCAAAGCTCGTGCATTAATGATTCGACAATCTCCGAATATGTTCAATTAGAAACAGTTTACGGTTTATTGAACATATGTATAAAGGAAAAAATGCAATGTGAAAGTGTCAAGACATTCAAAGAACTTATCGAAGCTGCCCACATCATTGAACAAACTTTTTTTGATATCTTCGTATGTTTTGGTATCTTCGTATGTTTCTAAAATACTCTTTGGTTTGTACAATTGTTCCAATAGTCTATCAACTTCAGGTCCATGTGCAATAATAGATTTGTGATCTGCAATTTTTGTGAAGCTGTATTCAATTCTGTAACTATTCTGTACCTTTCATAGTATGTTAGGTATCCACTTCGTCCAATCATCTTTATCAAAACTAAACTTCTCGATTATAGGTATTTGGCTAACAGTACTTTTTACCATTTTTTGAATAGGTGTATAGTCTTGATTCTGATATCCCTAAATTTCTAGTACAGCTACTATTTTTCTTTCAACTGTTGTTGTAATTCTTTAGGGTTCAATTCTGCCATTCTAATAAGGTTGTTTTAACCTGACATCATGTCTTGTATTATAATAATTAAATTATTACTTTTAATATGGTTTTTCTATTTTATCCAAAATTGACAACACAGAACTATATTTGGGGCTTGGGGATCAGTATCCGGTGCGGATTGGTGCAGAATCTGCGACTTGTTAAAGTTGACCTTTAGGCCTATTCTCCTGTAGGTATGCCTGGTCGAATGCATTGATAATAACCTGCAGATCTTCCATCACGACGTTATCATTCGCATATTGAAGTTCAATTATCGATAGTTTCTTCTTGGCTCATAATCTGTTTAGGTTGAATTTTTACTCCTGACAGCAAATATTTGATGTCTCTAACTAGGATAACTAGTGCAAACGTGCTTTCTTGCTTCAATTATATGTTATTATATAACCCGTGGTCCACTGTACTTATATTCAAGTTGAACGTAACTCACAGTCACCTGAGACCAGTCGAAACCTTGAAAATGTTATGTTACGGGCTGATTTTTCCTGTGCCAAAATAACAGGAAATAAGCGTATTCGCCTCACTGAATAGCATACCTTCGTCAAGCCACTGTTTTCTTACCAATAGTTGTGGCCAAACTTTTCGTCAAACTTCTCATTCTGCCCAGAATCATCGAGCTAGAGGCCATCGGAAACACTGGAAGATATCACTCCAATCCTTCAGGTTCCCCTCAAGGGATTAGGGACTACTCAGGTTTGATAATAGTGTTGTATTGTCTTAATATCTGGATCCTATCAAACCTTACCAACCCTTTGTTGGGATAAATCACCAGAGCGACGCAGTATTCTACTAAAATATTAAATTTGCCCTTCAGGCTATGTATTGTTACTTCAACTTTATATAATGATCTATATCTCTCTAATATCCCATAAATACATGCTGCACTGAATACAGGAAAATACTTGTACACTGGGATTAAACGGCCATTTACGAAGGTACTGCATTTATGACCGTTTGCACCGACGATTTTAAGGGCGGTTTAAAGATAATCAACGCTCAAAGTGACATTTTTACATGTGAAAATGTCACTTTAAGTGTTGATTATCTTTAAACCTCCCTTAAAATCGTCGGTGCAAACGGCCATTAGTAAGCTTGTCTATTAATTTACATTTCAGGTATTATTGCTGTTATACAATACTCTTTACCTTACAGAGACTCAAGATGAGTTAAATTATTTTGAATAATATTTTTAGAACGTAAGGTTAGGTACTCCTAGCCGATTTATTTTGTTCTTGTTCTGGTTTCAGTGTTAATAATTTTCAGTGTTCCAGGGCGTTTGGGAAACCCACTCCGAACCTGCTCTAGAGTCAAACCTGTTCTGGTTCTAATTAAAAACCCGTACCTGATTGTAGCAAAGCGTTTCACTTCTGCCCTTTCTTCTTGTTTACTTTTATATTTCAGGTTGTGTTGCTATAGGTCCGTAGAAGTTTCCTGCTTTCGGTATATCGGTTGACCTCGTATACTGCAGGGAAAAGCAGGTGGCGTTCCATATTTAATTATTCAATTAATCCACACCGCTCTCCGCATTGGAAGCTAGTCGGCAACCCTTCATACGAAGTCCCGTTTCTAGATTTCAGCCACCGACCAACCCTCTCTATTTTATTTTTTTTTTTAGTTGACCATTCACTGTGTCACTTCCTCAAATTTTATTATTTACTTTTCAGTCGCGTTTTGCGGGTAACAGTTACCCTCTTTTAACCTCCCCCTCATTCATAATATCATTGTCATCCAGATGTTTTTCGGGTAAAAGACTGCGACCTGGGAATATTCACAAATAAGCTAAACAAGTATTTTCGATCCCCACTCAGGGATGATATCAAGGTCCTGACTGATTGATTCTATTCCTCCCTCATCCGCTATAACATGGCGGAAGGTAAAGGCATGTCAGAAGTAACAGATGACTAATGCCGCTCTATAATGGATTTTTTGTTGAACCGAAAGATAATTATTTATGTCAAAATAAGGGAGAGAAGGGGCATTAATGGCATAAGCGTATAAAGAAACTCTATCAACAACTATACGCGAATAGGAAACTTGATATAAATAAATCAAGTTGAAATTCCTTTAGCATCAAATATTCATACGTTTGCTATTTTGAAATAACATTGCTTAGGAAAAAGGTAGAACAAGATTTCGAAGTTTCCGTTACGTAAATTATTTATAAATCTAAATATCTAGTCAGGATTTAATGAAGCTTAAATTGCAAACAAGTTTTCTGATATACTTGGGACACAAAACCCCTTATTAAATTATTTCCTAATTTTCTCTTCAAAGCTAGCGAGGACCTACACATAGTAACATATACTTTGATAACCTTTCTGCCAAAACTAATCTGTAGTTCGTCTCTTTACGGTCCCTTCTAGCTTGTAATGCCTTGAAATGTGGTGTTTGTAATGTAGGATGAGGGTTTGCTATCAACTACAGAGTTAATCTCTTTTAAGTGTGTATCTTTTCTCTAGATGCTTTGAAAAGTAACATTATCCTCATAGATTTTTTGCACTTGGCTGAAAGAATATATGTCGCATCGGACAATATTTAGCATTAGCGGACATCAAATAGCACTTGACAAAGAAGCCGTCGTGAAAGATATACCTATAAAGTTACTGCGTATATTATTTTACAGGCTATATAACTTGGAGAGGTGTTGTTTTGACAATAAAATTGTATTACAACCCTGAGTCAACAAACTTTCATTAAACTATGTAGGATGTATATATGCATTCTGCTCACAGCCAGTAAAATTCTGTCAGGACCAACATTAACCAAAATTATATGTTTAAAATATTTCACCCTCGCTTTAAAGATACTTTGTCATCCTTCCATTATTTTCTTTTTTTCTCAACACGATGTTTCTTCTTGCAACTCCGAGAATATTTTTTTCTCTTTTATATTGGTATGAGGGCATATACTATAAATCATTTTTTGGGTAAAAACTCTCTGACAAGGCGATGCTAAATACAACCACTTTTTGTTATCTTTTCCGTTTCCGAAAAATCTATTTAGCGGACAAAAACCGCTCCTCTTCGGGAAAATGGGCTTCAACTTCCTAGCCAATTATCTCCTATTCCTTTTTGCTCCTCTGACGTATTGATTTAAGGATGATTCGCCTCTTTTTAAATTTTTGGGAGTTATAATATCCGAACCTTCTTCCCCTTCAAATCTACGCTTAAGCGACTATAGATAAGTGATCTAATAGAGAAAATCGAGGGCAGTTTATTAAAGAAGTTTTCCTAGTTTGGAAAAAAGTTGATGGTGCCTTCATCATTAGATTTAGTTTTGATTAATTTTGTTTTTCGGTTCTATTTCTATAATTTAGTTCAGCATCAACATTATCATTGTCAAAATGTTGCTGACTGATGTTTTTATAGTTAACTCAGCAGAATATTTTGAACTCCGTTTTCTTAACAGCAATCCTGGCATAGCCCAGAAGATGTTGAGTCAGCATAGTTTTTCCTAAAAAATATTATAAGAAATATTTGAATCTAGCCAATTTAACCACAACCGTCCATATGAAACAGATTTTCAAAATAAAATATTCAAATGATTTATCCAAAAAAAAATTGTTACAACTTTGGACAAACTTCCCCAATAAATATTTGCAATAGCAGCTGATTGGCATTTAGCCAAACTAGTAAACTATTCAATGTCTGTGTCACATATTGGGTTTCAAGCCAATAACGTTAATTGTAAATGGACCAATTTCCATCATGGAAATGATTTAGAATTCTAAAAGTGAGGACTTTATAAAAATGATCCATTGATATAAACTATGCAATTATTTACTGAAGAAATATGTTAATAAACAGAAATGTAGAAAGGCTTAGGCGCAAAGAAAATTGTTTATAAACTAATTAAAGTGTGTCTGGCAAACAAACACGGGTTAAATTATTGAAATAATATGTACGTTGCCTAAGGCTTAATTCATTTACATTAATTTTGAATTCCTCCAATAAGCGAGAATAATCAAATTACTGACATGTAAATTTGCATCATTCAAATGATAAATTTTTAGAACACCCCCAGATATAAACTAAGAAACAGATGTTTCAAAGTAAATTGCGCTCTTGTATAAGATTATCATGGTTTACCCTGTTCATTTTATATTAAAATGTAGATAGGTTCTAATAAATTTTCGAAACGGCTAAGGAAGAACAGTCTTGTCATTATTAGGATTAAAGCATATAAATTGAAGAAAATGGTGTATGTATGTATCTATGTACCTATTTATGTCTAAACTGCATTCCAAAAATGTTATTTTTCAAAATCGATTATAAATAAAACCTAACAAAACATTTTCTTTCAATAAAAAGCTCAAGTATCAGTGACACGATTACGATTTTTCATTCTTCAGTCTGAATGGTCAAATTCTTCCTGGCTCCATTGCAGCATATTCATCTGAGAGGATATTCCTTTATTGAGACTGATAGCTACGTCCTTCCAATATATCTTCGTACCTAATATGAAACCACGAGCTGTTGTATATCGTATATTTTTTCTTTATAATAAATCAATCTTTGATATTGGAATGTTTTCACGTAGAGTGTATACAGACCTATTATCATTTATACATATAAAGCCTATCATGAACAGGTCAGCCAAAAATACTTAAACAAACATTTTTGGCGTGTTTTTTGAACGACTTTTGGGGTCAAAATTTAGGCGTGGCACCCAAAAAAAAAATCGCCCCCTGCGGGGAACCTTGTAATGAAGCCGCGAAGATTTTGACGCACACAGGCCCGGAGCTGGGTTGATACGCCACTGAAACCCGGATCCAACAAACACCACATTTCAGGGCATTACAAGCTGGAAGGGACCTTAAAGAAACCAACTACAGAGTAGTTTTGGCAGAAAGGTAATCAAAGTATATGTTACTACGTGTAGGTCCTCGCTAGCTTTGAAGACAAAATTAGGAAATAATTTAATAAGGGATTTTGTATGTATTTGTTTGACATTTAAGCTGTATTACATCTTGACTAGATATTTAGATTTATAAATAATTAACGCAAGGGAAACTTTGAAACCTTGTATTACCTTTTTTCTAAGCAATGTAATTTCAAAATAGCAAACGTATGAATATTTGATGCTAATGGAGTTTCATTTGTATCAGGCTTCTTATTCGCGTAGTTATTGACAGAGTTTCTTTATACGCTTATTCCATTAATGCCCCTTCTCTTCCTTATTTTCACATTAATTATCTTTCGGTCCAACAAAAAATCCATTAAAAGCGGCATTAGTCATCTGTTACCTCTGACATGCCTTTACCTTCCGCCATGTTATAGCGGATGAGGGAGGGATAGAATCAATCAATCAGGTCCTTGATGTTATTCCTGAGTGGGGATCAAAAATACTTGTTTAGCTTATTTGTGAAAATTCCCAGGTCGCAGTCTTTTACCCGGAAAACATCTGATGACAATGATATTATTATGGATAATGGGAGAAGTTAGGAGAGGGTAACATTTCCAAGGCTTCGACTGGTGACTTATTGTCAAAACGAATCTATGGCAAACCAGTCATGAGTCATGGCTCGTTGCTTTTCTGTATCAGTGGTGCAAGACAAGACTCAAGTTTCAATTTATCTGTCGTATTGAGATTTGCGAATCACCTATCTATTGACAAGAATCTTTTTGTCTATCCTGATGGTTTTGTTGTAGTGAATGGTTCTTTTTTTTACTCTAGTACGCATTTCTAGCACCCGAGACATCCAAGCTCCTAGATGGCATAACATCCCAAAGAAACCCTGTTATGAACGTTAGAAATGTGATATAGATAGACTTTTATTGACTCCTCTCATTTGTCTAGGGTGGTGATTGGATTCCTTGTTGAGGTATCTGTCCATATGCGTCGGCTTTTTCACTAGATTTGACCGACCGTGAAAGCCTTCAATGTTTATTTAAACGCCTCTACGGGGAGGAAACACCACGACTTATTCGACGCTTGGAAAACTTACGTAAGAGAAAGACCCAATTTTCGAACGAGCAGCCTTGCTTCGGCAACGGATTCACCAAACAAGGAAAGACCTAGCAGCCATGGACAAAGATCTTCTATCGATAAACCAAAGGTTATCCAACAGCATGCATTGGAGTGACTGGGACAAAATTGACCAAATAACATCAGACGTGATGGAAGCCACACTAGCAAAAACAACCAAGAAACTGGTAAATAAGTTTGAGTCCTTGGAGCCATTGAACACTGCGGAACCCACAGGCAATGATCGCACCCTTGTCAACCTGACTCAACGCGTTCTGACCGATTCGGAAACCAGCGATCTGAGAAAAGAGGACAATTTTGCAATAACACCGAAAGACCTGCCATTCAAAAACATCATAGCAAATATAGAAGCTAGCATACGCACATTACTTCAAACCACTGCGGAGCAAATACGAAATAAAACATTTAGTATTCTACGACTAGCAAAAACTCCAAAGTGCAACCTGACATACAGAGAAGGGAGAGCTATTCGCAGCCTGAATACAGACAAGAACTTTGACAGATAGAGGAAAGGCAACAGTTATCATGAACGTGACTGACTATGAATCAAAAATTTCCGAACTGCTAGACCCCTCCACCTACAGAAAGCTGAAGCGCAATCCCACTGCCTCTATATTGCAAAAAACCAATTAACTCGTCTGAGCACTACGGTTGAACCCGGAAAACATAAGGAAACTCCTCAAATCTGAGGCCACCTAGAATTATGGGCTTTCTAAGATTCACAAAACAGGCTATCCACTCAGACCCATTGTAAGTGCAATAATAAATTCGCCCACATACAGCATAGCCAAATACCTCACCACCCTCCTTCAGCCACGGATTTGCCAATCTAGGTCTTATGTTAAAGACTCAACTCACTCCATCAAAAAGATCAGTGACATCACTCTACTATCAAACGATATTCTGGTTAGTCTTGATGTCACCTCATTGTTTACCAAGGCACCAGTGAATCAGGCCTTAGAGTATCTGAAAGATGTTTTTCCAGAGGAAATCAATAACTTATTTCACCACTGTCTGGCGACTATGAACTTTCAATGGCAAAACGAATTCTTTGAGCAGACAGATGGAGTCGTAATGGGGAGTCCACTCAGCCCGGTTATCGCCAACTTTTACATGGAACACTTCGAACAAATGGTACTGCGAATGACCACAAAGAAACCTACTTGTTGATTTCGCTATGTAGATGACACATTTGTTGTTTGGAACCATGCACTATGGACTCCAAGCAGGAGATAAATAGAGCCTATAAGACCGAAGCAACAGCGCACAAATAACAAGGAATCAGCAAAGATGGCAGGGAGAGCCTTTCTTCCCTACATCAAAAATGTCACAGATCGGCGAATGCTAGAAAGACACAACATTAAGCCCATCTACAAGCCCACAAGAACAAATCAGCAAAGTCTAAGATCGGCCAAGGATCCTAGGGCACCTCTTGAAACGACTGGCGTCTATAAAATTCCCTGCTCTTGGGGATCTGTCTATGGAGAAGCAACCAAACGCTCTATCAACACCAGGGTCAAAGAGTACAAAAGAAACTGTAGGCAGGGACAAATAGATAGATCAGCAATCGCCGAACACGTGTTAACACAAACAAACCATGTCATTCGTTTCGCCCAGACCACGGCATTATAGCCCGGATTTTTTTTTTACTAGATTTGACCGGCCGTGAAAGCCTTCATTCTTTATTCTCTAGTTCGCATCTAAAGTTCAGAACATTGGTTTTCAAAACATTAAGCGATAACAAAGTGGAGTCGCACCAAGCCTTTTCGCTCCTCAAATCTGTCATTGTTCCACCTTCCCACATCTGAACAAACAAGATGGTCGTATTAACCGCAAAAAGTGTAAACTTTCCCGAAATTGGAGTTGGGTTAAATGATTGACGTAAACGAGAAAAAGAATAGGTCATAGCACAGAGCCCTGTGGGATTTCAACATTTGTATTTACTCGTTTTGACTCACCAATCCTGAAATTTCACAGTCTACGATCTACCCGACAAGTAGGACTGAAACCACATCGAAGCAGCGCCTCCAAAACCACACCATTCTAGCTTTCACAGAAGTAACTCGTGATTCCGCCTTGGACAAGTTGCAAAACACTGCTAAAGCCACCTCCCCACAATTCAACTGGCTCAAGAAAACTGAAAATGGCATCGCCAGTGCTAATCCTCTCTCAAAAACCGAACTGTTGGGCGCTAAGGAGTCCAAGTCCACTAAGAAAGGCTAACATCTTTCTCTTCACAAGCTTTTCTAGTGTTTTAGCCACAATGAGTAGCAGCGTTATTGCACGAAAGTTCGACGACGTATCGTTATGCAAGAGAATAACCACATCTTATTTGAGACACATAGGGCATTCGTCCAACAACGAACTATCTATAGCTCTCACAAAAGCTCCCAAGGTCTCATCAGGCAAACAAGACACAACCCTCAAAGAAAGATTATCCCAACCGAATGTAGGTATTCTTATTCTCGCAAATAAGTTCCCCTTATCTTTTGTATTGATATTGGGGAGAAGAAGGATGTCTCAGCCACCACAATGTGCTCCAGATAGAACCTGGGATCAAGCGGTTAATGAATACTAGCGAGCGGATGGATTGGATGTAATGCTACAGTAAAAGTGGTTAAGCTCACTGGCTTTTAACTTGTTTTTAACCACTTTCTTATTATTATTCTTTCCCAATAAGTCACTAACAATCCTCCACGATTCTTTGGATGTGTTAGAAGAATTTTGTATTCTTTCATGGTAATACATATTGTGCTTAGCGACTCTTATGGAATTTCGGTAAAATTTTGCGATACTCATAAAAGTATTGAGTGAAAACTTGGTTCTTCTTGGAGTGTTTTCTTATGTGATGAAGAGAAGGCACACTTTTTCCAGAGATACACGTAATCCTTTTTTTTTTTTTAAATTAACAATTGGGAAGAATGTATTAAAATTATTATGAACTAATAGTCTGGTCAATGAGTCGTCTGTGGCAAGAACAGCATTCCAGTCAGTTTGGGTACACAACAGTTTAAATTTTTACATTAAAGGGAAAGCAAGTGTACAGCCTCATGATCGGACAACCCAGCATTAGTAGTCTTACACTCTACTGAGTCTGCATCAATGTTAGAGCAGATATAATCTGATTTGATCAAGGACAAGAAAAAACTACAACCAGTTTCTTGGAATCACATTGCAGAGGAAGCATTTCAGAATATCAAATTCTCTACTTCTGTTCTCCGCAATCCTGATTTTTCGAAAATGTTTTCATCCAAATGACGCTTCTAATAACGCTCTTGGTGCTTTTCTGGCTCGAGGTGAAGGGGAGAGAGAGCATGCAATATGGTATTCATCTCGTACCTACATTGAATAAGTCCGAAGTCGATTATACTTGTGATGCAAGGAAATATTTGGTTACCATTCATGCTGTGTTGAAGTTTAGATCGTACATCGAGGGCGGTACCATTCATTTTTATGGCTTTCAAAAATTGGAAAACCCATTGGTAGTTTATGTCTATTTGATTACGAGTTGATTTGCAGACCTGGAAAGAATAACTTCCTTCCACATGCTTTAAATTGGTTATAACCAGCGTAAGAAAAACAGACAAAATTTTTTAAAGGAATCTGTCATCCTTTTTCACTTCATTTTGGAATTAATAAAACACAACAAGTCTGTCTGAGCAGATATCTCTGGACGATCCAGACAATGACTTACAATACAGGCACTCTTATTTCTATATTGTAGGACAGAGTTGGTGTCTTCACATTTGACCATAACGGCAGATATCTCCGGACGGCCAAGACTTCGACCAACCGTACAGGTCTCTATTGTAAGAGTTGGTTTTTCAACCTCTGAGCCTAAGACCCAGTTACGGGATACACTAAACTCTCTTGGCAGGAACCCAATAAGCTATAATCGACTCGAAGCGAGCAAGTGGAGAATCTCCCGTTTGATAGTGAGTGGGCCTCTATGCTCTATGACAGACGACAGATTTGGATATTACGAATAAATCGTTTTTTAGGCACTGATCCAATACTAATGGCGAGTCAATTAATGAAGGCTTGTGGTCGTACCCACCATGAAGCGCATTGAAACAACTCTGCGGCAAGAAGACCTCGTGAATCTACATGCGCCAGATTATCCTTAAAGGCAACGTGGTGCCAAGAAGTAGCAGAAAGTTTTTTTTTTTATATATATATATAAAGGCAACGCGATAACCTACAACAGTACCTATTCCATCAGTAGGGAGAAGATTTCATCCAATGAAAGGCGATAGTAGAGTTACGTTATTAATCGAAAACTTGGTTTCATAGACATCGAAAATCTAGGATAATAAACAAGCCAATAAAAAAGATCAGAAAGTAAAAGATAAAAACATGACAGCAGAATAGTCTTTTTCTGAACTATCGCAAAACCCATGATGCTCTAGACTAATAAGAAAGGGAAAAGATAGTAATTAATCTTGCACTATGATAAGGAGGACACGGTAATTATATATTGATCTCACCGAGGTACCATCGTCACCAAAAGTAACTGGGACAGCATCACATTAGCTCTTGTCCTATTATATGAATTTTATTGTCAAATATTTGTCAAACTATGCATTAAATGCATTGAAATGAATGACACTAGAATTATTCCAGGAGATTATTATGCATTATTTGTGTCCCAGTTACTTTTGGTGACGATGGTACATCTGACATGATTTTCAGTGATAGACAAATGCAAGAGAAATACAGAGAACAAAATCGCCCTCTATACATAGCATGGCCTTCATAAATTTAGTGACAGCATTTGATTCGGTCAACAGAGAAGCTCTTTGGAAGATATTGACAAAAGTTGGGTGTCCGCAAAAGTACATCCAGATACTACATCTGCTACATGACAGTATGAATGCAACAACCCTCCTAAGCAACGATCAACAAGAAGAGTCTTTTCAAATAACTACAGGCGTTAAACGGGGCTGTGCTATTGTATTGTATATACCCACCTTATTTTCTCCATTTATAAGATCCATAGTTCACCTTGTCCAGAGTAACCTGCCGTCAGGAGTGGAAATACTGTACAGATTTGATGGCGGCTCATTCAACCTAAACCGATTGCGAGCCAAGACGAAAATATCAACGACATCGATAACTGAACTTCGATATACCAATGATAACGTCGAAATCGCCAATACAGAGAAAGATCTTCAGGCAATTATCAATGTATTCAACCAGTCATATAGGAGAATCGGCCTAGAGGTTAGTTCTAACAACACGCAGATTCTGCTCCAACCCGCATCACAAACCCCAAATATAACTATTATAAATTAGCATTCTTTGCAGAACTTGGAACACTACCCATACCTTGTGAGATATTTTTCATCGAATGCAATCATTGACGCAGAAATCCATAATCTCTTAAAGTGCGCTAGCGCCGCCTTCGGGCGACTTCTAGAGAGAGTCTTCAACAATCTCGACATCAGCGCTGAGACCAAACTTCCTGTCTACAATGCAGATGTAATACTTACATATGCCTGCGAAATATGGACCACCTACAGAAGACATATAAATGCCTAGAGAAATACCATCAGCGATGCCTAAGAAGGATCCTACGGATTAAATGGCATCACCGACGAAGGAACATTGGTGTTTAAGAGGAGGTTAAAACCACTAACATGGTAACCCTCATCATTAGGCACCAACTTCGCTGGACAAGTCAGCTCGTCCGCATCCCCGAAACATGTCTTCCATGACAGATTCTCTACATTCAACTGAAAAAGGCGAAAGGAAATCATAGAGGTCATCAAAAACGCTACAAATATCTTTTTGAGAACAATATGGCAAAGTGCCGCATTGATACCAGCAACTGGGAGACGACGGCAAATGCTGGGTTTACATGTCCTCGAGTAGTCCCTGACGGACCACAAACTTCTGAAGAACATTGACGCAGATATGAGACCGAAAAGAGGGATCGTAGGTAGGAGAGAGAGAACAGAGGAAGAGACAATACTGCCTGAGGCTGGGTGTGCCACGACTGTGGAAGAGTGTGCGGCTCCAGAATTGGTTTATAAAGCCATCAGAATAGAATAGAAGATAATGATACTCGGTATCGAGTGATCGCCTAGATGATGATATTGATCTCAGAGACGCACTAGTGAGGGTTTCGTCCCAACCCAAAAAAATCAAATATTTTTGCCACATTCGACAATAATATACAATTTGTGCAACCCTTTTCCATGAAACTGACCTAAAATCCAAAGTTGTCAGAAGTTTGGTTCCACTGCAAACCTACGATCTTAAGCGGGGTATCAGCTTCAAAATCAAGAGACAAATCTCCATAATCAACCAATTATTATAGCTCGAAACCACACTAAGGCCACTAGCGTCAGTGAGAAAACGACAATCAGTTATGAGTTTGGCTATCGAAATGTTCCAAAGTCTGATAATCGCTGTGGTGTGAATTTACTCAAACCTGTCTAAACATTTGACGACTGTGAGCAGTATATAACAAACAGTCTAATGGCGTTTTCGATTGGTAGGTTCAGTGCGCACTGAGTGTATTTGCATCCTTTCAATCGACCTGTAGAAGAAAAAGACAGAAATAGAAAAAATTGTACTAGTTCCGCACTAGATCTACGAATCGGAAACGCCATAAAACAAAACCGGTATCGTTCTATATATCCGTTTGAAGTTTGGGTACAGAAAATAGGCTATTGCTCAACCAACAAGAATACCAAAATGAGATAACGAAAATATTCAATACTCTAGCAGAATTACTAAATCAAAACAAGAAGTGTGATAGGTGATGATCGATCTGAATATAACATCAATAAACGTAGGTCCTAAAATGAACTCAAACGTGAAGTCTATGATAGCTGCATTTTGACGGTGCATACCTGCATACCTATGGAGTGGACACCATGGCTCTTACTAAAAAGACCGCTGAGAAACTATGGGTGAGCCAAAGATCTATGGAAGGGGCCATGCTAGGTATTATGGCATTAGATACAAAATGCGAAATAACGCAATCTGAAACAGAGCCAAAGTAACATATATCCTAGAGGTTTGTGATGTGGCGAACAGAACGCAGACAGGTGGACGCACATAATTAACAAATGGAGGAATAGGCAGACCCCAACTAAGATGGACAGGCGACATCATTAAGATAGCTGGAAAGAAGAGGCCTATATGCAGCACTGAATGAAAGCTGGCTAAGAAAGATATAGGCAGTCATTGAACCATTCGGGACCTGCAGATTTGGCCTAAGCATTGTGAATACAACCCAAAGATTGGTCGTTGGAGTTGAGGTTCCTAAAACACAATGTTGCGATATATAAAAATGATAGTCCGGTATACTATCAAAGGAAATAAGTTTTATATGAGCTAATTTTATAAATTTACGACGCAAAAAGTCGGATTTGTTTTCCATGCAACTAAGGCCAAGAAAATTTGCAGTGTTATTTCTCTAATATTTAGAAAACAATATAAGTGACTGAAGAGACTACATACACCCAAGTCGGTGGCGTATGACGTATATCTGAAGATTTTTTTCAAATTTGCTTCCAAACAACCTTTAAGTGAGAGAATGAAATCAAAGGGGAGATTGAGAAAACAAAGATGTCAACAAAGAGACTGCTTCTTCCATAAGTATAAACTCAAATACGGTGTCGATGGCTACTGAATCATTGACTCAACTAGTAAGACATCTATCCTGAAAAATATACCAGAATAATGGGACTTCAATGAGCACATTAGCACATAAGTATGGGACAGGACTCTTATAGGATGGATAAGCCAATTTTGAGAGATAACATGGAACCATCTGAAACTTTAATACCCTAGATAGAAGTATACCATCATTAGCAGCAAAGTTTTAAAATTTGTCAGAGATGGCCTGAGCCAGCAGGGTTTGATATGCAACATTAGTATTCGAGGAAGAGTCTGAAGAATTATCAGGCATTCAAGTGAAAGCGAGAAGGTAAACTAATTGATACCACCCATGGTTTTTTTCGCACCATGCCTAATAAGGCATTGTTTTTTTTTCACACACTGGTTAACAGCAAAAAAGTTGAATTTGAGGGGTTGGAAGGAAAAATTTGTTGTTTTTTCATTAAAATTTGTCCGTGTTTTTTTTTTCAGTAAGCTTGTAGCATGCTAAATGCTACTGTTCGTAACTGTTCCTTTTTCTTTCATATATTCTTTTATAATTTAAGTTGTCGCCTTCAGTGCTGACAGTCTGGCGACTGCCATTAATAAAAAAAGGTTTCTGCTGTCAATAATAATAGCAATTATTAACCTAGAGGGCACGCTTTTTGTTCAAATTTGAAGTACCAGTTTGGTACCAATAGTTTCCGTTGGCTATTTTTCAAAGGGGGGAAGCTCTGCTTGTTCAGCTTGTTCAATTCTTCGTGGAAAAAAAGTACCTTATCGGCCATCAGGCACTAGTTTGGAGAAATGAAGGTGCGCAAGGTAATGTTCCGTTAATTACCAAAACATTTATTAGCGAAAGTCTTGTGATTACCGATTTATTCAAGTTAGAATTTCGAACCACTCGTGGTAAGTTCTTTTTAATATTTTTTCAAAGTAATGGTTTTTATGGAATACGTCTATTACTTAGGATCTTTCGAGGAGCCAGCTTCTTTTGAGGAGCCAGTTTCTTTCGAGGAGCTCGTTTCTTTCAAAGAGCCCGTTTCCAACGAGCCCGCACATTTCGAACGATCCGCATTTTCGTGGAGCATGGGCATAGAGTTTTTGAAGGGATTTCCTAGAGGAAACAAGTCCGTCACGTGTCGACACCTGTCTTTCAACACTTGACGAAAACTATGAACTTTTACCCTCTATCTACTTTGATTCAAGGCTAGAATCTGCAATTTTCAACTTCCCTCGTCAAGTGACAGAAAAAGGACGGCTACCGTACTTCAACGTTTAATTATTACGGATTTATTTGTGATTTATCTTTAATTAACTTTTAATACTGCCGTGTTTCGAGAATGTTTATTTAAGTATCGTATCATTAATCTGAACTGAAGTCAAGGTTGGGCAATATGTTCTGAATTCAAATTTATCAAGTGAGTACCTACATCGTCAAAAATTGATCAATTTTTCACCTGGGCTCTATAACTTGTAGACTTGAGGATTTCTTCTAGGTATCTGTGATTTTATTTTTCTGGCAGAGCTGACCATATTTATCCATATAATGTTATAATTTTCAATTATTCATTTTCAGCGACTGTCAAGATAAACTATGTGACAACTATACTAGGGTTAAACCTCTATCCATTGATTTATTATTTACTGGTTAACTGTTTTTATTCTCCGAACTATGGATTTAATTTGATATCAAACCGTGGAAACATACACTACTAATTTAATTTGAAAATTACTCGATTGTTTTATTGGTTTACCTGTGTCAAGATTTGGTTGAGTTGTATGCCTTATTTATTTCCTTTTCAGAATTATCAATTACCTTTTGCCAATTATTTTTTTTTTTAGGTGTGATTCTGAATTTTCACACGTCAATATTTCACGTGACTTAATTATTTATTTTTACAAATTCAGTGACGCCCTTGCTATTCTGTCCTATTGACCCACCCCTAATAATTATTTGCTGAGCAAACTGAGCATATCATGGGCCTCTTGTTAATTCTTCAACATTAACCAAAGGGATACAAGCTGGCTGGAGGAAACCTAAAGCCAAAAAATGCTTATAATAGAAAAACGCACTCATGTGCAAGGTCTCAAAACGTATTTCACAATATTAGGGTGACTGATATTATCAACAAAGTGGGAAGTGGAAGTGCTTAAAGGGGGTGTGCCAAAAAAACAACTTCATCTCAAAAAAAAGAGAAAAAAAATCTAAGAATAACAGTGAAATCCGCACCCCTCTATGACAAATAATACCGCAGATATGGCTCTATGAAGGTCCGCATCTCACCCTATGACGTCACGAAAGCTCAAGCGACGCACGAGAAAGTGGAGTTAATTAAATTTACATATGTTTCTCCTGTGTTACCTGCAATAATCTAAACAAAAACCACTCACGCGTGCCGGGAACAATCAAATTAACAATGCGGAGCGCGGCTCGACGAAGTTTTCGTGACGTCACGAGAGCGTCGTCCATACTTTAAAGCGGTATATCTCAGCGATGGTTTATCGTAGAATAACGAGGTTTGAACAGTTATTCTTAGATTTTTTTACACTAAAACTTTAATTTTTGGCGCACACGCCCTTTAATGGAAACTGAACACAATGCATAGAGCACAAAGCTGATTTCGTAGGAGTAAATACAACACGTCAGAACAAATTTTTAAAATATCACACTGTATCATATTATTTACACTTATTGGTTATTACATCATACCTACCTAATGTGAAAATTACCTTGAAACATGAAGAACATTCTATAGTCTCATATACCATTTTATGTTAAACATGCTTACGCATTTTCATTAATTAACTATTGTGTTTTCAATTGCTATATATGCATTCTAAAAAGTAATTCAAATTACCAGCTCATTTCAGTTTGGCTAAAATGTTTGGATTGAGTTGGATTGGATTTCACTCGTCACCCGTAATAATCTAGTTCGCAAAACTCGAAATAGGCGACTTATTAGAGGATTTTCAAAAAATGACGTTCGTTTGATCGAAATTCGAGTTGTTTCGGCTAAGTAAACAGCAACAAAAAAAAGTTGATGGGTTGTAGTAGAGTATTTAACCACCAATAAATTATCTAATAATATTTTTTCATCTTCCAGGTGTATAAAAATAAGAACCAACACATACACATCGAAGTGATGACGGCATGAAAACACCTTCCACGTTCCTCCTTCTACTTCTGGCAACTGTCAATTCGAAATATGAGGCATGCAAAATCCGAACCCTTTCGAATAACGTCACTCCGACCAGACTGAACTACAACGCGACCAAATTAGTCGACGATACCGCAACTAAACTTCTAAAGAATTCCCAAAACATGAATTTTTCATTGGCATCCCGGAAACTTTTATCGATGCAACCAGATATTGCCGGAGTGATTTTAACTAGAGTGGATGAAAGAATCCTGGCTTTAAAAATAAACTCCAGGCTGAGGATATTTCCTAATCGAACTGCCGAAACTGATGTTTTCTGGAAGGCATTTAATGAGGCTGACGGATGGGGGAAACCGTTTAAGGATTGTATTTTCCTTGCGAATTCCTGGTTTTACGTGTACAAACATCCAGTGAGAAAATTGGGCATTGGTTTGTTTATTACGATAGATTTGAATCAATGTGACAGGGATTTAGAAGAAATATTTGGAGGACCAGACAAGTGCGATGACTCCCAAATAGTAAGTAGACTTTAAGTAGATCTAAGCTTAGCATGCATAGCAAAAAGTATACAATTGATTATACAGAGTGATTCAGTCATATTGCAGTAAAGCTTTTCTAAGATTTTTCTTTGTGCTTTTTTGATACATTTGGTCAGTTCAGTTTAAAAGGCATCCGGATATTAAATCCAGAAACATCTTGGGTGATGCTAAAATAGCGCGATCGTAAAAGGAATTTTGTATGTATCTATCGCAATTTTATTTTTATTTATATTCAAATCTTCTTACAAGAGCTACTTTGGACCCGTCAACGTTACACGTTATACAGATCTATTCAAGTGTGTTGTCATGTATATATGCTATGCGAATTCGAAAGATAGCTTTAGAAATATCTGGTTGCATGTGGCAAACCTTTCATCGGTCCATGTGAATAAAATTTGCTCGAGATGCAATTCGACAAAATAGTTTCGGTAACATCTGCCAGAGGCAAAATAGATTCGACACATATTTCAGCTTAAAATAAAAAAAAATATATTTTGAAAATATAGTGCCACACATTTAAAACTAAATTACTGCTTTCCATTTAAACAATCAAAATTCCGTAAACTGTTAGCCATCAATTCGCACTTCGAGAACCAGAAACGTTTTTACCAAGAATGGAAAAGCATACATTTATTCTGAATGTAGCGTGAAATGTGTGCGAACGCTGCATCTGACACTGAAGGATTTGTGATTTCAGAATAAAGAATTGGGTTTATTTTAGTTTATCGTCTTTTAGCTAGTGAGAATTATATTGACTCAATTTTTTTTTGCATATTTAACTGCATTTTTAGTTTTGTGTTTCAACCTCCTATCGTTTGTGTAAAGGAACCACTCTGCAAACCTCCGATGCCTCTAAGGAGCCGAAAATATATCCATCCTTGTTTGGTAAACTATAAGATGTTTTTCTTTGTGTTTGGATGTTCCATGCTGCCTCCTTTTGATTTCAAATTTTAGAACTGCTTGGCCCTTGTGATCTCTTTCAGTCCATACCATTTTATACGAGTCTCATTTTCTTAGGCTGCTTTATCCATTAATGAATGTTGGCGACGATTCTGGCATATTTGTTTCGATCTTACGGGGCTGTGAAAAGTGCATGGGCATCGGACAAAGTCTCTTATGTTCTTTAGCCACGAATATATTTTCCTCCCGATGCCTCTCTTTCCCTCGATCTTTCCTTCCATCATGAGCTTTAGGAATTGATATCTACTTGGAATTTCTGAAGATATGACCCAGATATGCAGTTTTCCTTCTTTTCACTATCTGTAACATCTCTCTCTTTGTTCCCATTCTATTCAGAACTACTTCGACACGCGATCCGTCCAAGAAAGTTTTAGCATTCTTCTGAACACCCACGTTTCAAAGGATTCCGGTCGGTTCATGACACTGGCCTTTATTGTCCATGTCTCGACTCCGTACAGTAGCACGGAGTAAATGTAGCATTTCACAATATGGTACCGTAATGTCAAGTTGAGACTGTTGTTGCTGAGAAGAGCTCTCATATTCATAAATGCTGCCCAGGCATGCTCAATTCTACCTCGTAGTTCTATGTCTGGATCTAGATCTTCAGTTATTTAGCTTCCTAGGTATCTAAACTTTGCGACTTGCTGGATTTTCCTGCCATTCACTGTGATATTTAAGTGCACATTTGGTGTTTTGCTAATCATCATTACTCTCGTGTTTTTTTTTATATTAACCTTTAGGCCCAGTCGTTCGCCTTAAATAGCTATTCTATAAACGAGGCGTTGTAAATACTTTCTGGCAGTCTGCTATTATGACTATGTCATCAGTCTAACGTATGTTGTTGACACCCTGTCCATTAATCTTGATGCAGTCCCCTGTGTCCTTCAAGGTATATTCAAAAATCGTTTCAGATTAGAGATTGAAGAGTACGTAAACCTGTCTTACTCCTCTTTCTATCGGTGTGTAGTGTCACTTTCCACTGTCACTGATAGTATTTGATTTATGTATAGGTTCTTTATAAATCGTAAATTGTTCTCATCTATCATCCTATATTGAAGCATCTTTATCAGCTCATAGTGTGTTTGACACAGTCGAACGCCTTCTGATAATCTATGAAACACATTAAAACGTCGTTACGCTGGTCTCTTCATTTCTAAAGTAATACGGTAAGACTGAAAAGTGCTTCACGTACGCCCAATCCTTGTCTGAACCCGAACTGAGTAGGGGCAATGTCTGTTTTGCATCTGTTGTGAATTCTCGTATGGATTATCTTAAGGAACGTTTGCAAGACTTGACATTACGCTGATCGTTCGGAACTGATCACAGTGGTTTGCGTTTGGCGTTTTTGGGATCGGTACAAAAATTGACTGAAGTCAGTCCTGTAGGAACTCGCGCGTACTTGTCTCATATGTTGTTGAATATTTCTACCAAGTAGTTCTCTTCATTCTGCAGCTTTATTATCTCTGTATATACATCGTCTGGTTCTGCTGCTTTTCCTTGTTTGCTTTGTTTAATTGGCTTGAGGACTTCTGATTTCAGTATTTTTGGAGAGGGTTAACCTTCATATTCTTCATTAGGCATTCCAACGACCTGTCAAAAAGTGCGTTATTAGGGTATGGAATTTAAAGCTTTTTAAAGTGCATTTTGCGGTTGTTTTGTGAATGAACTCTGTTTATTTTTTTTATTTTATTGACTTCATTAGTGTTGCTTCTAATTAAAAATGCCACAAACGTGTCTTGTAGTTGATTGTGGAAGTAATTTCAACAAGGTAACAAGGATGATGTCAGGCTTTTTTCATTGCCCTCTGTTTCACAATTTTCCAATTAAAACGTGGACATTTTTCACTACCACTGTTCCTGCATCTACAATTAAGCCAGACTCAAAATACTTGTGAGAATCTAAGCTTTTGTAGGCCTTCATTTGCTCATTGATGTGAAATTTGTGAAAACTGTGGGTTAAAATGTCAACTGGACATTTTTTCAAACTAAACGTTCGCCCACATCCCAATTTTCTTGCATTTAAGTCTTTATATTTACTCTGCATCTCAAAAAGTATATCATAACAAAGTAAACTGTAATTAGCTTGAAAATATTCCAAATAAACTCAAGATAAACAAACAAACGTCAAATTTTCCACACTCGCCATATTGAAAAATTACGTGGTTTGGAGAGCCTAATTGAAATATTGTCGGACCTGGGGGCTATGAGGGGGTGAAAATCAAAACTAGAGCCAAGAACCAAAATAGGAAAGTTCATTTAAAATAAAGCTTACCACAAATACATTTCAGATATAGGCATGGGCACTAATAATAATCAAAGGACTAAAAAGGCACTATTATTACTGACTAACTATCGCGGTTAATTCTGGGTCTGTACAGGGTGCTGCAATTTGGAGTGTTTAAACAGGAAAAACATACTTCCAGACCAGATAGAGAAAAATTGACTTAGATGGTACTATTAATACAGGGCGATTTTCGATTTTCCCCTATTATGAAAACGAGCTATAAGTTTTTTGTTTATCAATTTTTTTTTTCTGTGAAAACAACAACATGAAAACATCTTTGGAATACTTTTTTGAGCAGAATCCAGTGGCGTACTCAGTTTTTTTCTATTTCGCTCCCATTTTGAGATATTTACCAAAGTCCGATTTTTTTAAATAGGACACCATATATATTGATAGTTCATTTGATAGCTCCGCTTTTGCTGATTTCAATGATATAAAGTTCGATAGGTTTATCTCTAACAGATCTCTCGAAAAAAAATTATATCTGTTTCAGTCAGAAGAAACAATGAGTTAGAAAGAGACCTTCCTTATTTTCCTTACAGATATAAAATCCTTTTCTAACACATTGGTCCTTATGACAAAAATAGATTTTTTTTTTCTCGAAAACTGTTAGAGATAAACCTATCGAACCTTATATCATTGAAATCAGCAAAAACAGAGCTATCTAATAAGCTATTAATACGTAGGGTGTTTTATTTAAAAATGTCGAACTTTGGGCGATATCTCGAAATCGGAGCGAAATAGAAAAAAACTGAGTACGCCACTGGATTGTGCTCAAAAAAGTATCACCACAATGTTTTTACAGAAATGAAAAAAATGATGAATAAAAAACTTATAGCTTTTTTCATAATAGGAGAAAATCGAAAATCGCCCTGTATCAATGGAACCATTGAAGATATCGAGATACGGTTTTTGACAATCGAGGTTTCTCGAAAATCGATCCCATGACATCTAAGACAATTTTCCTCTATCTGGTTTGGAAGTATGTTTTTCCTGTTAAAACACTCCAAATTGCAGCACCCTGTACACTACCCTCTCATCTTTCAAAAACCATTATTTTATATCAATACCGCGACCGCTGATAATAAAAATTATTACCAGTGAACCGTCGTTGACATTGACCTTCCATGGGTTCAGGTTCCTCATATAATTTAATAACTTGTTCAACTTGCAACCGAATGTTATTTAAACGTGACGTGATCAATGATTTCCCTGAAACCCATGAACCTTTTTTGGAAGACTATTGGGTTTAATTAACCGAAGGAGATCCTCTATTATCCTAGATACGACATATCCCCTGGGCTTAGAAAGCTGGGACCCAGCTTTACAAGAAAAATCTTATTATACAATATTTTACACGATAGGGTAAAAGAAAAGACTAATACAAAAAAATTTACGAGATGAAGTCGTCGCGTAGAACGGTAGTTGTCGGCTCTTCTTCCGAGTTCCCTAGGCGTTGGTTATTTAGAGTTGAACTTCTGATGACATACATAGCCTTCTCAAAGTTCCGTTAAGTGGGGTCCATGCGTTGAATTCGGGTTTTTTTCTGGGATTTTGCGGTGATTGTGGGGTATTGCTCATTCTGAAACCATACTGGTCCTTGGTCAACTTGCCAGCGATGTGCTGAAACGGCTTCTTTTTTAATCAGTGTGTGACCAACTGTATTCCACTTTGTATCCCGAGCTCCTTGTAGTCCGGGAAGGTTTAGGTCTTTAAACCGCTCCACCTGTTAGGTGGGCAATGACTTCTTGGCTATACCAGCTAATCGGTAATTTCAATTTTCAGCAACCTTCAACTATTAGCCCCTTTTACAAAATCAATTTTCCACCAAAGGAATTGATTGGCCTGCGGCTATGTTTTTATCAATGTCAGTTCCTGCTCCGTCATATTGCTCTAATTTTTTTCTCCCGGTAGATATACCCTGTCAATGTTCTTGCAACCTCTAATATAACAAATTTCACCAATACTTCTATTAATGGGGCCAGAAAACTTCCAATAAATAAAATTTCTTTGCTTAAGTACTACCTTAAACTAATCTATCTATGAATTTGTTAGTGCCCATCCGCTTTAATGTACTACAAATAATTTTAATATTGTTACGGCATCGCATCGCACATTGTTTACTATTTTCTATTATTATCATAAATTATGTCTGACTGGGATACCTTAATTTCTTAATTAGAGAGGCGAAAATTTCTCGCGTTACTATTCAGGCCCTTCTTTCCTTTACATATCCTTTTCTCCCGGTCTTATATCAATGCAACTATTAGTGCGATGGCTTAAAATAATACATCCATAATTAAGTACGCAACCTATACTAAATACTTAACTAATCACTTTTTAATTGGGTATTCTATGCTGAATCACTACATCCTATAACATCACGATTTTCGCCAGGGTTTAGTGAAAGAAGGTCCTGTTCATCATTCAGATGCAAAATAAACTTTTTTGATTCTACGGTTAGGACTTTTTCATTCCATGTTCCATCTGCTGTTTGGGCTCTGCCACCAAAGAATTAGGTAATAGCTATAGCCATCAGCATTGTAAGGATCCCTATGAAAATTATCCAGGACACGCCATAAATGATTTGATGCCCAACGTTAATTATTCCTTCGTGTATGCTCGCATGAGTTATCGGAATTTGTGCTGCAGCTAACGCAAAATATCTATTTCTGTGAAAAATGACACACCAATATTCCGGATAGGCAATTCCAGGTCATGAAAAGTGCGTGCTTATGCATGTCAAAGTTATCACTAAAAATTGGGTTGTACCTCTGACTACTAATGCGATTAATTCTTAGTCTTTAGACTACCCTCTCACCTTCCAAAAACCATTATTTTATATTAATACCGAGACCCTGGTGCGTGATCGTTGATCATAACAATTACCGGTGAACCGTCGTTGACATTTTCCTTCCATGGGTTCAGGTTCCTCATATAATTTGATGATTCGTTCAACTTGCAACCGAATGTCCTTCACATTAAGTTGTTGCGTGTTGTTCTTTCAATAGCAGAGGAGTTTCTTGGGATCAGAAATTATACAATTGTCCTTCACTATGTTACTCAAATTGCAAGACTATATTCGGCCTGTAACTTCTTTCACTAATTTATGTGTGTTAAAGTGGTCATGCTTCTACCCCAATTCTTCCAGTTCTGTGCACCTTTCTTGTAACCATTGTTCCTTGGCTTTACGGATCTCATTTTTTTAAATATCTTTGTTAATCCTTGCATATTCTAGTCTCGTCCTTGTTTTTAAAAGTTCTTCGTTTATCCATAAATATCAATATTTCCTCCGTCATCCATTTCTTCTTTTTGTTGCTTGGTGATCCAATTTCGTTGTTTGTGACAGTTACGATGGTCGATGCCTGATTCAGGGTTTCGACAATTGCCTCGTTTACTTTTTCCTTGATTCTTATTCGTACCCCAGGTTTCTTTATGTTGTTTATATCAATTTTCTTAATATATCTTCGCTCAACTTTCTTTAATTTTATTTTAATTTTTCCCACTGCGGGATTGTGGTCTGACCCTATTTCAGTCCCTGGGTAGGTTGATTTCTTACGAGAGGTGCTCATCCGTATATTGTGCGAAGCCAACCAAAACTCATAAAGGTGATTTGGATCAATTACTGCGATTTTGTGGAATTTAAACTTTTTCTATTGACTATTTCACTAGAGTGTTTTACACCGACAAAATGTCATAGGAACGGCCGGTTTCCTATTGACAAAACTTCTACCTGTTCTTACCTGGGCAAAACCAACATGATGGTTTTTCAGCGACAAAATTTTGCGTGGTTAAGGTAAAAAACTATTAAGTTTGACAAATGTCACCTAAAGAAATAGTTATTTATTATACAAGACGGTAAAAAGATGCTTTACCTGTGAGTGGAAAACGTTGATTCACGAGCGACGAAGGAGCGAGTGGATTAATTCCACGAACAGGTAAAGCCTTTTTACCGTCGTGTGTAATATTCTATTTTATTCTTGAGCAACTTTTTATTAATCACAATTACTAAAATCATAAACTAAAATATGCTAAAATTTCATATAAATTATGACAAGTTGACAAAGTACCTAACAAACTGACACATTTCTGGTGTTGTCAATCATGCAACATAACCAGATTTCTGTCAAAAACACTATAATTATTATAAAAGATTTGAACAAGTAGGTAAAATTGACGTATGAGTGGGTAAAATTGACGTATGAGTAGGTAAAATTGACAAATGAGTGGGTAAAAATTGTTCGATTTCACTACTGCAAATAAAGTGTTAATTTAACAACGAGTTTTGAGTCGAATAAATGATAGTTTACCATTAGCGATAGAATAAATACATTTTCCAAATGTAAATTTGGCTTGTTTTTCTCGTGAAATAGTTCAGCCGAATACCACTCAAGAAAAAATTATGTAGGCAAAATTATTCTCTTGGTTTCATTCAAGTTTGTTGCTTTTTGCTAATTTCGCTCATAAAATTTTTGACAAAACCACTCGCCTGACGGCTCGTGGTTTTGTCAAAAATGTCATTCGCGAAATTACCAAGCAACAAACTTTCATACCAGTCGAAAATTTTGCCAACAAATTTTTTTCTCTTGTGGTATTATACAAAATAGGTATGACAAATCATTTCCATAATTTGGCACATCTGAGTGGTTATAGTTTATTCATTTGTGAAAGTTTGATTCACCCATCGACTCTTAGGCCCGGTTGTACAAACGAAGTTTGAGCGCCAGTTCAGTAAAGCCTAGCTCAGCTGTTGAACCTGGTTCAGAAATCATGATCCGTTGTACAAGAAAAAATTGAACCTTGTTGGCGTTAGGCTTTGGCAATACTGTAATTTGTCTATTGTCAGATCCAGAATGACAAAAAAAAATAGGGCAAACTAACCTAATGTCATACCTTTGGGTTTTCATTAGTTTCGTCATTTTTACTTTCGAAAGTAAAATCAATTATTCAAGATGATTTCTTCCACCAATACGACCCATTTCAATTTTTTGTCAAATTCCCAATTTTCAAATTTTGAAAGGAAACAAAATTTGGACAATTTTAAATCTCTCCCAATCTTTACTTTCCGTTCGGTGAGCGAGGTTATTTGATTCCTTCTTCGTATAAGGACAAAGTGCAAAGCATCTAGGACCCCCCAAAAGAACATCACCATCTTGAAAATTTATTTTATTCACAAAAAATAAGCACAACTGACAATCTATCTTGTCTGGAATTAAGGGTTATGTTATCGAAAAGCTAGGCTTAAACCTCAATTTTTGACGGTTCAGGGGAACCAGGCTCAACTCATGCATTTGAACCAGGTTTTTACAACCAGTTTTCATCTTTGAGCTTAGTTCAACATTTGAACCATACTTAAACCAGGTTTGTACAACCTGGCCTTAGGCACAGTTGTACCGGGTGATTGTCTATATTTTGCACCCACATCTATCTCACTTGTTTGAAGAAATACCCAGAAATGTCACATGTGAAAGTTGTAGGTAATACTAGAAATTTTGCAATGAAGTTAGTTACAAGTATATGTACAGGGTTTGTCGCGAAAGTGTGGCAGAGCAAAGTTGAACTTTTTTAAATCAAACACCCCGTATATTATTAAGGCTAATCCAATAGCCTTTCAAGCCTGATTCCGAACATACTATAGATTTTTTAGGTTTATTCCTCATAGTCCGGCCTCTGAATATCCTATTTTGAAGAAATAATATATACATATATGGATTTTTTACTTGTATGATTACCTTTATATTTTACTGGTGGTCTCTATACTTCACCTTTTTCAATAAAAATGCAATTATTTCACCCCTTTTTTTTTCTTATTTTCGTTTCCGAACTATTAGGAATAAACCTAAAAAACCTAGTATATTTGGAATCAGGCTTGAAAGGCTGATCCAATGGGTCAATAATATACGGGGTGTTCCATTTAAAAAAGTTTAACATTGCCTTGCCACACTTGTGCGACACACCCTGTATACTTGTACCTAACTTTATTGAAAACTTTCTAATATTACCTACAACTTTCACATTTGAAATTTCTTAGTAACTATCTCTTCAAACAGGTGAGATAGGTGTGGGACAATCACCCGGTACAATCTTGGTTCAAAACAGAGTTCAGCTGAACTCGACTGATACTTGAACTTCCCCTTTTGAAATGCATTGCTGTCAAAATTGATAGAATTTGATTAATAGCTGACAGCAATGTATTTCAAATGGGAAAGCTCAAGTACCCGTTGAGGTCACTTGAACTTTGTTTTGAACCGAGATTATACAACTGGGCCTTAGTCGGATAAATAGAGGTCATGGAGGCTTGAAATCACTTTTTTCTACTGCCAAGTTATTTTATCCATTCATTCATCCATCAATTTAGATTACTGGAACCTCAACGATTTCTGGAAAATTACAGCTCCCTTGGGGTTTAGTTAGAATTTTACCTCCAAATTACTTGAACAACATGTCTGAGCCTCTTCTCCAATGGTTTCTTAATATTTTCAAAGGCAATTTCAATTAATTAACAACAAACTCCAAGTACAAATTATACGATGATTGATTGGTGGGACCGAGAATTAAGCGACCTAAAAAGCCAAGGCCATAAAGTCGTCCAATAAGGCTAAAACCACTGGAGATTGGGGAAACTAGAGGATTGCCATAACAGAGTACAATATAGCCTTAAGAAAATCCAAAAGAAAAACCTGGAGGCAGTTCTGTAAAGGGATAAATGTGTTAGCCCCAACACAGCGTCTACAAAAAGACGTGTCAAAAACCAACTCGATCGGCATTGGTCTTCTAAAAAAGCCAAACGGAGAGTACTGTTACAACACCAAAAAAAGTAAGGAGTCTTACTGGGGACTCACTTTCCGGGATCAATCGTGGAATATTCTCTTATATAAAAGGGCTTAGTCGCCCCAACGAAAGAGGCTGGCAGGAAGAATATTCACGAAAAATAGAATATAATGGGCGATAGACAGGAAAGGACGGTATCTTTCCAGCCCTGCTGCAAAAGGGTTACAATATCCTAAAGCTACACCTTCAAATAATATTCAATTTTAGCGTCACTCTGGGTTAGGTCCTCTAGCCTGGAATGAGGCTGTCTGTGTGAGACCGCTTCATACAAGATAATTTGCCTACCAAGCAGAGCAAATCCATAGCCAGTGCACTCCATTGTCTAGTAACAGGCATAGAGAAGGCACTTGAGGCAAAAGAAATCGCTCTTGCAGCTTTTAAAAATATAGTGGGCGCATTTGATGACACCTCATAATAAAAAGCGCATCAGGATATATACCATATGAAACCAGAAAGGCTGTTTTATGACGGTTTGCTTACTTATTCGATGAAAAGTTTGTAAATTTGCTCTCATATAAGCTTTGTTCCAACACAGCAGGAAACTATACAAAGTACCGTCACGATTCTGCGTAAAGAAAAAAATTTGCATAGAATCCGAAATTCGTATACAGAGTGGTTTCCAAACTGTTCATGGGACGGTTTCTGAGTATTTTGACGTGTTGGATCAGACCTATATTCAAATAAAAATATAAAATACTTTCCTTAAAAACAACGAACATATTCAAAAGTGGCTCCTTTTTCGTTTTGTTCAGTTATTTGCATAAGCTTTATCCGTTACCGAATATATACAATACAGAATATTAAAAAGTTTGAAGTGCTTTATCTTCTGTGAATTCTTCTATAGCTGAACATTCTAATCCTTGAACTCTGCCACAGTCTGAGCATTCGAAAACTTCAACTGGATTTCGACACTCTTTGCAGCACTTGGTTATTGGAAATTTTGTAGAACCATTCAATATGCATTATTTCTTGCAGTTGTCTTTGTTAAAACTTCTCCAAGATTTTGATATGTCTTCTATAAGAGATCTACGTCTCATAGCTGTAGGTTATTGCTGGTATTATTGTAGCTCGATAAACATCGATTTTGGTACTTATAAAAAGAAAGATCATGGTTGTCGAATACTCTGGCTTTCAGTCTCCAGAATGATGCAGCAGCGTTGTTGATGATGCTCGATTTCTTGGTCGATGTTTCTGGTAGTTCTCCCTCAAGTAAATTGATCAATTGTTTTCGTGTATGCTCCTCTCAGATAGTCAGAAATTTTGGGGGTATTTTAAATCGGGCCATTATTTTCCATATAACCTCTATTGATTGAGTTGCTTTCTCTAGGTCGATGAAAGCCATATAAATGTGAGACTGCTGTTCTTTAGCTTTTTCTTGAAGTTGCCTTAGAGTAAAAATCAGGTCAGAAGTACCTCTGTTCGGTCTAAAGCCACTTTGTGACTCTGGAAGTATTCTGTCTGAATCTGTCTACACGCGTCAGTAGCCTGGCAGCCATAACTTTGGTCAAAATTTTTCCACCAATCGACAGCAATGATATTCCGAGATACCTGCCGCAGTTGGCAGCGCTACCTTTATTTTTGTATAAATTGACAATATACGCGTCTCGTAAGTCTTGTGGAACTTTCTCTTAGACCCAAACTAGATTGAAGAGGTGCTTGATTCTTTCTATAGTTGGATCATCGTTCATTAGAGCTTTAAACACTTCTGCTGGAGTTTGGTCAGCGCCTGGGGCTTTATTATTCTTGAGGCGTCTGATGGCTTTCGTATCACTTCCGAAAATATTTCTCTGTCCATTGTGGTTGCCATCTCGTACTCATACTCGTAATGACTGTGTTGTCTACTTCTGCATGTTGATTCAAAATAGACATATACCTAGTGCTCTGTCCATCTACCTCTTATTTGGCTTTGATCTTTCAATAAGTTGTCGTGTTTGTTTCTGGTTGGGGATACTTTTTGCTACTTGATATCGTAGACATTCTTTATGGGCTATTGCTTCGAAGAACTGTTTTTGGTCATGCTGATCGGCAAATCTTTGTATTTCTTTAGCCTTGTCTGTCGACCATTTATTCTTTATTTGTCTGATTTGGTGCCGAGCTTTCCGTTTTATTGCGCCGTACCTTTCCTGAACAGAGTTGTCTCTTGGATTGTTTTGGGCGGCCTGAAACAAGTTTGTTTTTTTTCGATGATTGGTGTTATTTGATGGTAGTTTTCAAGGAACCAGGAGGCGAACCACAAACAATCGCTATCGACAAGGTCTCGACAATTTTCCCTCACTTCTCACCTCGTCCACCCATCGCTCAACGTTAGTCGCCAAAATTGCCACCGCAAACGTTCGTTTGTGGTGGCAATTTTGGCGACTAACGTTGAGCGATGGTGAAAAGTGAGGAGAAATTGTCGAGAACTTATCGATAGCGATTGTTTGTGGTTCGCCTCCAGTTTTCCTGTTTGGTTTCTGCAATCCCGATAGCTGCTACACTGGCTTCGTATAGTGATTCCTTCAAGCCTGTCCAGTACCCCTCTACGTCATCCGTCTCTTTTATGGGTAGATTTGATATCATCTCGTGATAGTCATGTCGAAGATTCTCTACAACCTATGGTCATCGGAGATGTTCAATCTAGAGTTTGTTTCTAGTTTTGGACTTTTTTGAAAAAAAGAGGCGGTGGTCTATCCAGCATTCAATATTTGGGGTGGCTTTCGTTATTTTGACTTCACTAAGGTGCTTTCGCTATTTTGACTTCACTAAGGTACTTCCGTTTGATAACGTAGTCAATCATATGCCAGTGACCTGACCTAGGGTGTCGCCAAGTGTCATTACATTGATTCTCTCTGGAGGATTTGTCTTGTAGTTGGTATTTCATTACAATCAGGCGTTCTGATACACCATGAGGTAGCTTCGTAAGGCGGGATACTAAACTGTTTTTAAGTGCAAAACCAACACCATGGATTATTCTGGATCCACTAGGAACTAGGAAGACCTTTCCACTAAGTTCCCCTCGTCGAGTAAGCGTGTCTCACTAAGTGCTATCAGATTTATATTCAGGCGTTTTAACTCGTGGACAATAAGGGCAGTTCTTGTTCCAGGTCGCATATGAATGCTTAATCACATTTTCTAGCTTGGCGATAGTTTGTTCGAGCGGATACCTCCTCCCGGAGATCTGACTAGTGATTGAGGAGGTATTTTACCACTGGATAATTTTGTTCCGATAAAACAATCTATTTCTGACCGAAACTTGTAAGCTGCGTGTGAGTTTAGCCAGGAGTAGTACGCCGCTACCCTTGCTTCGGTTGCAACAAAGGTGCTTGCTCATAGCACAGAAAATCTGAGACAAGGTACTCTTTGTTGGATGGTAAATGCAGCCGTTTCTTCTCTGCCCGACAAGTATTAGCAATCTCTACTTTCGCGCTTGAGATCCTGAGACTGGGCTCTGCTATTACGCTATGTCTGCCTATCGACGTGCTCGCCATCAATACCGGAGTAGACTTCATGGATTGGGGTAGAGGGGTAAAACCTCCCACCATAGGATGGACAGAAGCCATGCTAAAACATCGATCAGTATTGGTGGACTTGAACGGCGACACAGTTACTGTCACCACGGTTTAAGGCTGCCCACAAAGTTTTCGCCTCTTTTTTGGATACTTGAGAAGATGCTGTCTACCCATCTTCAACAGACTAAGCGACGAAATAGCTGTCGTAGGCTACGCACATGATCTGGCGGTAATAACAACACGTCGCATGTAAAGTGCCCCGAATATAACCAAAAACTGAAGCGTTTTTCCATAAACTCCAGCAAAACGACCTTAGTTCCGTTTACGAAAAATAGAAAACTGGATCTACAAGCCCCCAATCTAAACTGCACACAATTATCTATCGTGAATGAAGTTTTTAGGGGTCACCCTGGACCGCAAACTGACTTGGCACAACCATCTGAACAACACAATATCACGAGCTTCAACGGCCACTTGGTCATGCCGCAAACTCGTGGAAAAAACATTGGGGATAAGACCAAAAATGGTATATTGGATTTACTGAACAGTTGTCAGACCTATCGTCACCTGCGCCTCGTTGGTATGGTGAACAAATACTGAGCAAATAACTTGTATGTAAAGTACGGAAGCTAATCTGTATAGGAATTAGAGGGGCTATGTCCACCTGCCCCACCGCAGCCTTAGAGGCACTGCTGTATATACCTATATGTGAAAAAAAAGCAAGAATAGATACTTATAGGCTGTTCCAGACAAAAACATTTGAACCTGGTAATGGTGACTTATGCACCCTTCTGTCGATAAAGCTCGAGTGCCAAAGTAAACCTTTGACTTCAATATAAGGTGGTTGTAAAAGAATGAAATGCACGAAAGAACGCAAAGCTACCGCAAGCGTTGGAAAGGCATACCTGTGGTACACGGATGGTTCGAATCTAACGGAAGAAGTCGACCTGGGAATAACTGGACCAAACTTTAAACTCTCCTTAGCAAGGTAAAACGCCAACAATATTTCAAGCCAAAGTGCTGGCCATAAACTTCTGCGCCCAAGAGTGCCCTAAAAGAGGCCTTTTAAGAGAGCACTGTCGGACAGTCAAGCGGCTCTAAAGGCTCTAGGACTTATCAAGTGCAATTCGCAGCTAATTTGGGAAGGTAAAAATATCCTTAAGCAACTAGCTGGGAGGAACAAAGTAACCCTGATGTGGGGGCCAAGAAATAGAAGGTAAGGAAGAGACAGACCGGTTCGCAAAACAAGGCGCTGTTACACCTTTTCAAGGCCCAGAGCCTTTTTGTGGACTAATGAAAAGCCACGTCTCCGAAGAAATGAAGAGATGGGAAAAGGACTGAATGCTAGGTCATTGGAGATCCATTCCGGGTCTGAGACAGGCAAAAAGGTTCATATCCATCTCAGCAAAGAGATTTGGACAACTTCTTGACATGAACAGAAGATACTGCTCACTGGACAATGCATGGTGAAATATCAACTGAAAACAGTAGGCAAATTAGACATCGACCACTGTAGATCTTGCGAACAAAGCAACAGAATATTTGATCTCTGAATACTCTGCTCACTTCTGCAAAAGGTTGAATTACCTTGAAGGGGTACGGTTAACTCCCCAAGAGATGGGCACTTTACCACCCAAGAAGCTGGCCTCCTATAGGAGAAGAGTACAAATCTTGGACACCAACTAGCAGTAGAGCCAAGTTGGGTCCTAAATAAAATTGACTCATAGTGTAGAATGTTAATATTCGAATTTATGTATTTATATTTATCGATATTATGCAATTTATAAATGATATTTTTTTCGCTATGTGTCTATGTGTATATTTTTTGTCTAGTTTTCCCTTATACCGTTTACACTTTATCCATAATGTATGTAATGAATAAATAAATTATATTAAAAAAAAAACTACAAAATAAATATTCTTCTAGTCCCAACAAAAATTCGCAAACCTACATACATAAATCTTGGTTGCATTTTGTGGCATACAAATAGTTCACCCATTAAGCGAGCTGGTTTCATGTATCATCCAGAAAAATTTCAATTTGATTTATGTTCGTCCAGAATTCTGTCCTGTCCAAAGATTGCAGTGAATCGTTGCAACAAATAAATCGATAGCAGATAAAATTTATGGGAGGCTATAAAGCAGATTTGATAATAAAACTGTCCTTTTATGAGCATGTGGCAAGTCGGTCTTTGCACTGGTGTAGGAAGCAAATGAATCAATGAAATTGATGTTGTGCCGGGGTCGAAACGACAGTATATAGTTTCCGCCACAACTAGATTCGAGATTTTTCTATCTTATTCTGTTCAAACTTAAAAAAAACTGAACTGAGCTAGAAAGTAAAGTTAAAATTAGCCAAAACACGGTAATGTTATTAACCCAATGTTACCCGTAAACGGATGTCCGGTTCGAGCTGATATTAAATTAATGACACAGCTGGACGGCAACTAGAAACTCACATTAAACGATCCGATAAAGGCGGTTCTATTTCGACCTTAAACTCACCCCCGAAATCGTTCATCGTATGTATCACGAACATTAATCAATTTTGTATTACGCCCCGTAAATGAGGCTCGGTTTTCGGGTGTACTTTCAAAGCGTCAGTCTACTTTGTTCCCGGTTTCGTATTCGTAATTAATTATCTAAAATTGTAGTACACGTTATAATCATTTGGCTGGCGCGGTTATGATAAGGCTACTGCAATCTGATAATATTTAACTTGCATGATAATTAACTTCTAATAATCTTGCGTGTTATACATTTAAAAAAATGTTCAATTCAATTTTTGGCATGTATTTGGAATTTGCCAAAACAAATATTACTCATGGTGTGTATAATACGTCATGTTCATCAGCAATCTTGTTTGATATCTGGTCGTATCATCACGTTTTTCCATTTTCAGTGCGTCAGCGAACACGGAACGAAAATGGAACAGCATCAACACCGAGGCAGATATCGATGCGTCTGTCAGCCGGGATTTTTCTATCCCGGTGCCAACTTGACGTGGACGGGGATTAGCGGAGATGAGCTCGAAAATGGAAAAATCAATAGCACTAGGTGAGGTTAATTATTTAATAACAAATATGAAAACATATATTTTGTTTGAGAACAGTAATTATTGTTCAAATTCGTCACGCAACAGTGTCATGTAGGTCTTTATACCTCAGGAAAATGTTAGTTTCCAAAACTATTTCACTATTGCGGCATAGTTGGCTTTTTAAAAAATTGTGCAATGGCAACTTTAAGGGTTTCGTACATCACCTTCGCAAAATGCAGTCACTGATACCTTGGAAAATGCCCATTGACTGCATAATTTTTTGACTATGATACACATTTGATTTTTTAAAAATTAATATTGTATCAATTGGCTTCTAGCAAATGTAATTAATAAAAGACTGCACAAAATCAGATTTTTATAAAATTGTATGCACGGCTCATTATCAGTTTAGAGTTGAAGCGGTTTCTAGACAAAAGAGCACTTGTATATCTGCAGATACTTCCTTGAAATCTGAAAAGAACTTTTAAATAGCAAGCTTTGTCTTCTTAACGTTTTGGCATGGTATCATCATAATAAGGGTCTCAAGAAATCGTTTGCAAAACAGTTTTTGAACTTGAAAGTCTAATACGGCGGTAATAGAGTGAACGTTTCTGCCCTATCCACTCTCTCTGTTTTCCTTATATTATGATGAAACTATGGCCATCTAAATAACTGAACTTCGCGGTCGGTTTAGTAAGCAAATAAGATTTCTGCTCGAAAAAGTTTTCCAGAAACGCCTTACTTACAGTGTTTAAGACTTATATGCACTCAATCCTTAGTTGTGGAATTGTTCTGTAGAAACCTGAGAGAGGCATAAAGGGCGTTTCCTTCCTTCCTTTCAAATAACAAATAATGCAGTTGCCATATGTTTTAATTTATCGAGTGTTGCTGGAGAATTATGGAATATTAGGGAGACAATCTTCCCATTCATGAATGAATGGTTGAAATATTAGCTAAATGTGGGGTGTCCATTCAGCTTACGATCAGTATATATGCCGTTTGTTTCACAAGTTGGTTTAATTTTGGGAAATAGGTTTACGCCTAAAATTAAATCAATTTGTTACAGACATCAAATGACTTGTCGGCTAAATTTGAATTGGCAAATAATTATCATTGACTTACGTCAAAATTATAGGTGAGCATTTTAGCCCAAATATTATCGATAACTATGGTATTAGAATAGATGGAGGAGTTTTGTTTTAAACGAGCTATAGTGCATTAAAAACTGCCATTATTCAGGAGGGTTTCCATGCCACCTATTACCTGAATCAGCTAATACTCTAGCTTGTTACCAAATTTTCTTGAATGTTTAGCTTCAGAACTGAATAAACGTTATGCGATTCAGGTAATTAACATAAACTCTCAGAAGGTGCAGATGTAGAACAACTGTGTATAGACATAGGTAACGCAAAACAAATGGAAAAAATGTAGTCATAGACTTTAACGCAAAGATTGGGAGAAAGAAACTTGACGATTCTGATTTTGTTGTCACTGCGGTCTGGGAGAAAACAAAACAGCGGATTAGAAATGCTAGAAAATTTCCTAAACAACAAAATTCTCCACTGCTTTAATACATTTCTGTAATTTCACCTGCCAATCGTCTCTCGGAAAAACCGGATTTTTATTAGCCAGTGAAACAGGCAGGGATCCGAATCTGCTTCATCACAACATTTACAGACGTTACGTAGGTACCCTAATGGGAAAAGTTACTGAATGGGATATCCACATATGTCTGACATTCGTTGATTGATTGTCACAGGGCATTCGATCAATAGAAACGTGGTCTTTCTCGAATGTCTTCGATAGTGCTAGAATAGATTCAGGATATAGTAAACTCTTAATAAAAATGTCTATGAGAAAACAATTATGCACTGTAACCCCTTTTGTTAACGAATTAACAAGAGGCCTATAATATGCTCAGTTTGCTCAACGAATAATTATTAGAGATGGGTCAATAGTTAGAAATAAGTACAGAATGGCAAGAGCGCCACTGAATTTTTACAAATAAATAAATAAATTACGTAAAATATTGAAGTGTGAAAATTCAGCAACTCACCTAGAAAATAATTAGCAAAAGGTAATTGACAATTCTGAGAAGGGAATAGTTAAGGCATATTACTCAACCAAATCTTGACATAGGTAAAACCAATAAAACACCTAAGTAATTTTCAGATTAAAATAGTGTATATTCCTACGGTGATATCAAATTCAAATCACCAATTTTTGACGATGTTGGTACCAAAAAAATTAAATTCAGAAAGAACATATTGTCCAACCTTGACTTTAGTTCGGATAATTGATTTTGATTGATAAAATTTGCATTCCTAAAATATGGCAGTACTAAAAATTAATTGAAAGTAATTCAATAATAAATTCAATAAATCGAAAATCAAGAAAATTACTTATCCAACCTTCATTTTGGTGTCAAGAAGGCGAATTTGAAAATTTTTAATATCTCAGTCATATCACTTCAAGAAATTGAATTAATCATGGTAATTGATAATAAAATAGATTTTATAAAAAAGGTGAAAGTTAGGTAATAATGAAACCTTATACAAGCCTCAATTCCAACGAAAACGTTAGAACACGGTAGCCGTCCATTTTCTGTCCCTTGACGAGGGAAGTTGCAGATGGAAATTGCAGATTCTCGCCTTGAATCAAGCTAGTTAGAGGCTAGAAGTTCACAGTTTTCGTCAAATCTTGAGGGACAGGATGTCCACACGTAAGGGACTTGATTCCTCTAGGAAAGAAACGAGCTCCTCGAAAGAAGCGGCTCCTCGAACGATCCCAAGTAATATTTTAGAGGCATTCCATGAACAAACATTACTTTTAAAAAAATTAAAAAGAACTTACCACGAGGGGGTTCGAAATTGAAACTCAAATGGAACGGTAATCACAAGACGATATTGAATTTTTCGGTAATTAACGGAACATTGCCTTCCGCAACTTTATTCCATAAAACTAGCGCCTGATGGCCGATAAGGTACTTCTTTCCACGAGAACGGTAATCACACTTGATGAAGATGGCTGCCCCCAGGCCAGGATCGACCTTTCAGGGCGAACGGTAAAATTTGAAAGGGATGAAGAATAGGACAAGCTGAACAAGCAGAACTTCAAAAAATAGCTAACGGGAAGTGTTGGTACCAAACTGGTACTTCAAATTTGAACGGAAAGCGTGCCCTCTAGGCTAATGATTGCTATTATTATTGGCGAAAGGAACATTCTCTTAACAATGGCAGCCACCAGACGGTCAAGATTCAAGACGGCAATTTGATTTATAAAATAATATATGGAAAAAAAACACAGTAACATTTCATGTTACACCACGTAATAATCGATGAAAATGAATCGAGGAGTACAAGGAGACACAAAATGTTCATTTTGGCGCTGGCCTTGAAATTAGAGTGGTAACAAAAAGGGTTTTATATTGCCAGGACGTTTCTGAGTCTGATGAGATTGTTATAGTTTGGAGACGAACTAGGCATTTCCCCTAGTACCCTAGTACAATAGCTAAATAAAGCTTCCAAGAGTATAGGCCTAGAAGCGAATATCAACAAGACGAAAATGAGGAACCCTACAGCATTCGAGTCTCTCTAGACAATCAGATTATCGAAAATGGGGACCGTATATTTTCCTCATGTACTAAAAATTCCATTATCGAAGATATAAGGCAAACTTTTCTCAACTGGTTAAAAAGATATTCACGGTATTATAAGTGGGCGTATATACAGTGACCGCCAAAAAGTTTGCAACAAATGGGAAAATATTTTATTATTAAGATATCAAAAAAAATGTTACGTGGGATCGATTCAGTATACCCATCAACAAAAAAAAATCACTGTCACAGATGTCAAGTGACCACAGTCATGGTGGCAAAGGACCACGCACGGATCTTATGACAAAAAATTAATTTAACAATTGTCATGAAATTGAAATATGTTATGCTTCTCGACCTCCTGAACGTAAGTTCTCTCGTAGGCCCAAAAAGATCCTATGATTAGTTTCGGAGATACAGGACCGATAAAAAAAAGTAGTACAAGAAAAAATTTTCTTGTACTACTTGTACTATCCTGGAGATTTCCAGGATCTGCTGGTACATTAATTTAATTCATAACCAAAAATGACATATTTTTGGCATTTTTCGACAAGTTTTCTACCTTCAAACCTTCAGATGACATTCTTTGGCATTTTTCCACCCGTTTTTAACCTAGAATATGTCATTGTCTGAACACAAGATATTTGGTAATGTTTATTTTTTGTCAAAATTTTGTATGTTAACCCGGCCCTGTATCTCCGAAACTAATCATAGGATCTTCTTGGGCCTACAGGAGGTCGAGAAGCATAACATATTTCAATTTCATGGCAATCGTGAAATTTATTTTTTCTCATAAGGTCCGTGCGTGGTCCTTTAAAAAGTTCGCCCTAAAAAGTGGGGTAAGATGACCAGAAATCGAAAAATTGTAGAGAGAAAAGTGGTTCAGGATTCGAATTTACGTCTATGTATCAACTTTTAAAAGGGTACAAGGATTTTTAGAAAATATCAATTTTTTGGCCTGTTTTCTGGTAATTTGAAAAATATCAAAAACTTTTCGCCTGGTTCACATAATTCATTTCCAGACCACTCTGATCTTGTTGCAATGACCTACAGAAAACAAAAATTTGGAATAACAAATCAAGAATTATCAATGAAATCTTTCTAAATGATCCAATACCTCTTTCCTAAATTTAATCAAGCCAATATTTTTGCGAAATGTTTTCGATATTTTTGAAATTTCCAGAAAACAGGCCAAAAAATTGATATTTATTAAAAATCCTTGTACCTTTTTAAAAATTGACACATTGACGTAAAATCGGATCCTGAACCAATTTATCTCTACAATTTTTCGATTTCTGGTCGTCTTACCCCACTTTTCACATATTTAAGGCGAACTTATCAAATTTGCCGCCATGACTGTGGTCACATGACATCTGTCACAGTGATTTTTTTTGTTGATGGGTATGTATGCTGAATTGATCCCACGTAACATTTTTTTTTGATATCTTAACCCTTAAGTGCACACGTGTTACAGTTCAAAATTCACTGTATCAATTGGTTAGTTTTATATAAATTCTCATGTACTAATGTACTCCAAGGCTATGAGATTGATTTCAATTAATATCCTTTTATTTTAATCATTTCATGAACTTAAACAATTCATTTTCTGACAGTTTGGCAGGGTGCTTCTGTTTTCCTGTATTCTTGTTTTGTCGGGGAAATATTCCTTGTGGGGCTGCGTCTACAATGTAAAAGGATGACTTAAGATGAAATAGAATTCAATTTCAATATTCACCTTTATTAAAAATTGGGGCCCAGTGCTTTGTTTACCTTCCGTTAATTGTTGGGTTATGATTTATTATTTTTGACACTTGAACTTGAACTTGAACAGCTGTGTGCTCCGAACACTTCGTTTTTCATTATTTAGCGGTCTTGGGATGTCGCACAGGTGCTTGGAGTAAATGGGTCAAGGTTTCACCGATAAATCAAAGTCATTGGCGTACCTAGTTCACAGAATTGTTACTGTGTTGCTGTCTGTAGCAACATTAAGTTTTCTTCGGTTTTGTTCATGAATTGAAATTTTCTGTGTAAATTATAATATAGCTGAGGAAGTTAACAACTATTTGAGACTTTAAAGAGTCTATTGTGTTTTTGGACTGTATGGAAATTATTTTGAGATTTGGCAACAGACCCAGAGAGACGAGTCGTCCCTGGTTCGCAGCATGACATTGCAGTTTGTCATTAGGGGGGAAATTGAACCTTTCAAGTTCTTCCTTCGGTCCTTTCGACCCCAACTTTCAGCCAGGATGGTCGTTTGAGCTGCTAAGCCGTCTTGAGTCCAGGATTCGCCTTGTACCTAAGGGATTTTGGCTGCAGTTTCCACGTGGAATCCGATTCTTTGGTTTATTGGATAAACCGCAAGTTGTGCTGGAGGCACGTGTAATTTTGGGATTTCCACAAACCTTTTTGTAAGGGATTTTTGACCACGTGACTGAGAGTTGGTTCCAAGGGCTTATATGTCCATTTTTGTCCTGCCTTTCCGCCGTTCTACGTGTACCTGGATGGTGATATTAGGGAGATATGCCCTTTCGACAATTACGGTGTCGCCGGATGAGGAAATGGTGTCCTTAGGCGTTGTAGGAATGTGATTGTTGGAAGGCATGTTTTCATCTATTTTTATGTATAAATATAATGGGGAGGGAATAATATATAGGGTTTTTTCTTAATAAAATCTAGATGATGGGCTATTATGAAAGCGCCATTTGTGTGACGTTAAGTTCACCCTAAATGTGCAGACTTCGTAGACCCGGCTTGTCGAGGCCGTCTAGTGCTAGTCTTTGTGCTGTCAAAGCTAGTTGTAATTTAATTTAGTTCTGGAACTGAGGCTGAATACCTTTTCTAGGTTTTTGGTGGTGTCTTGTTCCGGTGCATGTCTGATGTTGATGTCTAAGTCAACTCTAGTGTTTGGTGCGTAATGCACGTAGCTTATGGGTAGCAGTAGCAGCTGATGTAGCTTCTGGACGTTTCTCATCCTTTCCAGGCTGGTTGCTGTTTTATTTCACCAGCAGGATCGAGTAATGTAAAGCCACTCTATTTTATTTCTTACATAATAATAATGCTCAAGAGTTGAATAATACTAAGGTAGATTGTTTTATTATACAGTGTGCGCCATAAAGTTGGGTACATATGGGAAAATTCTTGATTATTCCTTTTTTCAAAAAACTTTTTTTGGGGATCGTTAGGGCATGTTCGATAACCAAAAAATCGATTATGACACATGTCATGTTATTTTTCTGATAACCAAGAAATGTGCAAAAAGGGACATGGGTACAGTTATAGCTACACGACCGGACGATATTTTCTAATTTATGACCTTCAAGTGTGGATTTCGCGAAACAATCGATTCGTTTGATATCAGACTTATGTAGTTTAGTTGAATAAAGCTATTTTTGAAATAAAATTAATATTTTCGATTTTCCATTTAATGGTATGGGTAAAATAATTATTTTATTTTTTTTTTCTCTGATTTGCTCCAAAATCGGCATGTGGAGTTATTTTTGGATTCTGATCAACTTTTTCTCATAAATTTTTTTGATATCTTGCCAAATTTACCCGTTTTTCGACATCAATATCAAGTTTTTTCTAAATTCCCGCTAAACTGATAATCGCATGACATGTGTCATAATCGATTTTTTGGTTATCGAACATGCCCTAACGATCCCCAAAAAAATTTTTTTGAAAAAAAGAATAATTAAGAATTTTCTCATAAAATCTGTTTTTTTTTTTAAGATAAAAGTCAAACTGACATTATGTTGGCAATACAATGCAAAATTTTCAATGCTTTCAAATTTTTTATGTAGAAAAGGCTTGTGTTGCCAACATAGTAACTAAATTTTTGACTTGGGGAATTATCTTTAAAAAAAAACCAGACTTTATGTACCCAACTTTATGGCGCATACTGTATATCTAGTTAAATATTTTCTTGGCATTGTTATGCTGAAAATATAATCGTCTTGCGCCTGGTATACCATGGTATTTTAGGGGATGATTTTTCATATGTATAATTGAAGGTTGATCGTCTAGCGTAATTGATTAATTGCCCTTATGTAATCAATACGTTGATGTTTGAAGACGACTGTATTATTCAATGTAATCTTTTGATATCGATTATTGTTACACATTTGCCTACATTTTTTTTTTTAACTGTTACCTGTTATGTGTTACTCAAAGCTATATAGGTTTAGTAATTAAATATTTTCCTTTGTTTTAAACCTGACTTTTATTGATTCCTTCTGCCGAGAACAATGCCTAGATCCAAGAGACCCATGTTTAGTAAGTACTAACTATACTTTCTTTATCATTATATTTTTGAGCTAGCTGGTGATATAACTGAAATTTGTGGTTATACAATTAGTACAGTATTTTGAAATAAATATTCGGGAATTTAGTTCATTAACGTACTTCACTCACAAAGTGGAAGAACACCGCAGAGCTTCTGTAGTTCGATTCGCTACGAAAACTGGGCTCCAATTTGTTAAGATTTGATTCTCATATCTATGGAAAATAACTGATGTACATATACACTTACAACCGACTTGGTTCAATGTACCTTGATATGGATTCTTACTGGGATATGTTCGTAAGTCACATAGAAAAATATTTCTCGGAATAATCGAATATCGCTCTAAATTTTTCTTTTCACCTTTATAATTTAATCTGAAAAATGTCTGCTCCTTCAATTTAAACTCACATTTCTTCAAGAAAAAACTTCGGTATTCGTTCCCTTATTGTTCTTTTAAAAAGCGGTTGAGAGCAACGTTAGAAGGGTCGATGGCGCTTCAGTGATAAAAGCTGAACCGCAGTTCCTATTACATAAACTAAGTGCTGCTCTTTTACTTTACATTCGAGGCTTGCATCTTTGTTTGAAAATAGCTTACCTTTGAAGTTTTTGATATTATTCCCTGTGACCGAGTTATTTTAATAGGCACGTCTCTTGCTGTTTTAGTAAACTAGTTTTCAAAAAATAAATGCAAACACGATTTACTATTATCGAAGAACATAATATGGGTGTTTCAGAAAGAATTGCCATTTGCAACAAAATGTTTGTTTCTCTCAAAAATTCGCATTGCCAATAGGAAATGGCTGAAATGAAATAGCGCAGCAAACAGCGATATTGTTTTGTTTCAAAATGAATACAGCTGTATATGTTCTCAAAATAAACCCTCGATGTTACTATTTGCTCTTATGTTTAAAAAAATATTGGCTTTTATATTGATGTAACATGGTATTTATGGTATTTTTGAAATGACACTGAATCAAGCAAAGCAAGCGAAGTAACATGAACAATGTTCGGTTCTAATGGCTTATGGTTTCAAATGTTTGTATTGTTTTTGGGGAAAAATCAAAAACATCAGCGTCGAACTCGTTTCTCTATTAACATTACACTCTAACTTTGAAATAAACATATGATTGGAATAATAATTTATCGAATTCTATGCCATACTCTTTAAGAGAATTGTTACGAAATAAAAATTGCGAAATATAATAAATTCTCAAAATAATAATATATAGAACGCTTTTGTCAACTTTCCAAGGTAGATATCGATTTTCTGTTCACATCTTAAGCCAAACAATTTACATATTTTCGCAGCGACCGACGATACCCAACCCTGACCCTGTTTTGCCATGCATCCTAATTTGATTTATCGTGTTTATTCTGGTTTTTTGAATAAATAAATGGTTTTTTGTGCTTTATATTTTATAATATCTAACCGAGGGGCTCACAGTTAACCGATGCTTTTTTGTAATTTGAAATTAATTTGAATTGCAAAAGAATCTTAGACTTTTGTTGCAATTATTGTTTTGTGCTTTGTAGAGAATGCCGGTGTTGTTTCACTAATAGTGTTCCAAGCTCTAATTATTAAAAAAATGCCAGTTTTGGATTCAAGTCATCAATCTCAAATAATAAGCGCACTTGTGGCATCGCGAGGTTCCCGAACCTGGAAACCCATACATTAGTCACCGGAAGATATTAAAAGCAAAACTAATAAAACTGCGGGGACCAAGTGACAGATTCATCTAAAAAACATTATTCATGTCCGATACGCGTTTCGACATTCAGATACGGCCTCACATTTTTACTGGTGAGCTGGAAATGGAAATGAGGTATAGAAGAAGGAATTGAAGGCGACCAACAATCAAAGTGCAAACATGAACCATTGGAAGTCGATGGGGCAGATGATCAATGAAATGCAGGAAAGAACAAAGAGGGCCAGCAATCTAATAATTTATCATGCAACGGAGTCTAATCAGGAAGATTTTACAGAAAGGATTGAAGATGATAAAAAAGCTTTGTAGGATGTATTTGAACGGATGAATGTGGCCCAAGATGGGCTAAGTGAAGTTGAGGAAGTAATAAGAATTGGTGTTAAGAAAACAGGATCCTGCAGACTACTGAAGGTTGTCTGTGCTGATCAGGCTTTTCCTAAACAAGTAATAAAAACCAGAAAAAACTGGCAGGATCAGATTAAACATTCAATTTACATCAGACTGCCACGCAAAGAGACCAGTTTAAGAAGGTGTTGACTGAACTTCAATCTAAAAACTAGGAGCAAAATGCTATACTGACTATACCATTCGGTATATCGGTGGATGTCTGAAAGTAGTGAAAAAGGACAACCAGATAGGTAATAACTCTGGCCATAGTTCATGGTTTCAATCAACGCTCTACGCTCTAATTGAATTTGTCACAAATAACCATAAGTATTTGAAGGTCAAGTTAAGGAGTATTGGTGGTGAATTGAATTCCAAAATCGTGGAAGCCCATCTGTAGGTGACATAGTTCTGTGGATTGAGAACTATCCCTCATTTGAAACAGAAGAAGGAAAACAATTTTTGGATGAAGTATGCTCCTGCCAATTGCCATCGGAAGAAAAAGATCTAAAACTCCATGAAATTGTCAAGAAGACTCAGATACATCGCCACACCCACACATGCAAGAAAATTAATACGCATTGCCGCTTCGCATTCCCACGACAAGAGTGCACTGAGACACGTATGATCGCACATTCGTCAAAAGAATTCATACGTAAGAGAGGAAGAATATGCTTACTGAAGCGTCGCAAGGAAGATAACTGGGTCAATAACTACAACCCGACACTCCTAAGGTTATGGAAAGGAAATATGGATATCCAATCATGTGGCTCAAATGAAGTGATAGGATACTATGTCGCTAAGTACCTATCGAAATCTAAGCCTACACAGCTTGACTTCAGAGTTGCACAAGCAATCCGACAAATACAGCGTGAGGAAACGAACATATCAAGGAAGCTCTTCAGAGTATGCATGCGAATCATGACAGAACGACAAGTTTCAGTATGTGAGAGCGCTTTCAGAATGTGTCATATGAATCTTCGAGACAGCACAAGAAAATGTACCTTCGTTAATACTCGAAAGTCTGAACAAAGATACAAGGTACTGGAGTTTGACCAATCTGGAAGAGCTACAGGATTCTGCGAATAACATCTTTGAACGATATGTGAAAGGACCAGCTGTACATACAGATTATGACTTCAACAACATTTGCTAGAGCTTGCAATGCTATTCGAACCGCACTATCGCAAGCGACAAGTCGAAGATGAAGAGTGTGTTGATTAGTATGTCGATGGAACAGAGCTAGCACAAAAAATCCGACGGATAATACCTAATGACAACACCCAAATGATAACACGAAGAGTTCCAGCAGTGGTACGAGTACCATACTTCGTAGCAGCGTCCGATCCAGAAAATTACTAGTTGAATATATGCCATATCGCTATGAAAGTGAACTACTTGGAGAATTTGGTACAGCACGCGAGGCATTCCTAGGATATGAACAATGGCTTAGACAACTGAGTGAACATATGGATATGTATCGAGAACTTGACCGACAATTGGAGACTGCTTTCAACCAAGCACGTGCATTCGAGATTTAGGAGAAAGAGGCACTACCTCTAATAAATGAAATAGAACAAGAAGAAATTCTCGAACAACCAATGAACCATAATCAATTCCATACAGCAGAGAAAACAATGAATGCTGTACAAAAAGATATCTTCATAGATGTAAAGCTGGGGTCTCATGCATCCGTTTTCTCACGTCCGATGTCCGTTCTAACATAATCGTATGAAAATATGTCAGAATAGAAGGTTTTTCGGACAACGTAACGGATGCATGAGACTCAGGCTTATCTCGCAGCATTACCAGTTCAGAAGGATGGCCGACTAATACAGATGCCAATGCTAACTGGAGGATACCTGAGAACATTACGGTGCAGTGGAAAGATACTCTATTCCTCTTCATAGATGGAATATCAATGGTCCCATACGAAATGCTATGTGTGATAGATTCCAGGCTGAAGCAGTTTAAGTATAATGAAGAATTATTCGGCGGTATTAATTTACTGCTCTTCAGTGATCTGCTACAATTACCACCAGTCAGGGGAAATCAAATATTTGATCAGCCTGAGAGATTGATACCAGCAACGAATTTATGACAGCAAGGAAGCGCAATATTTATAGACATCTTGAATTGATAACCTCCGAGCTGAACACTTTGCAGTACTCGAGAAAAAGCTCAGTAAAGATACAACTCGAGAATTCTCTATTGAACGGCTCTTCGAATATATCCAAAGAACGAGCAAGTGAATGTACACTACAAAGCAGTACTCGAACATTTCAGATTAAAAGGAGTACGAATCTACTGGCCATACAGAAAAAAACTAGTTGCAACCTCATCGCATGTGTACTATCAGAATGTGTTAGCGGAGTTGAACTTAATGCTAAGTTGTGATGTTATTGTTATTACGGAAAGCTTCTGAAGACATATTTCCAGAAGAACTTTGTTGTGGCAATTATATCTAATATATTTAGAGCTGATAGAACTGCGCAAATTACAACCAAAAACAGAGGAGGTGGTGTATTGATATCGGTGAAAAGTAATAATATACAAGCTTCAATCATCTGAGCCTGTATTCTCGAAACTGGAGAACGAAGGTTCTGTCCTAGTCACCCATATTTATAGTTCCATAACACTGTCAAAGACAGAGCAATTGTTCTCGTGAGAACACTATTCCCCGGTTTCGAGAATAGACAGCCTGGAAGACTGAAACAGACAATAAAGATTTCTGAAGTAGAAAATACGTGTTGACAACGCTGACGCTTTCAATGACTATTTCACTAGAGTGTATTACACCGGTTATACAACTCACTGTACATTATTCCCATATGACACGAGAGGCTTAAAAAGTGATAAGCCTTTTGGGATTATCGCGCTTGGTGGCATTTATGGCAAATTCTATTATAAATTTTTTTTAAATTTTAAAGTATCAAAGTTTAGTTCGTTGTATAACCTTTTGAATACCACTCGATGTTTCAAGATTACATAATACTTTTACCTGACACTCAACGCGTTACCAGCAACACCACTCCTCCTTCGGAGTCGTGGTGTCGCTGCGTAACGCGTTTCGTGACAGATAAAAGTATTATCCGGTAATCCTGAAACCTCTTGTGGTATTACATTCGACAATAAATTCGGTATTCAGCTGACAATATTGCTACCTGGACAATACCAACAACATGGTATTTCAGCGACCATTTTTTGACATTGTCAAACTGATAATTTTAATTTGAAGTTTTTTTTTCTTCATATTTTTGCATTCTTTTTATTTTCAAAATCTTACATATATCCTGTTCACAATCCGATGTCCACAGTTGCAGGTAAATTTATCACCTTTCCCTATCAAATAGCATTGAAAGGTGATAAATTGTACCTGTACCTGTAGACATCGGATTGTGAACGGATAATACCTTTCGAAAATTTGGCCGACAAATTTTTTTGTCTTGTGATATTAAGTCTGTTTGTTATCATCCACTAGTGCACAATAACTTACACTTTTCTGCACTGAGGCGTTTGTTATACGGTTAGTGCAAATAGTGTAAGGCGTTTGTTATTTCGGTGTAGGGAGCCCAATCTTACACTATCTACACCTGCTCAAGAGGAGGTGTAATAAGTGCAGAATGGGGAGGGAGCAATAGTATTTATAAGGTACTTCAATGAAGCTGTTTTCAGGGGGTTGGGAGATAGGGAATCTCCATCTTCCTCTATAATTACCGACAATAGAACTTTGTAAATTTTGTTCTATTCATCAATATAACATATTTTTTTCTTGGTTAGTTTCCACTTCAATCTACTTGAATAATAATTTTCTGAGGTTAGAGAATTATCCGCTCCTATCGCTGCACGAACTGCACTAACGCGATTGGTAGTTTTCCCTCAACCTGGTGCCCATAAGCTACACCTAGCTGCACCAGCAGTCTGCACTGACCTATCCTACACGTAAATAAAAAAACAGACCTTATATGACAATCCCTTTTACACCTTTTTTTCTCGACTGGTCATGGACCGGTGTCACTGGGTGTTTTCTACCGAGGTAGAGGGTGCTTTGGTGTCTTAATGGTTGCAGTTTGTTTATCTCCTGGTTTGATTGGTCGCGATACTATTTCCAAAGATTTCTCGCAAAATATTATTGCTACTGGTGGAACAAATAACTTCCCATGGCTAATAAAATACTTGGCTGATTCTGGCAAGAAATCTTTTGTCCTAGAAAAACGCTTTCCTGTTTTAGAAAGCATATCTTATAACAACAACAAATATATTTTTCTCCAAACGTCAAAAAAACGCCACTTTGTTAACCTCTGTCAAGATGTCAGAAATTTAATTTCTATGCTGGTAGGCAAATCCAGCAGGTTAACACCTGTCGAGGTGGTAGAAATTTAATTTCTACGCTGCTTGGCAACCCCAGCGGCAGCAAAAGTACTTTTAGTGCCGCTCGTACTTTTACTGCCGCTTAACCATTCAGTTAACCCCGAGCACAAACAAACCTACTGCTTCAGCACAAAAAAGTAAAGCTTCTACTCCTAATACAACAATATACTATTCCTGTCTTAGCAATCTACTTTTCAATCACAAAAAATGATGTTTTTGAGGGTATAGAACCTCTTTTCTAGGATAGCATAGTTACTTTCCTACAACAGCAAATTAGCTTTTCTTTGCCAGTAAAGTTATCTCTTCGAGGGTAGTAAAGATCTTGGCTGTCCCCTATGTAGCCAAAATTTTTGGCAACGGCAGCAGAAAAATTAGCTATGACAATGAAAAAATTTTCTCAGTGTAGGATCCACAATGGAAACCAAAACAAGTCATAATTTTCGAATTATAGAAGTAGTTTTTAGTAAAGGATATTGCCCTCCGTTGGCGTATCCGAACACTATTTCAGTCAGAATCTCTCTGCGGAAATCCTTATTGGATGGTTCCGTGCCAAACATTGCGGCAAGTCGAGTCTACAACCTTCAACATAAATTTGAGAGTCAAACCAGCACATATTCAGATATTGAAGCAAGTAAATGACTACAGGTTTCAACCTATTACAATAATAAATACATAAATATTGTTCCAGACCACGTAATAAATTAATGCCTATGACACCTGTGATACATTGAAATATAAAATTTACATAACCGCAATAAAAAGGTGAATTTATTGGCTTTTATTTTCTTCTATAGTTATAAAACGTTGGGTAACAAAAAAAAAAAAAAAAAAAAAACTTCGAAAGTACTAAATGATATAGAGTTTGTCAACTTTCCAACTTATCGATTTTCTATTCACCTGAAGCCAAAAAATTACATTTTTCCCCATCAGCAATCTCTGACCTTTTTATCAGCCATCGTAATTTGATTACTTTTATATCTAAAACTTTTCAAATTTTCATTTTCCCTGTTAGAAGAAAACACAAATAAGTAGTTTTGTTTTGCCTTGCAATGTTTTTAATCCCGAGATTAAGACATTGTGCTTTATTTGTTTTTTTCACTTGGATGCTTCTCGAGTACGAAATAAATGGTGCTTTAACCTCTCTTGTCGTTCGTGAAGCAACAAGAATAATGTATACTTTAAGAATGGACGGAGAATTTGAGTAATTAAAACGTTATCCCAAGTTTTTAATTCATTAACAGTGTTCAAGTATATGTATTATTTTGTTTGTTTTTTTATTTTGAAATTAGTTTTGCCTCTTGCTCAAATTCAGATAAGCAACCATAACCTCTCGTTTTTCTAAAATATGCCACATCACAATAATTACTTCAATGTGGTCCTTGTTATCACTCATTACTCGATAAGATTTGATGAACTTTAAAAATAACGTGTGTCATAACTTTCAAAACTATGATGGGTTTATTCAAAATAGTTCAATCAGTAGGGCTTATATTGAAACAAAATTGTGTCAGTCCAATATTAAATACCGGGGCTTTAAATTCGACTCTCTAAGGAAAAATTAGAATGTGCTTTTTCCTTTCATTGTTCGTTATAAGAGCTGCAAGAATTAAGTACACTTGAGAGTAGCAGAGAATAATAGGTAATTAAAATGGAAACCTCGACAAGTGCCCGTGCTCGTGTTAACTGCTTACTAGACTCTAAATGGGAAATACTTTTTGTATAGTTGAGAAAAAAAAATGTGTTCGACATATGTATCCCCAGAGATTCTCCCTAAATCGGATCAAGAAAATAAAGAAGTTGACACGTTCGATAATCAGGTAATAGCATCAATGTATAAAGACAAATGTAAATACTGTAGTGGAGTAAGGAGAGAGTTGAATGAAGAATTATAGAAAAAACACCAAGGATAAAATCGGAAATTTGGATAAAGTGAAAGAAATGGCTAATAAATTATCCGGAATGACTCAACTTGTATGCCAGGGGTACGTATTTCTCCGAAAAGAAAAAAAAATGGATTTAGATCTCTACAAACGGAAAAAAACAAGAATAAGATTCAATTCAATACATTATGTTTCCATATAAATGCGTTATAAAGACGCTTGACGACAATATTCTCATGTTCCACAGTTTTTGGTTTCTGTGAATCCGGACTTTTGACGTAATTTGTAAATTGGATGTTTAGCGGATTAGAAAATACTATTCTAACAGTTAATCATTAACGATTTAATAATAGCGACTTGTATGTAAAAACTCAAGATTCTTACCTAAAGGCGATTTCACACGGTTCTGACATCCATATATTCAACACTGGCTGAAGCATAGTGAAGTCGTCTTCTCCGATCCAAGTTTGCTTGGTTTTTTGCAGAGTAGCTAAAGCATAGATTTTAATTGATCCGTAGTCAACTAACATGTCCATATATTCTTCAGGTGATACACGGATCTCTCTTCACCAGCTGCAACCTAAAATCAAATTGCTTTTTTGCTAGATTGTATTGCGAAAAAAAAAGTATTCTAAACATTCCTTGGGACTTCTTAATATCACCAGCAGTTTGTGTACAAAATCGATGCGGCGGTCAGAACAGCGCTTATAGTCCCATTGTCCTGATACTTATTTTCATTCTTTACAACGATGTCAAAACTTTTTCTAATATCAACCAGATCAAACACTACATCCTTATTTTTTTTTGACGGAATTTCGTAAAACTGTTGAGCTTTAGAAATTCCATGCACTGCGTTGTATACAGCTAATCTTTCTGCTTGAGTATGTCCGTGCACATCTAGCGAATGGATTATCTTAAGGGGCGGTTACACACGGACGTGGATGTCTTAATACATATACGTGCATACATCAACGTGCAAACAACAACGTGCACGGCGTTTTGTACAGACGCTCGCACAAAACTGCAGTCTTGCTATTCTTGCTACAGTATTCCGAGTGTGCATACAAAATTGCACATTCAAAAACGCGACGGTATTTTGCATACAGATTGATGTTTTTGTTTGCACGTTCATGTATTGTTCATCGATTTTTAACTGACACTTGCGGTATGAGGAGCGAGGGGGTGTTTCATATGGCAAAAACAGGTGTGACGTCAGGTAACCATTGGCGTTCTAATGTAGGGAGCCACCAGCTCACATTCCGTCCGAGTATCAGATTAAAATCGACGAACAATATGTGCGTTCATGTTTTCAGACATCCACGTCCGTGTGTAACCGCCTAAGGGGAAACAAATTCAATTGTGAGATATCGTCATGGCATTCCTTCTATTAGGCAATTCAGACCACGTGACATTCAAGATGGCGTGGCGGCCACACATGGGCCAAAAAACACAAAAAATATCTAGTTTCTGCCCGAATTAATAGTTTAGGTACCTAGTCAACAAATGTTTTATTAAATAATGAAAATCAAAGCTGTAAGCAAAACTGTATGCAAAATAATTTGAAATACGCATAAAAACATATTCAAAACAAACTTGCTTGGCCGCCACGGCACATTGAATTTTCCTTATTGACAGATGGATTGAATTGCCTAATTGTACCTCAAAAAACCAGCAAAGGGCCTAATTTCACACAATGAGCAACTCTCGATCTACTCCCAAAATGTCAAAGGCCTCCGCATCAAGATAAATTATCTTTTGAGGTCTGTCCCAGGGTGCCACTATATATAAATACTCATCGTATTTGTTGAGACTGGACCCGGATTCTATTTTACGAGTCGAGTTGAATTTTCTGCTATGACACTCGATATCGAATACGAAAGCTCCGGACGTACCGTGCAATACGTATCGAAAAATCCTAAAATAGAATCGCTATTTTGACAATTCGATACGAAGTTCGACTCGACTCATAAAATAGAATCCGGCAGCTGGCTTAATGAATCATTTAATGATGCTGAATTGTTAATGCAGGATTACAGGATCTATAGAAGGGATCGATCTCTCCAAACCAGAATTTATAATAGAGGCGGGGGAGTTCCAATTGGGGTCCACATTTCCATCAGAACTAGGTAACTATCTGTGGAGGATAACATATTTTTTTGTCCTTATCGAAGCGGGAAAGAAATCCCTTATCCTAGCTAGTGCTTATTTCCTCCCTCGCTCAGCTTACGCTGTTTATGTTTCGTTAAGTGAGAATATTGACAAGCTATCTGAGGAACACCCTCAGGCAACAATTGGAATTCTTGGTGAGTTTAACCTGTCTCATGCATTATGGGAAAACAATGCTCTAGGCTCATTTGTCAAATCCGTGCTACCTGTACCCCGTATAACGAAGCGGATTCCTTGGAGGTTGTTTCCAACATGGTGTGCCTTCCACAATTTATTTCAACTCAACATGTTCAAAAAAATTTTCAACTTAACGCTGGACCTGATGCTTTTTCAAGACGAAACTTGTGTGGTTTCTTTAATCTGACGATTGTATTGTGCCACTGGATGATTATTACCCACCCCTGAACATAGAAATGTGTTTTAACTCTGACAATATAAATAAAAGATCTCGTTTTTGCGATGGTTGCTATAGAGATTTCAAGTTGGCGAATTTAAATTTAATTAGTGATTACTTGGGAACCATTGGATGGGATGATCTACTCACGCATGCTAGTCTGGACGATATGGTAAATACCTTCTATAATGCTATTTATTCGCAATTGGACTGTTTGTACCCCTTAAGAGAATTTCCTCAGGTAGATTCCCCAGGGTCCGTATTCTCGTAACCGGGGAACAGCATTCTCGAGAGAACGATTTTCTCAGTCTTAGTCGCCCATATTGTTATTTCCATAATACTGACAAAGACGGAGCAATTGTTCTCTCTTGAGAACGCCATTCCCTGGTTACGAGAAAACGGGCCCAGATGGTTTTCACAAGACCTTAAACATTATATAATAGAAAAAAATATAGCTCACAAACGGTAGAAAATATCGGGTCTTCAACGCGACTATTGCAAGTTTGCTACTTGCGCTTGATTTGCAAGAAATTGCTGCTAATTTTAGGTATATACTCGAATTTGAATACCCTAGACACAAATAAGGGACTAGGGCCAGACGATATACCGCCATCACTGTTCAGGCACTGCAGCTTTGTCCTAGCCCGACCACTATACTATATTTTCAACTTGTCTCTTTCAAACGGAATTTTCCCCGAATTCTGGAAACTAAGCTACCTAACACCAATCCACAAATCAGTAAAAAAGGATCTGATAACGAGCTATCAACCAATTAGTATTCTGAGTGAACTTACTCTGCTGACGTACGTAGATTTTGTATCCAGTACCTTGGAGAGAGGCTCTCAGGTACACGGATTTTTCCAAGGCGTTCGATAGGGTTAACCACGCCGTCCTTCTGTCTAAGCTGAAGCTTGTGGGTGTTGGAGGTTCTTTGCTGCGCTGGTTGCAGAGTTATTTAACAGGACTATCTCAAATAGTCTGATTCAACAATTTTCATTCCAAAAACATACCTACAAGTACCATCGAGTCCCCCAGGGGTCGCATCTTGGCCTTCTTCTCTTCAATATTTTCATAAATGATCTAGCATTGCACTTCAAACACATTCAGTTTCTCTTTTTTGCCGATGATTTGGAGTTGTACATGGAAATTACTTCTTCAAAAGAGAATTTTATAGCTCTACAATCAGACATAAATAATCTGGAAGCTTGGTGCAACGGAAACAGGATAGACTTGAATCCTTCAAAGTGCTATTCGATAGTTTTCCATAGGTGAAGATCGCCTTTTGAACATCCCTATTCCATTGAAAATGATATACTCCCAAACGTCCCCGATATCAGAGATTTAGGTATTCTTCTGGACTCTAAGCTCACTTTTATCCCACACATCCACCAAGCCTTATCGAAATCTCTTCAGATGCTCGGTTCTATGAAGCATATAACCATAACCAGTGAATTCACTAATACTCTTCTTGCGTCTGGAATCCCCACTACAATGTTCATATCCAAAACATAGAAAAAGTTCAACACAAATTTTTAAAATTCATAGCCTTTAAATTTAATAATCCCGAATTGACATACCCACAGTTGGAATCAAATATCCATATCAGAAGCCTTGAACATCAACGGAATGTGAAAGATCTTAGAATGCTATATTACTTATAATATAAAAGATATAATGGACCTCTTGCATGCATTTTTTTTATTTGCCTATTGGAAAGAGGAGTCAAAATAAAGCTCAACTGTATTTTTTTCAGATTTTTTTCGGACTTACAAAGGCTTTAAATTTTGATTTGAAGTTCAAATTTCTTGGTGCCGTGACGTCACGGCACCAAATTTCTGATTGGTCAATTTTATTCAGTGTTGCCCAGATGTCAAGAATTTCATGTCAACTTTTCCTGGGGGCGACAACTAAATCGATATATCGAATTCACCCTATGGAAAACTTAACCCAACTTTTCAATTGATTATTCATTATTTATTTTTATTTATTTATTATTAACTTCTCCAAAAAAGACAGAAGGCAGAGAAAGCACACAAACCATCAAGAAACAAACAATAAACCCGAGCATAAAGCCTCATTTACACGGTGCAAGTAGCTTGAGCAAGTACTAACGCCAGTAGCTAAATTATCTTTGTTTTCGTGCAAGTGAGTGTCTACATGCATTTTACTGATTTTAAATCGAATTTAGTGATTAGTGCAAATTGAGGTGAAATGGCAGCAAGTACAGTTGTTCGAAAAGAAATTCAAAAATGCATTTTGAGTGTTTGTGGAGAATTATCAGAAATTTTATTGAAAGAAATTGAAAAAGAAAAACGTTGTTGGGTTCGACCATGGATATCTCGTAGAGAAACACATGGTGCATCTTCCAATTTATTAGTTGAACTGGCTAAGGAAGATCCAGAAGAATATCGAAATTGTATGGGGATGACAAAAGAACAATTCAATAAGTTACTTTTCAAAATAAAACCCATGATTAGCACCCAACTTTAGCGTCCAACAAGACGACATTGCAAAGGAAATTAATAGGTGCAACACAATACTCAAAATATTCGAATTCAAACCCTACTAATGTACTTCACTAATCACTAAATACAAATCCTGTCTACACGCGTCCAGTCCGCTAAAATCAGTATAATAAACGAGAGTGTGGGAAGCCACTTGCTCAAGTAAATAGAACCTACTTCTATTCACTTGACTAATCACTTGACTAAGGAGTTTACTTGCTCAAGTACTAAATTAATTTACACGATTCATGTTACTAAATTTTAGTTACTGGCGTTAGTACTTGCTCAAGCTACTTGCACCGTGTAAATGAGGCTTAAGGCCATTATGTCGTTCATAATTGAATACCTTAGGTACTCATTTACTAAAATCCGTTTTTTTTTTAAAGATAAAAGTCAAAATGACATTATGTTGGCAATAGAATGTAAAATTGTCGATGCTTCAAATTTTTTGTAGAAAAGGCTTGTGTTGCCAACAAAGTTACTAAATTTTTGACTTGGGGAATTATCTTTTAAAAAAAAAACAGACTTTAGTGTGTGCTTCTAAATTTTTGAGGTTTCTACCTAATAAGCATATACTTAAGGGAATCATTATTTGTAGAAGGTTGCTCTACTCTACTCCACCTGCATTTCACTAATACCTATCTACCAAGTACCTAAAGTCTGTTTTTTTTTTAAAGATAATTCCCCAAGTCAAAAATTTAGTAACTACCTATGTTGGCAACACAAGCCTTTTCTACATAAAAAATTTGACAATTTTTAATTGTATTTCCAACATAATGACTTTTATCTTTAAAAAAAAACAAACTTCACCCTTCATGTGAATTTTTTTCCGAAAGCATTGGCATTATCTCAAGTCCTCTTGGCCAGTTCCTGGAATCGGTTTTTACAAACTCTTCCATCCTCCATCGCACAAACAACATAAACAATAATTACCTAACTATTAAAATTATTATTATTTTTCTTAGTGGTTTATGGGAAATAAAACACGAGTATAATTTTTATGTGTCTGTATTCCATACCTTCCAGTTTCCCTAAAGACCTTTTCAAATTTTCCCAGGCAAAAACATCATTTTTTTTTTCTTCAAATTACACTGCCCCAGCCCCAGCCTGCTATTTTTTGTTGTTAATTATTGTTTATTTTGTGAATATAAGTAAATTGCCCAGCCAGGGGTCACTGACCTTACGGTAAACAAAAATCGCTTTTATCGTTTTCGTACTTTATACTGTGCCGGATTAGTGCAGATATCGATTTCTTTGTTTAATTCGCATTTATAGACAAGGAAAGAAAATTGTCGATACTAGTCGATACTTCAATTAATAGATGTCGTTCTCCTCAAGTTTCAAGGCGAAAGTAGAGCTGTATACCAAAGTCGATACGCAAAACGATTTTGATAAATATATGCCTCCTTTTTTGTCCGATGTGTTCAAAAAGAAAAAAAAAATATTCCTTTGGAACATGGAAATTTGGCAAACCTTAGACAAACAGTGATTTTTGTTTGGTGCAAAATTATACCGCTAAATTCAAATAATCTGATGTTTTTTCTTTAAATTTCTGACTCCAAGATTTTTTAAAAAATTAACCAACCATACTTTTATGTAGTACATCAAATACACTTTCGTTACAGATAAATTATATACCTAATTTTAATTGAGTGCAAGAGGTCCATTGCCCCCTGTTGTTAGGTACATAAAATAGGTCTACATGTGCCTTCTAGGAAAACTCTTAGGGATAGTTTTTCAGTGCCGATACATAGAACAAACTACGGTCAGAATAATTTTATATCCAGGTCGTGTCAAGCATTTCCGTTTCGTGGTTTAATAAATTGGTAGGATATACTTAGTCTGTCTTTTTTTTTAATTATTTTAAAAAGCCACTTTTGGGAGATATTAAGTACTTCTAAATGGTCCCAGCCAGCAAGGGTACGTCATATTGACGTCCTTATATGGTGATAATTCGTCAATACTCGTCACCTGACCAAAAACTGACGACATATTGACGTGTGATAAATGCCGTTCAAATGACGTGCTTTTTATCACGTAATATTGACGCGTTTTTCTGGTGATAAATGTAATACACATTGACGTCAATATATATCATGTAATATTCACGTATTTTGCTTGTGGTTCAGTAAACCTGGTTTTTTGAATTAGGTTTTTTTTTTCAATGTGTTTTGAATGTATTCCTAGAATTCCTAGGGTTGTGCCGTGTATACTGTATTCTATAGTGAATAGGAGACAAAGTGATGATACAAATCATTATTTTTTTTCGCATTTGTAACTACTCACGAAAATTTTGATCGAATCGAATGCGAATAATACCCCTACCCTCGCATTTTTTCGACATCCTGTTTTTTAATTTTTACTACAGCAAAACTTTGATGCGTTTGAAAACACATCTTTGAATAAAAATTAAATGGAAAACTCCCATAGTTCATACTCATAGTTCCATCTCTGACTTTCAAATAGTATAGAAATAAACGGTAGAAACTGTGGAAAGGCCAGAAAGGGGACGTATTTGGTTTGTTTTTGTGTTTGGTCAACGGTTTGGTGAATGCGGAAATTACTGTATTCCTTTTATACATCGAGTGACACCGAACAAACACCGAACGAAAAACGTTCAAGCTTCTGACTTTGAGCAGCTCCGAGTAACTCAACGGGAAAAAGGAAAAGAGTAAATACAAATACACTCACTCCTGTATTTTTTTTGTTTCGAAATTCTAGCATTAGTTTAGTATTAGTAAGGGACAACAATAAATATTGCATCGCCGCGTGGGGAAACGAATATGCTATTCAGCGAATTCTATTGGTAGAACCAGTGCAGAAAAATGTTTTTTTATCTCTTTCTTATAGAAGTCGGTAGAAAAGACACGAACACACTCAGTGCGCACTAACCCTTCCAATTCGCTACTGTGTGTGTGACTGTTGACGTTGATTGTTGTGAGGGAGTTTGTTGAGGTTATGTTGTGGTTGTAGCATGGCGTGGTCGTGTTTCATTTGGTTTTCCCTCGCTTTTTGCTTTCTCATTTCCCTCCAAGTTTCCCTCATTTCTTTTTTACGCAAGTATCGCGTGGAATTATTAATTCTTGATATATTTTTCGGTTTTAATTTCTCTTCAGAATCATCCTGCTGCATCCAAGTGAAACGCCTCTATATGAATGTGAGTTTTATTCACGTGTTTGTGTTGAGACTAATAACAATCACCAACCGTAAGTATATGTCTTTTGTTTTAATATACCTTATTTTATATTATAATATACATTATTATTATTGCTTGTTCACCTAAGGGCCAACTTATGGACCAACAGGTAAGTGTCTGGTTGTTACCTCACCTAGCAAGTACTACAAGTAATATGTTTAATACGCCTACAGAATATTTATATTGTCTTTTTTTAAATATATTTTTCTCAAAAGTGATATAGTGTTGGTTCATTTTCGTTACAGGTCATATAAATTTGAAAAAACAAGGATTTATAGAAAATATATCAGGTAAATATGACGTCATTTATAAAATAGATATCACGCGAATGGAACGTTATTAATACGCCAATATCACGTTAAATAACTCATAAACTTGACGTCAAATAACACGTAAAAATGACGTACCAACTATGACGTCATTCGTCCCAGACATTAGGAAGTCATTTTCACGTCATAATTAAGTCATTTAGCTCGTCATTTCTCGTCACTTGATGACCAGTATTTAACGTCATTTTCACGTGCTGTTGTTACTTGGGGTGGTTTGTAATAGTACCCCAAGATAAAATACCATAGGTAATTCAAATGTGATTGTGCAAGAGCATAATACAATACCCTCAATTTTTCAAATATCTTCGTATAAAAACGGAATTTGTGCAAAAGTAATTATCACAGTTGTTTGGTTTTCGTATCCCTCCATTATACAGGGTGGTCCATTTAACTTGAGACAGTCGAATATCTCGAAAACGGTGCGTTTCTGAAAAAAAAAGTTCAAACAAAAGTTACATGGTGTCATGGGGGAAACAAAATGGCGGCACCGATTTTTGACTTTGACAACGTCTTCAAGGTTATTTCAAGGTCAATTTTTTTTTTTCAATGGAAACGTATTTTTTTTATTGCAGATCCCTATTCTACGGAAAAAAACAAGTAGCTTTTACTTGAAGCATTTTTCGATCAGGTTCCAATTTAAGCTGATAAACAAGAAAGAATAATATTTTTTTTTATTTTCCTCATCACACAATCTAAATTTGATAAATGCTACCATAGTGAAAAAAATACCTCAAAAACTATAACAAATGTTCAAAGTGATGTCCGCCAACTTCAACACACTTGTCAATTCGCTGTAGAAAGCTTTCATGGCACCGAATTAGAGTATCTCTACTGACAGCTCTACAAGCATTTCTTATGCGTTCCATCATATTTTCCGGTGTTGTGGGAGCCTCTTGATAAACAATCTGTTTGATATTGCCCCATAAAAAAAAATCGAGAGGCGTTAAATCAGGTGACCTAGCAGGCCATGCAACGGGACCACCTCTTCCAATCCACCGATCACGGAAATCACGATTTAACTTCTCTTGGGAAATTCTGGCATAATGAGCAGGGCAACCATCATGTTGATACCACATATTTGCTCTTTGTTGACGTGTTAGATTTGCAAGCAGGGCTGGTAAATGATCGCTTAAAAATCTTCGATATTTTGGTCCATCCAGTGTACCTTCAATAAAATACGGGCCAATCAACTTGTCTCCAATAATTCCGCACCATACATTCACCGACCAAGGGCGCTGATGTTCTACTTCTCTCAACCACCGTGGATTTTCAATACTCCAATAATGCATATTATGGCGATTTACCTGCCCATGGTTTGTAAAACCGGATTCGTCCGAAAACAACACATTACGGAAAAAATGTTCATCTAGATCTGTTCTTTCTCGTGCCCACTGACAAAATGTCACTCTATTTGCGAAATCATCACCATGAAGTTCCTGATGTAGAGAGATATGATATGGGTGGAACTTGTGCCGCTTTAAAATCCTAAGAATACTGGTTTTAGAAATTCCAGAGTCGTTTGCAATTCTTCGAGAAGAAATACATGGATTTACAGCAACTGCCGCTAATACTGCGACTTCATTATTTTCCCCAGTGGTCGTGGCTCGACGTCTCCTTTTTTTTGGCTGTACACTTCCATTTTCTTTAAACTCTTTAACAACCCGATAAAAAGACGCGCGCGATATGGCATTTCTATCTGGAAAACGTTCAGCGTACAATGCGACGGCATTAACAACACTTCTTTGACATTCACCATAAATTAATATCATCTCAACTTTAGCTGCGATAGAAAGATGAGGAAAACTTTAGAAGTGAAATAGAGCAACAGAAGAACGAAATTTTAAATTTGAAAAAGGAAAATTCGGATCTTTTAAAGCAAATGAATGATTTGTTGAAACAGGCTACGGAATTTAAGGAGGAAATAACAGCATTAAAAAATAGCGCGCAGATATTAATTGAAACGAAGGATGAAATGGTTTCTACAATAAGAATTCTAACTGAAGATAACGAGATATACATAGAAAAATACAAAGACGCACAAAAGCAGCTATTTCTGATGCAAAGCAACACCTCTAACAAACAGGAGCAAAATCAGCAAGAAATCCAACAAAATTATAACTCTGTGCGAAAAAATATAGAGCTGGCAGAAAAAAACACAAAAGAAATAACTGAAGCAGAGAAAAATAATATGCTTATTGTTGGAGATGGCTCTGTGAATAACCTTTACAAATTCTTGGAAAGGCATCAAAACCTAGAAAACTACAATATCATTACATTTGTAAAAAATAACGCTCGACTAGAAGAAATCACTGCGGATATTTGCGAACTAACAAAAGGGTTCAATTTAAACGACTTTGTTATTGTTGGTGGAGGTTTACAAAATGCAAAGGATGGAGCTAAGATAGACGCGACAGTATTTAACCGTTTACAAGAGGTTGGAGTTAAGACGAATTTAATTATTTTTTCTATTCCTTTGTGGCAAAACAGATTAATTCTGAACAGGTTCATTGATCAAACAAATATTAGGCTTTTTGATTTTACTAGAAATAATAAAAAAGCATGTACTCTTATTAACTTAAACTCATTTTTGAATTCATCCTCCTTTACTTTTTACCAAAATAATCCTAAAAGCTTTGCAAAAATTAAAATCGCAGAAAAAGTCTCTACACTTATAGGTATTCATTTTTTAGACCCAAGAGCGACGCAAATACTTTAAAAATACAAAATTACAAAACTAAAAATAAGCTTTCACTTTTCCTGTTGAATATACAGTCTGCGCGAAATAAATTGGACGAATTATTTGTATTGCTTGAGGAACTAGGTATGCCATCTCTTGTTCTATTAACAGAACACTGGTTAAAGGAGGATGAAGTCTGTTTCATTCCGCAATATAATGTGATGTCAAAATATTGTCGTGAAAATGGTTATGGGGGAACAATGATTCTGGCACATGAAAATTTTGGCGAAAATTTTCAAATTACTCATATAGACGAATATTTCTCACATATTAAACCAAACGAATTCGAATTTTGTGTAATTCACATTGAAAAACTAAACGTTCACGTTATCTGTGTTTATCGACCACCCTCGGGAAACCCACTAGAGTTTTTAAATTCACTAGAACTTCTGTTGTCACAATTTTCTCTTTCATCCAAAATAATATTAGCAGGCGACTTGAACATCGATTTTGAAGATAAAGATTCAAGATACACAAAATCACTGGTGGACTTACTTACCTGTTTCAATCTAAAGGTCTTTGTGAATGAGCCTACCAGACAAACGAGCCATTCTCACACAATCCTAGATTATGTTTGTAGCAACATCGAAGAAAGTGATGTATCATGTACGGTTCTCGCTTCAGGAATGTCTGATCACGAAACAATTGCTGCAGATATAGTTTTGGAATCGGAGGGAAACAAAAGAGTGAAAAAGACGAGTAGGGTATTCAGTTCTAATAATTTTGCATTATTTAGAAACATGGCTGAAAATATTGTTTGGGGAAATATACCACTTTCCGATGAACCGATTAAAACTTTTCAGAAAACCGTAGAACATATTTTTAACTTAAGTTTTCCCCTTCGCAACTTAAAAACTAAATGTAAAAAATTATGGATAACAAAGGGTTTAAGAGTATCCGGAAAAAATCTTCGATCGTTACATACTATGAAGAAATTTGTTAACTCAGATTGGTTCAACATCTATTTTCGGTTATATCGAAAAATTTACAAACGAACTATTCAGGCAGCAAAAAAACAACACTACAAACAGCGAGTAGACAACGCAAAAAACTCAGTTAAGGAGTATTGGTCGATTATAAATGAACTGCGTGGAAAGATACCAAAGCGATTCATTGATATAAATATCAACGCCGAAAACCTTAACAATTATTACTGCAGTATTGCCCAAAAACTCACAGGAGAACTTAAATCAAACAGGGATCCCCTGCATTTTATGCCCCGAAATTCATCCTCGGATAGGTTCTTATTGTTGCCAACCAATAAAACCGAAGTAGTGACAGTGATAAGGAATATTAAAAAGGACTATTCTTCTGGAATAGATAACTTATCACTAAAAATATTCAAAAACCTCCCAGATGATGCCCTTAGTGCACTTACAGAGTGCATAAACTACTCCTTTGTTACCGGTGTCTTTCCTGACTGTCTAAAATTGGCAATAATTGTACCAATTTTTAAGGGCGGTGATACCGATGACCCCTCAAATTATCGTCCCATCTCACTGCTAAATACACTTTCGAAAATTATTGAAAGAATTGTTAAGACTAGGCTGATTGAATACTTGGGCAGAAATAAAATACTCGACTCGTCGCAGTTTGGTTTTCAAGAGAGAAAAGGTACCAATGATGCTATTTTCTCTTTTCTGGAAAAGCTTTATTTGAGTTTGAATGATGGTGAGAGGGCCGCAGCGGTGTTTTGTGACTTTTCTAAGGCGTTCGATTGTGTCGATCACCGAATACTGCTGCGGAAATTGAGCCATTATGGAATCAGGGGTAGGGAGTTGGAGTGGTTTAGGTCTTACCTAACTGGGAGAAGCCAATTTGTAAGATTGAATCAAAAGAACAATTCAGAACTCACCAATTTAACGCATGGCGTCCCACAAGGGTCTGTGCCTGGACCGCTCCTCTTCCTGCTTTACGTGAATGATCTGGCTTCTTTGGCGATTTCCGGATTTTTTACCATCTTTGCGGACGATACAACAATTTTGTGGAAACACAGGGATGCTTCAGTTCTAGCGCGCATTATAGAACAAGACCTGGGTATCGTAAAGGAGTGGTGTGACTGTAACCGGTTGGTATTCAATGTGTCAAAAACAAATATTCTTTCGTTTAAGTGCAACTTGGAGAGTGTAACACTTAATGAAAGCGTATTGGAGAACAAGAGCTTCGTTAAATTCCTTGGTTTTCATATAGATGCTAATTTAAAATTTGAACACCATATCCAAACAATGAACAAAAAAGTTTCGCAAGCTTGCTATATTGTAGAAAGCATACGGCAGGAACTAGGCAAACATATGGCAAGAAACACCTATTATGCATTGATAGATTCCCAAATCAGATATGGAATCGCATTCTGGGGCTATGCAACTTTAAGAAATGTGCAATCTGTTTTTGTCTTGCAAAAAAGAGCCGTGAGGTATATTTGCCAAGTTGACTGTAGGCAGAGCTGTAAACCACTTTTTATACAAGAAAGTATTTTGACAGTACCAAGCATATTTGTTTTGGAAACAGCGTGTCTTGTGTTTAAGAGATTTCAAGGTTTTGAAAGAAATTCCTTGCATAATTTGCGAAACAATAACTTACCTTTGCCAATCCCAAAATCTGGCTTAACAAGAAATTCTATTATTTACGAAAGTATCAAAATATTTAATTATTTGCCGAACCAAATTAAATGCCAAAACAATTATCAAGGGTTTCGTAAATCTCTCAAGGAATTCCTAATTGAAAAGGCATACTACAGTCTTGAAGAATTTTATCAGTAAAATTTAGTATTTTTATTATAACAATCTTTTGTATCATTGTTCCCTCATACATAATAAAATTGTCAATTCTGAAAGGTCCCAAATACCTAGTTGTTTTTTTGTTTTAGCATTTATTTATTTTTATATTGTTTTAAAGTGTTAACAAGGTTTCAAATATGTATATTTTTTTATTTTGTTTTTCTTCTTTGTTTGTGTAGGAATTTTTATATATTTTAACTATTTTTGTAGTATTTTATCCCAGTTACTTTACTGAAATTATAAGAAATTTATTATTTATTATTATTTTTTATGTTTTTTTGATGTGTTTTTGATGATGTTGTTTCTGCTTTCTTCTATGTGCTTGTGATATTAACATTTCAGTCTATTTTATGTCGTTATATTTTGATCTCTTGAAGTGATAGATAGGTACCTACTCAACTTGAAAAATCAATTGGGTATTAGTTTAATTATTAATTTGAATATTATTAACTGTGATAAAAATTAAAATGTGTGTATAGTTTAAGAATCGCTTTGTCAATGGTTTTTATAAAATTTAGACAATAAAGCATTATTGAATTGAAAAAAAAATTGAAAGATATTCCATATTTGCTAATTGGTGGATAATCTTAAAATTGATGGCGGTATTAGCTATTTGGGATTCACAGATGAAAAGAGCCAAAAGATTTTCAAAATCAAAAATATGTGTCACAATTTACTTGCAAAAATGTCGGATTTTTGACGTTTAAAGAAAAAAAAGAGCATTGTAAAGCTAAGCCCTCATGTACGCGAATTGTGAACTATTTTTCTGCTGAATTGTTCCTATTGGTCCAAATTATTTGAAATTTATACTTGATTCGTTGAAATTCAAAAATCCGCTGCTCATTATGCCAGAATTTCCCAAGAGAAGTTAAATCGTGATTTCCGTGATCGGTGGATTGGAAGAGGTGGTCCCGTTGCATGGCCTGCTAGGTCACCTGATTTAACGCCTCTCGATTTTTTTTTATGGGGCAATATCAAACAGATTGTTTATCAAGAGGCTCCCACAACACCGGAAAATATGATGGAACGCATAAGAAATGCTTGTAGAGCTGTCAGTAGAGATACTCTAATTCGGTGCCATGAAAGCTTTCTACAGCGAATTGACAAGTGTGTTGAAGTTGGCGGACATCACTTTGAACATTTGTTATAGTTTTTGAGGTATTTTTTTCACTATGGTAGCATTTATCAAATTTAGATTGTGTGATGAGGAAAATAAAAAAAAATATTATTCTTTCTTGTTTATCAGCTTAAATTGGAACCTGATCGAAAAATGCTTCAAGTAAAAGCTACTTGTTTTTTTCCGTAGAATAGGGATCTGCAATAAAAAAAATACGTTTCCATTGAAAAAAAAAATTGACCTTGAAATAACCTTGAAGACGTTGTCAAAGTCAAAAATCGGTGCCGCCATTTTGTTTCCCCCATGACACCATGTAACTTTTGTTTGAACTTTTTTTTTCAGAAACGCACCGTTTTCGAGATATTTGACTGTCTCAAGTTAAATGGACCACCCTGTATATTGTTTAATGTTTCGTGGGTTATGGGATAGGCAAGAAAAGACTAATTATTCTTTGGGACGTTTCGGTGCTATATTGCGCCTTTTTCAACCCTATTGTAACAAAACACTCTTATTAATCATATTATGCAAATAAATGAAAAGCTTAACCACTTACATTAGAAAATTAAGTCAAAAAGCCTGGCTTATTTTTGTTGTGTCTGTGAACCATCTCAAAGTAACAATGCTATTTATTACACATATCCCAATCGTGCAGAACTAGGTGCTTGTAATTATTTAATAATTAATCGTTGGTAATGATCCGCGATTTTTTTAAAATCGATTTTTTTAATAAAATTCCTTGTTTATGCGAAAAGTTTGGTTATGGAGAGCCATTAAGCTGCATTCACACAACAACAGTGTGACGTCATAATAAGTGCTACATCATACATCACCATCACAACAATTGCGAGACGTTCACCAAATTAAATTACAATAAACGAAAAAACAATGAAATATCAAAAAAATAAATAGAAATGAATATAAACAAAACATGATCACTTTCACCAACATAAAATTTGCCATTAGTTAATGTTCTTAGAAAATATAGTACATAAAAATTTCTTTCTTTAAAAGTATTAAAAACTGCTAGTTGGACTAACGACATTACAAACAGATTAAAAAATATATAAATATTGGAACAATTCACATCTAAAATTAACACTTCGAAAATCACAGGCACATATATGCTATCACAGTGTAAACAATTATCACTCTATATTAGTAGGTACCTGGTAGTTATTTTGTGCTAAGATATAGTTATTTTTTATTAATTTGAGATTTGTACTTATCTAAAATATTGCAATATAAAGTACTTAATCCCCTCACGTCAGTTCTTAAATTGATGGTGTCGTGTAAATGTATCTGAATCATTTCACTGATAAGTCTTTTAGAGTAGTTAGGTTCTTTATCTAAAATAGTTGTGTCCTGAAATCGGAAATTGTGTTGGAGCTCAAAATGATGTTTGGAGAGGGCTGTTTTCTCCTCATCATATCTTTTGTCATTCTTGTGTTGTTTAATACGCTTCTCCAGATATTGCTTAGTCTGTCCAACATAGCTTTTTCCACATTCACAGGGAATATGGTATATAAGATAAGATTGTTTATCCATGGGAGTAGAGTCTTTCAATCTAGTAAAGAACTTCTTTGTGGTTTTTACATTGTAAAATGCTAATTCTGTATTCATGTCTATGAAGCAACGTTTAACTTGTTGGGATAAGCCCTCAATATAAGGAAATTTGTAGTATTTTTTAGAATTATCTCGGAGGGATGGTGTTTTATTGTTAAATTTGCTGATAAATATGTTGATAAATTTGATAGGGTAATTGTTGTTTCTGAGTAAGGTTTTTATTTTGTTCATGTTTTGATTGTGAAATTTTTGGCTACTCAGTTTAGTAGCTCGATACAAAAGTCCATTAATTATACCAACTTTATTGGATGTGGGATGGTTAGAAAGAAATTTCAGGGTCCTTCCTGAACTACTTGGTTTAGAGTACCAATTAGTTGAAATAGATCCATCTGTTTCTCTGTGGACCTCAGTATCTAAGAAACACAACTTGCCATCTGTTTCTACTTCCATTGTAAATTGCAAAGATCTGTGAAAACTATTAAAAGTCGTAAGTAGAAAGTCTAGTTTATCAGCGGGTGCTGCAAGACACGAATCATCAACGAAAATGTAAAAAAATGGTAGAGAAAATGGTAATTTTTGTGTTACTTCAGTTACAACATAGTTCAAAACCAAATTAGCTAATATGAGACTAGCTAGATTCCCCATAGCTGTTCCATCTTTTTGTAAATAAATATCTTGATCAAAAGTGAAATAACTCGTATCAAAGCAGAAGTCGACAATATCTAGGAGCATTTTCTAAGAGATTTCAATGTAACTAGATAGATATTTATATTGTTTGCTGATTATGTCTCTAACTAATTGCTTAGGAATGTTGGTGAACAAACTCACAATATCCAGAGAAACCAACACGTAACTGTCAGGAATGCTTTTTCTCTGGATCAGTTCTACAAATTCAAATGAGTCTTTAATATTAAAATGGAACGTGGTTGTGGAGGGAGACGGTACATTATGTAAAAATTTTGCTAAGTTATACCCTGGTAATCCTAAGCAGCTTACAGCAGGTCGAAGGTGTAACCCTGGTTTATGAGTTTTCCTGAGGCAATATAATCTTGGTGGTACAGCATTTGTGGTCTTCATTGACTTTTCTTCATATGCAGTGATCAGGTCTTCGTTTTTTAGAGTTTTAAGGATATCATTCGCTCTTGTCTGAAATCTATTAGTTGGATCTTTTTTAGTTGGCTGGTAAACACTTGTATCCTGGAGCATTTCAGAAACTTTAGTATGGTATTCTTCTTTTTCCATAACTACTGTGGAATTACCTTTATCAGATTTCATAGTCCATAGGCTTGGGTGTTCTTTTATAAACTGTTGAGTTAGTTTTTCGTTGTATTGTAGGCTTGCTTGCAGTGTAGTTTGTGATTCACTATTTTTACAGTAATGATTAGTTATTATATTTGTAGCTTGGGCTCGTATGATCTCCTTATTTTGTTCTGTAGTTACTTGTCGTGATATGCAATATTCCAGATCTTTAATGATAGTAGGGATAGGTATTTCACTATTTTTTATAGGTAGGCCGAATTTAGAACCAAGGCTTAACATTGTTACATCCTGTGGTAATTCTGTGTCCGTGAAATTATACAAAAACTTATCCTGTGTTGAAATGCAAACCTCACTCTGTTCATTTTCAAGGTTTTTTAGTTTTTTTTTAAATTGGTTACTTTTACTTTGTTGAATTCTACATTGTACCTTGTATTATTTTCTTTTAAGCAATGAAGAAAAGTTTCATGGGGTATAAAATTCTTCAATAAGTTTTTTGTTTCTTCAATTTCTTTATCTATGTTCTTCAGTTTCCATATTGTTATATCAATCTCAAGGTTCAGTACTGATTTCTTGAATTTTCATTCAATTTTATCCACCTGTTTTTTGAATGGGTGGTTGTCCATTTGTAATGGGTACATGCATTTGATGTGTACATTTAAATGTTTAGGTATTAAACCTCTTGATCTGCATTTCAACAAAAAGATGCGTCGGTTTTTTAGATTTGCCAATTTACTTGTGTTGTTCGCCCATTGCTTTACTAGTGAGAGTGTGGTTTGTCCATAAGTATCCTTGATGTTAGCGAAAAACCCTTGGTGTGTTAAAGTTGTTTGGTTTTCGTATCCCTCCATTATATATCGTTTACTGTTTCGTGGGTTATGGGATAGGCAAGAAAAGACTAATTATTCTTTGGGACGTTTCGGTGCTATATTGCGCCTTTTTCAACCCTATTGTAACAAAACACTCTTATTAATCATATTATGTCATATTTAGTAGTATGTACACAAGGTTGTTTGAGAGAGGTAGGTTGCCTGATAACTTCATGACGTCATCTGGGGTGCCTCAACATAATGCAAATCTGCATAAGGCACCCCAGATGCGTCATCAAGTTACCCATTACCAGAAAACCTATGAACTTTAAGAACCTTGGTAGGTACGTCGGTACTGGTGAACCTATCATATTCATACCATGCCTTTAATCCTTTACTTTCTAGAACTTGTCTTTTCTTGAAATTTTGTTGTAATTAATAAATGTAAAAAAAATCTTTGTCTGGGGGGGGGGGGTAATTACTCTCTCTACCCCCCCTTTAAACCGCCCTTGTGTAAATAAATGAAAAGCTTAACCACTTACATTAGAAAATTCAGTCAAAAAGCCTGGCTTATTTTTGGTGTGGATGTGAACCATCTCAAAGTAACAATGCTGTTACACATCTCCCAATCGTGCAGAACTAGGTGCTTGTTGTTATTATTTAAAAATTAATCGTTGGCAATGATCCGCGATTTTTTTGATAAAATTCCTTGTTTATGCGAAAAAATGTAATGATGATGTAAGAACAATGTTAAGCCTTGGTCCTAAATTCGGCCTACCTATAAAAAATAGTGAAATACCTATCCCTACTATCATTAAAGATCTGGAATATTGCATATCACGACAAGTAACTACAGAACAAAATAAGGAGATCATACGAGCCCAAGCTACAAATATAATAACTAATCATTACTGTAAAAATAGTGAATCACAAACTACACTGCAAGCAAGCCTACAATATAAAGAAAAACTAACTCAACAGTTTATAAATAACACCCAAGCCTATGTATTATGAAATCTGATAAAGGTAATTCCACAGTAGTTATGGAAAAAGAAGAATACCATACTAAAGTTTCTGAAATGCTCCAGGATACAAGTGTCTACCAGCCAACTCAAAAAGATCCAACTAATAGATTTCAGACAAGAGCGAATGATATCCAAAAGTCTAAAAAACGAAGACCTGATCACTGCATATGAAGAAAAGTCAATGAAGACTACAAATGCTGTACCACCAAGATTATATTGCCTCAGGAAAACTCATAAACCAGGGTTACACCTTCGACCTGTTGTAAGCTGCTTAGGATCACCAGGGTATAACTTAGCAAACTTTTTACATAATGTACTGTCTCCCTTCACAACCACGTTCCATTTTAATATTAAAGACTCATTTGAATTTGTAGAACTGATACAGAGAAAAAGCATTCCTGACAATTACGTGTTGGTTTCTCTGGATGTTGTGAGTTTGTTCACCAACATTCCTAAGCAATTAGTTAGAGACATAATCAGCAAACAATATAAATATCTATCTAGTTACATTGATATCTCTAAGAAAATGCTCCTAGATATTGTCGACTTCTGCTTTGATACGAGTTATTTCACTTTTGATCAAGATATTTATTTACAAAAAGATGGAACAGCTATGGGGAATCCAGCTAGTCCCATATTAGCTAATTTGGTTATGAACTATGTTGTAACTGAAGTAACACAAAAATTACCATTTTCTCTACCATTTTTTTACATTTTTGTTGATGATTCGTGTCTTGCAGCACCAGCTGATAAACTAGACTTTCTACTTACGACTTTTATTAGTTTTCACAGATCTTTGCAATTTACAATGGAAGTAGAAACAGATGGCAAGTTGTGTTTCTTAGATACTGAGGTCCACAGAGAAACAGATGGATCTATTTCGACTAATTGGTACTCTATACCAAGTAGTTCAGGAAGGATCCTGAACTTTCTTTCTAACCATCCCACATCCAATAAAGTTGGTATAATTAATGGACTTTTGTATCGAGCTACTAAACTGAGTAGCCAAAAATTTCACAATCAAAACATGAACAAAATAAAAACCTTACTCAGAAACAAAAATTACCCTACCAAATTTATCAACATATCTATCAGCAAATTTAACAATAAAACACCATCCCTCCGAGATAATTCTAAAAAATACTACAAATTTCCTTATATTGAGGGCTTATCCCAACAAGTTAAACGTTGCTTCATAGACATGAATACAGAATTAGCATTTTACAATGTAAAAACCACAAAGAAGTTCTTTACTAGATTGAAAGACTCTACTCCCATGGATAAACAATCTTATCTTATTTACCATATTCCCTGTGAATGTGGAAAAAGCTATGTTGGACAGACTAAGCAATATCTGGAGAAGCGTATTAAACAACACAAGAATGACTGCAAGAATGACAAAAGATATGATGAGGAGAAAACAGCCCTCTCCAAACATCATTTTGAGCTCCAACACAATTTCTGATTTCAGGACTCAACTATTTTAGATAAAGAACCTAACTACTCTAAAAGACTTATCAGTGAAATGATTCAGATACATTTACACGACACCATCAATTTAAGAACTGACGTGAGGGGATTAAGTACTTTATATTGCAATATTTCAGATAAGTACAAATCTCAAATTAATAAAAAATAACTATATCTTAGCACAAAATAACTACCAGGTACTAATATAGAGTGATAATTGTTTACACTGTGATAGCATATATGTGCCTGTGATTTTCGAAGTGTTAATTTTAGATGTAAATTGTTCCAATATTTATATTTTTTTAATCTGTTTGTAATGTCGTTAGTCCAACTAGCAGTTTTGGATACTTTTGAAGAAAGAAATTTTTATGTACTATATTTTCGAAAATCATTAACTAATGGCTAATTTTATGTTGGTGAAAGTGATCATGTTTTGTTTATATTCATTTCTATTTATTTTTTTGATATTTCATTGTTTTTTCGTTTATTGTAATTTAATTTGGTGAACGTCTCGAAATTGTTATGATGATGATTTATGATGTAGCACTTATTATGACGTCACACTGTTGTTGTGTGAATGCAGCTTAATGGCTCTCCATAACCAAACTTTTCGCATAAACAAGGAATTTTATTAAAAAAATCGATTTTAAAAACGATTAATTATTAAATAATTACAATAAGCACCTAGGCTCTTTGACTTAATTTTCTAATGTAAGTAGTTAAGCTTTTCATTTATTTGCATATGATTAATAAGAGTGTTTTGTTACATTAGGGTTGAAAAAGGCGCAATACAGCACCGAAACGTCCCAAAGAATAATTTGTCTTTTCTTGCCTATCCCATAACCCACGAAACAGTAAACAATCAAATAGCCAACTTTTCGATGCTGGTTAGCATCATCATCGGGGCTGCAAAAACGAAACAATACAAGTTTAACAAGAAAAAAGGACATTAACATCAAAAAATTGTTGTTTAACTAGGGATATGTGACGCAAAGGGCGATTTTGTGACATACAACATAATAAAACAAGTTAAAAATTATCACATCATTATACAAAAAAAATTAATTAAAACCACTACAAGATATCACAAAGACACAATCATTATCCTAAAAACGTTACCACTTAAAATAAAAAATAAAATCCTTAACTTATTTTTTTCGACTGTAAGTATTTATAGTTTTCACAGCTGTTGATTTGAATAAGTTTTGAGTCGACTAGTAGTTTTATTGATTGGTAGTGTATTACTGTAACTACTAAATGGTATACAAAAGTTGATTCAGTGAAGTTTATTGTAAGCATATTATTGTGAAACCATTAATTTTTTTAATTCATGAAAATTATTACAAGGAATTGTTTCCGAATATACTATTGAAGCCTGCAGATTTCAAATTAAGAGTGTTAACCAGGCAGAAAGCTTTTATTGATGTGCATGTTAAGTATATCAAACAGATATTATATTTTACCATCAGTAGTTCTTAAATCTTTTTCAAAGTTTATATCATTGTTGAGTCGTAATTTGTTGCCTCAAAAATAATTATTTAAAACGTGTTTATTCTGTATTATAATAGTATATTCTTCAACGAGCATATTATAGGTAATGATAGCTATTATTCACGAGAATGAAAATTCAAACACGAGCCAAAGGCGAGTGTTGGAATCATTCGAGTGAATAATATAGCCATTATTTGCGAGTAGAAGACTATACTTTCTCTTAACTTAACTAAATCATTAGTTTTTGTGAGAAATAACAATCATCAAAAGTCTAATTTTTTTTTTTAAGCGAAAGTTTCGTGATCTGACAGTAGACGTCAGTCATGTTTTGTTCGTATTGTCTCGTTGCGGTCCGTGTATTCCGAAAATACGGAGAATTTGATTGGTCGACAAGACGTGGATTCCGGTTTGGAATCCACAGGGCGTGTAGAATTCGTATCATCAATCAGTTTAACATCGACCAAGAATGAATGTATTTATTTAATGTTCGAAGAGAAAATGTTATATTATTGCTTCACTTTATGAAATTGGGCCATGCCCGTAAATAAATAAATAGATAAATAAATAAATGTTGGTGTCACCTTTGTGAGGATTTTTCTGCCAACAGAATTTTTTGTTATTCTCTTGAAATACTGGAAAAAGAAAACAAGACAAAGCCCTCAGAGCCTTAGCTTCGTGAGTATTCAATTCAAGTTTACTTGAATAAAATGACATGGAACCTACTAACATTTCTGTTAAATGAAAGTCTACTAAATCCCTAATCTGATTCTTTATCTTATTTAAAATGAACGATATCTGCATTGACTTCAAAAAACACAAACGCTGTATCATATAAGTATTCTACTTTCACTTTCCTTTCTCAGAGAGGTCGTCAGCATCGTAACAACATTCAGTCGCTAACAAGTATTTTAGTCCCTCGGTAGCATAAATATCTGTGAGTTCTTTGATGCCTAAATAGGTCTATTCTGGACCCACAACTTGCCTACAGCCAATCAGTGGTAGCTGGTGGTTGTTATGGAGCAGCTCTTTCTTTTCCACGATTCCGGTTGTCCTCCGAACCCCTTCACCTATATCGTTCGTAATATTGCGAGCCTTAATAACTACTTTCAGGCGAGCCTTAATAACTATTCTCAGGCTCCCAAATTGATGCTTTTATATTTGTCTCGAGGACATCTTTCTATCGTCTATATTGCCACGGTTGAATTGGCCATTCTCCAGAAGGAAATAAATAATTTCCTCAGGAAGATGCGAGTCTGGAATGTAGACTACATTACTGATTGGTGTTGGATGAGCATTACCTGCATGCTAGTGTTGTTAAGTATTGGTTTTTATTTGATCTTGGCAACGCCGCACATTTGTATTTTCCATAATGGATACCGCTGACGAGAGAGAACGACGAAGACGAATCAGAGAAAAGTGGGAGACGCGCACTACACGAGTCACGAGACGTCGCCGGCCAGGCACTAATAGCACCTAATAGATTCAAAGGAAAATACGCGGATCAGACAAAGCAGCATAGATGCCATTAGGCATTTTCCTTGTCTGAAATGGGAATTCTAAGAAATACACAATACCTTTATCATCTCTTGATGGAAAGGAATGTCATTCAGAAGGTTTTGAGTCGGTTAAGACAAGACAATAGATAAAATAAGAGAATGCAATTTCAGAAACGTTGAAATATTTTACGGACAAATTCGAAGCGCAATAGATGTCACTACGAAATCAGAAATCACAATTTTTATAGGTGACTTCAATGCAAAGATTGGCGGTGGAGTAAGGGCTGACATAGTTGGTAGATACGGACTGGGTATTGCGAACGAACGTAATGACCGACTGTTCGGGTTTTGTCATTTAATGGGTTTTCTGGTCTCAAATACTTTTTTTTAACTTCCACCAAGACCAGGATATGTGAGGATATGGGAGGATATGTGTTCTGTGCACCTAACGCTCATACGCCGGACAGAATTGTCAGAAACCAAATTAATTTCGTGCTGATAAATAAACGCTACTGAAATTGCATCAAATCTAAAAAGACTTGCCCTGGCGCAGATATAATCTCGCATCACAATCCTCTTCTAGCGAACATTCAGTTAACAGCTAAAACGAACAGCCCCAGACTGGATCTGACAATACTAAACAACTTAACAACTCTAGCCGAAGTTAGAAACGTATTAGATAATAAACTAAACGTAATTAACAGGGCAGAGAATCAAGAAGTGGAAACTGTATGGACGACATTAAGGAAGCCTCTGTTAGTGTCAGCTGGAAATTGGCATCAAGTAACACTAGGGTCAGGAAAAAAATCTTGAATAACTGATGAAATCCTCGACTTGATGGAAGAAAGACGCGTGCAAAAAGACCAGCCAGCATATCTTCAGTTGAATCGTAAAATAAACAAAATCAGGGTTAGCTAAGGAAAATTGGCTAAACGAACGGTGTAGGAAAATCGAAGACCTCGAAGCAAAATATGACAGTTTCAATATGTATAAGAACATTCTGCTAGTGCATACAAACCTCTAAAGTCCGGCATTCTGTTGGACAGTCAAGATAGTTCAGAAAAACAAGGTCATAAGTGCAAATTTCTAAAATTGCGAGGAAACGCTTTTAAAGTTTCCAGAGCTTCTGCAATTCAAAACGATAACAATAAACTATACATTTTCTGGCAAATTCAATTTTTATGAAGATTCTTTAATACGTATAGTTGTTAACCTTCAGTTTTCTTTTTGAACTCATTCTACAATTTTGCTCTGTTCAAAAGTTTTTAGGGCACACCCTGTTCAATTATGTCATTGTTGCCCTGGGGCTAAGCTATTTCTTCAATTAGGTGAATTATTAAATGACATAAAATGCATTTGCGTATTGTTGGATCATAAATATCGCAGGTTTAACAAAGAAAACAGACACAAAATACATTTTTGTCATAGTTGCTTTGAAATAAATAACAAATGTATTTATCACATTTACCTTTGTGCGCACAACTGAAAAACCAGTCGTTGTTGCTCCAGGAGCAAACATCATTCGCGCCATTTCCACAAAGACCAATGCGCTATCTAAAGGCAGGGTTTCAAAATACAAATCTGTCTTTGTAGCTATAAGATGTTCTGAAGGTAATGGAATATTTGGACAAAGTAATCTCATTTTTAGAAAAATTTGCACTTACGACATTGTTTCTCCGGAGGTGCGATAAGATCATTCTTGATGTCAATGACAAAGTAAAATAGTGGTGCAGCTACATCTAAAACCTGTCTCAAGACAAGAAGGACTAGGTATAACTAAGGAAAAAGTCCATTAGGCCATTCAGATATCCAAACACAAGAAAGCTGCAGATGCAGACGGTGTCTACTCTCTACCCAGAATTTATTAGAATCCTAAAAAATGAGGAGTCACTACTCTCAACAGTGAAGTTTTTCAATATGGTTTACTGATCGGGCATCATTTCCTCTGACTGGGTTAAATCAACATTTGTGACGCTTTCGAAGAAAAGCTCTGCAAAAATATGTAGCGATTATCGCCTTATTAGCTGGATGAGCCACTTTCTCAAGATTTTTCTAAAGATCATCCATAAAAGAATATAAGCAAAGTGCGAGACCTTCACGGGCGATTCTCAATTTGGTTTTCGTAACAATTTTGACACAAGAGAGGTCATGTTTAGCATCCAACTGCTAATTCAAAGATAAAAAGATGTTTCTGTTCCTGAGAAAACGTTTGACTGGGTACAACATGAGAAGCTTATGAAAATTTTCAAGGATGTAGACTTAGATGAGAGACCTAATAATCGCTTATCTCTACTGGAATCAGACTGCACAAGTCAAAGTAGACCGTCTGTCGTCGAAATGTCTGACAAAGTACGGATGAAAATGGGTGTCCGGCAGGTTTGTATCTTTCCATCATTACTTTAAAATGTATATTTGAAAAAGCATTACAAGACTGCACTGAGGGAATTTCTATCAACGGCGTGAACATTAACAATCTTCGGTATGCGGACGATATGGTTTTAATTGCTGATTCTCTGGAAGGTCTCCAAGTATCACTTCAGTATTTGGCTACTGAAAGTCTAGAATTGGGATTAAAATTGAACGCCAAAATAACTAAATGGATGGTGATTAGTGAGAACCAGGTTGGAGGAGATATTCTTCAGGCACAGTACCAACGCAGATCCATCTGGTCCAATCTTTCAGATACCTAGGATATCAAGGTAATGAAGACTATTGAAGACTGGGATAACATGTAGGAGGTTCATGCCAGGATTGAACAAGCCAGAGCATCATTTGTAAAAATGATGTCCGTGTTGGATAGACGAGGTCTCTCGACGCCATGTGTAAAAAGCTAGAGGCTTTTGAAATGTTGCCATATAGACGGATGTTAAAAATATCTTGGACGGTCAGAGTGCGCAATAAAGATGTGCTAACGAGAATGTCAAAAGATCTTGAAGTTATGTTTACGCCTAAAAAGCTAAAGTTAAAGTACTTCGGACACATACTCAGGAATGACAAATATCTACTTCTCAAGCTCATAATCGAGGGAAAAATCGAAGGCAGAATAGGCTCTGGACGTCGAAGAATATCTTGGCTAAAGAATTTGCTTCACTAGTATGGCGAAATTACGACAAGTCTATTCAGAAGAGTAGTCGACAAAGTACAGATAGCGCTGATGATTGCCAACGTTCGTGGAAGACAAGGCACTTGAAGACGAAGAATTTTAGAAAACCATGGGTTGCTAAGGATGCTCTGCCAACAGAACACAAAGAGTGGTCATGCCTTTGTTACATAGTAATAATTAATTTGAATTGAAGTTATACAAGAAGTTTTGAAATCATTTATTTTCAATGCCACTTCAAAATACCATACAAACACTAACAACAGAAGCGCTTCGAGTAGTTACACGCGATTTTATGCCAAAACAACCGTTATTGTGAAGTACCTCTCCATGTTTACCGAATATCGTTTCCATTGAAGTTTATTTATTACATATTTATTTACAAGGATTACAAGTAATTCTAAATAAAAGCTTCAGAAAAAAATATTGAAAAAAACATTTCATTCTACGCTTATCCAAAACGGCTTTTGTGATGCCTAATTGAAAATAATCGTCCTTTTGCCCCAGGCGAAACGGGAAATTAACTTCAATATATTGGCGAAAAAAAAAACGCTTTGATAATTGAGGGATATATTGGAAGCCTGAAGCCTGATTGTTTACGCCGTTTTTTTTATTGACTTTCGATGTTTGCGCCTCGTTTTGGGTACGGCAAGCCCATTATTATCGGAGTTATTAGATTAAAATAGTCGGCTTTACATGCTTCGTACAAGGACGAATGTATGAGGTTTTTTCTATTCAATGAAGCATTGTCTACTAAATGGGCAAGATATATTTATTTGAGTCGCAGTGTTTTCATCTCCAGATAAACTTGCTGGTAAATTTACCTATCTATGATCCTATTGGTCGGCGGATAACTGGCCGCATTATCAGAATATCACAATAGTTTTCATCCATCAATGTTTAATAATTATCTGTAATCACAAGGCAAAATGAGATTTCTGATTAAATATGCGACAAAACCATATTATAAATACTACAATATTTTCACAATATACGAGGCCATGATGCACATCTTTTCACAACCGCGAATAACAGGGATTAAATTATTGAAACCAAGTTTTAAGTAATTAAAAACAAATTACCAGGATGAAATTCACCCTTCACCCGAATTGCATACATTTCTAAAACGGTTTTCATCAATCAAAGTTTAATTATCCGTAATTATTACAAACTAAAATGATATTTCCGATTTCCATTTAAATATGGGACATAAACCACATCATAAATACTACTATATTTTCACAATTTACGAATCCACGACGCATATATTTTCACAAGAGCGATTAAATTAAAACCAACTTCCAAGCAATTAAAAACAAATTACCAGGATGAAATTCACCCTTCAACCGAATTGCATACATTTTTAAAACGGTTTTAATTGCTAAATCATGCAACGTCCTTCTTTATTGCCATTTGGAAAAAAAGGAAATTGAATTTTACACAGAAGCGAATATTTTTTTAGCTAGTAATATTACAAAAACCAGGATTAGCTGTATTGTTTATAGACATCCATTCAACAATAGCGAATGCGTATATGGAAAGCCTTTGTGTAAAACTGTTAGATGGAAACCAATTTCTTTTTAAATCGATTTTAAAAGAAGCTATTTTTAAAAAAGAAGCGAATAAACTAGACGATTATTGGAAGTTTTGAATATATTGATATCACTTTTTACAAGGTACATCTTTTAATTTTTTCTCCTTCAGCAAAGACCGAGGCAAAGACAAACATAGTTGATGCCAATATGCAAATAGATTCAGGACTCGATAAGGGTATATCAGACTAAAGCTACGAAGTCACCAGTATGCACTTTGTTTTCTACAGAGGGCTACGTTGATTGTTGTTGGTCTTTATATTTCAGAACTGATATGAGTTAGAAGTAGAAGAATAATAATTTTATAGGACCTGAATATACGACACCCATGTGTTTATTTTATTATAAATTCACTTGAAATTTAAAGTATCCACAGCTTTGTTCATTTTGTTTGCTTTTATATAATGGAAATTTTAGCTATTAGATATTGGGAAATGAAAAATATTCATTTAATCTCGTGCAAATATGAGGCTTATCTAAAGCTGCGCTTTTTGGATAAATTGCTGAACGAATTGGAAATATCTGGTTTTGCCAGGATGCAGGATTTAAAATCGAAAATAATAAAAGGAATAATTGTCCAATACTGCTATTGTATGCACATATTGATAAAATTTATCCTGTAGTTTCTTGTTCCAATTCAATTGGACTACTGTTAATAGAACAAGAATTATCCTTTTTTTTTATCATAGTTTAATAAGAGCGTTCGTTAGTCAATCGTCATCAAATATTCCAAGTTTGAGTCTATAAGTTCTCACTTCTGTCACTCCATTGATATTGGTGAAGGTTTGAAGCGAGACTTTTGATTATACTTTCTATTTTCATTTTATCTTTCCGAAATCTTGTAACTTCATGGTAATAATATGATTTGTAACTTGTAACTCCATGATAATAATAATTTAATTATTTCGCGAGTTATTTTGTATTCATTTTGAATTCAGACATCGACCTCCTATTGATAACTTGTCATAAAAGTTTATACAGGAATTCACGTGGATACTTGATGATCCGTGCAAGAGATTCGTCGGAAATTGTGCACAAGATAATCAGCAATTAACATACGAATAGCCAGATGCCAGATAAAATTCTCTTAAACTAGGAAAATAATGTTATTCCTTTTTACTTCTCACATAATACTGACTCGTAACAGTAAAGATGAAGAAGAAAACTGAAACTTTTGAAGTATTTGCAAGTGGATAGCGATTTCTGCCAAATAATTTACATATTTTCCCAGTAAGTTATCCAACTTTTGACTTTCAATGATTCAATTATTATATTATCTTCTATGTAGCATAACAAATTTTCCAAGATAAAATCGACAGATATAGGAAAACAAGCAGCGAAATGCGGTTTCCGACAATTTGATTTTGTTTGATCTCAATACGGATATTTTGCAAGTTTCTTGTTCATGCATTTTTTCGTTTATCCTATATTGGAAAGACTATATTAAAACAGAAGACGAGCTTGCTTGAATCATTTTTTGAAAGTAGCCATAAGCCGTAATCTACAATAGCAGTCATGTAGCTTAGTCCAGAAATGTTTAGGTCGTTAAAATGACGTAATCACAGCAAGTTTCTCATTAAACTTATATTGGATGATAAATTGTTGTAGTCTTGAGCATAGAGAAATATAATAAACCAAGGTAAGAGTTACCAATTCATATGCGCCTGTATTTCTTGTAGCACATGGTGGCGCTAGTATAGCTTGGAACTATCTGACAATTCTGACATCGCCTCTCATTCTTATATCTGTCTCTTTTTAACAGATGTGATAAATAAAGAAAGAGAGGACATAGGGTTTTTTATTTATTGTACATTGCGAATTCTAACCTATAAAATGACATTTTCTTTTTTCAAAACTGACAACTGACAGAAGTAAGTGTCAAGTGAATCTAAAATTAATTAGTTTATTAAAAATACATGATTCTGGTAAGATTTACAATGAGAAAATCGTTAAGTTCATGCATAAATAATAATAATTATTGAATACTAACCTATTATTAGGGAAAAGTGAGATGTTTTGATCAAAATATATAGATTACTTAATGGACATTTTTTAATTATTGGTTTTTGTTTCCAGACCAGCGTTTTCCCGCATTTCTTTTCCTGTTGACTGCGGAAAAACGCTAGGCTAGATTTCTACCTTCAAAAATAACAAGACTATAATCTAAAAGTTCAAAAAGGCCGCCAAATATTATTTAAGTTAGTCTTGTAGTGGATAGTGGCGCTAGTATCGATATGACGTCATCGCGATGCCAGTGTCGCACCACAGAATCGGTAACTCTCACCTTGGTGTATTATATTCTCTATGGTCTCGAGTCCAGCCAGTGTTCGCATTTTGAGTCTTACCCGATATTATTTTTTGTAAATGTTCAAGTCTAACAAGCATATACCATTATGAATAATACTCATTGGTTGGAGAGCCTTCTAGGTAAAAAAATCTCCCCGTGCTTACTTTGATTTTCATGCTGTTACGACCAAAATAATAATAGACATGTTTTTAAAGTTATTTTTATATTAAAGAATTCAGACAAAGAAAATAAATAGTTAGATAGCCGACACCAACGTTCTTAATGCCACGCCGTTACGGTGAGAAGTGCCGTACCAAAACTACCTCGCCCAGTACCCTTACACCCTTTTCCTGGACTTGACAACTAAAAAAAGGTTCAAGGTCCATGTTTGCTGTTTCGATAGATAGGTGCGTTACAGGCGGCCATGCTACTGACAAACAACTTCAAACAATATATGTATATGTACAATACACCAAAAATACATAATACTCAAGAGCAGCCTTGAATGGCTTAATATTGTCAGCTGACCAACACCCTGATACCTCCTGCGTGCACGCCCTGAACCTGGCAGGTCTTCTATTAAATATCTGGCATGTTCAACCACTTTCTTGACTATATAGGATCCGCTAAATTTGGGTATCAGCTTTTTACTTTTGCCATCGTTTGTTAAATTTGTCCTACGTATTAAAACAAGATCGCCTATGCCGGAATCATAACTTCTTTTACGTTTAGCATCAAAATAAGCCTTTTGCCTATTTTGAGCACGTCGTATCGGTTCACCAGTTTCGTTTCTGGCCTCTTGGACGTCCGTTGCAACCACGTCGGCTACATCAGCAACAGCATTACTCAAAAATTAGTCGTTCATAGCTCTGGGACTCTTCGTTATGGTAGGTACGGTGATGTTGATACCAAAAACTATAGAGTCTATTGTTGTTCCCATTTCTTCTCATCATCATAAGTAGATGAAATGGCATTGAGCAGTGTCCTGTTATAACACTCCACTTGCCCGGTGGCACGTGGGGTTGCTGTAGAATTCAGCATAGGGTTTATTCCCAGTTCCTTGGTGAAATTTGAAAACGAGCTGCTCGTGAAAGCGGATCCTCTATCAGCTACCATTCGGCGTGGAACTCCGAATGTGTTGAAGATACGCTCTAGGAAGTTGATCACCGGTTTCGTCTGGGTACTCTTCACTTCTCTAGCGAATATGAACTTGGTAAAAGCACAAATAGCTACGATAAGATAGCAATTTCCCTTCGTGCTTGTGACGGAACTAGCTATTGTCCCTTTTTGGGCTTTAGTCAAACCGCACCAGGGATGCCACTAGTATATTGTTTTATTAGGAGTAAAAGTGATACTTTTTGCGTCGAGACTAAATATTTGACGGCCGAACCTAGTGAGGCCGACAATTTTAGACGAGCCACAAAAAGTGCTTTGCTCCGAATAAACCATGCGATTTTTTCCGCAAACGGTGTTCAAAGCGAAGGAATCTAGGAAATTTCTGTGACGTCACTTTTTTGTACGCTCACGGAACGCGCGGACAAAAAAAGTAACCAAAAAAATGATGTCTGTGAAGTCAAACTTCAACATTAAGAATTGAGGTTAAAAAAGTCGTCGTTTTTTGACGTTTGCGGAAAAAAGTTTTTCCTACAGCCGTGCGGAAAAATCGATTTTCCGCACTGATAAGCGTGCGGAAAATGAGTTTTCCCGCACGGTGCGGTAAAACTTTTACCGCACGCATATCAGTGCGGAAAAAGTTTTGCCGCACGGCTGTTAGTGCGGAAAAAACTTTACCGCACTGATATGTCAAAAAAAAAAAAGAAAAATTTTACATTTTTTCGCCTGTAGGAAAAATATTGTACCTAACACTTGCGGAAAATATTTTTCCGCACTCGGCTGCATCACCGAACTCCGCTACGCGTCGTTCGGTGAACGGCAGCCGCGTGCGGAAAAATTCATTTTCCGCACTTGTTAGGTAAATAGCTATTTACTTTGACTGACTGTAAAAATTAACCATTAGGTGTTGGATCATTTAAGCCTTGTATTGGGTTAGGGGTGCCTTGATTCTCATTTATACAAATAAAACGCTAAAATAGAATTTTCTGCTGAAGTCTGTAGACAATATGTGCAAGAAAAGTCTTTTTATATACTCAGTTTCTATATACAAATGTACAAATGTTAATTTCACGAGTTTGAAAACCAAATTTCTGCATTAAACATTAGAAAGCACTTCAATTTATAGTGCATTTCAAGCGAATCACTAATCAGTATTTATTGTTCGACTGTTAGAGAAATTGTAACGGTCTTACTTGCTTAATCCGGTTTATGCAGATAAATCCACAAGGCGATTATTTATCCATTTATCACCATTATTCACACTAGCAGCTACGAAATTTTCCACTGAGCTGAAAAGAAAACACAACGATATACAGGCGCGTTGGAGCCCGGCGAGAGTGAGAGAGATAGAGCCAAAAACAAGCGTAGGAAAGAATTTTGCTCGTTCGAGGTAATTTGCAACAATTAGGGGTTAATTACATGAATTGTAATCAATAATATAGACCATGTCAGGCCTTGAGACACAGAGAGTAGTATTTTACTATAAATCGCGCGTACTAACGGGGGTTTTTCCTCTGGAGCGCATTCAGAGGGGGCGAGGGTGCGAACTCTTTGCTTATTCTAATAGTACTGAAGAATGTGCGTTAACTAGACTCTGTCAGGGGAGCAGGTCGCAAAAATCTAGAAAACAATGTGGCGGCTGACCAATCACTTCTTTAAGAACATACCATCTTATACCATCAGGTATTTTCCCATATAATCTGTGATCCCTAATTGTAAAGTCTTCGTGAATTTGTTTTGCTTCTGTATCAACTGGTTTCCTAGACAACACTTCAAGTAAATATCTGCAGCGTTCATCTTTCATCTGTTCGGTTAGAATCCAGTCCTCCTCACTTAAGTCGACTTGCCATACATCAAAAGTATCGGAATATAATCGCTCTTCAACAGGATTGCGGCTCAGAGCATCGACTGGTACAAATTAATTTACATTTGTTACTTTGACAAGATAACCTAGGGTCGTGGATTTCAAAAAATTAAGATAACGTGTAGTCCCTTTATGTGCAAATGAAACCACTCAAAATCCAATAAACAATTATTTTATTTGATATTTAACAATGTTATATGTAACATTTTAGTGTTGACATCTTGGTTTTTCCGGTGAATCTGATACAATGTACCTTTCCAATCCGAAGCTCTTCAATGTGTGTTGGGGTTTCACTTTCGTGAACTGGAGCTCTTCGTGTCGTTTCCTGTATCTAGGAAGGGATAGATTGCTGGGGTGACGTCCCTCCAGCTGATCCAGACTCTAAAGGCCGAAACCCACTAGCAACACGCCACGCCACCCCGCGCCATGTGACACAGGTTCACGTGGGATAGTTTGTGTGCAAATGGACGGATGGTGTGGCGTGCCATGGCGTGGTATCGCGTATGGCAAGTGTGTACGCAGCACATATAAATAAATGGAAAAATATACGTATACATTTTCGTCACATGGCGTGGCGTGGCGAAGCATGACGTGGCGTGTTGCTAGTGGGTTTCGGCCTTAAACAGTGATCTTTATGTGGAGTAGGTACCCAGAAAAGAATAAGGCAGTATCAGATTCACCAATATTTGGAATATTAAGTCCCTGAATTCTGTCAAAAAGTGACAGGCAGGCAAAAATATGAACAAAAATAAAGTAAAATAAGAAATCAAATCTTTGGATTCTCCCCTAAATAGACAAAATTTTCCTTTCAAATTGAGGTAGCAGGTAGCTACTATAGATACTACAAGATAAACCTGGGGTTGAAATTAATCAAATCCAGAATGTCAAAATTCTTGAGATGTTCTTATCAAAACTTTTTTCTGAATTTTGGACCTGTCTGGATTTCTATTAAAAAATTACACCCTTTAGTCGAGATAATAATTGAGGGAGTCAAACAGAAAATGGCTATTCAGGCCTCTGCCGGGATTCAATAAAGAGTTGATAGGGATGGACATAAAAATTTGGTTTTCACCGACTCTATTTAGAGCAAATGGTCCAATATTCGCACACTAACAATTGATTCTGAAAACCAGAGCAGCAGTACCTTTTTAAAATCCAAAAATCTGAATTGACTTACCTCAGATAAACTTGGCACTACCAAACGACACTCACACAAAATGGAAGCCAACAATTAGATAAAAAAAATTAAATATAATATTTATATTTCAAGAACAGATAATAAGATTTATCAGGTAAAAACTGAATAATGATATGATAATATGAATTGATAGCAAAATATATTGAAAAATCTATAAGGGAGAATCCAAAACTGTAAAGCAAAAATTATTCAAAATAAAGAGGACTTGCCTGCCAGACTTCTGTTGAGGAAAGAGCTCGTGTTAGAAACCAAAGCCCACAGGAAAACGATCCTGTGTTTTTTTTATACTTGACTGCATTTTAACCAGTTCAACCAATTAGACGAGTACACCCAAAAGATCATATTCACTTCACAATGAAAACCCACGTGGGATAAAAGAGAATAGATAAAAATCCACTAGAATTATTTCAATTGTCTACAAATTATAATAATTTAAATTAAGGTTATGTCAAAAATAAAAAACTGTTAATTAATTAGGTCATTAAGACAAAAAATGTTTATTTCAGAATCAGAGGTTAGAGAAAGACAGAAATATATACATTTGCTAAAAGTGAGATAAATATAATTTCTTTGAATGAAAATACAAATGACTGTCAAATGCGAAATAATTAAAATCATACTTTGAAAAATAAATCCATCAGGTACTAGATGGCAGTACTGGTGAATGAATAAAAGATATTTGCACTTTACGCAGATGATGGATAGATGGCAGCACTTTTATTATTTTGAACTTTGTGGATATTTTAGATTATTTTGCTGATTCTGAAATGGAAAAAATACGACTTTATAATGAAAATAAGAAGAGATGGAACATGTTACGTAAATGATAAATTTATCGTAACAGCATGAGCCATTTCACTTCCTGGACGATACTCGGCTGAGAACTTATATCCTGAATAACCAACCACCCTCGTGCAATTCTTGGAATTATATTCCGTTTTGACATTGCTTTCTTCAATGCACTGCTGTCTGTCACTACTCTGAACTCAAGTCCTAGCAGGTAGACTCGGAATCGTTAAAGAGTGTTCACAACAGCCAGCGTTTCGAGCTCATATGAATGATATCGCCCTTCTTCCTTGGTAATCTGTCGGCTGAAATATTGAACCGGTCTCAACTTTGCATCTTGCTGTTTTTATAGTAGGATTCACCTTGTATAAATTTAGAAGCGTCTGTATGAACCTCTGTTTTTGCTTTCGGATTATACATGGCAAGGACTGGTCTATCAGTCAGAATCGACTTCAATTTTTCGAATGATTTCTGTTGATCAGTTTGCCATGTAGATGCAGCAACAAAGTTGATAGTCGTGTGATTTGAACAAATGATTTCAAGTATTTTCGAAAATGACTGCAGAGTCCAACAAACTGTCGAACATTGTGGACATTTTGAGGTATGGGAAAATTCTTGACTGCTTGAATTTTTGAAAAACCGGGTCGTACACCATTCACCATTCGCACTAATTTCGTGTCCTAGGTAATCAAGACTTTCCTGGAAAAATTTGCATTTTTCAAGCCGTAGAGTAATGCCTGATTTTCTGAAACACTTCAAGACATCTGCAAGAGCAATTAAACTAGAATAAGAGTTTGTAGATGGCACCAAAACATCATCCATATAGGCCATCGCATTAGAATATCGCATAGCGCCCAATATTTTATTCATGGTTCTCTGGAACATTGCTGGAGCGTTAACCAAACTGAATGGCATACATATTGCCCATCCGGAGTGACGAAAGGCGTTATCTGCCTTTACTCCTCCGCCATGGGAATCTGTCCAAAATAGTGAATAATTTAAAGCCACCATAGCCATTCAGATAGGTATCGCAGCAAACTTATTCCTGCAGTTTTGGTGTCGGTTTTGCTGATTCTTACGATTTCGCACCCAGAATCGATGAACCCCTTGAATCGGTGACCCTTTATGGAACAGTCCATGTTGTATCCGTCCATTTTTACTGTCTTCTGAATGTCACACATTTAAAGTCGAGTGCTCCTTGGATGTGGTGCTATTATTTTTGTTTTTGAAACATTTCTTAGCAGAATGTCTCAGTTTCTTACACAGGGGACATTCTAGTCTTTGCCTTGGACAATGAACCTACATGTGGCCGGTTTCTCTGCAGTTATAGCACTTGCCTCTCAACTTCCGCTTAGTATCTGATTTTAAACGATCATCTTTAGAGTATTCTGTTCTATGTTTTTCTGGCCATCGAGAAAATTCTTGTTTGCCATATGGAACAGCACGTTGGAATCGTTTATTTTCTAAAGTTGATAGATTCTCGGTAAAGATCCTCTGCACAAACATATCGACTTTGGCGCCAGATTAAATTGTTTTGTTGGGAATGCCGTCAACAAGCAAGGCTACAGCGTTTTTGCCTGAAATTTGACACTGTCTGAGTAGATGTTGCTTCGCAAAATAATAGTCCAAGTTTAATCTGAACTTTTCACTCTGGAATAATTTTTTTCAGGTTGGTTGGAAAATCACGATGGTCTGGAATAACATGTGTGAGCAACTCCTTCCACTCACTCCAAGAATGTCTATAGTCATCCAGATTATCGTACCAGGTTTTCGCTAAACCAGCTAGCCTACTTTGCATGTGTTATATCACAACTTTTTCGTTCCACTAATTTAAATGAGTTAGCTGATCTATTTTAGCCAACCACCTGATGCAGCTTTCATTTTCATTTACTGGATTGAGTTCAGGAATGCAATTTGGCTTCACTGTCAATTTTGTGTGATGTTTGTCACCTTCCTTGCTCAAAGGTTGGTTCACAAGGTTTTCCAGCTGCTCAATTCGTAGTTGCTGAGCTGCAAAAGTTAAATCGGTAGTGTGATGTGAGCTTCTACTTGAAGAGAGGCTGCGCATAACGTTTGCGTCACGCGCAATAGAGCAGCGTGATTGTGTTGTACTAACGCGATAGGACTCGCGCTCTGTTGCACCCGTTGGACGTCTTTGACATTTCCAGTGTAATCCAGGATGGAGGAGTTAGCGAGTCATCAGCATATCATGGAAATTTCCAGGTCGACTATCACAAAGAACGTCGTGAATGTCGCCAAATCAGTACGATGCGAACTTGCTCTTTTAGAAAACCTTACGGATCGATGACAAAGCCTTCATTTAATAAGTCACGTCTGGATGATCTGGAGAATTCCATTGTGGTAAGTTTATTTATTTTGTCAAAGAAATAAGGAGTTAAAACTAATCATTTATGATATCTCAGACATAAACGAACCGACAAATAACTTTTCGATAGATTTCGAACTCTTGCCTCAAGCCCATAGAAATGCAAACCCCTTTTCCGAGTGCATAACGGATTTTCATTTCGGTTTATTTTATTTTTCTTCCAGGTAGGTAGGTACACATCTTAGGGCAATATGGTTTTAGTTGCGATAGAAAAATTTCAATCTGACTTTTGCGTATAAATATGGTTTAGTTGAACTTCATTTTTTCTCCATTAATAATGCACTATATTTTGAATAAAATAGGAACTTCTTGAGTGAGTTTTTGCTACTTTCAATACTGACTGGTTTATAAAAAAGGGGGTCAAAGGAACTTTACACGAAATTGTGCTTTTCCTCTTTGCCAGGAAAAAAAAAATTCAAACTTGCGAATAAATGGTAATTAGAATGAAAACGACAGCTATTACATTTTCTAAGTTGTGGAGCTTTTTACCAAGAGTTTACTTTATTTTATTGGCCTTGGTAGTCGTATAATAGAGAATTATGAAATTTCAAGGCAACTGTAATATTCCTACACCAAGCAAATAATGAAATTTTTGCGTCGACCTTAAAATAACTAAAAAAAAAAAACATTTTTCTATTAATCTGATAGCACAAAATGATGTTAGGCCTCCTGAAACTATACAAACCCAAGCAGATTTTTCGAATATTTAAAGCTCGATTTTCTCCTGAAATATTCATGACGGAAACTTTATAAACTTTTGGAACATTTTTGCGAATTTCGACTACGCTTCAAGCGAGGGCCGCAAAAGGGCGGATAGTGCAAATAATGTAGCGCCATCAGCGAAAAGATGAAACGTGGATAAAATGAAATGCGAAGTTTTAATAATGCGAACTACTTTTCCGATTGCTGGGCTTTGAGGTTACTGGAAAACTAGGAGTCGGATAATAATTGTATTTGAATAATATTTGAACTAAAAACAATTTTAAATTATCAATTTCGCAAATAATTTGCTAAATATCGAGTCAGACTCATTCGTGCATCTGGATAATTTGTTCAAAACCGTCAATAATGATTTCGCCCAGGGGAGCGGGAGATTTTAATTCTAACGATATCAAAGTGTATCTGGGAGCGGTAAACATAAATATCCTAAACAAAAAATTCTGTATAACTTATTATTCGCAAGATTAAAAAGCATTTTTTTTGGGGCTTGCCGTTTTTTGCTTTCTGATGAACCTATAAACTTCATAATTATTTGTTGTTATATCTTTAGAAATTCTGGATAATTCTACCTTGTATCTGATGTCATTTATGTTATCTCAAAAACTCTTGAAATCACCTTTTAAAAAAACACTGATTTATTTTAAAATACAAGTTACAATAAAAATCGGACATTTAGTCAACTATACTAAATAATGACGAATAATGACACTTAAACTAAAGAGACAGGATCTTTTATATTTTAAAACATGTTGATCTTGCTGTTTCTATGGGAGCGTTGCGACCATGGACCAGAGTTCTTGGCGTGACATGTTCTCACAGGATAACTTGCTGAAGTAGCGTCTAGACTTTGCGATACTTTGTACCACTGTGGTGATGAAACGCGTCTTGAGGTCAATGTAGTCGTGTAATCCATATAACAGCTCCCCCATTAAGTAAAAAGTTGGTGCTTTGCAACAATTTTTTCAAAGACCAACTGGGTTATTGTGTACACTGGTCATCTCTTGTTCTGAGGGTAGATTTGGAAGAACGGTGTTCCTTCGTTTCGGTAAAAGCTTTCTAAGGTTGTTGCCTATTTGAAGACGTGAATGAGACTTCGACGGTTGTGGTTCGTCTTCGTCGATAGGGCTAGGCTTGGAAGGTGCCTTTCGCCGACACTTACAACAAATGTAAATGATTACAAGAGCTGCTATTAGTACGATGATGAAGTAGGTGAACCATTGGCTGTGTCTTGATATGAATGGTTCTTGGATTAGTTTATCCAGTTCATCGGAAAATTGGTTTAGTCTATGCTGTGCCACGTTTAGATCATCGATGTTGATTTTAGATAGTTTGAGAGGTTTCAAATCTAGCACATGAAGATCCACCGGCAGGTGTTTGCAGTAATCATAGGGAATTTCCACTGGATGGCTTTTATAGGTGACGTTTCAGTATTTTTCTGCTAGATTCCTAGCATGAATTCTGGAGTTTCATACAAAGGCATTGCAGGTTGGTTGGAGCTTGAGCACTGTGTTGGTGTTGATTGTTTCTGTCACACTGTTTTTGCTATCACATCTGATAGTGATTGGAAGAGACGATGATAATGTTATCAGCCAGTAGTTTGTGTCTAGTTCTTGCACATTGTAGTCACTAGCGAGTAAGATTGAGGTTTGGCAAGTCTTGGGAAGTGTCCCTGTTGACAGGAGTTGGGCTTCGCAAATGGCATCACTGTCTATTGGGTGTTGTAGGAGGTCAGAACATATCCTTGTGTTATTATCAAGAGGTTTGCAGTGATCCAGGCTTTGGAGTAATATGTTCAATAAAGAATCGTCATCTCTCGCGATATATTTTTGAGTTATTGGTAAAATATGATGAAAACCTGTTCGATTATCCAAAATTGGGATAGGGTAGATGTGATAAAGAGTGTATATTTCAGGTTCAATCAGCGGTATTCTAAGAATAAAGACAATTTTACCTTCTGATTGATAAGCTTATAAATCAATTATATCCAGGTATCGTGCTACATATGGAAGATATGTAGGTAAAGGAAGGTTATTTTTGGACAAAGAGCGCGATATTTCCTGTAAGGAGGCGACCAAGTCTCTAGGAGTTATAATTGAGGTATGTAAGATCTTTAAACGTGCAAACGTTATTGCTTTTAGAATGTCAATAAGGGAATTTTCTAGAAAGACGTAGCTTTCCATTAATGATTCACACAGGTTTAGAGTTCTGGTTTGGGCTTCGTAAAACTTTGAATGTTTCTTCATCGATTTGGAGTTCTTGAATAGAATTGAAATTTTTTATCACTGAGGTGGTTACAGAAATTTGATTTTTAAGTAAAATTTCAAGTTCTCGTTCGTCTGTATTAATTTTGTCAATACATTTGTTGAAGTATTCACCATCGGTAGAGTCTAAGTTTCCGGTGATTGATTTAAAGATAGTTCCTATTCCGTCAATTAGTCCACGTTTGTTTCTATAGTTTGTGTCGCCAGTGATTTCATCAAGTTTCTGGTCGACTGAATCAGCAGTTTGAATTAAAAGGCTGAAATAGGTTTGAACTTCAACTTTGAAGGCTGTCATTCGAGGAGAAGGGTCATCAATTATTTTGGTCAGGCTAGTGAGAATCTTTTTATTGTTCTGGATAGTTTCTCTGAATGATTCTATTCCTTTGTAAACTAAAAGATTACCTTCTTCGTGATAGAATATTCCAACTGTGTTGTTAATTGGAGTTAGAAGAAATTGAGGGGTGACGACTGGAATCAGCCCGACGAGTCTGGAAAAGAATAGACTAGTCATAGAACGGCTTTAGTCTATCAAAGTTAAATTTCGAAAATTGATTTGTTTTGAGGTTTTTCACTTTCGCTGAGTTTCTATAAACTTCAATTATTTCGAAAGGTCCGTTAAAGAGATTTTGGGCTTTGTCTTTTATTTGAGTTTCTTTGACATACACTTTGTCACCTGCTTTATATTCTGGAAGATTTTGTGAGACCGTCTTGTCGAACCTTACTTTCGACTTTTCTTTCTGAATATCGGTTCTGGCTCGAGTCATTCTATAATAGTATTCCATTCTGTTGTTGTGGTCTCGTATGTATTTGGAGATTAGCTGTTTTTAATTATCAAGAGTCTCAGGGGGTCTATTCGACGTATGGACAAAGATCAATTCGAAAGGTGTGAATCCATGTGTCTTATTTTTGGTATTATTATAACAGATAACTGCGTAAGGGAGAATATTGAATGGGTGTTCATCTGGATGTTATGCTTTATGAACGCGGATCATCTCCGTTAAAGTTGCATGGAATCTTTCCATCGATCCATTGGATTGTGGGTGGCTTACACTTGAAAATGTCAATTTTATGTCGTAGAATTGACAAAGGTCTTTGAGTAAGGCGTTGTTGAATTTACCTCCACAATCAGAGTGCGTTCTCAAAGGTGTCCCGTAATGTTGAAAAAATACTAGTAGGGTGTTAACAATTGTGGACGCTTTTTGTCTGAGATTGGGTAAGCTTGAGTGAATTTGGTAAGTTCATCCCTAATTGTTAGGGCATAGTTACGAACTGGGAATTCAAAAAGGTCAATGTTTATCCTTTCAAATGGAGTTTTGGGAGTCTCAGTGATAACGAGAGGAGAACTAAGATTTTTTCTACAGATTTGGACTTTTTGGCAGATTTCACAGGCTCTGATGAATTTCTCAACATCTTTGGTTAAACCTTGCCAGGAGTATTTGTCTTTAATTCTTCTAACGGTTTCATTGATTCCACGATGTTTTTCCAGTATGATATTGGTCCAGGATAATTGGGATTTGGTCTTGATCTGGGGTTTTGACGATATTTTGGCATATCTTAAGCTTAATGTCTTTTTCGGCAAATATAAAGGAAAATATTTCGAGAATAGGTAATTCCAGATTGTTTTCTATGCAAAAGGTTTTTTCAGTATCAAATTCGTTTTGACATTTGAAAAGCGAGTGAAAGAGGGTAGGGACTATTCTCTCATTTTTGCAAGGAATGGGAATTATGAAGTATTTACGTGCCTTCACAGATTTGCTGGATAAAATGTTAACTTGGGTTGAAAATCGAAATTTTCCTCGAATAGATCATCTATAATTTTGTAATGTAATTCTGTTAGTTTGGTTTGCCAAAAGAATGTTACAATATTTTTGTGAGACTTGTCCAGAAGTTGTAGGTTGGAAATCTCTATATTTAAGTAATTAATAATTCATCTGGTTTTGTAGAGATTTACGAAAGAGTTGTATTCTTCCTCAATCAGGGTTGTTTCATCATTGTTTTCAATTTCGACGATTGGAATTTCTTGTTGTTGTTGACTTGTAGAGGGGCGTTTTCTTATATCGTCAATATCGGGTTCTTCTTCGTTAGAAGCGAGTACGTGAATTTTGGAACTTAAATCTGAACAATCTTTAAAGTGGTTTACTTTTATTCGAGATAGGGCATCAGCGTTCTTATTGATTTTCCCAGGTTTATACTCGATTCGATAGTCGTATTCTTCGAGTTTCAAGCGCCAGCGAGCTAAACGACTTCCAGGGTCTTTAATTGAGAAAAGCCAAGTTAAAGGGCGATGGTCTGTGATAAGAACAAATTTTCGACCAAAGAGGTAAGGTCTAAAATGCTTAACTGCCCATACAATGGCCAGTAGTTCTCTCTCTATGGTAGAGTATTTAGTTTCAGCATTGCATAGCGTTCGAGAGGCATAGGCTATATGGAGATCTTTTCCTATAGGGCCTTGTGACAAAACTGCACCGATGGCAAAAGCGCTGGCGTCGGTGGTTAATAGAAATATCTCTTCGAAATTGGGATAAATCAGAATCGGGTCAGAAACTAGTGCTTTTTTCAACTCGTTGAATGCGGATACGCATTCTGGGTTAAAGTGAAATGGAACATCTTTCTGGAGAAGTTTCTTCAAGGGCTTTGATGTTTTAGCAAAATTGGGGATAAATCGACGATAATATCCTGCTAATCCTAGAAACGATTAAATGTCTTTTGGATGTTTGGGTGTTGGGAAGTTCTGAACACAACTTATTTTTGCAGGGTTCGGTTTTACACCGTCTTGAGTGATAAGGTGTCTCAGGTAAGCTACTTCTTTTCGAAGAAACTCACATTTGTCCGGCTGGATTTTTAATTTAGCTTTACGGAGGCGTTTAAATACTTCGGTAAGCCTTGAAATATGTTCGTGGATGGTAGGAGAGTAAACGATAATATCGTCCATGTAGACTAAGCATCTTTCGTTTTGAATGCCGAGGAGAATATTGTCCATGACTCGTTGGAATGTGGACGGGGCATTTTTCAATCCAAAGGGCATACGAACGAACTCGTAATGGCCATTTTCTACAGAAAAAGCTGTTTTCGAAACATCCTAGGGGTCTACTTCTATTTGGTGAAAACCTGAGGTTAGGTCAAGGGTGGTAAAATATTGACATATTCCCAATTGATCCAGAAGATCGGAAATATTAGGCAGCGGGTATTTGTCGTCTACAGTCAGTTCGTTGACTTTACGGTAGTCGATTACGACGTGCTATTTGGGTTTGCCAGAAGCATCAAGTTTCTTAGGAACGATCCAGACAGGAGAAGACCATGGAGATACAGAATGGCGAATTATGCCTTGGTCTAGCATTTTGGTTACTTGGGATTTGACTTCTTCTTTATGGATTTGGGGGTACCTGTAAGATTTGGTATACACAGGCTTAGCATTATTGGTGTCAATGGGGTGTTTAATCTCACTAGTAAATGTGAGCGTGTCACCTTCCAGGTAGAAAATGTCGGAGAAGTTCAGGCATAAGTTGGTAATTAGTTCTTTTTCTTCATCGTTTAAATCCTCTGTACGAAGTTCATTTTATATAGACATTTGCCTATCATAAGTATCGTCATAGTCGAGGTTAGGGTTGTTGAAACTTGGAATGGTTTTTTGAGTTTCACTTTCTGAGACAAATGGTTCAATGGACAAGTTCGAAAACTCTCCGGTTTTGTCCATGGCGTTAATATTTACAATTGAGGTTAAAAATTCACCTTGTTCATTAACTTTTACTAAAGCATTAGGTAATATGACTTTTTCTTTTTCTTGAGAAAAGAGTAAAGCATCTGTGTTGGATAGATAATACTTGAGTTTAAAGATCTTTCCACTTCTAGCTTCTATAGATATTTTGTTGAGAATTGTTTGAGTGTTGTTTGGTTTTGTATTATTAGGGTAGTCATCTTCAGTAACTTTATGAAGAGGGATAGTTATTTAGTTACAAGTTCTTTAGCTTTCAAATCTATCACACATTGATAATATTCTAGGAAATCCAACCCTAAAATTCCATCGAAATCAATATCCAAGTTGTAAATATACACTTTGTGAGGATCTTGGAGGGTGAACGATACAAGTGTTGATTCACGGATCTGGAGTTTTTGATCGGTGATACCTTGAATGGTTACGTTTTCTTCGAAACGATAGGGGAATTTTTGGACAGTATTTTTTTTGAAAATTGAAATGCCTGCACCTGTATCAATAAGTAATCTGAATTTATTGGAAGCATCATGAATGTAAAACAGATTTTTCGAATTAACAGTGAGAAGTGAGTTTTATAAAATGCTTGTTCCGGAAAATTGAGGTTGGGATTCATGTTGTCTAGATTCAGAAGTTGTATTTGAGTCTCGATATTCGAAGTGTCTTGAGGGGTATTCTCTGGCTGATGGTGATATTGGTAAAAGGTACCAGAAAATCCTGATAATTTTCAGCGTTCGGGTCAGTAGTGAACTGTTCAGCATATTCGTTTTCTTCATAACTAGCATCTTGTTCATACTGAGGGCTTTCAGCGTACTCAAATTCGTTGGCATATGTTTCATTAGAGGAATCATTTAAAAGATAAGTTTTTTGCTGGTTAGGGTAGTAAGTGGGGTTTCTTTGAGGGGAAGTTGAAGCGTATCTTGGTACGAATTGTTTCGAAGTAGATGCATTTTGGGTTCTATTCTGCGGAACATTGGTTGTTGGCTGTTGATTTGCGGTGCCTGAGTAGTTAGCTGTTGTCGTTTTTTGGAAATTTTGATTTGGGTATTGAGTGAAGTTTGAACGACTGGAAGCTTGGTGTCTACATTGATTGGATGTATGACCAATTTTTCCACAAGAAAAGCATTTTATGGATGATTGTGGTTTATTGACCAAAACTTTTTGAACAGCAGTTTTTTGAGTCTTCTGATTCTCAAAATAGGAAAGTTGGATTTCTCACCTGATTCTACATTGAGCATCTAAAAGAGAGTGTGGGCTTCCTTCTCTGATAATCTGGCCAAGGCGAGGTTCTAGGCCTGTAAGAAGAGTGTTCAGGGCCATAGATTCCACAAGGGAAGACTGTGCTTCTTTTTTTAAGGTGTGGTGACTTTTGGATAGCAGAATGCATTTTTGCATTCAGTACTTGGAGTCTGTTGTAGAAAGTAAGTGGGGACTCGCCTGGTAGTTGTTTGAGTCGTTGGAGGTCATGGATAAGAGCTGAAAGATCTCTAGAATCTCCAAAGTGTAAATTCAGAAGTTGTTTGATTTCCAAATAGAAAGTGGCGTTTCGAGAACTTATTAGTTGACCTGCTCTACCTCTGAGCTTATTTTTAATATGAATAACAAATAAAACTTTTTGCTGCGTGGTTGCCATATTGTAGACACAATCGCATGCGTTAATAAAGTTTCCTAAAAAGATTTGATCTCCTTCAAATTCAGGAATTATCGAAAATATTTCAGAAAGTCTGTATGGTTCAGCTTCCATAATGGTTTCATTGGTTTCATTAGGCATTTTGTTGATTCAAATAAAAATATTCAAAAACGGAAAAATATTTCGAAATTGACAAACTTTTCAAAATATGATTTATGCAAATTGGTTCGTAAATTTTCAAAATATCGTAAAATAAAACTTCGAAAAATACGGTAAATGCAAAAAATAAAATAATAGGGAATGTTTGAAAAATCGAACAGTATCATAAAACACAAACAAAAAAATAAACGAGACAATTCTTTAAGTACTAACATCAAAAGAATAGGCTCCATGGAATCGTCGTGTTTACTTCGAGTTGGGATTCTTCCGTTCTTTTTCTGTTAAAGCATTAGAATCCGCCGCTATCAGTTAGAATATTCTTGTTTTGACAACGTTGACAGATCCTATCGACTGCTCCAAATTGTTACCTCAAAAACTCTTGAAATCACCTTTTAAAAAAACACTGATTTATTTTAAAATACAAGTTATAATAAAAATCGGACATTAACTCAACTATACTAAATAATGACGAATAATGACACTTAAACTAAAGAGACAGGATCTTTTATAATTTAAAATATGTTGATCTTGCTGTTTCTATAGGAGGTCCTATGGGAGCGTTGCGACCATGGACCAGATTTCTTGGCGTGACATGTTCTCACAGGATAACTTGCTGAAGTAGCATCTAAACTTTGCGATACTTTGCACCACTGTGGTGATAAAACGCGTCTTGAGGTCAATGTAGTCGTGAAATCCATATAACATTTATACCTCATTTTTTCTTTTCTTCATTTTTTGTTTCTCTTATTCTAATTGAATAATTGCGCGTTTTATGCCTAAGAATTGATACGGCTTTGTTAAATTTGGCTTTAAGAATGCGCGCGTTAAACACTGAAAAAGTATATCTGCAAGTGGTTACATTGTCGACCAGTAAATCAGTCGCCAAAAATCGATTATCATTCTATCAGCAAGTGGATTTTCCAGTTTTAATTTCGCACACCGTGTTCATCTTAAATAAAATGGGATATCTTACCGTCATTGAAAATATTGGCTTATCCATTTTGAAATATTCGCAGTCACAATTATTGTTTATCGAACTTAGCTACTTTCGAGCTATCGTCTGTCTTGAAGTCTTTCTGTAGATTGCAGAGTATAATACTAATACAGTTGAGACTTATTCCAACTGATAATCACAAATATTGAGTGTCCCAGATTCTCAACGGTAGTTTTAACTTTTCACATGAAATCTCTGGCCGCAGTTTCGTAATGTTTGATAATGAAACTCTTCCAACCTGGCTTATCTATAGTCTGCCCATAATAGGGACAATCAAAATTGCTTAATTTAGAAACTCCACGGTAATAATATTCAAACATAATGTTTTTCTTTTTTAAGGCAAAACTATTCCTTGGTTAAATGCATTCATGAAAATATACATGCATGTTTCAAACAAATAATTTTCCTGACAAACGTAACTTCCCGTATATATTTGAGACAAGAAGCATATAGAATCCGTATAGCTTATATCGAGGCCGAGGTAAGCCCGACGAAGCAAATCGTTGTTGAGTCGACGGAGCATGCAAAGAACTTCCTAATTTAACGCGCTCCCTTTCTGGCAGTAAAACTTTTATTATCGAATTTTATTATATAATTTCTACACTTTCGCATTACAAGCGGGTGAGGTATTTTCAATAAAATAAAGTTTATTGAGGCTATATCTCCGTCCAAATATGCGTGACATATAAAATCTTTATACCCATGGATTTCCATGTTAATCATATCATATCTATTTCGAATCGCAATTGGTAATTCTTTCCTCTGTAACATTTCGACGAAAAAGTTCTTTTTACAAAAGCCTAGTCAGTAACTTTTAAGAGAACAAATGCAGAAGAGACTTATAATTAGAACCAAAACGGAGCAGAATGTCTCACCAAAGCTTTTTTTCTTATTTTACTGATGTCAGTATAACTTTTGAATTTTTGCAAAAGACAAGAAAAAGTTTGGCTTTGTTATGCGACATAAACTTTTTGTGTTTTTTTTAGCCTACAGAGTAATACAGAGAGTAATTTTCTCAGGTATATTTTTGTTAAAAAAAATATCTCAGTGCATCTAACTAAATAACACTGCACCATTTCTCTACTTATGCCAAACTACCTAAATTCGCTTGATCCCATTTACAACATAATGTGGAATTTCCTAAATGTGTGATTGTGTAACAAACATGACAATTTCCTCAGTCAAAACAAGGGTGTTAATATTTTGTTAGTGTGTGCTGTATACCAATTGCTACATGTAAGCTGTTTAGAGATGCAGGTAAACTGGGAAAACTAATTTTAGTTATATGAAGTTGACTGGCTGACGTATGGAGTTTTAGAAGTTGTATGCTGTATTTTGATGCGCAGTTGTAAAGTAGGACACAGTTTGGTTTATTTAGTTTTCAAATTATGCTAACATGAAGGTTTAAAATACAAATACGAATATATTTGGGACAAGCTGCAGTTCTGATGTAGTTCATATTCATGTTTCGATAATTCCTCTGTCAGTTGCTGTTCATCCCCATTGATTCCTTCAACATTCTCTGTAATAATTTCACTAAATAGCTGTCCCTTCATTCAAAATCTTCACATGCTGTTTTTCCATAGTGAATGATTTTGAAAGATGTGATCAAATATAATTAGTAGATTTCAGATTCACAACTTATAGGAGGGGTTTTATATGGAAACCGTCATTGCACAAACTATGGCCCAATAACCGACATTCAAGTTCTTTTCATAATGTCAACATGGGTTTAATCTTTCAATGCCTTCTTGACTTTGGAGGAAAACGAATTTCTCAGTTCAAGTGTAACATTATTTACAAATTCGCGACCGCTGTCGCTGCTTAGGTTTTTGAGAAAATGGTAAATATTCGATAAATTGAAAAGCAAGCAGGATGCGTTTTATTCCAATTTGTCATAAGAATAAGTTGATTTATTATCTACCTATTTCTACTCTTTATCGGAACGCAAACGCTACATAGCTCACTGCAAGAGTGATGTTGGCGGGTGATCTAAATGTCATTTTCAATGAGGTGGCAGCACAAGAGATTTCAAAGCGTTTAAGTCGGCAGCTGTTAGTTTCAAATGGACCTCGAATAGTTCTGATCTGCTAAATAAATTCTATGAAAACCTAATAAAAATATTTAAGTATAAAATTGAAAAACCTTGGATTACAAGAGGAATTGAAACGTCTTCCAGAAACTTAGGATTTCTTCACAAATTAAAAAATTTTGCTCCATTCAATAGCTTTGTGAGCAGTTATTTTAACAGATACAGAACGATTTACAGATAAATTCTTAGGGATGCAAAACCAATGTATTATGACGGAAGGTTAAATGAAGCATCAAATGAACCTAGAGAAGTGTGGAAAATTATTCATGAAATTAACTCAAGGAAACTGGAAACTTCCTCTTCGCATTCAAATCATGCGGATATTGAGCCTGAAATATCAAATGAATATTACTGCAATGTGGCACATGGCCTAATGGATAAATTACGTTCTGATATAAATCCTCATAATTTTTTAAAACTTTCTGTTCTGGAAACTTTGCGGCTTCACCATATCGATGCAATAGACTTAAAAGCAACATTCCGCGAAATAAGAAATAAAAATTCGCTGCCATCGATGTCTTTAAAAATATTTCAATGCATGCCAGATAATGTCATAAATTGCTTGTCTTTGGCTACTGATTGACACTGGAATTTTTCCAACTTCTTTAAGGACAAGCATTACCAAACCTATGTTTAAGGGCGATGATACCAAAGATCCCTCATGCTATATCGCCCCATATCTTTGCTTTCGCCCCTTATCCAAAATATTAGAGAAAATAGTTAAATCCAGAATGATCGCATTTTTGAGAAACATTGACTGCCTTAGATGAATACAGGTGATGCGATTTTTATTTTTCTGGAGTCTGAATGATGGAGATGTTGCTGCCGCAGTCTTTTGCGATTTCGCGAAAGCGTTCTAACTGTCGACCATTACGGATCTAGGGGGGTGGCACTTGGTTGGATCGAATTATTCATTTACATTATTAAAAAGATAACAAACTAAACTTACATATTGTATTAATCAAGTAGATGTTGTGAATCTTGCTGACCACCAACTTTTATGCAGTGATACAGGTTCTCTTTTTGAACGGTATCTCACATTTTGAAGCATATCTGGTATTATGAGATGACATTCATTTGTAATTCGCTGTCGTAAATTCACAACACGTAGATAAACGAATTCCAGTTGTTTACAAAATACAAAAGGAACAAATACTTCACAAATTCGATTTCCTGCCTCGGAAACTACACAGTTTTTATCTTAATGTAGAACTTTCAACATCTAGTTGACTAATGTATACGTTAGTTATCTCTTAAATACTGTAAATTGCTCCTCCTAATAACAGAAATAAAAGTTAATTTTTGAGCGTCATAACATAATGAAATGTAATGTCATTAACTAGATATCATAGTTAAGAGAATCGGAAGATCTTTCAAACGAGATGCAGCTCAACCCCCCTTTCCATTTGAGACTTAAGGAGTGAGTTTTACCCTGCCCAAGGGATTGCAGAAGCGGGTTGGCTTATACGCCTAATAAATGTCTCCCTGATACCACTATTTTATGGATTCAACATGAGTCACACATTTCGCAAACTAAAGTTCAGAACGATATCCTGAAGGTGAAAGAGTGGTGTGACGCAAATTAGGCAATTAGGCATTCCAACGACCTGTCTAAAAGTGCGTTGTGGCGGAAGTTCATTATCCCGTATATAAGAGTATGGAATTTAAAGCTTTTTAAAGTGCATTTTGTGGTTGTTTTGTTAATGAACTATGTTTAATTTTTTATTTTATTGACTTCATTAGTGTTTCTTCTAATTAAAAATGCCACAAATGTGTCTTGTAGTTGATTGTGGAAGTAGTTTCAACAAGGTAACAAGGATGATGTCAGGCTTTTTTCATTGCCCTCTGTTTCAAAATTTTCCAATTAAAACGTGAAAATTTTTCACTACCACTGTTTCTGCATCTAAAATTAAGCCAGACTCAAAATACTTGTGAGAATCTAAGCTTTTGTAGGCTTTCATTTACTCATTGATGTGAAATTTGTGAAAACTGTGGATTAAAATGTCAACTGGACATTTTTTCAAACTAACCGTTCGCCCACATCCCGATTTTCCTGCATTTAAGTCTTTAAGTATTCACTCTGCATCTGAAAAAGTATATCATCATAAAGTAAACTGTAATTAGTTTGAAAATATTCCAAATAAACTCAAGATAAACAAACAAACGTCAAATTGTCCACGCTCGCCATATTGAAAAATCACGTGGTTTGGAGAGCCTAATAGCTGACATCACAACCTAACCTCACTTTCGATGAAGACACAAACAGAGCAGTTGGGGACTATTTACATCACTGAAAACTGTGGCATTGATGATAAAAAAAACTCACTGCGCCGAACTTGCCTGAACAACCAGGTTTATTTGAGAAATATCGTTTGTTTGTGCCATTGACCTAGGTTTGTCTCAATTGTGTGACGTCAGCTGGTGCCTAATTGTTTTCCATTTAATATCAAAAAACAAATTCCTAATAGGTTTGATTGGAAAAATGCGCAAACGCAGTTCAATTCAGAACTGATTCTGATTTAAGTCCGAACAAACTTATTATTTTATGCCGATGATGTGGCAATACAGAGTGACACAATTGCTTGCCAGACGTCGCTTTATGTGCATGCCTGGCATGAGATCTAGAATTCCGGATTTTCTAATAAACAACTTCTGCAGGCGGCTTTTGTGTTTCAGAAGAGTGTAGTTGGATATCTTTGTGGGTTGAATTTTAGAGAACATTGCAGGGAATATTTCAGAAGGGAGGGTATACTGACTTTAGTATGTGTTTTATATTGATGTCCGAAGGTAGGTACAGGTAAAATTACCTTTCAATGCTATTTGATAGAAAAAGGTGATAAATTTACCTACACCTGTGGACATCGGATTGTGAACAGGATATATGCTGATGTTTAAAATGAAAATATCCACAATACCCGGCATGGCAATGTATTGCGCCTGCCTATCCTAAGCCACGATCCACTCTGACCAAACAGTCAACAGTGTATGAGGGTTTAGTTTGAATAGTATAATCATTATTCACCTACCTATGAATTTTTAAAGCCCTAACTGTTTAAAAAGAATCAGAGTGGTAATGAAAAAGCTTTCCCAATCCAAAACATATTACCACGAGACATTTTAATCTGTTTTTATTTGTAAGATTCAGCATAAGTTATTTTTTGCAAGTTTTGTTTGTTATTCCGTTATGGTTGTTTGTTTTTTGTATTTTTTCTATAATTTGTATTCTTTTTATTTGTGATTTTACTTTAGCGTTGAGATATTTTATAGTTGTTCCATTATGACAACAGACAAGAACGGCTACCCAATTTAGTCATAGAACATTACTTTGTTTCATTACTTTGTTAACAAGATTAATCACTTATTTAACAATAAAGCGTTTTTGGATTTGTTTTGATTTTATATTCTTTTTTGGGTAATATTTTTTTTTTTAATAAGTATCTGGCAGCGTTTAATGGAATTTAAAGATGGCTGGATCAATATTTTCTTTCTTCTCTTTTTTTTTAGCTTCTTGTAATTCTGCAATAGTGTTCTATTCGAATAGTTACATTTTCCACGTTTTCTTTACCCACTTAGTTTTTGTTGCAGCTTCTGGTACCGGTGATAATTCTTGGATCAGTAGTTGTTGGTTTTTACCTGTTTCTGATTTAGAAGGAACTGCTGCTTTGACATCTGGTGTTGATTTGAAATTATATTTGATGCTGTTGCTCAGGAAGTTTGTAATTCTTCAATTGATTGTTCACATTCCTCCGAAAATTGTTCGAAGCTTCTCCCCGAGGAATGAGGCAAACACAAAATATCAATATTTACACGTTATGCCACAGAAGGCATCTGTTAATTTAAGGAGTGATTCAAAATCTCTAAATTTATCAAAGAGTATTTTGATGAGAAATAATGGTTCAATTCTGATTACTTACACTCTCCTCGTGCACAACTTCACTGTTTATCCAAATTCTAGAATACTCGGTGAATGTTTTTAGCAGTAGAACGATTCCAATATGATTTTTAAAAAAAGGTGATTGAAAGGTTTGCAAACAGTTGCTATCGCGGTAGATATACTTATATTTAAATAATTTTAATTAAAAACTCAAGAAAGTTGAATTCAATGTTGTATCCCCTTTTGTTAATGAATTAACAAGAGGCCATATTATGTTTGCTCAGCGAATAATTATTAGGGGTGGGTTGACAGTTTAATAAGTACAGAATGGCAAGGGCGCCACTGAATTTATATACTTGCCATATAACTTCAATAACAGTTGCTGCCAGAAAATAAAATCAATAAAATCAACTTGTACCTGTATGAAATTGAAAGTTGAGTTAAATAACAGTTAAATGGTTGGGAGATATAATATCAAATATATAAGTTATAGGACCCAGGGTAAAAAATTAATTAATTTTCGACGATGTAGGTTCTTAGTTAACAATTTTAAATTTAGAGCATGTTGTCCAACCTTGACTTCTGTTCAGATTACTGATTGATTATTATTGATAAAATATAGGTACATTATCTAAATATGGCGATACTAAAAGTTAAGCAAAGATAAACCCATAATAAATTCGATAAATCCAAAATCAGAAATAATAATTATCCAAAGTTCACTCCGGTGTCGAGAAAGTGAAAAGGAAATTTTAAATATCCAAAGGTAATATCGGTAATAGTTATTTACATTACAAGTGCGTTTATGAACATGATTACAATAACGAGTGTGAAAGATTAGAACGACGAGGTCGTAGACCGAGTCGTTCTAATCACACGAGTTTTGTAGTCATGTTTAAACGCGCGTGTGATGTACAATGTTTTATCTACAAAGCGAAAAATAAGAATGTTTTCGCAATTATTTTCGTTTATCGGTAGTTGCCTACCTTCATTCTACCTTTACAAGTTTAACGTTTACATTTGTCAAATCACCAGAAATAGTTGTGTTATGGATTCATAACCTAGTCTATAACATCACTAGTTGTGTTATGATTTCATAACCTAGTCCATAACACCACTAGTTGTGTTATGAGTCTCATAACATAACTCAAATACTAGAAAAATGGTTATGTAAAAACGTCATAACCAAACGCTTGTAGATAATAGTATATTATATACCTAGGTAGAGAAGTTGGTCATTATATACCAAAAGCTTTTATAAACCGAGGCGCGCAGCGCCGAGGTTTATAATGCTTGAGGTATATAATGACTTTCTCTACCGAGGAATATATAGAATTTTTTTTACTACTGCTAGTAGAAAATAAAAAAAATTGTTTAAAATCTGTGTTCTAATTATTTTTTGTGAACGCCCTCTTGAAAGTGGTGCCCTCTATCAACAGCTTATATAACTTCCTATGTACCTACAGAAACCTGTATTTTTTTTCAAATTGACGCATGAAATTGAAATTGAACCAATAGAAACATGACAAGATCCTTGAGTCATGACGTCATTTTCATTATTGACCTAGGTATTTTTTCATTATTTTCATTATTAACCTAGGGAGAGAAATTCAATTTTTTCTTAGAAAAATAGATTGAATAATGTCTATTTCTCAGGTTAGTAGTAAAAAAAAATATTTATTAGGGTACTTAATTGAGCAAAAAGTAGATTTTATAAAAAAGGTAATGAAGGTTACAAATAAAACTCTATACAGGGTGTCCCACTAAGGTCGACGAGGTACGATGGAAATAGTTATTTGCCTATAACTTGATAATGAATTCAGATATTGAATTGCGGTTTACGCCAAAATGTAGATATTTTTTTGCTCTCTAATTACCTACAGCAATAAAAAATAATATCATGCCATTTGGATTTTTCAAGAAAATTGGAAAAAACAGATTCTTGGTTAAACAGCGCCCTCTAGAAGACGCGGTGGAAACTATCGACCCCGATCGAAGTGGTTTTCTTAGTAGCAATGAAATTCTCTTTCAAATGAGCCCAAATTTATTGAGTTTGGATAAGGCGTATTGAAGATACAGCAATCTTTGAAACTATTTTTTCACCAGCTTCCCCCACTCTTATTAGCGAAAATACGAAACAAGCCTAATGACCAAACTAGCGCAAAAATTAATGAACTTTTGGTTTCTGTCATTAAAACATTATCTCAATATACCTAGCGATTTCTTAAGAAAATTTGAATTTTTAGTTATATCATCGTAATTGCGCTCCCTAGCGGTCATCCTAGAAACTTGAAAATAATTTCATCAATTTCTCTTGGTTGATTTAATGAAGAAAAAACCTTGCCGACCTTAGTGGGACGAGCCTCAATTCCAACAAAAAAGTAGAGTACGGTAGCCATTCATTCTCGAGAGAAACAGCTCCTCGAAAAAAAAAACGACTCCCTGGAAAAAACGGCTCCTCGGTAAAACAGCTCCTCGGAAAAAAACGGCTTTCCGGTAAAACCCTAAGTAATAGAGGCATTCCAAAATTGAAAAGGACTTACCACGAGGGGTTCGAAATTCAAATTTGAACAAAACGGTGATCACAAGACGTTCGATTTAATTTTTTTTTGGAAGTTGGTTCCACAAACTTGCACTTCTCCATAAAAAGGCGTCGGGCATAGAGATGTTGTAGGCGTCTGCAGGTGCACTCGAGGATCATGAGCCACGTCTTTCTATCGAGTAGCATGTAAAGCTTTGGACGGGATCATGTCTGACAGTTCGGGAGAGCATTTACCGTGGTAGTATCGGTAAAACAGAGTTAGTTCTTTCTGTGTTGCAAACTTTCCATACATCCTGTCAAATCCAGATTCCTTATCAGACGAATGGCTTTCTTCTGGATCCAATCAAGCAGTTTCAAAATGTGCTTGAGGGCAGAACTCCATATGTTTATTTTTCTCCATTACTTTAGCAATTGTTGGGACTAAAGCAATCGGACGGTAGTTTGTGGGCTCCGTCTTTTTTCCTTTTTTTGCTAATGGTTGAATCCGTGCAAGTTTCTAGTCTTTAGGGAAGATACATTTTCTATATGAGAGAGGGGTGGTGTTAGTTCAGACCAATGAAGTAAAAAGAAGGTTTGGAATGGGCTTTGCGTCATTCAATTGATTCCAGAATGAGATAGCGCTGGTAAGTGCGCAAAGTGTTACTTTTCCGCACGCAAACACAGTTATACGAACGACGCGAAGCGGATTTCGGATAAGTGTTTGCGTGCGGAAAAGACACTTTGCGCACGTGTTAGGAACAAAATTTTTCCTACGAGCTTCATATCAGGTAGGTAACAACAAAAATTTAAAAAAAAAAACGATAATTTGTGCAATTATTCTCAATTAACCTGAAGCGAACCTATTCATTCATGAAAAAATTACATAACAGAAAAACAGAAAATTGAAATCCTCGTCAGAGCTGTTCATCTTAAAGCGTTTAAATTTGATGCGAAAGAAGTTTCTAGATTCTTGCATGTAAATGAGAACACAAATTTGACAATGTGTCAAAGTTAATTATATTCAGTGTTTGTATAGATGTTGGCTGATATAGAAACAGAGAACAAATTTGTCATCATGTGTCAAAGTCGACAGGTGCGCTGATTTTTGCTTGACAATTATTTTTACTTTTCGGCACTCAGTGCGGATAAGGCCCGTAAAAGGCAAAAGTGAAACTTTGAAAACTGTAATGCGTGCGGAAAAGTACTACTTTGCGCACGCTCGTAGGAAAAATCTATTGTATCTCCTATATCTCTCACTCTAACCCTGAGTGAGATAGCGCTAGTAAGGGCAGGAAATTCTCATGGATCTCTCCTGTTCTCTCACTCTAATGTTCGCCGCAAATATATGTATCGAGTAGATAGGCAAAGGGCTATTCCATCCATCTAACTACTTCGTTGGTTCAGACGCACACCTTCAATACTATAGGTGATATTCCATCAGGACCAGTAGCTTTGTTGGTTTCCAAGCCTTAAACAAAATTTTCAAGATCTCTTGTGACAAAATAGCTATTTATACAATAAGTTACGAAATGAGCGTCTTTTAGGCACGCGACGTGAAAATTGTCCAACGAGGCAAAGCCGAGTTGGACAACACGTCGAGTGACTAAAAGACATCGTTTCGTAACGTATTGTATACAAGATTTTTTCTATTGGCATTTTATAATAAAAAAAACACAATTTTATTTCATGTGAATAAGTCGATTACACCCAAAATCTTTGTTACCTGCTTTTACTTGACACCTGACACTTTTCATGCGATTTTCTTTTCAAAATTCGACATCAATAATTAAAATCCTAGAAAGTAGGTAATAACACAAAGTTCTGTGTTGAGTAACCCAAACGTTCAATTCAGTAATTCCATTTTCAATATTCATGATAAATACAAAACAAAATTCAAATATGTGTTTAGTGTGTTTTTTATTTCTGAATAATGAATGACACTTTTAGGCACTAGTGCTTAAAAATTACTTTTACGCACTCATAAGTCACTTTTACGCATTCAAAAGTCACTTTTACGCACTGAGTGCCTAAAAGTAACTTTCACGCACTCAGTGCCTAAAAGAATGTCGTTTCAAAACTGAAATGACAATCGAAAAGTTGCTATTATGAAACGTCAGTAGAAAAAACTATTTCTGGCATCACAGAGAGAACTCCTCTCTAGGCGAGATTGGTTGCGTTTTGCCTTGTGTGTCTAAGGTAAAGTTTGTAGCAAACATTTGTCCCAGTAGGTTAGCCTTTTTCATTGTGGTCACTGCAATGAAACTATTTTCTTTTGTCATCGGTCGAATCTTTGGTTTACAGAAGCCTTGACCGTCTAATTTTGCTACAGACCAGTGACCCCGAAATCTCGTTTGCACACGTTGAATGATGGTTGGTTCTGAAGCAAGAAAGCAAAGAAAGGAACTCTTAGAAGTCTTTCTTTGGCTGATCTATAATGCTAAACCCTGCACGGTCTGACTGGATTCTAAGTTATAATTTCCAGTTTCCAAGTTGCGATTATTAATTTGTGATCTGATATTCTAAAAGGTACGTGTACGATAACATTATACGAGTCGGGATCCGTCGTAAGGGACAAGTCCAGTAGGCTAGCAAAGTCACCCTGTTTATCTGGGATTCTGGTCGGCTCTCGTATAAGCTGGGTCAGGCCACGAATAGTCGCAAAGTCTTCTGCTTGGCGTCCTTGATCATCAGTCTTGTTTGAATGAGTCAACCAGTTGACGTTATGAACATTGAGATCGCCAGCGATGAAAATTTCTGCATTTGGGTGGTTTCTCTGCAGATCGTCGCAGCTGTAGAGGAAGCAGAAGAATTGTGTGGTTCTTTCGGTTGTTATTTTGAACCACATGGCGTCAAACTCCAGGGGTTCAAGAGCTTCTTCCCGCTGGCATGATACGTCACTTCTTACGAAGACAGCGATTCTGGAATTTTACCTGAATCAGGTGTGACGTTCGTATCCACGGTTCACTTTTGTTTCTGCTGGAGCTAAAATGTGGGGTCTGTATACTTGCAGACGACGTTTATGTATTAGTTTAGACCTCTGATATTGCAGATATCTACTGTCAAACGTCTTAGGCCTGATTCCCCGGTCCAGCTTCCACCCAGAGATTCGAGCGTGGGGCTAGTTCACTTCCGGATTGCTTTGGTCTAGGAGGCGCCATAATGCACTTATAATAATAATAATAATGATAATAATAACTCTCGAGAGAGCTGTACTCCTGGAGAGCGCATCCCCAGGTGGCGGATAGGGGAATTCCTTGCAGATATGCATAGGAGGGAAATAAAATACTTCCCGCGGACCAAATGGGAATCCAGATCACGTCTGTCTCAGAATGAGCGGTAATATGGTCAGCGTTTGTACTCCATTTTAGGAGCGGCTGGAACCATGACTTTGCCAGTAGTGTGAAAACTCGCAGTTTCACGTGAAGACCAAAGACGAAAGACTTCAGATCCGGGATAATGAGCACAACCCAGAAAAAATTGAGAGAAAAATAGCAAAGCCTCGGAAAAAAGCAACAGCGTAAACGGGGCCTCTAACCACAGTGGAAGCGGTGTCGCGCTCGGCAGGAGAATTGAGGTGTCTTCGGTCGTCACCCAGCGAAATCCTCAACCAACAAAGAACCAAAATTCAATATTCACACAAGTAAAAATAACTGGGGAATGAAATTGCTTATATCGAGCCATCAGTCAGTAATTGATTCACCATCAAGAACACCACCAGAAGTTACGTGAGGAAGTCGTCTTGTATATCGAAAAGAACTGGGAAGAAGTGAAGGAGCACACACTTATTGAGAAGGAACGTTACAAAACGGAAGAAAATTACTGTAGCTATATGAAGTCGAACGGTGTATATGGTACAAGCCTTGAAATCATGGGTCTTTCTGAATTGTATGAACTTGATTTCTAAATATATCTTGAAAATCGACCATCACCCAATGAAGACACAACACGACAAATGATCAATCAATCCATTTGAGCAAAGGCCCCTATCAACAAAAAGTAATTCTTCTATCAATAAGTAATCCAGAGAAGGGTCATTTTGATCCACTCCTACCTCGTGAGACTGCCAACCAAGCCGAATCATCTCATCAATCAATGCTCGTATGAGCCACATTGAAGACATAAACAAAAAGCATTAGAGGATAACCAAAAAAAGAGACAGGGACCAATAACATTTACACACTTCTGTCAACCGGCGCAAAATTGACTTAAAGGGGGTGTGCGCCAAAAAAACAACTTCATCTCAAAAAAAAAGAGAAAAAAAATCTAAGAATAACAGTGAAATCCGCACCCCTCTATGACAAATAATACCGCAGATATGGCTCTATGAAGGTACCGCATCTCACCCTATGACGTCACGAAAGCTCAAGCGACGCACGAGAAAGTGGATTTAATTAAATTTACATAATGTTTTTCCTGTGTTACCTGCAATAATCTAAACAAAAACCACTCACGCGTGCCGGGAACAATCAAATTAACAATGCCTAGCGCCGCTGGACGAAGTTTTCGTGACGTCACGAGAGCGTCGTCCACACTTTAAAGTGGTATATCTCAGCGATGGTTTATCGTAGAATAACGAGGTTTGAACAGTTTTTCTTAGATTTTTTTACACTAAAACTTTAATTTTTGGCGCACACCCCCTTTAAGAAGAATATAAGGAAATCATATGGTGCCACGAATACACGACAGAGAAAACGGGATCGGGAAATCTGAAGGAAACGTAAAACACACGGCGAGAACAAAATCCCAACTCAAAACACACTAGCAGCATACAGAAGATATACACTGAAGAACAAAATTACAACAGAAGAGGTGGAAAAAATAAGGAAAGCAGTAAGAGAACATATTCAAATGCAACTTGTACAACCTCAAAACAAAGAAAATCTGCAAGAAGCGCACTTAAAAGCCGACCTTCGCGGACGGTAACGCAAAATACGCGTCAGTTTCTGAGAAGCAGAAAGAACAGCAGAATGTATACACAGGACACAGGAAGAGCCAAATATAACACACAATTCACTTAATAAGTCAAAAAATACAGCACGAACAAAATGGACCAAGGAAGAAAGTGTGGAAATCATTTGGTGTCATGAATACACAATAGAGAGACTGGGAACAGGGAGCCTGAATGAAACCTATAACATAAGAAGAGAATGGAATCCCAGATCGAAACAAAACCCCAATCCAAACACACTGGCAGCACATCGAAAAAACATGATGAAAAACAAAATTACTGTAGCCGAAGTGGGAAAAGTAAAGGAAATGGTTAAACAGTATTGCCAACTACATCCTGGAGAACTACAAAATAAGAACGGAGAACCAGAAGCAGTTGAAAATACCAAATACCAAATTGTAGCAACACTCAATGCACAAACCGCCGGAGAAGTGCATATAAACCTGGAGCCTAACAAAGCAACACTGTCACTAATCGAAACAAAAAATATTATCGAGGAAATATTACAACTGGCAATAGAATGTAACATCGAGAGTCACCAAGGAACTCCGCTAAGAAAAATCTATGAAACACAAAAAGTAAAGAAACTAATATCAGCAGTAAACAAATCTAGACCATCTAGAAGACGACACTGTTGAAAACTGCCCACATTCTGCGTAAAGTACTATGAAACAACGTGTGAAAACACGGTTCATTGTCTAAAGATCCAAAATCATTCTAAATCACCCTAGATACACGCCGGTGTGTACTTGATGGCTGGAAAGAAAAAGGAATAAACATAAGTGCAATTTATGTGATGAAATGGAAAAATAATAATAATAATAATAAATGCCTTCACTTAGAATAACTAACACAAAATTTACAATAATATTTGAGGAGTGGCGGTATCCCACTGAAGCTGCTGATACAACCACATTTACTTACACTGTTGTTTCAAGCCAATATTTGTAAGAAGGATCTTGTTATTGTGTAAGTGATATAATTCAATTTTTTCCAATATCACCTACATGCCAGAAGAATCAATTCAGAAAGCCTTACTAGCCTTAAAAGCAAGCAACAAAATTTAGGATAATGAGGTGATTTTCCCTAAATCGTCTTTTTAACGAGTCTGCGGAATCAATAAGGTAAAACATTAGAGACAAGTTGCGTGTTTGTACAAAATCTCCTGGCACGCTCGTTTACCTCCCGAAGGGAGAATATCCGAACGTGTTAGCAATCGCATTTTAACATAATTATCGCACATCGGAAACTATTAGAACATCTTGTAGGTAAATTATTGTATAAAAAATACAAGCGAAGCAATGAACACAAAATCTAAAATTCAGACACAATTTTTGAGGATACGAAATACATTTTATGTTTAAAATTATGGAAATTTTAATGAAAAATTAATAGACTCTATTCAATTACAGTTGTTTATTTCACGTCAGGTACCTACATCAACTTACTTTATTGACATTGTGAAAGAAAAGTGCACCATCTAAATCAGATTTCAAATTTTTCATTTCAAAATATCGATTCTGTCGTTTCAAAAATGCATTGCTCTTCAATAATATTGTAGGCTGTCTATTATCCGAGATTGATTGAATTCTAAATTATGAAAGGTTTTATTATTAGAAAAGTGAGACGAAGCAACTGAGAAAGTAACAGATTATTATTTTTTTTTTGGTTTTATCAAAATGTTTTTGTTTCTAGATGTTTACCGTGTTCCCTGAACTGTCCCGATCATTGCAGCATAAATGGAGTATGCCTGGTGCTCGAAGACTTTAACCTCAGGACTTGCATTATCATTATACAGCTAGTTAGTATGGCAATCGTATTGTTATTAGCTATGGTCGTTTTTAAACAACGAAAAACTAAGGTAAGAAGCAGTTATTAGATTATATAAAATACAACCTAAATGAATTACTTGACGGAATCATTTTAATATTTGCTTAATTTACTAAAAATGGTTATACCTACATTTTTCTTTCAGGCTATTGCTACTGGTATGTGGACCATTTTAGAAATAATTTTATTGGGAATTCTCTCTTTGTACAGTACCGTAAGTATTTAGTGGTAGTGACTTTATTACCAGGATTTGATATCCTAAGGATATATAGGTTTCAAAAATTTGAAAGTGTAGGTATCTGAACTGAGCTAAAATAGTATCAGATGTTACTCGTGTGATACTCCGTTGAAATGACCCAAGGGCAAAGTCCAATATCATCTTTGGTAGGAGCACAGTACTAGTCGTTTTTTTTTGCCATCCATGGTACCAAGACCGAAAGTCCAGTTAGGCGCCTACCTACCTGGAAAGTAAAGACAATCAAATTAAATCCTCAATATTTCTATGGTTTGACTGCCATCATTCGTTCAATAGCCAAAATTTCGACACAAAACTGTATGTCATACACCAGTAAGTTGTGCTATAGCCCGCCAAGAAAAAATATATTGAATATCAATATACTTTATATGAAAAGTTCAATCACAAACACAATATCTCATAAATCCAAATGGTAGCAAATAATCTCGATAAACATTGACGTATAACAAACAGAATCCATCAGAATAATAAAGTCATAACAAAAGATATACGCTGCTGCTGAAACATTTTTATAGATATTGATTTTCCTTTTTTTTATTATTATTTACAGGTTGTTATAAGAAGCCTAGAGCCAACCATTGTGCGTTGTTTGTTGGAACCTTGGATCAGAGAAATTGGTTTTATTATTTGTTATGGAGCTATAATTTTGAAACTTTATAGGCATTTGATTGAGTTTCGGACAAGGAAAGCTCACAGATGGGTAAGAATATAGATTTATATATCAAAAGTTACGAAATATTTTTCTATTGGCCAAAGTAAAACTTTGCCTAGTTACTAAAACTTTCAATATTCCACGTTTTTAAAAGCATCCATTTAAAAGTGAATTATTTAAAGAAGGCAAACGGGTATTTTCAAATATTCATATGCTTCTGGGGAGCGTATTTGAGAAAATTTTTCACATTCTCTCTGAATAATAGCGCCCAGAGCAACCTTAAATTTTACGGTTTAGGAAAACTAGGGCGAGATAGCATAATAAAAATGCTGAATCGTGACTCTCATTAGAATTTCAGTTATTTTATTGGAATAAAGAAATATGAACCAAACAACTAAATCGAATTTAATTTTCAGGTGGTTAAAGATACAGATTTGCTGAAATATTTACTAATAATGGTCTTATCAGGATTGGCGTATATGGCCGCTTTCACGGCGCTCACGCTCAATTTTATCACAGAGAATTACTCCGTGCTCCAAATCGGCCATACAATTACCGGGGAGCAGTTCGAGGTGAGTCGCGACGACAAATCAGGACTTGGATGAAAGGGTTTTGTGAAACACAATCTGACTTTGAATTCAAATATGTAGAAACAGGGTAGTTGTAGAGCTCAAGGACTGTTTTAGTAATCTCGAGATGATTATAATGACTCTGTCAAACTTATTTGTGAAATAAGTTTGGATTAACTATTATTTGAAGCACATTTAAAATCACACTTAACACTTAGCTATATTCTAGTATATCTCCGAATATATCAATATCAAAACAAAAAAATATCCTCTCCACTTCCTGATCACATGGGCTTTACAAAAAACGGAAGGCCAATAAACTGTAATTTTTCACCTTATGTGTATAATTATGACTTGAAGTTTCAAATATTGCTTCTCTTGGAGTTGTATAACTTTTTCGTACTCGCCTTCTGTATTTCCCAGTTTCGTGCTATCTCCGCGATATATCTTTCTCTCTCCAATGGCGCTACAGCCTAAATTTGGCCCTTGCCTCCGATATCTTCCGCCTTCACACGTTGCGGTCTAAGGCTTCTCTTCTCCATACTCTGATGTTCCATGCCACCTCATCTTCCCATCTCATTGGTGGCCTCCCTTTCGGTCCTTTTCCATACATTTGGCTAAGTGCCCTTTTTGGTAGACGGTAGTCTCTCTTCTAGCATTCTAATCACATGACCCGCCCATTGGCAGCCTGATGAGTTTTGAGATGGGAGCTTCCCTGGACAGTTGGTATAGTTCTTGATTGTAGCGTGTTCTCCATATCTAATTCCTATTTACGCCGCTATATATTTTTCAGAGAATTTGTTTTTCAAAAATCTCCAGTTTGCTTTTCAGGCTGTCAGTTATAACCATGTTTCGCATCCATGACATACTTATTTCGAGTCTGATGTTTTTGGCTTCTCCCTTCAGATTCATATTTATTTCTGCTGTGTCCTCTACTCTACGAGACATGATGTCTAAGTCGTCTGCGTATGCCGCTTGTCGTCTGCGTATGCCGCTAATTATACTGACTTAGATGTTAATAGGTTTTATCTGTCTACGTCTATTTTTCGGATGTGTGGGAGCTGGTCCATCTTCTTGCTTGTGCCCTTCATTCATGTTGAACATGTCAGTCATGTCATTTTGTATTCGCACTGTCGTCATTGTAGTGTCCATTGTGGCCTTTACTAGTCTGATATATTTGGGAGGCATTCTGAAGCTGTGAAGAACCTGATGTAGTCGACCTCTATTGATGGTACCGCATACTCTTTTAAAGTCTATAAAGACGTTATGAATGTTGATGTCATGTACCCTGTTTTCGCAGTTTAGAGGGGAGTTTGTCAAGTCCTGGTGCCTTGTTGTTGCGCTGCACACTAATTGCCTACTTGGCATCCAACGTTAAGGTCTAAATCACTTCCTCCCTTACCCCTCAATCTAGCTATTTGCAGGTGTTGATCATTTTCTTGAGATCCTAATAAATTTTGGAATTATGTTTTCAATATATCCTTGATTTGCTGTGAATCACTGGTTATTTGTTTTTCGTTGTTTCTACAAAGGATTATTCGTGGTTTGTATCCTTCTCTCAAACTGCGTAGATGTTTAAAGACCCTTAGATCATTGTTTTCAAAGTCATGTTCCAGTCCTTGCATTTTCTCTTCTTTTTTCAGCATGTTTTGTCAGCCCTTCTTCGTGCCCCTTCAAATGCATATCTTCTCTCTCTTGTTCTGACAACGTAAGCCTTATAAGCATTGTTCCGACCTTCTATGGCCCTTCTACACTCATCGTCAAACCAGTGCTCCCTTTTTTGTCTGTCTTCTTGCCTAGTATTTGTGTTGCGGTTTCTAGCATTTCAGATTTAAGTTTATTCCAATGTCCTCAGCACTTGAAGTTTCTGTGTTTGTTATTCTTCGGGCTACAACTTGCCCGTAGTATCCGGTGTTGGGCCTGCCCTGATGTTGTTTCGAGATATTTAGCATCTGAACTTCACCTGCAACAGTAGCTGGTCTGGCCCGCAGCATGCTCTTCGTCGACTTTCCACGTCAGTTATGCTAGTTGCTGCTCTTCTGTCTATGAGGACATTGTTTATTTGGTCAGTGGCAGCTCCGCCTGGCATGATCCACGTAGCTTTGTGTATATTCTTATGAGGGATCACGGTAGAGCACATAACCATATTATTGCTGCTGGCAATATTTAGAAATTCTCCATTCTGGGTTGGTTCTTTTCTGGAGTGAGTATCTACCTATGGTTTTCAGAAATTGTTCCTCTCGGCCTGTGGACATTCATTCAGATCTTGTTCTTCTGTTAGGCTATGGACATTGATGATGGATAGGTTGAAGAACCTGGATTTTAACCTTAGTTTGCACAGCTTCTCTTTTATCGCCTTGAAATCTAGTATGTGTTTAATCTTGTTATCTACGATGAAGGCAACTCCAAACTCCCTACTCCCAGTCTCCTTTCCGATATATAAAATTGTATGGGTTTTCGCTTCCTCGATTCCATTTCCAAGCCATTTTGTTGACTGAATTGCCCCTAGTGAAAAGATTGCCGACAATGGGATTAGAGATGATTATGACATGGAAATTTCACGGAATAAACTACGGTAAAATCTCCTAAACGCAGCAGAAGAAGCGCTCGGAAGAAGATCTACAGCTAGAACCAAAAATCAAAATACCAAACCTCTCGTCTCGATCAATTACGCTATTTTCCCTGCATCTGGCATTTTCCACTGTTAATTATTTTCTTGCGATCTCAATAAGCTTCGTTGTTTCTACAAAGGTTTGTGCGTGAATTGTATCCTTCCCTCAAAATGTTTTCAAAGTCATGTTCCAGTCGTTGCATTTTCTCGTTCTCAGATCTTCTCTTCTTTTTCCGGCAAGTTTTGTCAGAACTTCTTCTTGTGCGTTCAAATGCATATCTTCTCTCTCTTGTTCTCACAACGTAAACCTCTATGAGCATTGTTCCGATCTTCTATGACACTTTTACACTGATCGTCAAACCAGTTTGCCCTTTTCCGTCTGTTCTCTTGCCTAATTGGCGTTGCAATTTCTAGCATTTCAGATTTAGGTTTATTCCAATGTCCTCAGCACTTGAAGTTTCTGTGTTTGTTATTCTTCGGGCAAGTTCTTGCTGGTATCTTTAAGAGACCGTTTCAATCTTAATTTTTTCAACGTCGAAGCAGTCCGGTGCGGGGCTTGCCCTGATACCCCGACTACGACCAATCATGATCACAAGCAAATCTACATCTTCACTCACAATAATTACAGAGCTATGCTGTTGTGCGAGATCCATTGCTATCGTGACAATAAGTGGATCCGCATCCGCTTGTGCCCGTTTTGTTTGAATTCCATCTGCTGCAAAGTTTTCCTTCAACATTGAAATAAGACGGATTTTGTTTTTCATATTGCCTAGGAATTTCCCTTGTGTCACTGTCGGGATCATTGTTCCCTATCTATCTACTGTCATCTGTTCGCGTGATCTTCTTGCTCGCTCAGCATACTTAGTATCATCTTGAGGATAACCATCGAAGACGACTACAGCATTGTACTTGGACTTAACAGATGCAACATAGCTTTTACAAATTGATGCAAATGATTGACCTCTAGTCCACACGACTCTGTGCAGCAAGTATCGTCCATCTATGACGTAAATGCACCCTTGCATTTGCCTGTTCACTTGGTGTGAATGCTTTGTATAAAGAAGACTTGGTTCCTTTTCTCATACCATAGTCATCAACAAAGAGGCAACGGATAAGGGCACAGTTCGTATTTTAAGAACTCTTCATTCTTCATTAGATTGCTTAGCAATTGTAATTCTTTAAAAAAATTGTCGTGGGATTGCATTTTTCATCGAAGCAAGTGGCAAAACTCTGTCTTTCCTGTAGAATTTTACAGTTTCAAAATCACCGCACACAATTTTATCAACTGCGAGAAGACCAATCTCCTTAGCCATGTGACAGTTGACGATTGTCTCCTACAACACCAGTGGTAAGAGATAAGATGTCTGTGAAATCAGGCAAGGGATAATGTTGCGTGAACCACTCCATCAACTTTTTCGAATCACTTGTATCCCTTTTAATTCTCAATTCCCTAATCTCCACGTGTTGTTCTGAAGTAGTGAGTGCTACTCCCTACATCTTCTTCATTCCCTCACAAATACACAAAATATACTACAGAGGATACTTTCACGTGAGCCCTCCAGCAATTAGAGATTGCTCAATGGTCATGTCGGTCCATGTTCCATACCAGAATTTACTAGTCTTTCGTACTGTAAATCCGCCACCCGTGAACATTGCGTATTCCTGAGCGCTCATTTTATCCTTTCAACTGTGGATGTCTTGTAGGTAGAGGTGGCAACATTTGACATACAATAAATCTCCGGTAGCATAAAAGTACGGAAGCATTTGAAAAACAACTTGGAGGTGGAGGTTTCAGTTCCCTGCTCTTTCAACTTCAATGAATAGCTTAAGAAGAGTATTGGATCCATAGCTTTGAGGTAGCACCACGGTTAGCTATGGTTTGAAGCTGTGCAGAAAACTTGGTTTTAATTCCTCTACACACTCTTTTTCGTTTCCTATTCAAGTATGTGATCTGTCTGCATCATTTAACGATGCTGTAAGTTTTTCTTGAAGGTCTGGGGTTGAATCAATTGTCTCGAAGTTAATTTTTGCTAGAGTGACATAGGCTAACGTATGTGCTCAAATTGCTCTCGAAAAAGCATGTCCTGTCAGGATTTTCTCCGTTGAGAGCAGTGCATATATTGAATTGAACAACTCCTTCAAATCATTATGTAGCCTATAGCCTTCAAGAATGACATCAGAAGGTGAAACCCACCTATCCTAATGATTGCATTATCAAAACAGGGATCTCCTTCTTGGCAAACTACTATAAATCTTGCCTTTAGGTATAAAGGCTGATCCAAGGTGTTAAACAGTTGCTGGTTGATTCATCGATTTGCTCTGTTCTATCGAAGTGAGCAATGCTGTAAAAACTGTATTGCGATCAGATGGTGGAGCATTTATGAAAGGCAGACAAGTAGCATAGGTTGTGTCGAAGGAAAGACCACTTGTGATTTGCTCCATGAAACCACTCCATCCTGGAGTCCTGGGAATATCTTTTCACTTGCCATAAAGCCAAATAAGGTCTGCCAAAGAAGGTGTGACGGTATCAGGAGAAATAAATAGCTTTTTGAGATCTTCAGTGTTGATATTCTTCAAGCCAACAGATCCTGCTTTCTGAAAATGTTTCAAAGGAACAGCTTTCATCTTACCAACTAGTTGAGCTGGTATTGTTTTTATTTTACTCGTTCAATTCTTTGATCTGGAGCAACAACATCCCTAGGGGTGATCAAATATGTTCCCCCCATTGCATGGAAGGTATTATATCCATCCAGTGTACGAGTGTTGAAATTTGCGTTGTCGTGGACAAATTGATGGAAACCTGTTAGGTTTATTTGTAATGATGATCTCTTGTTCTTGTTGACACTTCGAGACGAACGGTTTCGGAATGAAATGCGCAAAATCCCAAGGATGACACAACATCAATTAGATTTCGAAACCCATACTTCATATAAAAAAAGCAGATAGCCCAATTTGTAAGGGGGAAAGGAGAGAATTTAGTCTGACACCGCTAATATCTAACATTATGTGAAATGGCAAGAACTTTCTTTTTCCACATGTCAGTGTTCCCTCGCTTTTTCAACGGTCATTCTAAAAACTTTGAGAACTTCCGGAACAAGGCTTTCATTTTCGTACAAGAAAGAATCTGGAGGAGGATAGTCACCCATCGCATACCGATCGTATCTCCTCAAGAATTGCATCAGCCGCTGACTCAACTATTCGAAGACTTTCTGATGAACGTTTTTCAATGTACAGTCGTGAGCACAAAAAGTGGGACACCCGTTTTTTTCTATTGTAAAACGGGCTCAGCAGCTATACCCACGGCAATGACAGGGATTGTCATATTTGACAAAAAATCCATTGTCATCCATCCATCCATCCATCTGGGTCATTAGCTGGTCTAATGAAAACTGACATTCCTCGTTATTGCTTTCCATAAAAGTGAAAATGTCATTTATAGCCCTCTCAATCTCTTCGGTAAGAGGGCCACTTTTTTTTTCTCATAAGGTTTACTAATGTACAGATTTTTTTAACATTTATCATCGTACTGGCAATCAGCAGCCACCATAATATCTAATAGCGGCTGGATCCTGTTGATAACTGCTGCACCGAAATCATTGCAGGTCCTGTTCCACCCAAAACAATGTGTTTTGGCATAAAACTCAGAGAATGATCTCAGTTTTTCTAAAGATATACCTGGTTGAGCGGCTTTTTTTAGGTGAGCATCTATCATTTTTTCATTTATGTAGCTTTTGTGACATGAAATATGTACGCTAACAGATGTTTTACCCGCCAAAAACGCTCTCTTTCTATCATTTCTTTTCTCACTAGCATCACGTAATGTTTCTATTTCTTTTTCCTTGACCACCATCACAACACCCTGAATCAAATCTTTTTCACAAATAAAACAGTTATCACTGGACAATGCAACCCAGTTTTTGCAGAGAAAGAGAGAGAGAAAGACAAATGACACTCTCGTGACATTGGCAGTGAACAAACTAAGTGAAGGGTAGTTTACACTGATTGTGAACGTAACGAACGTGATTCACGCTTCGAATTATTCGTGACCTACGCTTTGGCTCCATCGTTACGTTGTGTTGTCAAGGAGTTTTATCGGTTCAGTCGTGAAAATTGCTTCATTTGTTAGATGCTACTATTATAACCTGCAGAGTGAAAGCCGCTGGTCTCTCCACGACTGATTGTTGGCGTGAAATATCAAACAAGTTAAATATCATAATATGTCAACTCTCTTTTGCGTGGAAACTATACGACTTACAAAAAAAATTTAGTAGATGGCAATTATTGTAGATGAGTAAAGGTGCAACACCGGTTCTAGGCCAAAATCAGTCATTAGCTTGAAATATTCATTATCTATCATCAGTATACATATTGCTAAATTATATTACCATGTCCACCAACAAAACCAAAAATTAAGGAAAATCCTCATGGAGAAAATTTGAGACGGAATTATATTGCAGAAAAATATTTGTATAAATTATAATACTTACACTGATACAGAAATTCAAAATAGGCGCACTCCAAAAGTTTACTGATCACTTTCAACAAGGCACTCGAACTAACGACGATTTTGATCTGAATACGAGCTAAAGCCTGTTCTTTATTTATATCATGTGACTAACTATATTTCCTGTTGAAACTTGCTTATCGCAGGATGCCAACGTAATAAGCAACAATGAAATCAAAACGATGGCGCATATTTCTAGGAAATATTCGCTGGAGTGTGCAGGTGAATACGAGGCTGGTGATTGGCTACAGACTAGTCAGAGCTTGTTTAGCGCAGGTTGCAGGAAAGTAACAAGTTATGGTTTCGCCGCGGTTGCATTGAATGTTATTTCGATATTATACTTGCGTTTTCACTATAAGCAGTAGTAGGTCTTAAAAGTTCATCTTATACTGTTTCGTTTTATTTATTATTTTTTAGTCTATCTAGATTTTTTCTAGAATTATTTGTGATAGATTATAGCCGGAATATTTTCAAGTACAAGATGGCTAATAGATTAGCGCCCTTGACAGATTACTTACCCGTCTTTTTTACCTATGGCGAACTTGATCCTCCCCGCCCACAAGTTCGCCTAAGTTATAAAAACTTCAACTGGCCCCTGTTTCGGCAGACACTCAACACCCTAACCCAGGTTCCTGGTCAAATTGATACCATAGACGCTTTAGAGGTCTCAACCCTGACCAGGAACGTCCAGCGTACCCAAACTTCCCTCGCCACTAGGGTGACTGTCCATCAAGGCCGCGAAGAGCTCTCACGAGAGCTCATTGTACTAATCGCGCTGAAGAATCGCACCCGGAGGAGGTGGCAACGCCTCCGAAGGGACTAGGATCGTCTACGCGTTCGGGAACTCGAGGGTGCCATCAAAGATGGCATCAGCGAGCTCAAGAACCGTAGATGGGCACAAACTCTAGACAACCTTCGTCCCCAAGATAACTCTTTATGGCGGCTTACGTCAAGGATGAGGCGGCAGCCTGTGCGTACCCCTGCACTTACTAGTAATGGCAGGGCTTGCGTCACTGCCCCAGACAAGGCGGAAGCTCTGGCTTCTTTCCTAGAGAGGGTTCATTCCGGTCTCCCACCAAACTCCCTAGAACAGGAAGAAATCGAGCGTACAGCGGCAGCCTTTGCTATTCGGAAATACCCCATCCCCCAGCACTTGCTCGCTGAACTCATTGTCACGCCCGGCGAGATGACTCAAGTTATCCGCCGGCTCCCAAGCGAGAAGGCCCCCGGACCAGATGGTATCCCGTATCGAGCCCTCAAAAATCTCCCGCGTAAAGTTATTGTCCAGCTAGTGCAAATAACAAACGCAATCCTAAAACTACAACATTTTCCCTTTCAATGGAAAATGGCTGTAGTGGTTATGATCCCCAAACCAGGAAAAAACCTTACCGCCCAATCTCCCTTCTAAACTCCTTTGCCAAGCTCGTGGAGAAGTTAATCCTGTCCAGGGTCAACAGGATCGTCGAAAACTTCTCCATCCTCCCAAACGAGCAGTTCGGATTCCGCCCACGTCACAACACCACTCTTCTTGCAGCCAAAATCTGCTGCGACACCTTCCAAGCGTTCAACAGGCGCATGAACACGACTCTTCTGCTCCTAGATAAGGAGCGCGCCTTCGATAGGGTCTAGCACGCAGGCCTTATCTACAAATTACTCGCAACTTTCAATTTCCCACTGCACATCATCTCCCTAATTCAGTCATTCATCAGCGGTCGCACTTTCTGCGTCAAACAAGACGACGCCCTCTCAAATTCCAAACCCATTCAGGCCGGAGTGCCGCAGGGGTCGGCACTCAGTCCACTGCTGTACTCTCTGTACACAGCGGATATTCCAAAATTCCAGAATACAAATCTGGCGCTGTACGCAGATGACACTGCTGTTTACGCTCAATCCTTTTACACCCAAGCAACAAAATTTCAACTAGCCCATCACCTTGCAATCCTTCAACCTTACTACGATAAGTGGAAGCTTGGTGTTAATGGACAAAAGACAGAGCTTATATGCTTCCATAAAAAGCATACCAATAGCACCATGCCCAACCCACTGTCCCCAAAAGTCAAATACCTAGGCATCATCTTCGACCAGAGAATGAAATTCCACCATCACGTTTCCCATGCTTTAGCTCGCACCTTCAGTGCGCAGCAGAAACTCTATCCCCTAATAGGTCCCAACTCCCCTTTATCTCCCGATAATAAACTAAGAATTTATAAACAAGTCATAAGGTCGATGCTTACCTATGGGGCCCCTGTCTGGAACATCATATCAAGAACACAGAGGAACCGCCTTCAGCGGTTCCAAAACCTGTCAGAGTCCAGGTACGCCAGTATAAGGGACATCCATGTGCAAACATCCATTTCCTATATCACTGACTACCTGGACGAAGTCAGCGACAAATTCTACAGATCACAGATCCAAGGCTCCCCACTCACGCGCAGCCTCACTGCGATCAGATATGACCCAGACAACCCCATAGTACACGGCCCTACAAGAATCTGCCGATCTACTTCGAACCCCCATAGCCCCTGGCAATTCTTGAAATCCTTCCAACCCACATTCTCTGGCATCCCATACAATCCCCTCCACCTGTGTCAAGTCATTATCGGTGATCCATCAGATCACCGAATTGGTTATGATGCAGGGCTTTCAATCCCTCAAAACCAAACCCGCGCTGACGCGCATAAACCCTAAGAGCTCATCCTTTGCTGTTGAGCCTACGTCCATTGGGCCCCACCGCCGACAAGGCACAAAATTTTTTAGTTTATACACATAAAATTAATTAAAAGTGAGGTTTTTACACTCTTTCCTCACAGAAGGGCGCTGGCGCTCTACAACCCCAACTCCGAGCATCACCCAATATCTCTGAGCAGGCCAATGTAATGGCCCAATGTTTATCATTCATGGTATTTGTCAACGACCCCAGGGTCATAAAAAACGGCGTGTAAGGGCGACCTGGTAACGCCGAATTGAGTCACAGAAGCAAGGATAGGATAAGGGGCTTGGTGGTCACAACATCAACCAACGTAAAACAGCGCAAACAGCACGCTAGGCGTGACTGTGCGCACAGTGGGCTGCACCCCACTGAGTTTTAGTTTAAGTTCCATGTCCTAGATTTAAGTATGTTGTATGTTTTTAGCTTAGTAAGGGGGGCCTAACCCTCCTACCTGGAAATGTATTATAATGTAATTATTGAAATTAAGATTTTGAGTTGAGTTGAGTTGAGTTGACTTTCACGCAGCGGTCCTAGGTTCGATCCTCGGAAACAGCAGATTTTTTTTAATACAGAAATTATTTCGAGTAACTGACATCGACAACGACGAGGATGACGACATGATGGCGAAACGACGATTTTATTATTAGTTACGTCATCATCAGTAGGAGATTCCTTGAATGAGGAACCAAGTCGCGAGGTGCTATGTGGGTTCGATGAGCCGCTTGGGGCCAGGTAAGGTCATTGATCCTGAAGCAGCGGCGATTAACTAGCTATCGATGAAAGACACGGGTACTGGAAAGGGGGCGGGGCTTATTTACATGTAAAAATGACTGATTTTGGCCTAGAACCTGTGTTGCACCTCTACTTAGATGATAATTGGCTACTCTTTATTTTAATACAGAGCCACTTTTTGCGTAAGTAGCTTACTTTGCCAGTTATAAGCTGAAAATCACTCAAAAACTATATTTTCATTGATTTTTTGATTATTTCTCATATTTGCTGATAAAATTTTTGTTGGACAACTTCAGATTCGTTTTCAACACCTCAAAAAATATAAAATAAGTCACTACAAACAATTTCCACTTCGAACGCTTTCTGTATACCATTTTACTGGACAATTTTTATATCGTTTCTTGGGCAATTTTCATATGCCTCGTCCAGTTATTCGATGTTTCTTTTATTCAGATCTTGATCTTCTATTGATAATGGATAGATTGAAGAACCAGGCTTTAACCTTAGTTTTGCACATCCTTTCATTTATCGCCTTGAAATCCTGTATGTTGTGTTTAATCTTGTCTACAATGACGGCAACTCTGAATTCCTTTCTCCCGGTCTCTTTCCGCTGTATAGAAATGTATCAGTTTTAACGTCTTTAATTTCCACTTATTTATATTATGTAGTTATACTTATTTCCGCACGCTCGTAGAAAAACTATTGTATCTAACACTTGCAGAAAAGTTCATTTTCCGCACCTGTTAGGTAAATAGCTATTCTTGACTTCCTGACTTGTTTACTGATTTCCTACAATACCTACATAATATCTTACATAGCCGCCCTGAGGGTCCATAACCTGATAACTACCTACCAATTTGTTGTAGATGTAAGGTTGTGATTTTCTTAATGACAGATAAACTGCACACATTATTTTTGTATACATTTAATGATGATGAAAGTTAAAGTCCAAAAAAAAATCAAAATATAAGGCGCCTTTTGGACCCCTACGTATCACAAGTCTCAACGTTTGGCAATTGGCCAGCTCTTAAAATAAGTACATAAATAAATCTCAACAAAACGTTTAGAAATAAAATACTGTTAAAATTGAAAAGTTAATGCTTTTTGATATGTAAAATTTTATTATTTTAGGGATGTAAATATTTATGGTGGGACTACGTAACTGAAGTAGGAGAAGCTGCTATTCTAGTTTTTGGAATCCATTTGGCCTACGCCAGCAGGAACGCCAGGACACAATTTCATGTAAGCAAAAACCTATTATACAGAGTGTATCAGGTATGAGTACAAATATTTTAACATGAGATAATATGGCCCATTTCAAGCTTAAACTGTCCTATTAACCATGAGACAATTGTTAGTACTTTCGGAGTTATCGCAGAATTTAAATTTAGAAAAATTTTAACGTGACAACATTGTACAGATATTATCTCTGCCAGGATATAAATGTAAATAAAAATGGTGAATTGAAAGGTTTTTTTTTTGCAAGGTGCAAATAATTTAAATAATCATTTGCATTTTCTAGAAAAAATAAAAAATATGACGTTTTTATGAAGTTGTGAATTGCACTCAATAATGATATTTTTGCACTAAACATTTAAGAGAAAAATTAAATAATACTTGACCAGCTACTTGCCAAATCCTGTTTACGAAAATATAAATTTAATAATAATTTGTTAAAAGGTTCTCAAAACACTACAAATCTACGCTGAAATCAATACGAAGATTTTGCACACTCACATTTTCCGTATCACGTAATCTTTGTAAAACGGGCACAATTTCTTTCATGGGTGCCTTTTTATTGGGAAATCTTTCCCTGTAAATTCTGGCGGCTGAATGAGCATTTTGCAACTATTCTGCCTAAACAAATATCTGCATATTCGACGTGTGTCAATATTTTATTCTTAAAAAAGAATGAATTACGCGCGTTTCCAATACTTCAACTAACTGACATGACAAAACAAATCAAGATCATCAGTTCAACCATAGACAGTTCAACCAAGTTTCTCTCTGTGCTACGTTGCCAGATGTTTAGAAGTACCAGTAAAATGCATAATTACCTAAAAATTGGATGAACTAAATTTTTTTACATCTCATAATAACTAAAATTTCCTTTATCTTTCAAATCTTTGTCAAAAAATATCAAAGATTCAAAGGTCTTCTTCTTAAAAATGGTTGAGTTTGGACCCCATGTTGTGTAAACTTTTTTTGTTTAGAATGGGCCATATTTTCACGTGTTAAAATTTTTTTAGTCAAACCTGATACACCCTGTATTGAAAATGTTCAAGTGAAAAATATATCTGTCTAAACTTTTGCAATTATATCTTTCAGTTTTCAATTTTAAACGGTAAATTTCTTAAAGTGCGAAGAACCATCTTTCTTGGAAATTTAATTAATCTGCCGGCGCGATCAGCCTTGCAAATGACACGGTTTACCTTTAACTTAATTATGCAAGCAACGTCTGAAATAAATTAGAGCGGTATAGTTTTGCGCACAACTTAGAACTGATTAATTTTTTTCTATTAAAGTTAATTGAATGAAATCTCAGAATGAACAGTATAATAATTCAAAAATTTTGTTTCAATGTTTAAATAAGTATTTGTTTTAGGAAAGAAACTTCCTGTGCGCCGCCATCAGTCTGGAATTAGCAATCAGCGTTATTTTCTATATAGCGAGGATTTTTATCCTTAACGAACTCCATCCAGACGTGGTGCTAGTTATTTACTGCGTCAGATCACAACTTTCCCAAACAGTTACGCTGCTTCTAATTTTCCTTCCGAAATTCTGGTATCAGCAGAAACAAGTTAGATCGCTAGCTCAAGAGTATTCTTGCAGATTTCCTTTGGATGCTTTCAAGGTAAACAATTCAATTACGGCAACAATACAAACTATCACGGATTTAATTAATTTCAGGATCAAACTTCCCATAGAAATTTATCCGGTAACAACAGCGACGTTGAGATAGGAGAAATAACAATCGCCGACATGAATCCGGACGACATCAGGGCCGAGCTTAAACGACTTTATTTGCAATTAGAAATGTTCAAGGCCAAAACTATTTGTAGAGACAACCCACACATATCGAAAAGACGCGGAGGTAGAAAAGCACAACACAGAAGATTTAGTTTACAGGTAAAAAAAATTTAAAAGTTTTTTTCTTATTATAGCTTTTGTAATTCATTTGAAAATCTTACCCCCTTGTCTTTATAATGGACTACCGTCGACTGTATGTTGACCAACATACACAATATTTGAGTCCCCACTATTAATTACCTTGCAAAAGTTCGAACAGAGTTGACAACTAGCATAAAGCCATAGTTTTGTATGCTTATTGACTTCTCAAGTTCTCGACACCACTTCATTGTCTCTTGCGCTATAATTTTGAGCACGAAGCCGCAGCTGTTTGGCCATATTGTTTTCGGTCCGTTAAAACTAGGAATTATTGGAAAAGTTATGGAGAATAAAGTTTCCTATCGATATTCACGAAGTTTTTTGCTATTTTGTATTCCAAACATGTCACTGAGTCAATTATTATTGTTTATCATGGCGACTCCATGATAAATTGTTCCAGAGAAACCATATTTCATATTTCAAATCAAAATTTATCAGTCTGACTCTATTAGTCGAATCTTTTTGCGTCGGAGGGGTGGAAAATAATTTGTAAAAAGAAAAACTATTTCTTTCCTCAATTCGCTTGTGAAGATTTTTTGTTGGACTGCTCAATAACGGATTCCAATTTAACCTTTGTATCACTCATAATTAAATATCAGGACCCGAAATGTTTATCAAGTTATATAATTGATAGGTACTTTGTAACGAAGTTAAATACATTTTTCTTCTGTTTAAAAAGGTACTGCGAGTTTAAGTGCATATTTCAATCATATTATTCTCAATTATCAAATAAATTAATAATTTGCGCGTGACCTTGCTTTGAGTGTACGAATCCCTGCCGCCGCGCTAGCACACGCATCGCTTGCTGGAAAGCGCTGTGGTCTTGTGGTCATGCTGGGTCATGCTGGGACCTCTAGACCACCAAAGATCTGCCGAATCTAACACCGAGGTAAGCCAGCGGGATCGCCCAGTAACAGTCCCCAGAGTTCCTCGCGCCGCGTAAAAATGTGGTAGAGATAGTTTTAGGTTTGCTGGTAACCGGTGGGTTCCCATTGTTGCCGGTGCCTTTTGGCATTGTAACTCTAACAGTAGCGGAATACGGGTAAGGAGGTTACTCAACAACGGCTTGCAGCGGTTTTCTTACAGCATGTTTACGGCTTACACTCGATAGTACGGTTGGAACTGAAGTGGTCAACGTCACTACACTGTCGAATTGCTTTTTCTGGCGGTACAGTTCGAAGTTTTCGAGTTTAAGGTCCAGCTTAGTACTCTGCGGATAGGGTGTTCTCGGGCTGGAGGCTCGGTCGGAACTGTTCTTACTGGCGGTACAGTTGAAAGTGTTCGAACTTTGGTTCCAGCCTAATACGGTCTGAGGCACGGTCAGAACTATGGCGGTACAGCTCTAGAGCTTGGTGTCCAGCTTAACAATCTACGGATTTAGTGTTCTCGGTCTGGTGGCTCGGTGGGAACTATGGCGGTACAGATCTAGAGCTGGGTGTACAGCTTAACAATCTGTGGATTGATTGCGCTCGGTCAGAACTGTCTCAGTATTATACGCTTTGAAGAACTGGGGAGCGATTTACCAGCAAGATTCTTCTTAAATGACAGCGGATGCGCACACTCTTCCTCTTCTCGTTTAGTATTCGGTCAAGTTTCGAAATCCTCAGACTGATTAAGAAATATGGCAACTCTTAGATGATACAATAATAATTCTTGTCGCAGAATACAGTATGACACAGAAGTAGCGCATGCGCAAAATGGATGGATCGGAAAATGGTTTGGTGTGAAGCTTTATCGCTTTCTGAAGTTTGAACTAGCAATGGAGCGGTCGGTTTCTGACAAACTGCATCAACAGGGAAATTTTCAGAGGGAAAAGAGAGAAAAAAAATAATTATATCAGCGACCTCGGTTTACTCGAAAATTAGCGAAATTTCAAAACAAAGATTGTTTGCGCATGCCAATACCAATACCTCCCAAAACAGAGAACTTCGGTCTAAAGGCCGGGACACATCTATCATACATTCTTCCGATCCGACTCCGATCATACAATCAAGGTCCTTATTCTTGGAATAGGCGAGCAGCGTTCCCAGGAGAACGCCTGGAAGCACTGCTCTCTGTTCCAAGAATAAGGACCCTGATTGTATGATCGGAGTCGGATCGGAAGAATGTATGATAGATGTGTCCCGGGCTTAATGCGGTGCGAAATACAACAGGAACTATCTTCCTCGGATGAACCACGGACGGCATTGGCTCAGTCCTCCAATTTATGGGGAAAACGATAAGGCGCACGCGGAACAGTCCAAAAGGAGCGGTTCATTCGCTCCAGCGATATGCGGTCCGGCAATCACATCACAACGGTATGGTAACGGACAGACCTCAGGTGGTCGTCAGAACAAACGGCCTCTCGGAGAAATTGAGGACTGATGATGACGAAATCGCCTCGGTCTTATGCTGACGTCATTGAATTGCGTTGGGTCCCTGCTCGGGCACCAAATTGGTAAGGCGCTTTTGTACGGAAGCAAAGTAGTTCGGTAATCGGTTTCTTATTCTATGGTTATCTCGGGTGCCACCCTCAGGATTAAAGTAGCTGAGGGCCCACGTGCACCAGGTAGCTTGTTACAGTGGAGAAACGGTAACCCAGGGGTCACATCAGACGTTGTTGCACAACCTAACTACCTCCCAAAATAAAACCCTGAAAATTTCCTTTAAAGCTCCGTGTTAAAATCAAACACCAAATTCGGTAATAGCACATATTGTATTTGCCTACAGACTAAAACATTCTCTATCAATACCCAAAACACAAAATATAGCAATTAATGCGTGCGAGTACGGCTGCCTATATGAGAAAAACGGTGAGGTAAGCGGATATAAGAGGTAAGCAATAATGTTGATAGCGGAATACCAAAAATGTAGCGGTCACGGTTAAAATAATGAGGCAGGCAAGTTTTGCAAGCGCGAAAGAAACCAAAACAACAGTCCCTTTAACACGTAATGAACACGGAACGTATTTTATACCAGCTCCTGATCGGAAAATCAGTCGGACATCAACTAAGAGTGGAGGAAAAAGGGTAGCCCGGACATCAACCAAGAGTGAAGGAAACGGACGCATTCGAACATCAACGAGGATTGCAGGAAAGACGGACCACCCGGACATCAACCAAGAGTGGAGAAAAAGGGTCACCCGGACATCAACCAAGTGTGAAGGAAAAAAGGGAGGAAGAAAAGAAAATGGAGGAAATATAAAACTGTCTCTTATCATATTTTTACCCAATCTGAAACGCGGCACTCTGGGGACGGTTACTGGGCGATCCCGCTGGCTTACTATAGTGTTGGCTTCGGCTGGTCGGTGGTGGTCTGGCCAGCATGAGCAAAAGACCACAGCGCCACCAAGCGATGCATGTGCTGGCGCAGCGGCAGGGAATCGTAACTCAAAGCAAGGTCACGTGCAAATTATTAATTTATTTGATCATTGAGAATGCACTTAAACTCGCGATACCTTTTGAAGCAAAAGAAACAATTTCGTAACTTCGTTACAAATTATTATTGCCATTGTTTTTAAATAAAACGACTCGTAAATAAATTATTTTAAACTGCCGTGTTTATTTTGTTGTTAAAAAATCAGAAGTAGTTATCAATCATAATTCGAACGACAGACATGACAGACAGACTCGTCCTCTCCTTGTTCATTTAGGCGATTTCTTTTTTCCTGTCCGCTGCGTTCCGTCGTACAATATAAAAACAACAGATTACTCTAAAGGTGCGTACATGTGATCAAATATATAACAAAAATTGAATTCAAAGAAAAATAATAAACAAATTAACCAAACATGCCCCCCGCCTTGAAAGGATCCCTTTCAAAATACATTAGGCTTTTTTTTACATATTTAAAGGGGCAAAATGATTCATTTATCAACAACCTATATCTAACACGACACAATTTTTATTTTTCACTTGACTGAACTGCTGACACACACAAATTGTCCTTTTCTTCAGGATCGATGGGAAGAGGGCACAGTTTAGAAAACGCTCTCTTAATAAGTCCACCTGCTGTGCGTATTGTCGCTACTCTAGCGACATTATCGGGTCCAGGATGAATAATAGCAATTCGACCTAACTTCCAAGCTAATGGAGGAGCTTGATCGTCCTTAACCAATACCAACGTATTCACCTTCAATGTCTGATGGTTAGTTTTCCACTTAACGCGGTGCTGTAATTCTTGCAAATATTCTGTGGACCAGCGTTGCCAGAAAAGTTGCTGTATTTGTTGCACCTTTTGGTATCTAGAAAGTCTATTTTCATTTATATCCATTACATTCGCATCTGGTAAAGACGTCAATCTTCGGCCAATCAAGAAGTGTGCGGGTGTTAGGGCATCATAATCAGAGGGGTCAGAGGATAATGGGACCAGTGGGCGAGAATTGAGGATTGCTTCAATCTGTGTTAGCACTGTCATCATCTCTTCAAAGGTTAATTTTAAGTTTACCGGTAAAATGCGCTTCAGATGAAACTTGAAAGCTCTTACCCCTGCTTCCCAAAGTCCACCGAAGTGTGGAGCGTGAACAGGTATAAAAGACCATTGAACGCCTTCATTCGAAAATGATTCTATAAGATCGGACTCATTGCTTTCTAAAAACTGTCCTAGCTCAGCCAGCTCAGACTGTGCTCCGACGAAATTTTTGCCGTTGTCCGAATAAACTCTCTGAGGCTTACCCCGACGTGAGGTAAAGCGTCTAAACATCGATACAAAAGCTTGAGATGTTAAGCTTGTAACCAATTCAAGGTGTATGGCACGTGTTGTGAAACAAACAAAAACTGACACGTAAGCCTTTATTTCTATGCCTCCCCTACCTTGCTTTTGCTTTAGTAATATTGGCCCGGCATAGTCGCAACCAGTTGTAAAAAATGGTGGTTGAGGAATAACCCGATCTGCCGGTAATTGGCCCATTATAGGAGTGATAAATGCAGGCTTGGCTCTAAAACACTTAATGCACGAACGTACTGTTTGTTTGCTTAAATTGGTGCCGGAAATTGGCCAAAAAGATTCTCTTATTGACGAAAGTAACAACTTAGGACCAGCATGACCTAATTGCAAATGTTCTTCCCGAAACAGTATTCGTGTAATAAAATGGTTCGAGGAAAGAAGCATTGGGTGCTTCTGATTATAAGGAATGTTCGATAAATGCAAACGACCTCCAACCCTTAGTATCCCTTTCAAATCTAAAAACGGATTAAGTTTTTGAAGACTACTGTTTTTGGGTAACATTTTTCCTTGTTTCAAAAGTGTTAATTCGGTTAAAAAGGATTCGCGTTGAATAATTTTAACTAAACAACTTGTGGCTTGCTCTAACTCGTTAGGTAATAAAGGACCTTTAAAATAATCATTCTTGTTCCTTGTATTATGCAGAAACCTGAGGCAATAAGCACACACGCGTTTCAGCTTCTTAAACCGGGAAAACTTTTGAAACTCCGTGAAAGGTTCTAAATATGTGGATACATATGCAACAGTTGTTTTCCTCTTTTCGGGAAGGGGATCTTGCAATGATAGCTGTTCTTCTGGCCAGGACTCTTGGGTTTCACCCAACCAATTTGGACCTCGAAACCACAAACTATTTTTAATCAATTTACTAGGAAAAACACCTCGAGAAACCAAGTCGGCAGGATTTTCATTAGTTTTGATGTAATGCCACTGATCAGGAACCGTCAAGGATTGAATTTGTGAAATTCGGTTAGCAACAAATATTTGATACTGATTCGCCGGGGATCGAATCCAGCTGAGGGCTACCGTTGAATCTGACCAAAGAAATACTTTGTCAAATTTAAATTCGAAGCTTGATTGAACCTTGTTGACTAATTGTGACAAAATAAGAGCCCCACATAACTCAAGTTTTGGAACCGTTAAGGCTTTAATAGGAGCAACCTTGCTCTTCGAACATAGAAGATTAACGTCAATTTGTCCGTTTTGACTTACACTACGGATATAGATGGCACCCCCATATGCTTTCAGTGAAGCGTCGGCAAATCCATGCAGCTCTCGGAGTACAGGATCTTTACAAAGAACATGACGTGGAATCTTCAAGGAGTTTAAAAGTGGTAATTCCTCTCGAAAGTGCAGCCAAAGTGTTTTTAAAACTGGAGGAATCTCATCATCCCAGGATAACTTTTCCAACCATAGGCCCTGAAGCAAAGATTTCGCAATAATTATACACGGACTTGCAAGCCCCAAGGGGTCAAATATCTGCGCTATATCTGAAAGAATACTTCTCTTACTGACAGGTCTGGGTTCAAGACTACCTACCTTAAACATTAGCATATCTTCTCTACTATCCCAATACAAACCAAGAGTTTTGGACTGATTTTGTTCACCAAATTCCTTAATATTCGAGCTATCACCTGAATTTAAATTTTTCATGAAATTTAAGACACTTCCGGAGTTAGAATTCCATTTCCTTAACTCAAAACCTGCTGATTTCAAGATGTTAGAAATGTCACGACATATTTCCTGCGCTTCAGTTTCAGTACTAGCCCCTGAGAGTAGGTCGTTCATGTAAAACCCATTGGAAATGATCTGCGAAGCCCTTGGATGTGTCTCAGCACTCTCAAGTGCAAGCTGTTTCAAGCACCTAACTGCTAAAAAAGGAATTGAGGTCAAACCGAAAGTTACAGTATTCAACGTATACATAACTAGCTCGTCAGAAGGGCTATACCTCCAAAAAATACGCAAGAGATCTCGTTGATTTTCCTTGACAAATATTTGGAGAAACATTTTGGAAATATCAGCAGAAATGACAACCCTGTAAGCCCTAAAATGAATCAAAATTGACCACAGGTCATCTTGCAACTGTGGACCAACAAATTGCAAGTGATTTAGAGAAAAACCACTGTCCGAAGGACACGAACCATCGAAAACTACTCTCAGTCGCGTGGTAGTACTATTGGTATTGATGACACCATGATGACATAGGTAGTATGATATAACATTATCAGTATTTTTTAATGGTGACATATATCCTGCTCTTTCGAAATCTGACATGAATTTGTGATATTCTTGTTTTAACTGCGTATTTTTTTCGAGCTTACTTTCTAATAAATAAAATCTTTTCAATGCAACTTGTTTAGAATCACCTAGCTTGTCAATAGGTTCTTTAAAGGGTATTGCAACCATAAACCGACCACTGGCATCACGCTGCACATTTTCCACAAATTGAGTTTCGCACGCCTTGTCCTCCTCAGACTCGGGCGATTTATTTGAAATAGGCTCTTCTAATAACCAAAATTTGGCTAGTTGGTCCTGAATTCCTGTTGTCGACAAATTACATACGGTTCTTTGTTCAGATACATTTATTGGTGCTAGGCCAGATATTATCCACCCCAAGAGAGTATTTTGCAAAATTGGCATTGTTTTACCTAACTTTATCTGGCCTGTAGACATCAGCGTCCAAAAAATGCTAGCTCCCAACAAAATATCAATCGAACTAGGTTTAAAATATTCAGGATCTGCTAGTTTAATATTAGAAGGAACCCTAAAACTTTTTATATCTATGGGCTGCATGGGAATGTTATCACCTATAGTAGGAATCACCAAGCATGAAGCCGACGTCTGAAAATTGTCATAACATGATTTTATATTGATCAAACATTTCTCATTCACCTTAGAAGAACTTTGACCTATACCTACAATAGATATATTGAATTTTTGTTTTTCAATACCCAATTTATCACAGGCAGAGGCTGAAATAAAATTAGACATTGAACCCGAATCCAACAGAGCACGACAAGCCTGATAGTTGCCCAAAAAATCCCTTACATAAACAACTGCAGTCGAAAGTAAAACTTCACAAGGGTTTGTGTTGTGGGTTGATCGGCTTGCTAGAACCACTGTCGTTTCAGAATCATTTATTGTTTCAATTTTATTCACATCACTAGGGGCATTTTGCTTGCAAGAGTCTGACGCAGTTGTCGAAATAATATGCAAAAGTGTGTTGTGTCTTTTCCCACAAGTTCTACATGAACTTGATGTACAGTTAAAACTAGAATGATTAGGCTTTAAGCAATTTAAACAGTGACGTAGGGATTTCATTTTCGCAATTCTGTCAGAAATCGAAAGTGCCAAGAATTTTCCACATTTTGAAATGGTATGTGTGCCTCGACAAAGTTCACACTTTAAAGAAGCATTGGTGGTAGTAAAAGATTTACTTTTAGGTTGAAAATGATCCTTACCTTTTGGTTTCGAAACAGTTTGATTCAAGGTTTGATTTAAATCGAGGGTTTCAAGAAGGTCAGCCTTGCCTCTCAAAAATTCCTTAAAATCCTCCAAGGTAGGCAGTTCATTCTTCCCTTTATAATTTTCCCACTCTCTCACTGTGACCTTATCTAGCTTACCTGACAAGTTATACAAAAGCAAAGTGTCCCAGTGATCCACTGGTTGCTTCAGAGCATCAAGTGCCCTCAAATGTTTACCAACAGTATCTATGAGCTTTCTCAACTCAGAAGCAGATTCATAGGCTATCGGTGTAATGTCATTAATAGCCCTAATGTGGTTGTGTACCAACAACCTTGTATTATTGAACCTTTGACATAAAAGGTCCCAGGCTATGGGGTAATTTATTGCTGAAAATTCCAGGGATTCAATAATTTGTTTAGCAGAGTTTTCCAAAGCTGCCCGTAAATAGTGAAATTTTTGAATTTGTGGAATACGGCTGTCATTATGCACTAATGATTGAAACGTATCCCTGAATTCCATCCACGTTTGATAATCCCCAGAGAATTTAGGCAACGGTATTTGAGGCAAACGAACATTAAAATTCAGATTAACCGAATTTTGTGTATTATTGGAGCCGCCTGTTGAACCGCCTGAGCCGGCCCTGGACGCTCCATCTCCATTTATAATTTCAGAATCATTTTGATTATTATTATTTAATAATGTTTGAGCCCTGGATGTCACCTCGTAAAATTCATCTTCGAATTGCTGACGCTCTATTAACTCCCTATCAAAATCATTAACAAAATTCTCAATTTCATTTTGAATCTGCTCAAACTCTTCTAAAATGGTATGAATTTTTTCAAGACGCAATTGTAGCTGTACAAAATTTTGATCAGATTTGTCTTTATCAATAGAACCCTCAGAATTGAAATGTTTTGCAATAAATTTACCAAAAAACGTTAAACGGGCTTTCAAGTTTCCTCGTTGTTTATTCAGTTTGATTATTTCCTCTGAGGACATTTTGTACAAATTTTATATCAAATACAAAGAAATGCCTTTATTTTTCTCTTCACAAGAAAAGGAATAACAAAGTAGGTAGTTCAACACAAATGGAAGCAATCTACAATATACCCATACATAGGATACCAGAAAAAAAGGATACACACTTACAGAAATTTCCAGTGGCTTGATAATTGACTAATATTCCATATGTTTACTTCTTATTAACAGTCAAACAGCGAAATTGAAGCACCACTGCAGCACCCTAGCAATTTTATCCTTGCTTGTAGGTATACATTAATTCAATGTGGTCCACTGTGAAGTATAACTTTTTTGAACATGCTCGTTGCTCACTTACAATGTAGGCCTAGGGCTCCAGCCCCCCTCATGGGACTTTCTAGGTTATGGCGTAATTTTTAGTTTTACCACAGTTTACAAATTAAAACAGTCGAAGGACCGTAGTTTTCACTTTTTTCCACTAGATCCGGCTCGAAGGACCATAATGTTTTTAAATAAAACGACTCGTAAATAAATTATTTTAAACTGCCGTGTTTATTTTGTTGTTAAAAAATCAGAAGTAGTTATCAATCATAATTCGAACGACAGACATGACAGACAGACTCGTCCTCTCCTTGTTCATTTAGGCGATTTCTTTTTTCCTGTCCGCTGCGTTCCGTCGTACAATATAAAAACAACAGATTACTCTAAAGGTGCGTACATGTGATCAAATATATAACAAAAATTGAATTCAAAGAAAAATAATAAACAAATTAACCAAACAGCCATATTAATCAATTACTTTTTTTTTACTTTTAGAAAAAGGGCAGTAGGGAAAAGGTAAGACGCACAATGGTAAGTGTCATATCCATACCCATTTTAGGTAAAGCTCTAGGTGTCTTACTTCAGTCACTATAGATTAGTAGTACTTAACACTTAGTAGTAGATCATCTAGTATTGTTATATAAGCATGTTCATTGAAAAGTAGTGAGATTACTCTTCCAAAATATACTTACCTTTGTTCAAAATAATTACACCAAAATCACGACGAAACTAGCACTATATATACAACACTTTCTTTAACTAGGTAATAATCAATAATCTCAAAACGAAATCACAGCTCACTGCCTTACTATTGACTCGCGTTTCAGTAATCATCCGATCAACTTATTCGAATTCAATTCACAGATAATAGGCCAGCCAGGAAAGTAATAAATAAAGGGGATACCTAGAAAGTATTCCGAAGTTGATGATATTTTGGCATGTCGTTTGTGGATTAGAATCTCGGTTTTCGACCTCGAGGTCGAAAAACCTAGAAATTTTCGAATTTTTTTAGTTTTACTTATTTATTACCAAAATATTATCATCAACTTCTCTAAACCACGCGTTTTTAGCGGAATTACGGAAAATTTATAAAGTTGCCTTCAAATTTAGCTAGTCAAAAGTATTCTTTAACACAAAAACAAATGAAGTTATCCCAGGAAAGACGCAATCCTATGGTCAAAGTGACGGATGAATGGGGACAAAAAATTGAAGACCGTATAAGCCTGTTGATCAATATGGAAACAGATTTAGTTGCGCTCAACGCGGATTATCGAATGTAATACCACAAGAGGTTTCAGGATTACCGGATAATACTTTTACCTGTCACGAAACGCGTTACGCAGCAACACCACGACTCCAAAGGAGGAGTGGTGTTGCTGGTAACGCGTTGAGTGACAGGTAAAAGTATTAGGTAATCCTGAAACATCGAGTGGTATTCAAAAGGTTATACAACGAACTAAACTTTTACAGCTGTATGCAACATCCTCTTTTAACTTAAAAGCGCTTTTTAAAACCAGTACCTCTAAAAATTTATATGGTTTAGAATACACATTTTTAAAAGTGACCAGTTTTAAAAAGCGCTTTTAAGTTAAAAGAGGATGTTGCATACAGCTGTAATACTTTAAAATTTAAAAAAAAATTCTGTAATAGAATTTCCCATAAATGCCACCAAGCGCGATAATCCCAAAACGCTTATCACTTGTTAAGCCTCTCGTGTCATATGGGAATAATGTACAGTGACTTGTATAACCACTAGAAGTGTATTCAAAATTGAAAAAAAATAACTACACGTGTCCACAAAAAGACGGGACAACTTTCTCCCAACATAGAACAAGCCATGGAAATTATATGTAGTTTTCTCGAGGAGAACTGTGACGATGCCAGTTTTTTCTCGGGCAGTTGCTTGATAAGGTACCCGAAAATTTTCGTCCACACGTTAAGCGCCTGGAGAAGAAGTATGAAAATGACATAATCATCTCTGGTTCACTCAACAGAGAAAGTGTCGTATGTTTCAAGAACATTGGCCACAGAATTTTGTTTGACAAGTGGTACCTACCTGAACGAAAAAAACGGAGACCCTCAAGAAGAAAGAAATCGAATTATGAAAACTGCAGGTGAAATTATTTTAGAAGAAATCCGATCTTAATTGTTTAACACTGAAGCTCATCACCCAATTGATAATTTTTATGGTGATTCTCATCATATTGTTCCGGAGACACTGCTTTTTTTTCTTAATACTATCATTTTGACAAACAAAGGTGCACCACTGGAATCAAGGAAGAAAAAATGTCTTGCTCTGGCACATGCCATTATTATTTTTGTCACCCATTATGATTGGGGTTACAACGTATGTTTACAAGAAGTTTGGATCGAAACTTCTTGTAAACCTCCTAGCGAAGTTAGGATTTTCAGCTACCGACGAAGCTTCTAGAATTGAGGGTTCCTATGTGCTGCAGGCGGAGAAAGCCATAGTTCATGAGTCAGCCCATCCATTCAGTCAGTTCATTTTCGACAACGCCGACTTCAATGTAAATAAGCTAGATGGAAAAGGTACATCCCACGCTATGGAAGGAATAATGGCCGTCACCCCACGAAATGCTGTGACCAGTGAGACAAATGTAGTTCGCATGAAAGTCAGCCCAACAGCCGACCTAACTGGACCTCAGAAACACGAGCTAGCCCCCTTCCCGATGTCTCTCTTCGCAGACAGAGGTATGTACAAGAGCACAAAGTCAATGTTGTATGCGGCATTCATTCCTATACAAGAACCAGTAGACTTTGGCTAATGCGCAGTTATTGATGGTGGGTACCTGCCAGATATGGTTGTGCGGAGCAAATCAAGAGACACGACATTTGAATTGGTGTGCCAGAATTACGTGGATTATGTTCAAAGACACTTCGGGAGCAATGCTATAGTGGTTTTGAAGGGTATCTTGTTGACACAAGTTACCAAAGCACCAAAGCAGTAGAACGATATCGACGATATTTGCTGCACTCATCGTCAAAGTTTGTGTTTTTCAAAATATTTGTTCCTACCATTTCAGAAGAAAAATTTCTCCTCAACTATACTAACAAAAAAAACTTCATCACAATGCTGATTACTAAAATGGAATCCAAGGGAACTCAGGCGAAGCAGGCAACAGAAGATGCCGATGTTATGATAGTGAAAACTGCTACATCAAAATCTGCCGACTTTGATAGTGCCATCATAACAGGAGAAGACATCGATCTTCTGGTTTTACTGACATTGTCAGCTTTCTCTAAGAAGAACATTTATTTCCAGAAGAGTGGCAGAGGTAACACCCCCAGTGTTTTGTATTCATTCCATTCCTGCAAAGTCAACACTCAGGATATTCTCTTTCTTCGCGCACTAAGTGGATGTTACACCACTCCAGCACTCTCCGAAATTAGAAAGAAGAAGGTAATGCAAGTTTATAAAAAAAACCTTGGCTCTCAGGAATAGATGATGTTTTTAAAGATCCTGACGCAAGACCACATCAAATTACTGAAGCTGTAGAGAAGTTCCTAGTGAAATCGTACGGAGTTACTCAGATGCAGATAATTTGGAGGATCTGCGGAATCGAGCATTCTCATCAAACGTTTTGGCAAACTCGAAACTTCAACTTGCCAGATTACCACTTACAAGAGATGCCGCCAAACACCACTTTCATAGGACATACCTGCAAGTACAAACATGGCTGGAAATGCAAGGAAGCCCACAAAAGTTACCATCTGCTTGAACTTTGTTGAAAAGATAAAAGAAAAAAACTGGAAAAGTCCGAAAATTTCGAGCTTTTAGTTGCGGTTAGCACGGAAAATAATTCAGGTGCACAGAAGACAATATATATCGTCTGTGGGTGTACGTGGAAGAGATGAGGATAAAATATGTTTATCCCATGCTTGGTTTGAATTGTGGTCAACCGGAAGAAATTTTTGACAAGTTGAGAATTTTTCTGTATCTTTGAACCACTGCATCTCGGTTACTATTGCGTTAAATAATACGTTTGACTAGTGAAATTTGAAGGAAATTTAATGTTCTTCAACTTTATAACCAGGTGTATTCCGCTAAAACACATGGTTTAAAAAATATATGTAAAAAACGGAAAAAGTCCGAAAATGTCGTGGTTTTTCGACCCCCCCCCCTCTCACCCAAGCTAGCACTGGGTCCTCGAGGTCACAAAATGACATACCAAAATATCATTAACTTCGGAATACTTTCCAGCAGAAAGTACTTGCCGCCTGGACTATAAGTGACGACACTGGCTAAGTCTTTCCCTAGAAGGCCGACTCAGTTTTATATTATAGCGCCTCGTTGCTCCTATAGAATTGGCTAGATAATTCGCTTCCGTTCATCTCGAATTTTCTTTACTATCACGTTGTGAAATGCCATTCGCCAAAATTTTCTAGTTACCATCTAGTTATCAGGCAGTTCAGAGATTTATAACACTGCACCCTCCATTGAAGCTGTTCGCAGTGTATTCTCACCCTTGTAGTAATCTACAGTACACCAAGTCGTTGATCTTCTTTCTTAACCATCCTTTCCACGGTCTTGTAATTTCGAGCTTAGTGACTTTCTTCGCTATGGCCGGACAACCAGACTGCGTCGCCTTTATTGAAGGTATTCAATGGCTGTCGTATGTCGGGACTCATTTTCATTCTGACGCTGCTCAGACTCAATCCGTTACTGGCAAAGTTTTGAACTACTCTGAGCCTGTCCTCGAGATCAGTTACGTAAACTGAAACTACATTGGCTGCTGTACTATCAAACATTAGATCTACAGCAAGCTTAATTTCTTTTCTAGTCAATAGTATCGATGGTATTGTGACAGGTTAAATCATGCTGATAGCTTCTTTGAGTCAGAAGGCAAAGGGGAAACAGTTTGCCCCAATTTCCTTATTGCTTATCCACAAACATCGAAGGGTACATATTCATTGATGACCCGATTGTGTCTCTCGACTATTCCGTTGGATTGTAGATGAAGTGGAGTCGTTGTAATGTTTTTCTTATTTAAAGTGATCGCATCAGTTGTTTCCATATTTCGGACTTAAAATTTCTTGCCTGAGCGGTATGAAGTTCCATCGGTACCCCGGCAATGATATTTTCCAGGAATGCTTAACCCATTGACGAGCGTGTCTGCATTTGCAGACAGGTGTCTATGGACGCGTCTGCGAAAGCAGACTCCTATGCTATTATGCAATAAACATGATTATTTTTAGTGTCCCAGTAAATGAAAAAAAAAATATTGAGAATTGTCCATACACGTCCATTCCATGGGAAAAAAATATGAAATAATATAGAAAAATTATAGAGTCCTCCACAGGATCCGCTTTTTTGCCTAGCGCCCGTCAATGTGTTAAGCAACCGTAACCGCTTCTTGAATGGGATTTGGAACTAATTATGGCCACTTTGAGAAATAGTCTATAGCAGCCATCAGGAACTTGTTTCCCGAATCTGTTGTAAGAAAACACCCGCAATACCTGATGCGATTCTCTTTCAGTAAGAACCAAACAAGTACCGCTTCATTTTTCCTGTCTTGGGTCCTTTCTTTGAATCACAGAGGTAACATCTCTTGCAACATTCATCCACATCCCTCCGACAGTTGATTCAGAAAAACTGATCCCTTACTCGAGCTTACGTCCTCTTGACTTCAAAGTGGCCACCACAAGGGTCAGATATACTAGAATGTCCCCATCTTTTACGAAAAATTGAGTCTTCTCATGGGCACAACGAATTCCCAGTGTCCCTTTACCCTTGGACCAAAACTGTAAATGTCGGGACATCCTGGCGGTCGTTGCGAATTCTATGTCGAGCCACTTTCATACAGAGTAAGTGTAATTCTGCGGTCTAGACAATCCATCTGTTTCTATCTCCTTCTCAAAGTGCCTATCCTTTGAGGATGTTGGCTATCACATTGATCCATATTACTTGGTTCTGAACAAAGTTGTTGATGTCATTCTGGTCCATGCTCTTGAATTTTTCAGCCACGATGTGACCCACTGAACTTCGACCCTCTATCTTTCTCTGTAAGATGCGCCCAAAGTATTCTAGTTTTCTGCGTTTGACGTTCGCTAGATACTCCAGTTTCCATCAATGCATTGTAAGACTGTTTCGTTTGACACACGGTGCAGCCTTGAGATCCTGAGCATGCGGCGATAGCACCACATCTCAAATGCATCTATGCGTTTGCATGACGTATGTGTGTCCATGTTTCTGATCCATACAGGAGAGTCGAGAGTGCATAGCATCTCAATGCCCTGATTCTAGTACGGATGCTAAGAGATAGATTGCACAGCACATTTCGCATCTTATTGAATGGCTTTCTTGCTTTTTCAATTCGGCTTTTTATCTCCTGATAGTGCTATGTGACTATCTCGGCCACTGTGAGAGCTATATTATTAGCGGTAAACTGTAGGTTGCAGACATAGTTTTTACTGATCAACGTTTGCGTTTCCTTGCAGTTTATCTTCATATTATATCTATGACATGCAGCCACTACGTGGTCTATGAATCTCTGAAGTCCCTTAGCAATATCAGCTATGAGGACGGTATCGTCTGCATATCTCAAATTATTTATTATTTTTCCATTTATTACAAGCTCATCTTTCATGTTGTCCAGTGACTCTGTGAACAGGTATTTTAAGTACACATTGAATAAGGGAGGCAACCCTGACATACTCCTCTTCTTAAGCTGAACTCGTCTGATGTTTCGTTTTCGATTAGTACCATGGCACTTTGTTGAAGGTAGAGCTTCATTGATATTACTTCTGTATCTCTCTTATCAATTCCTGATTCATGTAGGATTGAGATAAGTTTACTAGGCTGAACTTTGTCGGAGGCCTTTTCGAAATCTATAAAGCATGCGAAAACGTCTGCGTTAACGGCACGTGCTCGTTGAATTAGGACTTGTATGGAGAACACTGCCTCTCTAGTACCTAGTCTCTTCCTGAATCCGAACTGGGTGACATTCAGGTTCTCGTCGAGTCTTTTATATATTTGTGCTTGGATTATGTTTAGGAAGGCTTAAAGCGTGGCTCATTAAGATAATTATTCTGTGATCAGAGCATTTGATTGCATTAGGCTTTTTGGGAAGCGGGATGAATGTTGACAGCCAATCCTTTGACAAAGAGGGTGGTAAGCAATTTAAGTTGTTGTGACTCCAGTAATTTGAGGACTTCTTCATGTATCTGGTCTGTCCCGGGGGGTTTTGTTGTTCTTCAGTCGTTTAATAACTGACTCCACTTCCTCCTGTGTGATGATGGGCCCCTCCTTGCCAACCACTGCAGTCACATTGTCGATGGTATCGTCTCCGAAAAGTTCCTCCATATAATGTTTCCATCTTGTAACTTTTTTGTCAGTTTCCGTAATGATGTTGTTGTCTGAACCCAAGATTACTCCTGCACTCTGTTTTTGATACACTCCCATTGCTCCTTTTATTTTCTCATGAAGAATAAAGCTGTCGTGTTTTGTTTGTAATATCTCAATTTCTTTGCATTTTTCCTGTATCCACTGTTCTTTAGCCTCCTTGATTGATATCAGAACTCTTTTGTGTGCTACCTTGTATTTTACTGTTTCCTTGTTCTTGTAGTGTCTTCTCTCTTCCATAAGTTCCAGGGTAGTATCTGTCATCCATTCTTGTCTCTTCGCAGTCCAGTTCGTCCTCAGTTCTTCCTCGGCAATGGAGGTAATAAATACTTTCATTTCATTCCACAATTCTTCTATTTCTGTTTCTTGGTTGTCATTTTCAGAGATACTCTTGAGTTCGTTGTTAATCTTCACTCTACTTTGCCGGAGTACATTATCTTGTTTGAGTATGTGGCTATGCTTTCTGATTTCTGCCAAGCATAATGTAAACTCTATAATAATAGTCTTTCTGGAAACCAACTTGTGGAACTCTTTTTTAGATTCCATATATCATTATGGGTAAGGCCTTAGGCAAGACACATAATTGAAAGAAAAGGCGAGAGGTTTGGGAGTAGATGAGGGTTTGGGAAATGGTGGAATTTAGGTGGTACCAGTCAAGAAAGGGACACGCGAGGGGCAGCTTTGGCCTCCCCTAACTGTAAAGAGGTACCACTCGCTCTTGAGTCTGCTCACATGGTTGGGAAACTTTTTTTTTGAAATACAGTAATGTTCATTTATATCAAAAACTCTGGGACCGAAGTGTTCAAGATCTTCAACCTATGTAAACCACGTTAGAGTCTTCAAATCCCAATTTCTGATTTTTCCATGTTTTTTTTTCTTCACACCATTTGATACTTTCTATTCTGTTTTCCATCAAAATCTAACACCTATGACAGCTTCTTGGGTAACAGAAGGATTTTTTTTAGAGTCACTAAATTCAAAAAAAAAAAAAGTAGCTGTAATATAAATATTGGGCTCGATAACTCAGCAGCTGTACACCTAGTTCTAGTCGATGCACGAGTCATTTTTCGTCAATTTCCTTGGGCGTATCTGTTTTTCAATAACAGTCACTATGACACAGATTTTTTTAAATCATTACCACATCCAAAAAACATCGATATCGTTTGTCATCATCATGCCATTACATTTTGAGATACAATTCAGGAAAACGGCGTTGGTTCTTGGTATCTATCTTCTTCTTCTTTATTAGTCCTGTTCTTCCAATGCTTTCCACGCCGATCTTTACTGTACGCTCTGGATTCTAGTTTGATTATCGATCTCACCTCGGTACGTCCAAGATTTTTCTTATCCCCTGCATTGCAGATTTGTTCCGTGTAAGATTGATTGTTGATTCTAACCTGCACATGTCCCACCTGGTGCCATTCCAATATCTCTAGTCGCCTCACAAAGTGACAGACTCCCGTTCGCCTTTCAATAGCTATGATCCGGAATCTGTTTCTCGGACTCGATTCCAACATTACTCGCTTAGACACACTCCTTCGAGTAACCGAGTCGCCACTGGTAGAATTAATGCGTTGTTGACTTTTCCTCCTCGGTTAGGAGATGATGTAACCAAGTTTTCAGGTGGGACCATTTTGCCTGTCGACCTCTGCTGGCGGATTCTCCTTTCCAAACTGAATGCTCTTCTTACGATAATTGTTCTCTGCCTCCAGAACCTGATATCATCCGAAGTCAAGATTTTGGTGCTTCAGAGGTTTATTTTGAGGTCTGTTCCTATAGAAGCTTCAATAATTTTCGTATAATATCGTCGTTATTCTATATGCTTCGCTGCTGTAGAGAACCATGTCATCCAGAAGTAAGAGTTAGTTGAGACGGTTTCCATCTATGTCAAAGCTCTTCTTATAACACACGGTCCTTCGAAGCCAAGAGGAATAACTTTCGAAGATTGCGTCACCGTTTCTGATGCCTGCCTTCCATTTCTCTGATTTTCTTCGAATTCCTGTCTCTTCAGTATAATCCTTGTTAACCAGCTTGTAGAGGATAGACAGAGGAGTCTATTCGGTGTGCAATTTCCTATATGTTTTGTATTATCATAATTCTTCAAGGGCAGGATGACTTCTGCGTTTTTTTTTTTAATTCTATCTCTATCTATCTCCTAGTCTAATCTTCACCTGGAGCGTGACAGAGTAGCCTGTAGTTCGCTCCTAGTGATTGGTTCTAGTTCCTTTGCTCTACGTTCAAGATTGATTTTATTACAAATTATTTGGTGGTTCTTGGTTCTGTCACCTGTCAATGATTGACTGTATGTACCGTGCGTTCAATTTATCTTGATAACATTTTAATTCGCTGTAACTTTTTTGTTTTTGAAGGTATCAAGGTAAATAAAAAAACAAAATGTAGCGTTAGTAGCCAAGTTTTTTTTCAAGTTACCTATAAAACAAAACACTATCAATTTTCTGACACATGAGCCAACATTATATTTTTTTAAATGGAACACCCTGTATATTAGATATGTGTTTGATAGAATATCTTATTCCGATTACAATGATATAATACACTCCATATTTTAGTCCACTCGTTTTTAACAAATCGGCAAAAATATATGAAACTTTTGAAGTGAAACTTATTAGGCGGCGATCTGATATTTGAGGAGAGAATCATTGATAGTGCATATAAAAATATCATATTTTTGCCGATTTGTCAAAAACGAGTGGACTAAAATATAAAGTGTGTTATATCATTGTAATCGAAATAAGATATTCTATCAAACGCATATATAATATACAGGGTGTTCCATTTGAAAAAATATAATGTAGGCTCATATGTCATAAAATTGATAGTGTTTTGTTTTATAGGTACCTTGAAAAAAAACTAGGCTACCAACCCTACATTTTGTTTTTTTGTTCACCTTGATACCTTCAAAAACAAAAAAGTTACAGCGAATTAAAAGTTTATCAAGATAAATTGAATGCACGGTACATACAGTATTTGAAAAAAGTTTTCAACAACTTCTGTGATTTCATATATCTTTTTGTAATAACTTCTCCTTTTGCGTATGGAAAAACTTACCTTTTTCTGATAGGTTTGAGTTATTTCCGATGGCTTTTTTGAGCAACTCTATGTTTCGTGCTCTCTTGCCTCTTCTGATAACATTAATCACTTTATTGTTAAGATACTTTTAGCTAATTCCTTCATTGTCTAAGCTTCATCGTTCCTCAATGAGCTTATGAATTACCTATCATATCTGTAGGCTCAATTTTGGCATGTTTTGTCTCTAGAATGGACTATTTTTCTCTACTGTAGTTTAAATATTGCATTATTGTTGAAACTATCTTTCTGACTCTGACTGACTTCTATCTCTATAAGTTTCATTTCCCAGATTGTCGATATATTCTATTTAGAAAAGGTTGTTTTCAGTATCAATTAAATGAACAGATTGGTTCTTTCGACTAATTAAGTACTTCAACAGCAAAAATTAAAATAGTTACCTAATTAAAGCTTTAGCAGCCGCTGATTATACTTGTAGCTTGAGAAAGTTATTAGTAACTTTTCTGGGAAACCACCACTTTAGAAATAAACACTCAAGAAAAACAAAGCGTAGAAACAGACAATTTTTTTTTATAAATGCATTTAAAATCCATTTAACAGCATGCAATCCATTTTACTAACCCAGATTAATTAAATAATTATTTCAGAGTTTACACTCGCGGCACAAAGACAGAAAAAGAGAAGCCGACACCGAAGTTACCGAAGCGGAACCGTCTAGAACACCCGAAGACTCGGTTTGTAGTACGGAAGGGCCTAGCACCATTTATGCGGACCTGCCATCAACTAATCAAATCAATTAGCGACCAAAATGATGTTTTTTGTATTACAAAAATCAAATATATAGGGAGGAATTTTTATTAGATAGAATTTTCTTCGAACATTCCCGTTTCAATATCAGTTCGAATTTTCCTTAGAACTATGAAGCGAAAAATGTAGAAGTCATATGACTTCACAAGCTATTATTATTGTACATTTATTTATTTTTTTCTTAAATAAAGATTTACTTGATTTTAAATGCATGTTGAATAATTCCTATTTATTGTTTTCAAAATTATTTAAAATAACCTACAAGGCGCAGTACCTACCAAAACCAAAGCTTCTTTGTATTATCTTTTGAAACCGTTTTTGTTATTCTTGTGTTATAGGTAATATATTCTTATTATGAAAAGTTGACCTGTTGTTTTATTTTGAAAACCACGATCTTGAATATCCTCTAGACTGTTTTGTTTCAAAAATTCCAAAAAAAAAAATCTGACATTAATAATACATATGGGTGTTCACTGATAATATAGTCAAGAGCAGGTAAGAAGAAAAAGTTTACCATTAAAGCAAAAAAATAAACTAAGATAATGAAAATCCCAAAACGGTTGAAACATTCATATAAATAATCCAAGAAAACAGTAAATACCCTGTAATAAATAAACGAAAAATTCAATATGTCACACATCTATAAGATGATAAAGTAACAGCCAAGTTAATAGTAAAGTAATAAAACTTAATCACAGACAAACAAAAACCCTCAATTACCTGAGTCGTTTAGAAATTCATATACAGAATACTTAATATTCTCTAGAAGTCAGGAGAATTTTCACTCCTTTCTCAAATTTTCTCTCATTTTCGAAGATTATGGTATAGGCAATTGGAGATTGTTCTTTTGTCGGGGTAGGTAACAACCTATATGTATTTTATAGCTTGATTTCATGTTCATATTTTCTATAAACTACAAACATCTACGATTTACTGCCTCGTGATGGAATAGGCCTGCATTTACAATATTACATGTTATTCTATCTCTATCAATATTTGAACAAACATAATCGATTACTGTAGCGGATTCTGAAATTATACGATTAGGAGAATGATGTATGTTTAGGTTATAGGAGCTTAGCAATGCCAACAAGGATTGAGTCCGTACAGAGCTTGACTCTAATATATTTATATTGAAATCTCCAGACAATATCACAGAAGCAGTGTCGAAGAAATCCTAATCTATTTGAGTAACATTTCACATCACCACGAGAAGATCTATTACAAGCAATGTTCAATAATTGCAATTTTGAGCTTGAAATAATTGTAAATTCAAAATCATTTTCCACTACCAGAAAATTAAATTTGTAAAGGTGTGACTTACGAGTAATTTTTTTTTTGGCTAAAGCAAATGTAACCATCGTCACCAAAAATAACTGGGACAGCATCATATTAGCTCTGGTACTATTATATGATTTTTGGTATCAAATATTTGTCAAACTATGAATTAAATGCATTGAAATGAATGACGGTAGAACTAGTCCAGGAGATTTATATGAATTATTTTTGTCACAGATACTTTTGGTGACGATGGTACCTCCACGCATGCGTAGGTTGGTTTTTGCCTAACAATAAATAGGAAAAAACTATAAAATCTTGCAAAAATATTGGCCCGAGTTCAGCGAGCCAGTGTTCAGCGTACAGTATATTATTTACATACTGAATTTGATTCAAAATTATTGTTGTCATTCATAATCATATTGTTGCAATCTGATTGGATATTTGATAAGGTTAAAGTGAATTCAATATTATTTGAGTTTCCTGAAAAAATTGTTCTGAGGATACTTAAGCTGTTTTAATTTTGTATCACCAAATTCAACTTGCATCTCTGTAGCAGCAAAGGAAAGAATCCAGGGGAAAAAAAGAGTCCAATGGAAAGAAAAGAGTCCAATGGAAAGAAAAAAGATCAAATAATGGAGTTCCGAGTGGAGTCAATAAGTTCCTTCCTCGTCGAACCAAACCCGTAGATACCATCCCTCAGCAGCAGTGTCGCTCTAGCAATTATTAGGTTGGTATTTTGGTGGTTCCTTGAAAACTCCAGCATAACGGCAGTGCTCGGCCAGTTCTCCATCAAATCCATTGCAGCCAGAAAAAAAATATCTACCGACTAGCTCAGAGAATGACACTTCTCTGCCAGTGCGTCCACTGTTAGGGTTGCTCTCAGAGTATTGAGAACTATTGTCAAATCTGAAGTCGGTGAATTTTTTGAGCACTCTCACAGTCACCAACGATATAATAACGTATATGCTGCTTTCTCTGATCACAACTTTTGGACTGATGCCAGACTTCCTGTTTCTGTTACTCTACTTACATTCTCTCAATTCAGATACTATTTCCGCCTGAGCCCTTGTTACATCCATCTTTTTTTCAGATTTGAAATGTCGATTTTCTGTTGTTTGACTCGGTAAGGATTTCATTTGCCTTCCTAAGTTCCTCTCGCGACCTCTCCCCGCTCTTCACCTGCGTCCTCAATCCTTTATGCGTCAATTTGATCCTTAATATGGTTTCAATCTTCTTCCGGGTTTCCATTTCGATTCTCTGCTCAGCGGTATGTATGTGTATGTGTGTGTTGGAGGTGTCAGTTGCACCGCGACCAAGGTTGATCTATTGTTCCCCTACTTCTGCTGCTAATTTCGGGTTTCCCGCTCAAAGCAACTCCTCCAGTCCTAGGTCCCCTAGGAATTTTAGGGTGTCTAGCGGTTCAAGGACTGGAATGTCTCCCAACTGTATAAGGGCTCTTCCCAGGTTCTTCATCCTTGAGCGACGAACGGCATCGCAGTTCAGTAGAAGATGGCGAGGTGTCTCTTCTTCGACTTCACAGGATCTGCAGGTATCACCTTCTTCTAACCCCAACTTCTGTAGGTGTTTGTTAAGTCTGCAATGTCCCGAGAGAAACCCGGTTGGAGTCTTGAGACTTTTCTTGCTAAGGTTCACCAGAAATCACTCAATAACAGTGATTGATTTTTTTGATTCAAGCTAAATATAATCAATGCAAACAGAATTCGATGATTTCAAATTGGTGTTTATTTCTATACGAGTAAAATACATGATGTAATTGTCGTCAGAATGCGATTTTTTTCTGTGTACCCATTGGTACAAAAATATTTTGGTTTTTTGTTGAAGTATAGTTCGTTGTTTTCATAGTCGGTGCTTTTGACCAGGCGCGACAACCTGAATATCTAAAATATTTGTGTTGAAAAATAGAATTTTCTGATATTGGGAATACCTTTGGCTGTCGATAATACGGTAACTGTACTGCATAATATAATTCCCTTTGATATTATTATGAGTTCTAGGAATTATAGTGCTTTGACACTTTTTTCGCGGAGACGATCCCAAACGTAGCGTTCAGGAGAACGCTAAGGCATAACCTACGCAGGTATTATTTCAAAGTTTCATGTTTCTATTGATTAGGTCATGCTTCAGCGTTCAGGATACGTTTGGATCGTCTTAGCGGAAAAAGCTATTAATTCATATAAACATTTGGGCATTATTCGGTCGATTTGACCGTACGCGTATAATGACGTAAGTTTTTTTGACGCGTGTAATGCCGGGTTAAAAAAGAAATTGATTTATCAGCTCATAAACCAAATTAACCTGTTTTCGTGCACTGCATTTAGACACAACATAAGATAATATTGGAAATTAATAGTATTATTTATTGCATTTGATTGTGATTAAGATATCGTGTATCGCTTAACGTTTTCGGCACAAAAACGGTATTGTTCTAAATATATGCTGGGAAAATTATAGAACAACTAAACGTGAATTATTTATTAATTGAAAAATATGCTTATTTTGCAATGTTAATATTTTTCCAGTCGTTATACAGGCCTTACCCAGGAATTGTTGGGCCTTGTGAGAATTTCAGGCCAGATACATTTTCCAAATTTCAATATAGTGATCAAATTATTACTGATAGCATATTAATATTAGTATACGTATTTAATAAAAAGGGCTCTTATTAGCAAATGAATTTAGGTGAATCTTTGGTCCAACAAGCAAGAGACAAGCTACTAAAGGAAGTGTGGACCGAAGTATCAACAAAAGAAACAAAACTAGAATATAAAACATCATCGTCAAAGCATAGTTATATAGTTGAGAAGGCTGCAACAAAAATGGACTTTTTGCGGAGAGCGGCAAGCAGGTCAAAAAGGGAAAGGATACCAAAATTAGAGAAATTATGAAAGTTGGACAATACTAGATGAAGACAAACGACTGATTTGGTTCCGACATGAACAAAGAATGGCAGATACGAGCATACCCAAGCCAATCCTGGCTTCGCACTCAATAGTAGAAGCCAGAGGGAAGAAGAAGACACAGCAGATCGAGAAGAAGATGCCATAGCTAATTTCCGAACATCTGTAGCATTAGCTTCTAGGAGCGCTATATGAACTTAATCAGCTGTTTCTTGATTGTAGCAATTTCTGATAACCTGTTTGCCGGATGTGGGTATTCCAATTGAAACAATCGTCCGCTAAGGCCATACCATCAATAACATTTTATTGAGTTGAAAGGCATGTTTGCCCCTTTTACAAGAAGAGCCACTGTTGAAGATTTTACTTCATCTTCGATTTAGCTCTTATTCTTTTTTTATTTTGTCATTAGATACCGTAATTTCCGATGTACTGTTGAAAATATTACGGTCTCTCTAGGGGTGAAAAACTGATAATTACTTGAACTGAAACTGAACTTAAGTCAAATTTTCTGGCGTCGATTAATGTTATTGATTACATTAAGAAATTTATGTGAAGGCCTCGTTGATGTTCCACTCCTGTTTCAAGTAAATTGAAGTCCTCTTCGATTTAGTCCAGGACTTTTGCGTCCAAATATAACAATTAATAAAAAGCAGTCCACGCCTAGTGCCTCCTAAATCTTGTATTCTGAACAGCTAGCATTATAAGCCTAATGATAAAAAACAAAATTTATTAGCTAACATCATATTACTATTTCTACTGGCCTTGGAAATTTAAAAATATCAATCATCGACCCTGGCACGCGAAGACGTTTTTTATTTCGAAGAATTGTTTTTAATAAATGCGGCAATTAGTTTTTATACCATTAACCTAAATTGTAAATCTTTTACGTATAAATAGAAGACAAGTTTTTCTCACTAATCAAAGTCCAAGCATTAGAAGTTCTTGACAAAATCATTCCAAGAAGTAACAATGACCAATATTTTTAATATGACTCATAACTTCTCTCTTCAGGTGTCACCATCATGGTGGAAGTGCGTTGGAATGATTATTTTTCTATTCAAAATGGTGTTACTAAAACATTTTGGCAAACTTGTGTTTCCGTTAGTTACGAACGAAAATGTCTTTGCTCATTTATACCACTTACCTATCCAAGCATGTATGATTATCTACTAAAAATCCATAAACACGATATCCGGGTTCAAATGGTTCAAATGCTATATCAATTGTTTTATAACACTGCCCATCAACTTCTCTTTATAAACTCGGCACAAAGGTTTTCTTATAGAGATGGCGGAAGTAGTAGTTATTGGAAGAATAGAAGATGAGTTGAGGTTAGGTAGATACATATTAAGATGTAGGCATTTGAATAATAGTTGAGAGCAGGTTTTTTGTTAAAATTGAAGTTTATATTGATATTGCCTGGATTATTGTAAACACAAATGTTAATAAGTTGAGTAGCCTTTCGGTCATCCATCATCCAAACAAACCCCTTCAATAACATGGATTGAAGAAGCTGCAGAAAGAATTGTCAATAAATATCAATGCAGGTAGATTTATCCATCACCTATTTGTATACGCTGTCCAATCTTAACGTTGAAATTATATCAATTTACAGTGTATCAAGAAATTTAATTTCAATACTTGACTGCATTTTGTTGTTGTTTATAAAGTACCTACATCAGCTGCCATTGGGTACTAACTCATTTTTTTTTTTGCTGGCATCCAAACTGTACTCCACCATACCAGGACACCACATTCGCCCCACGGGGAGCGTGTCCAAAAAAGGCCGAAGCAGCCCATAAGAGCGTCGACCCCTACCCGCGGCGCAAGAAATGGTCATCTCCATCTCTTCCATCTTCTGCAATATTCACAGGCCACAATTCAAGAAGCCAAAAGCAGTCGCGACAGACTCGCAACACCGCGAACAACTCTGTTCACTGCGTGACGTAGTACTTTTACGGTTGCTGTCGTACGTCGTTATATTTCGTATTTGGACGCGAGTACCGAAAAGTCAACGACACTCTTCAGGATCTTTTGACTGATCTATGTTAACGTAATTGACGCGGGACAGTCGATCTGCTATTATCGGTGCAATGATTCGATTTGGACTTTTATTGACCGGTTGTTGTCTTGTTGGTTTGGCTCAAGGTTCCGGTAAGTTTTTTTGGGATCTTCTGCCGGTGACGATTTGTTGATGATTTGGTTTTGATGGGTTTGGTACGACGGCCTATAAAGGTCGCTTGGTTTTATTTGTATTCAATGGGTACGTGTGACGAAACGGTTTTTATTGTAGGTACCGATACGATTAACGGAATTAAATATACCTAAAGTGTATTTAAAAATCATTAAGTTGAAGAAATATGATCTACAACGGTAATCTATAAGATTATTCTTTGATCAAGAATCATCTTAACAGCATCAAAGAACTTTCTTCTAAGGTCTCAGAATAAAAAAAATATTTTCAAAAAAATAGAGTCCATTCCTTATTGAATCTCTAAAACGATCATTCTCCTAGTTTTCACTTTCGTAATAAAATATTATTTTCTTTATAAGCAACTCTGATCGAACCTTTTTTCTGTGAGTGTATGATATAAGATTATCCCCAATTTGCACACTAGTGTTTGCCTTTGCCTCTGCTATCGTTTGTCTCTTGTCTCATAGAGATGTTGAATTTCGCATATCTATGAGAATCCTCACATTGTCCTATGGATAATCTAATCTAGATCCCACATAACAGTAAAAGAACATTCATATTCTCAGAATATTCCCTCAAAGTGCTTTTTGGAATGTTCTTTTGGGAATGTTCAATGAATATCCTAAGATTGTTTCGATTGAAATATTCATTTTTGAACGTTCTATTTATGTACTAGGAATGTTGCTTCTATGCACCTACCTGAAAGATTGTGCTAAGAACCTACTTTATATAACATTATTTGAATATTCTCATACGAACATTATTATAATGTACCCTAAAAAATGTTCTTTCGGCTAATATCTCTATCAAGTATTAAGAATATACCTACCAAGTTGTGCTGAGAAGTTTATGTAGGTAGGTACCCATGATAAGAATATTTCCATATTGTTCACCTAATTATCTAAAGTACCTACCTACTCAAAAAATTAATTGAACAATTAAACAATAATGCTCTATCTAGAACCTACTGAGAATATTATAGGTATATTCTTTTTCTTTAGCTTTGTAGGACTTCCAAGAGAGGGAGCCACGCGCTATTAAAGATCTACATCTTGCCTCGCGTTTGAATCACCTTGGAACCTGTTTCTCTCAGTTGGCGTGCTTCGACGAGAGCATAACAAGCTCGAAACCGGAGCTTTGGTTAAACACTTGTGTTTTCCAGAGAAATTTTCCAACAATTCTTTCACTGCCTTTAATATAAAAGGACTGGAAGGAGCATTATTTGGAAAAGAAAATTAACATTCCAAGTATATCCTTAGAATCAAACAAGCATGTTATTTCTAGGATGCATATTGAGAATGATATATGTAGATATATTCTAAGAATATTTCAAGCATATTCGTATAATATTCTTTTGAGAACATAACTATAATGTCATAGAAACATTCTTTGAATATGAGAATGTACATTTCGAGCATATTTTTAGAATCAAACAGGAATATTCTTTTCAGGATGTACTGAGAATCTCATAGGTATATTCTAGGAATATCCTAATGGATTTCCCAGGAAGTTTTTGGTATTGCAAACAGTATTTCTACAATCTTTTCTCAGAACATTCTCAGGACATTCGCAATGGTTTTGGCGAACATTCTAGGCACATTCCTCCTAAAAAAAGAACATTCTTAATACATTCTAAGGATGCAATTTTGTTATGTGGGATTTAAAGGCATACAATCCAAAACTTAACTTTTATTACATATTATTTATTGCTTTCCAAATAACTCACTGCTACCAAAAACCAGATGCGATTTCAAAAAATATAAAATGAAACGGAATACATTTTTTACTTCATATAAACAGAGATAGGTACAAAGTAAATAAATGTCCTACTTATATAAGCCTTCTTCAAAATAAATGGCAAAATACCCTACGATATGAGCAGAATTCCCTCTATTGTTAACTAACCCAAACTAACCCAAACTAACCATATTATGATAATTTTATGATATTGAAATTATTAGAACCCTGGAATGCAGTACGACGGAGTGAAGTAGATAAGGAGGATCAGAAATCAACATATAGTTGTGCAAATGATAACACTAACATAAAACTCATGCAAGTTTGCAGAGAACATAACAATTAATTAGATAAGAACTATAAGCATAACAACACAGAACTTCAGAATTTTCACAATATCACTGATTTTCTGTTTCTCACGACTTGCGATGATAAAAATAGACACCTACGTTTGTAAATATACAAATTTTTCTCGCGGCATCCTGAATCTGGTCCCAGAAGATTTCAGCTTTCCTTATCTGAAACCATATTTTGCAAATTGGCATAAGCGAATGTGTATTGCGGACATTGCGGTAAAATTTCCACCTTAGTATTTTCCTATATAGTTCTCTCCTGCTTTTGTAGCATATTTTCTCAATCAAAAAAAGATTAGATAGGTAAGTATAGTACCTACATTTCCGATCATTTGATGTGTAGGTACTATTGTGTATAGTTACCTACTCATTCAAACAAGCAATAATTGGTATACCTAACATTGATTATTATTATTATTATTATTATTATTATTATTATTATTATTATTATTATTATTATTATTATTATTATTATTATTATTATTATTATTATTATTATTATTATTATTAATATTATTATTATTATTATTATTATTATTATTATTATTTACCAATAGAAGGCGGCAATGCCAATGAGTTTATTGATTGGTTTATAACAGTTCACAATTTCTATAATTAATTGTCATATCTAGTGTAGCTCAGATATGGTATTATTTTATCACTGGTTATTATATTACACATTACGATTCTTGAAAGAGTTAACATTAGTGGCATTTACCGTATCCTGACTCAGGTTATTCCACTAATGCACAACCCTGTTTGTAAGAGATTGCGTCTTAACAATTTGCAACATTTTTCCTTGTTTAATTTCTTATTATACCCTTTGGGTGCGTATTATCGGCAGGAATAAAGATGTTTATGATATTGCATTTGTAATGACCACTTGGTATTTTATATCTCAATCAAATCTCCACGCTGTCTTCTTTAGTAGAGGGTGTTAGATTAAGGCGCTGTAAACACTTTTCATAAGAGAGATCCTTAAGTTCTGAAGGGATTTTAGTTACCGTTCGCTGAACTTTTTCTAGAAGATCTTCGACATAATTAGAACTTCATAATATACTTTGCTATATATTCTAGTTTTGGTCTTATGTATGTCTTATAAAGCTCTAGAATCATATCACTAGATAGGTTTAATGTTTTTTTTTACAGTTGTTGAGATGTGACACTCCCATTTTGTGACTAATAAGCCTAGGTCTTCCTGTTTTTAGACTGAAGTCACTTCAGCGTTTCCTATAGTATACCTATGATTGGAATTATTTCTTCCTAAGTGAAGAACAGTGCACTTAGATTCATTTAATGACATCTGCCATGTGATTGTCCATTGTTTAATTTTATCAAGATCACTCTGCATTTGTAGGTATTGGTCACTTGCTCTCCATGTAGATTATGTGTGATCTGCATGCAGTTTTCACACGCGAGATCTGCAGGTGTGTCGCTTATGTATAATAAATAGCAAAATCACCGAGCCCTGTGGCACTCCGCTGTGCACCTTGCGACTACTGGGTCCTTATTCTTGAAACAGGCGAGCAGCGTTCCCAGGAGAACGAGCGTTCCATCTATCTCAATGATATGAAAATTATAATATAAGTAACAAAGACAGAACACTCGTTTTCCTGGAAACGCTGATGTTTCTAAAACAAAGAAACTGGAAAGAACATTGCCTATTTTGACTTGGAAGATTCTTCCCTAGATATGTTCGATGATGACTCTATGAATATTGCCTCGTATTCCATTATGCTTCGAGTTCAGTAGGAGTCTCCTGGAAGGTACCTTATCAAAAGCTTTTTCATAATCTATGTAAATAATGTCAAATGGTATATTATTTTCCTCCATTTCAGCAGGTGGGTAAATGTTGATCTTCCTGGTAGGAACCTATGCGGAGAATCTGGTATTAGTTGCTGTTACTATGATGAAATGACCACTTGTACCTTTGTACTTTTTCTATGGGGTGAATTGTACCTATATTATTTTTGTCTGCAGCGATGCGTAATTCAGGTGAAAGAGTTAGTACGCTGTTATCTTCTTGAGTGAAGACTCTCTGAAACTGGTCTGCATAGCAATTCTCAATTTCAGTCTCATCTGATTCGTGTTTGTGTTTCTAAGAATCTATGTTTTAGCCGTTATCACTACATGATCACTACGCCCCATTGGTGGGTGTTGTTGAACACTAAATATCGATCTTTTCTCATTAACCAGTAGGTAATACATCTAGGAATGAAATTTTAAGCAATGTTTGATGAATCTTTCTTCACCTAGTTCTAGTTATCTCACTACATTTTTCCGAGTTCTATACAATCTCCTACAATAAAATTATCAAATTCCTGTGCAGTCCTGGAGGTTACAGTAAAAATAATCTCGTCACTTCTACCTGTTCCATTCGCTCACGACCTATACCGGTGTCTCAATGGAAGCACTTTTTTGTGCAATCGTCCGTGTTATTGAACCACGACGAGAATGATAGTGATTTTATTTAACTTTGATATTTGACACATTGAGATTATTGAGAGACTACGGCCGGTGTTACCCAACTCCTTAATTCTTAATTTCTAATTCTTATTTCTTAGTGCTTAATTCATAACAAGTTAACAGCATGTAATTAAATGGTGGCGTTTATCCAATTCCTTATTCCTTATTTCTTATTCTTATTTTTTAAGAACGACCTTGAAAGATGGCTACTTTTTAACTTTACGAATTAAGAAATAAGGAATTAGGAAAAATACAAAATGCGCATGTGTTGTAGATCAGCTGTTAACGTTAAAAACGGAAAAGGGCTACATTTTGTCTTATTGTAGGTGATCCGTGTTGTGTTGGTTGAAAACAAAACAATATTGAAATAAAAAACACCTATATTTTATTAAAATAAAAAACCCATGATTACTGAAAGTCAATCATCTAGTCTCATATATTTGGTAAAAGCAAAAAAAAAAAGTAACTGGGTAACAGGACCAAATCGATAGCTAATATTTTACGAAATAAGAATTAAGCACTAAGAAATAAGAATTAGAAATTAAGAGTTAAGGAATTGGGTAACACCGGCCTACGTCACGATCCCAGACTCTACTTCCACATCGATTGAAGGCTCGGTTTTAGTAAAGATAAGCTGATTTTTCTAAATCCATGATCATGACTTTTGAGTGACATAGTTTTCTAACTCAAAGTACCTACCCATTAGTTAGGTATCTTTTAATGTAAAATCTCCGGCAGTAAGTTTCGCAGTTTTTATTAATGAAATTATTCTTAGGCCTGGTTTATTCATCTTCAGATAAACTTGCTGGTAACTATCTACAGGATAAATTCACTGTTCTATAATTCTATTGGTCGGCGGATAACTGGCCGACCAATGGGTTTACAGATTGCGTTTTTATCCGTCAGATTGCATACCTGTGAGTTTATCAGAAGGTGAATAAACAGGCCCTCAGTCTGTAATCGGCTACAATCAAAAATTGAGCGAGATAATACTCCAGTAAATACCTATTGAAGTAAATTCGATGAGAAAATTTAAACCTGTATTTTAGGCCAATCGAAGGCCCGCATTTCAACACGTTTTCGTGATAACTAGAAATATTTCCGGATATTTTTCTCTTGGTGGATACCGTGGGCGAAATTACACCGGAATAGCTTTTTACCTACCAAGTGCGGAAGATGAATTTTTTCGCATGAATCTACCGTTCACCGAACGATGCGTGGAAAAAACATTTTCCGCAAGTGTTAGGTACAATAGTTTTTCTAGATACGTGCGGAAATAAGTTACATAATTCGTAGTAATTTAATAGTTTTTTTCCGCACGAATATCGGTACGGAAAATGGATTCTCCAGCACGGCTGTGAAAAAATATTATTTTTTTTTTATAGCAAATTCACATTGCTGGTACGTTGGAACTCTCAATTCATCTCTGTCAATAGTTTTGAAATATCAAAATTTTTATTTAAAATTTTCTTACCGAATCTCCCTCATTTTTCAATTAGTTACAGAAAATTTTCATTGTATTGTAAATGAACCAAAAAATTTTTGGGTAATAATTCAAGAACGAGTGACAGAAAGCGTTTATAAAATCAATTTCAAAATTTTGGGATTTATTCAGCTCAGAATATAGTACTGAATATAGTGAATTGACCTATAGTTGCCCCCTGTCTGTGAAATAACCAGTTTTGTCATCTATAAGAGAGAAGTTTAACTGAATGGTGTTTTCCTCTATTAGGGAGTTACAGAAACCTGAGGGTTGTTGCTAGAATCAATGGAATTTCCGACAAATTAACTATAAAAACGTTGCAAAATACCTCCTCTAAAAAACAAGACTGATGCAATTGAAGATCTAAAATAAGCATCAACAGACCTTCTGATGGGGCGTCTTTTTGACCACCAAAAACTTCAGAAGAAGAAAAAAACTCTCAAGTGATTTCATATTTTACAGAGGAAAGTTAATTTTCTAATAGAGAAACTCGAAAGTATGCAGAGATTACTTGAATGGCCTGAATTTTTTATGGTGGGGACTGCAAGAATGCATCTCCTTGGCGAAGCCATTGATGCCAAGCAAATCGAATCAAAACTTATTTAAGTTATTTACACAATATAAACTGTGTTTTTTTTTTAAAGATAAAAGTCAAAATGACATTATGTTGGCAATACAATGTAAAATTGTCAATGCTTTCAAATTTTTATGTAGAAAAGGCTTGTGCTGCCAACATAGTTACTAAATTTTTGACTTGGGGAATTATCTTTAAAAAAAAACAGACTTTAGTGTTTACAGAAGTCACACCAAGAAATAGTATAAAATACTTAATAATAACATCAGTAGACTAACAAGTGAGATTGTCACAATAGTAACATTCGCCAATAAAGGCTTGTTAAAGGGATATAAGTGTAGGTACCATCGTCACCAAAAGTATCTGGGACAAAAATAATTCATATTAATCTCCTGGACTAAGTCTACTCTCATTCATTTCAATGCATTTAATTCATAATTTGACAAATATTTGACACCTAAAATCATATAATAGTACAAGAGCTAACATGATGCTGTCCCAGTTACTTTTGGTGACGATGGTACATGACAAAACTGTTATAAATGACACAACCCTACAACACGATCAAACATTGAGAGAAAAATAAGCTCATTAAAAATAGTTCTACGAAAAAAAAAAAAAAAAAATTACAGAAGTAGTATCAGAGGCTAGAACTTAAAATCTATGTATTCCTTTGTACTATAGAAGGCTTCCCTGACGAGTAAATCTTTCATTTTAAAACTAGTCCCTAACAGTTAAGATTTTAATATTTTGTGGGAGTTATACAACCTGACAGCTAGTGACTTTTTTGACACTTACGAAGCCTACAGTCTGTTTTTTTTTTTAAGATAATTCCCCAAGTCAAAAATTTAGTAACTATGTTGGTAACACAAGCCTTTTCTACATAAAAAATTTGAAAGCATTGACAATTTTACATTGTATTGCCAACATAATGTCAGTTTTAGCACTTTAGGAATAGTCCACTCTCTGATGCATTGATTGAGGAATTTAGTAAAAGGAATGATTATCAGGTTTCTAACACTCAACACAAGTTCCTCAGACACACCATAAATATCTGTTATATCCGTGGTAGAAATACCACTCACTACAGCAATACGGACAACACTATGTTATGTAACTTTCTATTTGCTATGAGAACAAGACCTACAACATATATTAAGGATGAATACACTAGAAACTGATTAAACTTGTTAAAAACAACTAAGGTTAGAACCATAGTTAGAACAATGACAACTAGCAAAACATAATATGACAATTAGGAAAATAACTGACAACTAGGAAAACCTATGGCAACTCAGAAAACTTATTGTCAAGCGTGTCTTCTTTCTTAGTTTATTCCCCGTGTCCCCACTGTTGCCAGTCCAATACACAACACTTCGCCCCCTTAGAGAACACTAGTCGGTGTAATCTGCCAGATACCTGGGAAGCATACGGTGACGTTGTGGTCTTCCTGCAACCATAGCGCCAGCGGCACTCTTAACTTCCCGTGGACTACTCCCAAGCGTTCCTAGGGGCTCCGGAATTGCTGGACTTGGTATTTGCTGTTCTTCGGTGGGTACCGATTCCTCGTATGGATTTATGTCCATTGCTTCTTCATTTTTTAGTAGAGTTTGGTTGGAATTTGAACTTGTGCGCCTGCGAAGCTGATCTATGTGTCTACGTACAATGCTTCCATCTGGAGTGTTTACCCTGTAACTCAATGGGCCTGTGGCTTGTGTAACTGTGGAATGAATCCACTTTGGCCCTGCTGTGTAAGACCTTGTAAATACACTTTCTCCTTCTTGGAAAGCTCTTGGTTTGCTGACATCTGCTTTAACTTCTTGTTTGGTCGCCATTTCTTTAGTATAATCTGAAGGTAATCTATCTAACAGTGTGAACAATTTGCGCCCCGTCAATATTTCTGCTGGAGACTTTCCTGTGAGACTGTGTGGAGAAATGTGCTGTGTAAGCAAGTAGCGTGATGGCTTCAAGATTACATCTGTCCCTGATATCTTCTTAGACGCCGTTTTACATTTTGTCCATGTTCTCTGCTTAAACGTTACTACTTGGGTGGTAGGGTGCAACTAGCGCTTGTCTTATGCCATTTCTCTGGAGGAACTCTCTAAATTCTACTGACGTGAATCCACTACCATTATCAGAGACTATTACGTCGGGTATACCATGTGTCGTGAAAAGCTCTCTGGAGACCTTTATAGTGGAGAATGAAGACGTGTTCGGGGCTTTTCTAACTTTTAACCACTTCGAGTATGAGTCTATAACTATGCGATAAAAGTTCCCAGTCACTGGCCCCGCAAAATCTACATGAAGGCGAGTCCACGGAGCTCGAGACCATTCCCATGGGTGGGTTGGTGACTTCTTGGGCATGTTTTGATGTTCTTGACATTCTGTACATGACAATGTGTTAACTTTTTCTTTGATGTGACTGTCCAGCTACGGCCACTAAATATAGGATCATGAAAGGGCTTTCATTTTGACAATACCTGGGTGTGAATCGTGTAGCAGGTCTAATACTCGCTTTTCCTTCCCCCTGGAGGGATAATTACTCTTGTTCCCCAAAGTCTTGGTAACTTGTTTTTTCATCTTTCCTTTGATAAAATGGAATAAATTCGGCTTCTAAGTTTTTTGAATCTTTTGGCCAACCCTTCCATATCCATTGAAAAATTCTAGCTAATAACGGATCTTTTAATGTTTGCGATGCAATACCTCTTGCAGTTAACACTTTTTCCGGTACATTTTCTAGCATCAAAATTTCTGGCAATAATGGAGCTTCTGGAATGTTGAATCTTACAGGTAACCTGGCTTAGAGCATCTGCATTACCCAAATCTCTTCCTGGAACATATTCTAGATCATAGTTGTAGGCGTTCAGTAAAATAGTCCAACGAAGCATCCGTGGAGAAAAAACTTCGGGAATTGACTTAGTCTGGCTAGAAATTCCTAATAAAGGCTTGTGATCCGTGCGTTATGTCATAGATGATAAAAGTTTACCAAACCCAGAAAAGCCTGAAGATCTTGTTTATTTGTGGGCGAAGGAGCAATCATTATAGCCCTAACTTTCTCTTTATTAGGGCTAATACCCATTGAACTGAATTCAAATCCAAAAAAGTCAGCTGATCAGCTCGGAAAATACATTTGTTTTTTCTTAGACGAAGCCCATCTCCACGAAAACGTTCTAGATAATAAGTACGAATTTTTCGTTTCAAATCCTCTTCTAACATACCAACTACTAAGATGACGTCATAGTAGGGTAAAACCCCTGGTATTCCTGTAATTCGTAAATCAATGAACCTCTGGAATATTTGAGGAGCAATAGGAATACCCATCTATTACATCTAAATGCTCCACAGGGTGTTATAATTGTTTGAGCTGTGTCAGTTCGGTTCACATTTCGTCCGTGGTCGACGCTATTGGTGGATGCCATCGCTTCAAATTCTTGAAGAACGGATAAATGTCGGATGGTACTTCGTGAGTGATGCAGGAATCTAGTACTTTTTCAAAGTCAATGTCTTTTATTGCTAGCAGCCGGCGCTGGAGATCTTCATCACACACACCACACACCAGTCTATCCCGTAGCATGGTTTTCAGGGCCGTACCAAAGCCACAATTTTCAGCAAGGTGCCGGAGCTCTTTGACATAAACTTGTATACTCTTACCGGGTTTTTGATTTCTTCGGTAAAACTTGAACCTACAAACGATTTCTGAGGTTTGGAGTACAAGCTGTTATTCCAAGATTTTTGTGATTTCTGCGTACGACTTATCGGTCACCTTGGCTGGCGCAACGGATGTGCGAAGGATACGTGGAGGGTTTACACAAACTGAGAAAAACTGCTCTTTTCTTTCCTTCTATGGTAATTTCATTTGCTGTGAAGAAAAACTCTAACCTTTCTTGATATTATGATTTCCAAGAATTCGGGTCATTTACGTTAAACTGTTCAATGTTTCCTAACGCCGCCATAACTACACTCGTTTCGATGCAAATCCTGACGATTGCGGTCGACGCAATCCTATCCTCGTCGCCAAAAATGTTATGTCCGTGGTAGGAATAACACTAAGTACAGCAACACGAACAACACTATGTTATGTAACTCTTTATTTTCTATGAGAACAAGACATACAACATACATTAACAATGAATACACAAGAAACTGATTAAACGTGTTAAAAACAACTAAGGTTAGAACCATGACAACTAGCAAAACATAATATGACGAATAGGAAAACAACTTGCAACTAGGAAAACCTATGACAACTCGGAGAACATTCCTTCTTATCAAGCGTGTCTTCTTTTTTAGTTTAGTCCTTGTGTTGCCACTGTTGACAGTCCAATACACAACAATATTTGAGCATTTTTTCTTCTTCGGGTGGTCTAGACTGTCCTCCTTATAGCGAAATACACCACAGGCAGCTCCCATCTTTTGTAGATTCAAGAGGATCAGTATTCGAGGCCGGCAAGTCATTTATTAACTTGTGGCCAATAGTCGAGGAAAAGTTATTGAATTCATCAGGAGTTACCGAAGCGAAGTATATAGTGCTTGTTTCAGTACTACCTTTTTTACCCCATTGTATTTATTATTTCCCACATTGTACGGTTGTGAATGGAAACTATCGCCCTATCATTGGCCAATCTCTTCACAAGGATAAAGAAAAGAAAAGTTCAGCAAATTATTTTCACGAGAAGAATAAATAATGCAAAGCACTGAAGGCTATCATTCCAAGAAACCCGAGAGAAAATTCTTATTGTACTATCCAATGAAACATTATGTGACGTTACATCAGACAAAATTCATTATGATGATGATCTCCTTCATTATTTGGAAAAATAAGGAAGGATCCACAGGGCCGTAGCTAGAGTCAAATTTAAGATAGGGCATGACAAATTCGACATAGGGCATACATAACGTGACCATACGTCCCGTTTCAACGGGACCTTCCCTTATTTCGGCTCTCCGTCCCGGTGTCCCCGAGAAACACTGCGGGACGCAAAATTGTCCCGTTTTCCCAAACTCCACGGAAAAAAATAAATAAATAATGGCGTAACAAAACATAATATCAGAGTCGTATGTCATATAATATGCTTAAATTTCACTCCAGTGTGTCTGTGTCTATTCTCGAAACCGGCGAACACTGAAAAGCGTTCTCACGAGAACGATTGTGCTGTCTTTGTCAGTGTTATGAATATATAAATATGGGCGACTAAGGCAGAACCTTCATTCTGATGAGAACGCTGCTCCCGGTTTCGAGAATAGACACCCAGTCAGGACTAGAGTGTTCGCTCAATGGCTCACCTGGTTCTCGAACGCACCAGTAGAAACGGTCTTTTTTTTATGAAGAAACTGTGGATGACAGAAAAAACCCAGTTACAGGTCTCGGTTCTTAAGGCAATGTTGATATCAATATAATAACCAAGGTTGAGATTAAAAAAACGTGCCAAAAATTTTAGCTCTGTTCCAACCGACGTGAGAACTGTTCCAGAATCAGCAATTTCCAGTTGCACACTTTTTGAATAAGTTGAACGTTTAGCCTACTTGACAAATGAATTGATCGACTGGAAATTATCGTTCTAGAACGGTTCTCATGTCTGTTGGAATAGAGCGGATTCTTACATGGTTACCGGGTCCTTATTCAACAGGGGAGCAACATTCCCAGGAGAACAAGTGTTCCATCTTTTAAATGACATGCAAATGATATAATATAAGTAACAAAGACAAAACACTCGTTCTTCTGGAAACGCTAAACCCTGGTTTTTGTTTCTAGGATAAGGACTGGTGATGATTTCAGGGTCCTTATTCTAGAAACATGTTTTGAATCAGATTTGTCTCTCTGACAAATATAAAAATACCTGAGCAATTATGTTGCATGCCACAACTTATTTTTGTAGTACTATTTCAATAAATAAAATAAAACTTATTAAGAATGTGTTTTTTCTATTGTGAAACTGCTAATTGACTTAAATAAGCATTTGTCCCGTTTTGAGTCCACAAGTAAATGGTCACGTTAGGCATACACTACTTGCCCCCCCCCCCCCCCTAAATTTTGTATAGGTAAACAAAATGTTTCAATAAATCAAGGTTTAGGTTGTATGGTAATTGGTAACTTAATGACGCATCAAGGTATGTATAATGTATGGTAAAGTATGGTAATGGGTAACTTGATGACGCATCTGATTTGGGATACCTTATAGAGATTTGCATTATGTTGAGGCACCCCAGATGACGTCATAAAGTTACCAGGCATCCTACCTCTCTCGCCTTTATCAAACAACTTTGCAATAAATAACATCTCTGGCAAGTAAACAAAATGGCGCAGATTTTCGCACCGGCCGCCTGGGCCATTCGCACTCTTTCAAAACAAAACAAAAACTTCCTCTGTGCAAACGTCAACCATTGCTCATTAGATTTAGGCATTTTCGGAAACATTCATTCTCGCTTACTCGATTTCAGGCCTATCTACTTCAGGCATCATCTTCTCTTAAATTTTCTAAAGAAACCTTAATGTAGGTATGTTGATTTTTAAAGGTAGGGCATTACCATTTAAAAGATAGGGCATTGCCCCCCAATGCCCCCCCCCCTGGCTACGGCCCTGAGGATCCAGGAAAGAAGGGGTTCAGCATTCTGCCAGTGACTCAAAAAAGAAAATAATATAAAATGGAGAATGATGATCCAAGGGAGTTGAGAATGAATGTATTTTGTCAAGATGTTGTGTCACAAACAAATTAAGATAATAAAGAATTTAGTATCCATGACCAATCACATGATGAAAAGACAAAGAAAAATTAAATACGAGAAAAAATTGGGCTCTACTTTTCGTTTTCCAACAAATTTCGCTATAAACTTAATAGAAAGCCTGATTCACAGATGGGTATAATATAAAATAATGAATCCAGTGTTTAATAAGTCAACAAACAAAATAAAAGAGAAAGTGGGAACGCATGTATTGCATGAAATTGGTAATTGCATGTATAAACAAAATAATTTAACACTTTGTGTGGTCGGCTCATAACACGCCATATACTGATTAACGATAATAATCAATTACGAAATGACAATTTGATATGTTTACTACAATCTCCAGTGGATATTTAGTTCTCGAAGTTACCTTAATTTATTAGTTTTTGTTTCTTGTACACTTGAAAAAGTTGCTATTTGCTCTACTGCACACGAAAAAAACACCACAAATCGTTTAAATCCCATACATTGTAATAATTCACGATTCTACAAAATATTTAGACCATAACTTTTTCAGAGATTTCTCTCGATAACGAATAATAGGTATATTACAGTATTTTTGGTGAATTTATTAATACAATATGAAGATCTGGCTTTCTAATTTTCAACTAACAAACTTGAATTTCTCGTTGCAATTACTAGCAAAAGTAGTGCAACAGCGTGAACCAAAATACGCTAGGCAATCAAAACTAGTTATTTTGGGTTTGTGCAATGGGGACTTTCCAAACTGGTTACTTTTTTATTGTTTCAATATACGAAGAAACTGTACAATTTCAGTCGATCAATTAATTTTTTGTTGAATATTGGCAATTGATCTCCAAGTGAAACATTCAATAGGACAACAAGAATTATACCATCCCTTGTATGGTTTCCTCGCGTGTTGAAGCAAGCCTTTTATATCCGCATTGGCAAATTTATATCCGTATGTTTTACATACTCCACTTTAAAAAGGCAAGACATTTGCAACATGTTTATTGCAGACATATCTCTAAATCAAACTACTAAAGGCGTTGTAGTTGTACAATAATTAAGATTTTCAATCGATTTACTATCGTGTAGGACTGTTAAATAGCATTATCAATATAGCTATTTATTTCATTCAGTCTTAATTATTATGCCAAGACTTTGTTTAGATTTAGATTGCCTCCAGGCACTTTCTCTTGTGGGGAAATGTTAATGGCCCTCATGGTTTGTTTTGATAATTTAAAAATATAATTTCTACTGTTTATTTAAATTTTTTTTGAGGTTATCTGATTTTGTAATGCTTGGAGTGTTAAGACGAAACACACTGCATAAGAATATTTCGAAAATGCATGCATAAATCAAGCAGAAAAACACGTACCTACTTATAAATAACTTTTTTAGAAAAATATTCACATGTTTATAATTTATTTAGGTGACCCGCGGCAAATGGTGCATTAAATCAAGGCAATTTGTCAACGCCCGAAACTTTCCGCGTCGGAAAGAAATATTTTGATTTTCAAAAGACCTATTTTTTTTTTTTTTAATAAAAATAAGGATTTTAAGGATTTATAGCCGAATGTGTTGATGCAATTATTGGTAAATAAATTTTGTAAAATATAAATAAATAACGCACGAAATTAAAAAAAAAAAAAATGTAAATCGAAATCCTAGGTTACTTATATTATACAAACCTTGATCCTGGTGAGCTTACAAAATTTAAAAGATAAGTAATTTAGGTTTACCTACGGTAACTCTATTTGTTAAAAGTTACCGAGGTAGCTAATGAAATCAATTTGTTGAATTTAAAATGTGTTATTTTCCTACAGTTATCGTAAATGAGGCGTAAAAAGATTTATCAGCATGAAATTGACTATTAATGAAGTAGTGGTTTTTCTTAGCTATATAAAATAAATGGGTGAACAATAGCAAAATAGAATCATGAATTGGAAATGATACCCTCATTGTAATTTTAATATCTGTAACTATTGTGCTAATTCATTATGATTCTTGTTTTTCTACTGAAAAAATAGCAAGTTTTACAAGTCGCGCATTAAACCACTTCGCAAATGCGGTCTCCTAGATATACTTTATGGGTTTGTAGCACTTACTTGAGAAGTAGAGCATATAAAATTTGGTCATAAATATATGATAAGAAAACAAAATAATCAGTAAAATTTGTTCTATTTTGAATAAAGTTACATTGATTTCAAACCATGTTTTATTATATTTCATCACTGTGAAGGTCACTGTTTGTCTGATTAATTTTTTTGAACTATTCCATGATCTAAGTGCATATTCAGTTAAAGTCCTATGGCGTACATCCTCTCTACCCTGTTATCGTGGAATTCCTGTGCAGACCCGAGGTTCGGATCTTCAACCTTTAACTTAAAAATAATCCTTCCAGCTTGACTTTTGACGGAGGAAGTGAGCGTGAGGCGTTTCACGTCAGAACCCAAACAAGGACATGTCAAAGCCTTTTTCTATTTTTGATTCCTCAGATTTATGACATGTTTCTTCATTCATTTAGAGTCTACCCATCCATTCAAGAACCTCTCATCAGGATTGTCGTTCTTCTTTTCCGTTTCCATTTCAATGACATGAAAATGAAATAAGTCCATGTTGTCGACAAAATAAAATTGATGATTCTTATTAGGAAGCCTTGTTTGCAACAACTTCTATTCTGTGGTGTTCAGCAGATAGAACCGGGATGGATAGAGTCACAAATGACAAGGTGGAATGACAAAATAAAGCACTTGAACTGGTAGGGCCACGCTGGAACATTGATCGTCCCTGGGTGTATCTTCGGTAGCTCAGTTCTACTGGGCTTCGGCAAGGCAGCACTGCCTCAATTCGCCTAAACTGGGTACAAGCAAATTCGTCTTATTACTCCCTATCTATGTGTCTAGTAGGTTGCTCTTTGTGCAGAGAAAAGCTTGTTGAAGATTAGTTCTTTGAGTCTTTGTTGAAAGGCCCTTATTCTGCGACATTCCTTTACATCTTGTGGAATCTTTTTGTAGCCTTTTGCCATCAGCAGCAGCAGCAGCGTTGTCCACTAGTGGTTCTTGTAGCTTCTGTCCTCAATGTTTGGTTGTTACGGGTGTTATATTGGTGGATTTGGTTAACAATAGTAGGGGTGGTATTGGAATGAATGTTTGATATTTGAATGTTGTGAATAAATGTGCACGTTTGAAAAAATATACAGTCCATGATCTTATTGGTATTGTATAGTTCTGCAGTTGGAAACAATGTGGGCAATTGGAAAAGTTTCTTGAGGGCTCTGTTCTGAAGTACCTTTAGGGGTTTCAGGTAGGTGGCAGTTGCGTTTCCCCAGACAAGCGTTAGATATGAGAGATGGCAGTGGATAAGTGAATGGTAGACCATTTTACGATGGGGAGAGTACAGGAACCTTGACACCCTACTCAGTATTCATACCGCTGGGGAAATTTTTTGATATACATAAAAATTATGTGAAGTTCTCATGTGAGTGAAATTGTATTCACTCAGGTCAATATAGTTTGGTCATAATTATACGAGTGTAACAAGTCTAAAAGTTTGTTTTTATTCCTGTCGCTACTTACTGCGGGTGATAGATTGATGTTCAAGTTACCTGCCCATATGACTTTGTAATTTTTAAATATTGCACTGGCCTCTCTGCACAGCCCCTCGAAGACGTCAAAGAATACCTCACAATTACCCTTGCAAGATCTGTAGAGACAGAAAATTAAAAGCTTATCCTTTTCATTAATTACTGTACAAAAGTCAATTTGACCTTCAATAAAGTGTTTTTTAAAATCATTTAGTTCTTGAAAAGCTTTGTCACTAGATGCACAAAACAAAACTAGATGCATACCCCGCCATGTTCATTCTCTGTGCGAGAATGGTAAGCCAAAAGGTTGTATTTATTCTTCAGCTTAATAAATGTTTACTCCTCTGGTTTCAGCCATGTTTCTGATAGACAAATGATGTGGTGATCTGTGGCTGTCGCCTTCAAAACAACTTCAAGCTCCAGTGTTTTGTTACGCAGACTCTAGATGTTCATGTGTATTTTGTTCAGGTCATTTAATGTTAGTTTTGCTCTGTTTGGGTTTATTGTTTCAGAGGGTGCTTGATCCTCTATTCGCGTCAAATTATCTAAAAAAAAAAAAATTACTTGGAGAACTCCCTGATAAATAAATACTTGTATTAACTCTCCCTAATTTTTTGGAGGTGTTGAACTTTTCCTGAAGAGAAAAATGATCTAAGCCGATGCCATAGGCATTGTGGAAACTATAATATAGCTTACGTAACGAATCCATATCACTAGGAACGCCCTCTGATGCTAGCTCTAACTTGAAGCTGGTGTTGGTGCAACCTTCAAAACACACATTGGAGCAGTGGCGGTCCATACATGATTTTTGGGGGAATAATGGATGACGGTAATGGAAGACTCCCCTCCCCGCCAGAAGCAAATTTTTTTTTGGGGTGCCACGCCAAAATTTGTATCCGAAAGTTGTCAAAAGTGCGATATCAGACGATATCTCCTTACAGGGTGATGCAAGAAAAAAAATTAAATCACAAAGTTGTTTGATACTCGGTGCATTAGTTGAAAATGCCCTCTGTAATGGGGTATGCGACAGAACTTTGTTATTTTAAATGAAACACCCTATATTTTGGTACCTTAATGGATCGTTCTAAAACTCCTACATACTTTGTGTTAGGAATTACCTATAACAAACTCAACCGTTTTTGAAATATTTGATATTTTTTCACAATCGCAGTTTGTATGTGTCAACAAAAACCAACATATTTCATCCATTGGTGATCCTATAAACTAAATCTTCTTTTTTTTTACGGATATGCGCACTCGCAAGGAAATGTCCTATCACGCTCGAGAAGCGGCAAAGGTTCTGCAGGTTTTTAGTGCATACTTACATTTATTTACTTCATGGTCCTATAAAAATCTGATATTATTCTTCAGGGTGTTCGCAATGCTATACACAAAACCAGATATTTCAAACATCCATAGCTCATTTTTTTTTCAAATGGAATACCCTTTATTTCACTGTATAGTAGTAGGTACGTTGGTACTGGTCGGTACTGGTGAGTCATATACGATGCCTTTAATGCTTTACTTTGTAGAAATTATCTTTTGTTGAATATTTGTTGTAATTAATAAATGTATTAAAAATAATCTTTGTCTGGGGGGTAAATCCCACTCTACCCCCCCCCCCACCCTTCACCCGCCCCTGCATTGGAGGGTTGGTCGTGGAGATAAAGCCTAAGAGATAGAAGGGTCTTGCCATCTTGCCAATAGATAACGTCCATTTTCTGTCTCGTGAAATCAGGTCGGTGTCGAGAATAAGGACTCTATCCTCACATTTTTCTCTACAATAATCTGAGAGTTTGCTTGTAGTAAATTTACATGCAGCAATAGCCTCTTTGTCGGATTTGATTTTGAATTATTTATTCTCCGTAGTGGTCTATTTTTTGAGTACCGAGAACATACTTATGTCCTTTAATTGTCCCAAATGTTTCTTGTTCTTTTCGCCATCAATTTTAGAGCCAGATAGTGAGCTGTCATAATTCTTCAGCATTGAAAAACATCGAATAAATTCTGGAGTTGCAAGCTTTTCTTTAGGAGATTCTAGACACAATTACGTAATGCCAATCGTCTTTTGTGGTGGTTTTGTCAGGTAAGGGTGATTTAACTTTAACTGACATAGCAACTTCTTTATGTTGGGTTTCATTTTGTGTCGCAATTGTCTCATTAGCCGCAAGCTCACTGCTCCTGCTGTTTTTTTTTTATCTTTGGCAGCTAATGTTTCTACCACAAATGACATTTGGTTTACAATTGCGTAAATCACCTACCTATTTCCTTTATAAAACACATTTTTCGATGAGTCATGTACCTGGATCTTAACAGGTTCCTCATTATTGCCCATGAAAAATTTCTGATAGTTCTAACAGCCAATTAAATTTTGTTAATTATTGTCATGTGACATAAATCACCCAATTATATCAAAATTATACTGAAAACAGCCCTAAGGTTGTTTTCACTCTATGACATTGTCTCGAACATTGCTGTCAAAAAAATTTCTATACTACTGAAAACAGATGTTAGATTGAAAATATCCTGCTTCATTTCCCTGATAGACTCAAATAAAGATGCCTGTCCATTGTCAGGGATTCTGGTATGGTGGCTGTGAATTTCATCTATATTTTTATACTATAAAGCATTTTCACGCGAGTTTTGATATGGATGTGGTATCATGAACCATAATATACCACTCGTTTTCACGAAGTGTTTCGGAATGTCATTCGACAACCTGGTTTCAATTCGGTCCGTCAATCTTCTAACCATCTCGGGATGATGGTATGAAGAGACGGTATGAGGCGTTGAGGTTGGATTTTGGCTTATTTATGAAATTGAATAAATAATAATTGCTGAATTTCGCCGATTTGGTTTAATTTTGTGTTATTGTAATTCAGATATTTTAGTGAGTTTATTGTTCGATAAAGCTCAGCTTTCCCGACACATGCACATATTCCGATATTGAAACTATCTGCATATGAAGATAGGATTGCTCCTTGCGCCAACCACCATATTGTTAATAAAACCCCTTTTCCAACAGGGATGTTATTTTGTGATATTCCACTATCCCATTTGGTGCTTATTTCAACCTGTATTCACATTAACATTAACATCAGCAAACAACGACGGCGAAATGATACCAAAACATTTCATAATCTTCTGATAACAATCGGTTTCAACTGACGTTAATGACAGACCAGAGAGTAATTCGGTATCAAATCATTTCATGATACCACAACTCCGTGAAACGCTTATAGCATCTTCCACATGGAGTCGTGTCTACTCAAAATGTCATACATTTCAGTGATGACAGGAAAAAGGTCATTGTTCTTTTTTTGGACAGGCTCCAAGAGCTTCAACATTTTCTACAGGTATTTGGGTATTATTAAAGTGTGATACTTTGTCTTATAGGTATATAAACACTGCAGAAGAATATGATATTGTGGAATTTTTGTTGGTAGAGGACTTTTGTAATTGTTTTTTCCAATTCATACAAAAATACCGACGACATACACCACTACAACCAAGTTTATATTTATCCTTCTCAGAAATGGCTTTCTGACAAGTATCACATTTGAAATAAGCCGTTATACTAAGATTGGCTTAACTTTAAATACCTGGATCAATGTCAACGTAAAATAGCTCAAGTTAAATAATAGTTATTTATATTACTAGGTCGTAGAACGATTCGCGGTAATCACACGAGTGGTGTAATGAGCGTTATCGTACGTATGATATACATTTTATGTACGACTCAGATTTTTTTTTATGTATTCGAAATGGTTTCAATTTTTCACGATAGATTATAGTTCTAATTTTTTCGAATAAACGAATAATAAAAAGTGCCGTTTTTCAATAAAAATGAGTTACGCAATAAGCTCATTACATCACTAGTGTTTATATTAAATCACTGGCTATGTAATGACCTCATTACATCACTAAGTACGATAATACAAAATAATACGTAGGTAACTCAATCAGGCCAAAATGAGTTATGTAATAGGCTCTTAAAGTGTGGGTCGTACATAATTAGTATATTATGCAATGATTATGTAATGATAGCCATTAATACACGAGCATGTTTTAGGATACGAAACGAGCCGCAGGCGAGTTTTATATATAACATGCGAGTGTATTAATGGCCATTACATGAGAGTTGCATACACTATTTTTTCTACTTGCATTAATAAACGAAAAACATATTTATTTCATAAGAATAGTAAACTTCTCAACTGGTGACAATTGTTGACAACTTGACAATTTCAAAAATTAAGATCAAGACGTCATTTGGGCATAAATTCGGCACCCGATTTATTAATTTTTTCTTGTTTCTTCTGGTAAATACTAATAGAAACAATCCAAAATTCCAAAGCAAGTCTGTTATTTTTATATAAACATTGTTCATGTTCAAAATACTCGATTCTAGTGGCTGAAAAATCTATATCATAATGAAAATCTGTATCATAATGGAGTTCATTATAAAAGATTTTAGGCGTATTATGAAACGTCAGTAGAAAATTAGTTATTTACATTACAAGTGCGTTTATGAACATTATTACAATAACGAGTGTGAAAGATTAGATTGACGAGATCGTAGACCGAGTCGTTTTAATCACACGAGTTTTGTAGTCCTGTTTAAACGCACGTGTGATGTATGACGTTTTATTTATAAAGCGAAAAATAAAAATGTTTTTCCAATTATTTTTGTTTATAAGTACTTGTTCACCTTCATTTTACCTTTACAGATTTAACTTTGGCATTTTTCAAATCACTAAAAATTGTTGTGTTATAGATCCATGACCTAGTCCATAACACCACTAGTTATGTTATGAATTCATAACCTAGTCTATAACACCACTGGTTATGTTATGAGTCTCATGACATAAGTAGCTCAAATACTAGAAAAATGGTTATGTAAAAACGTCATAACCAAACGCTTGTAAATAAAATAAAATACACACACAACGAAAACAAACCCAACGGTGTGATATCAATGATAGGAAATAAAATTAAGAGGAATGAAACAGGACCTTTGGGAAGACCGAGAACAACGACGACAGGAAATCGTGAGACGTCGAGAATCACTACCTAATGTGTCTAGTAGATTTATCCAGTCTGTATATCCGAATACATAAATCCATACAATAATCCCAATTAATAGAGAAATCTGCACAAACGTCTCAGTACTCAATCGATTTGACACAAACAGACATCATAGGTTGGGAAGAGCTGAGCAGCCATTAGCCTGAACCTGATAATCGAAAAACGAACTCAAGAAATAAAAAAGAATCCAAAATAGAACCAACCACACTGCAACTCATGGAATTAAGAAAAAACTCCCATCAGAGACATAATATCATCAGATTATCGGGATATAAATAAAAGAATTCATGGAGAAGTGAAGAAATACATTCGAACGTATAAAACTAGAATAATCAAAAACGCAATAGAAAACAATGCAAATATGAGGACATCAGAAATATTGTTGAGTACATTAAAGACTTCTACACCCGTCTCTTACGATCATCCGTAATGGGAGCTCTGAAGAAGTACCAGAAATATGAAAACAAGAAATAAAGACTGCGTTCAACCAAATGGAAAATATAAAAGTGCCCATATTACAAAATACTGAAAATTGGAAGAGCACTCATCGACAAATTTCTAAAAACTCTCTTAAAAGTAAATATCTACAAGAAGGCATAATTCCGAATGCCTGGCAAAGCGCTGAAGTGATTTTGCTTTTCAGAGAAAGTGATAATGGTTAGCTATATAGAAACTCATGGAACAAAGTTTTTTTTCTCACCTGTATAAACCCCTTTTAAGATTATCACTACTCAGGCAAATATGTATTTTGCATATTTAGCGTATTTTGCATATTTTATGAAAATAATAATAATTTATTTGCATTTTTTTGAAGATATTGACAAAAAAAATCCTTTTTAGACCATATTTTTATATTGTAAGCCCCTAATTTTATTTATTGGTAGAATAATCAATGAATAATCGGTATCACAAACAATAAAACCTTTCCAGGTATAGGTAGGTATAGTTTGCAGCTGCAGGTATACAATAATCAAAATTTAATTATTTCAGGAAATACCCATCCCATAACCAATAATAGAGGAAATATTTTCAATTTAATGTTTATTAAGTAGGTTTTAGGTAATTTATTCTTTTGAACAGTTTTAGTTTGTTCTAACTTTCAATTGAACCAGGTTGTGCTCTTGAGAATAGTTCAGGCAGTGCCTATTATCTGTATTTAATATTTCAATTTAATAGTATTTTTTCGTTCTAATTTTCAAAGAAATAATCTGACCAAAATCGAAAAGTCTACAGTCAGCAAATTATGGCCTACAACTATCAGTTTTGCTTCAAAAACTCTTCCTAAAACGATTTCCCTTGTTTGCAGGTCACGCCTGATAAAAAATTTCAGATAGATCCACATGTCAAGACTGCCTAGCAAAGAAGGAGTCCAAGCTTCCCGGCGAAAAAGTACAAAAACAGCAATATTTCCAAAAAATCAATGCTTGTGTGTATGTGTGGATGAAACCACGGATTTTGCGGGTCGATGCATAGATCATCTGATGATTGGAGCGCTTAATACTCCTAGCAGTAGTTCTTCTAGTCTCACCTAATAGGGTCGAAGCCGAGGCAATTACAAAAAACGAATTTATTGACAATAACTTCAAGACGAGTCGTCAACCTTTTTCCTACCTGATACTGTACAACAGGAGAGGCTTCTAGGATTCTGTACCGTATATGATTAGGGCAGAAAAAAATTGCAGATATTTTATCCTAAATTAATTCATGTGTCATGTTTAGTCCATCAATAGCGTTGATGAGGAAATCGGAAAGAACTTTCCTCTTGTCAATGAAAGAATCTTCAGTTCTAGTTACCCAGAACTTTTAATAGCACAGTCAACTTGAATAAATGCCTGCCTGTTTGACATTTCAAAAATTGCTTTTCGACTCTTTTATGTGACGATGTCGTTTTTACAAGCATTGCGCTTCCAAATAAGATTTCGTGATGCCTATCGCAACAACAACATCATCTTATTAAATTATTTCAGGTTTTTTTTTTCACGGTTTGATATATTTCAAACGGTTTTCATCGGTTTTTGTCGCTGTGATCAAACTAACGGTATACCTTCAATTTTTCACATTGAGTTAAGAACACTGGCAAGTTAAAAAAAAACCGTCACTAAATTACCAAAAATTACACCAACCTAATGTATTATAACCAGTTACTTGATACTTAGTATCCGATTCTTCTCTGTCAATTCATTCAACTTAAATGTGTATGTTTATAAGATGAGAAGCTATTAAGACACGACATCGACTACCTAGGAATAGAGCGAGACAGTTTACAAACCACAAAAAAAAATCAAATTTCACTTTCATGTTCAGTACACGGTCAATTTACCAAGCCGCAACAGCTGGAAGGCAAGATAGTTAAACAAGCAGGTTAATTACTAGTTCTCTTCAACTGCTCTGCATTTAACCAACGCCGTCAATTGGTTATAGTGCAAGCTAGAACTAGACCAGACCTTGACCCCTATGCAAGCGGGAGAGGAACTGTGCACAATTAAATCAATTAGGAAAACCAGTATTCTGCAAGTTAACAGAGTGTAAAATTAAAGCGACTACTTACTAAGGAGTAATAAACAACTCTTGCGCGTATATCTGCAGATCAACGTCATGAACGAATTATTCTGTTCCACGATGTAATAGAATATGTATTGTCTTTATAGGTATTAAAGGATGCACTCGCACGCACTTTGAAGTACCTTAAAGAATATCATTACCATTACTGGTTTGCATGAACAATTGCGCATGGACGCTTATTTTAATCTTATGAAGGGGCTCAATTACAGCCCAGTCTGAGACGTGTCGTTGCTTGACCTTAATATAATGATGTGTTGAAGCTACAAAGTAGTATGATAATAATTGAATTGGTAGAGGATACATAATCGACTCTGGAAATTCAATTTAGTAGGCATTCTCGTGGTAAAATTTAATTTACTGCTCATATATCTTGGGAACCTACGATTGAACATTAAACAAATCTTGACCCATTTTTTATTTGAAATAAAATTAAGTAAAGCTAAAATTTTCAAGTGGTCAGTCAATAGACAAAAAAAAAATGATGAATTGAAAATAATTAAATTTCATTTTGACCATGAATATCAGTACCATGCCTAATCGGCATCGTTAATCCTCGACAACACCAAAGGTCTAAAAAACTTCATAAAAGAGTAATTGCCCAGATAAAACCACGCTTAAAAACTACTTAAACGTAATTATTCATCCGAACTAATTAACAAAACTGTGTGTTGTTTGTTGAATTCTTCGTTTTAATGCAATAAACTTGATTTATGAACAGTATGATTTATGAATGCGTTTACAGTTGTGTGATTAGTCAGTGACAATATGTTTTTGTGTCATCATAAATTCATTAGGCTTCAATTAAAGTAATATTGACTTGACAAAAATTCGGTAATCACTTATCGGTTCCACTTAACTGACTACGACTTACAAACTGCGCGCTTTATATACAAAACCATTCAATCGAGAAATCCCTGAATTGTTGTTTATTCAAATCACACCATGGGAGGAATTCCTGAATATTTGTGCTCGATTATTAGCAGTGAACGTACCAATGTGATTTCGTAACCCTGCCTCCCACTCAGATCGTCCCGATCTGACCATTTATCCTTTTGATAGGACTTCACCCGGTTAAGAAGTACCACCTTCTTTTCTACATTTATTCCCCTCACTCAGATACATGATAATCTCATCTACAATTCTCCAACACCGTACTACCAGCAGTATTATGCCTTTCAGAATCCTTAAAACCATTTTGAAATAATGTCCTCTATATCTAAGTTCTTCGTTATACTCGTAATTATCTTGATCATCCCAACTATCCATATGATTATGCGATCATGAATACCATCCTGTCCATCCAGGTCTACCATCACGCCTGCCTGGTTCTTCTTCACATGGAATGATGTCACCAGGAACTAGAGTAATGGCCGCCCGTTCCTTGTTCACTGCCATGGTGCAAGCCACCCTGTCTGCGCCTGCGCGGTTAGGTGTAGAACTCGTAGTAGATGTTCATCTTCGTAATCTGTAGAGGTTGGTTTGAAGCCTATTCTTCTTTTCTCTTTTTCTGTCTTTAGACTTCCTTTTTTTGTCTATCATTCTGTCTCTGTTCTTCCTCTTCTTGCTTCTCTTTTGATCTCCGATCTTCTTGTTGTAGCTCTACAAGCCGGTCCTGTTCTTCTTGGTATTGGGCTTTTTTTACTTGCTGTTCGCTGTCGTGGTTTTACCATAGAATCTTCTGCAGGGTCAGGTGCACCCTCGGGTGCACCTTTTACTTAGGTACCTATATTTGAGATGTGCGTACATAGAAGGTATCGGGTCTTCAAAAAAAAAAAACAATCGAAGATTGGTATGGTTTTTTAAACGTATGTCTTAGCAAAATTTTTCTTTGATTTTATCAATGAACCTAATGTCAAAATGGCATGTCAAAAATCCTGACCAATAAAGAAAAAGTAATGCGACGTACGTTTTCGTAATCAAGGCAATCCTCGATTGGTTTTTTTTTGAAGACCCGATATACATATATGTTTACAACTAATACTTCCAGGTTGATGAATAGAAGGCAAAATCATAATTGGGATTCAAAAATGTTCTTATTTTTCGCCCAACGATGGTAGGTAAACCTAGGCACTTTCCTATATAATAATTTTCTTTTATTCTCTGTTACATCATTTCAATTTCCATCAACATTTTTCAAAAATTTCAAGATTTTCGACCGGTTGACGGGCCACAAAACTCAATATTCTGGTATTTTCATTGTTTCTCCATAGTTGTATAAGAATCACTTTTCTGGCCTATTCAGCTCAATATTGAGCGGTCGCTGAAAAAATGGCATGTGTATTTCTGAGGATATGTCTCTGTTTTCGGCATTCAGTGTTTGCTGGCCTCGGCTTCGCCTCGCCCAGTTTTTACACAGTCGGCCGAAAATGTGTGAGTTTTCCACCTCAACAAAAAATATATTTTAATGTGCGATATTTGTTAGATTTCTGAGTTGGAACAAATTTTTTGGCCTAATTATTGGTTCATTTATGCCATTACAAGGCTAGTGATATTCGATTTTCGTCTATAATATGGATCGCAATAAATCTAAACCATTGATTTTATAAAATTCAAACACTCACCACTTATACATATGGACTCTCGCCATAAGATGCAGTGAAACCCAATGTTGACAAAACATTCAGCAAAGGTTCCGAGACGAATCTTCTAAGAAGAAAAACAATGAATCCAAGCTATAATCATAACAGGGAAGATCGTGACACAAAAACTTTCATGATTGGTATCGCTTTTTTTTCCAGTACCTACAATTTGCTCCAAAAATTAAATTCAATTTTTGGATAATTTCAATATTAAGGAGGTCAAATATTCGGTGAGGAGATGCAGGATTATCAGAATTTAGTGCTTTTGAACGAATATTTTCCTGAATAATTGATACTGCAGCCATTAAGCTCTTCGACTTTCTTCTTCACACTTTGCCTGGTATTTGGCTGGGTAGGGATTAGGGATGTAGGTATTTCAGAACCTATACTGATCGCCCTTTACCTATACTGATCGCCCTTTGGGCATCTGCTGATCTGCTTATTGCTCTAATCTATGTCTTCGTTCTGGTTATGGACATTGGAGTTTCAGCTTGTTGATTTACTGTTATGATGCTGGAAATCTTCTATTGTATACCCTCTTCTAGTAAAATATCCAATAATTTAGTGTTGGGTTAAGTTTTAATATAGTTTCTGAATAGACTAATCGCCATCTTTTACCCCAGAGATTTTGGTGATTCTGTTTCCCCCATATTCATCTTTAGGACCATCTCCTTGGGGTATCTTTCCAGAAGATTTAGTCAATTGTAGCTATTCAAAACTCTTGGAGATGATTATAATATGTCGGCGAGCTGTGTATGAATCAGTCGTTTGTTGTTTAAATTTATACCATGTGTAGACTTGTCTAGATTCTCGGATATGTCCTTACTGGCAGTGTTAAAGGTGTCGGTGATAAAACATCTTCATGTCTGATTCCTCTCTAGATTAGGATAGGATTGATGCTCTCTTCCAGCTATACTATCAATGAAGCATTTCTTTAAATGTTATCACTAAGATTAGTTATCTGTATCGTGAGTCAATTCAGAAGATGTTCATTGGTATTTCTATAGCACTTACCTTTACACATTAATTTTTTGGGAAGTGTTTCTAATAGTTAATTTGAAAATATATTCTTAGGAAAGTCATTTTTTCTATGCTCAAGTAATAAGTCGAGTCCTGATGATGATATCTCTTTATGTTTAGGTTTCTTTAGCAAAATAAAAACTCGTATGGACAACTCAAGATTTATTTAAGAATGACCTTCCTTTAAAACGAAAAAAAAAAAACTTACTACATATTTTAAATTCCTAACATATCTCGCATATTAACAAATACTTGATGCTTCGACCTATCATGGAACTCAGGATTCTTTATGATTTTTATAGCACTCTGATTGTAAATTTTAAGATTGAATTTTTCACAAAGTATACCTAATTCAGTTAACAGATGTGACAACCATATACCTTCTTTTGTAGCACAGGTACTACTAACAAATTCTGCTTCGGTCGTCGACAAAGCAACACACTAATGTTTCTTGGTTTTCCAAATGACTGCTACACGTCCAAATTTTCAGAGGATTCCAGAGGTTGATTTTCTGATCTGGACATCACCTGCATAGTCTGCGTCACTGTAGACCTCTAATTCAACACTGGGTTGATATAATAGACTCAATGTTCTCGTACCTACCAAAAAATTTGCTTCACTAATGACCAATGGGCTAATGTGGGTTTGTCCAAGTTTCTCGCTACTATATTCACTGCGAATGATATATCTGGACGGGTCACAATTTCCAGATACATGAGATTTCCAACAGCTTCTCTGTACATCTTCTACACATTCACTTGAGTCATTAGCTTTGCACCAACGAACGTCAATTGGTGTTGACACCGGTTTACTGTCTTGCATATTGAACCGCTTCAATATTTTATTGACATAAGCACTTTGATTCAAGAAGACAGATCCATAACTTTGGAAATAAACGTCGATTTCCAAGAACGACTTCACATTTTTTGTTGCAGTTGCTTTAAACTTTTCAGTCAGCTGCATCAGGAAGTTATCAGCATCAGTTTCACGGGTTGTAAGCACTAGTCCATCATCCACATAGATCACAACAAAGGTTTTATTTGACCCTTTTACACATACAAACAAGCATGGATCCACTTTGCTTTATTTTAATCCAAATGTTGATTAGAAATCTGTGAAGCAATTATTCCAATACCGAGGGACCTGCTTGAGTCCATACAGGCTTTTTTCCAGTTTGCACACACGTGAATGTTGTCTTCATATCCTTTTGGCTGCTTCATATATACAGGGTGTTAATAAATAGTGGGATCAAACTTTTAGGATAAATAGTACTTATTAAAATAAGAAAAAAGTAAATACAAACATGGGTCCGCGAATAGTTAGTTTTCAAGATACAGGGTGTCAAAGTTTGAAATTAAATCGATTTTTTAGCTCAAAAATCCTTTTTTCAATTTTCTTTTTCAAATTTGGCAGGTTTGTTTGTGATAACAAAAGGTATCTTTTGAGTTTTGACTTTATATGACTTAATCTGCAAAAATATCAAAGTTATAAAAAAATAGTGACATTCCATTTTTTTCCTCTGGGGCGCCACTGGAATAATTACGGTTAATCTAATTGAATCAAAAGATACCTTTTGTTATTATTACAAACAAATCTGCCAAGTTTAAAGAAATCCGGGAATCGGATTTCAAAAAACTGATTATTTCAATTTTTGACACCCTGTATCTCGAAAACTAAGCATTTGCGGACCTATGTTTCTATCAACTTTTTTCTTATTTTAATGAGTACTATTTATCTTAGAAGTTTGATCCCATTATTTATTAACACCCTGTATAAATCTATGCCATTTTCTAAACACCAATAAAGACAAGCAGTCTTTATGTCAAACTGACGAATATGGAGATGATGACGTCACACCTGTTTTTGCCATAATATGCTTCACCCCCTCGCTTCTCATACGGAAAGTGTCAGATTAAAAATGACGGACAGTACAACACATCATTCATGAAACCAGGCAGCCATTTGCCTTCAACAAGTGCTTCCTTGGCAACCGTTCCTTTTCCCACTGCATTGATCACTTCCCCATTTCCAACTTTGATCACTGTTGGTTCATCGGAGACCATAAACTCTTGAAATACACATTGGTCATATGATCTGATGCACCCGAATCTATAATCCACTTTCTAAGAAACTCAGTGGAAATCGATTTGTAGCCTACAAATGCAGTTGGCCTTGCTTGAGATCCATTCGAGGGACCATTTTCATCATTCTTCTTTGGACAGAATTTTGCAATGTCTCTTTGAACTACAGTTAAAAAAACTTGGACAGTCCGTCCACAAATGATTTTATTTCCCACACGTATAACGAGCAGCTACTTTCTTTGACGTGCCCTGTTTAGATTTTCCATCAACTTTGCACTTTGAAAATAATGCTATTGTCCCGTCTACTCCGTCAGCCTTTTGCAGCCTTTGCTCCTCCGTTAATAACCATGTTGTTGGGTTCTCCAAAGTATGAAAGGTTGCATCAGTCGAGTCCCGAGCACTATGGAAATATTGGTACTCTTTGGGAAGAATAGACAAAATTCTGGTAAGTAGTATGGAATCTGGTATAGTACCTCCTAGCTTTTTCATACGGTTACTCATCTGTTCCAATTTTGCAATGTGTTCTACAACTGACACAGATGTATCCCACTTGAAATCGAAATACTGCTTCTGCGCCTAAGGCAAGGTGTCTTCTGACTTCAGATCATACACTGAATGTAGTTTCTGCCACATTCACAACTCATCAAAAACTGTCGTGGTTTGACTTCAACTATGGTTACAATTAACTTTTTACCAACCCTATCCAATTTGAGCCACCTATTCAAATCATCGCCTGGAGTGGCTGGCCTAGCATATTTTTTCTCGCACACTTCCAGAGCATTGTTGCAGTGTCCAAGTAACAAACTGCCATTGAGGCCAGTTACTTGCATCCCGGAGTTTTTCCACCCGGACCTTTTCGGAATCCATAGTGACCAATTATTTGTTTTAAGTCCTCAAAACAAATTACACACCGCGCGCACCGCGAAATCACGGAAGAAAACAAACTAAATCCCAAGAACAATTTAGCCTAGGCACATAACCTCATTGTATTTTGGTTTCTTTAGCAAAATAAAAACTCGTGTGGACAACTCAAGATTTATTCAAGACTGAAATCAAAACAACATGAGCAAATTAACCTCAAATAAACACAGCTGTTTACGTTAAGCTAGAAAAATGAATTGGCATGTTCGATAACAATGGATATCGTATAAGTTTAGCTTTCATATTAAAAAACAAAATAATCACAACAATATCGATATGTGGATCTTTAAAGAATTTTTTGATGAATTCATTTCTCAAATATATTTCTAAATGTTGTTGATAGTTCTTTATTGCATGGAAAGATACCTGATGCTCTGAAAGTTTCAACTATAGCATCAATAAGAAAAGAGGCTCAAACTGTCAAGGCGCATGAGTTTAGACCTATAAATATGCTTTGTGCCTTTGGAAAATTTTTAGAAAGAACTGTTTACTTGGAGATTTTGGACTTTGTGGCTGAGAATGGCTTATTGTGTAGCTTTCAGTCGAGATTTAGAAAGAATCGCAGTTGTGAACTTGCAATTTAGTAGGTATATTGTTAATGATTGGAAAGAACGAGGGAAAGAATCAGTAGATAACAATGAAGTATCATACCTAACTGCTGTGATTCTGCTTGATCTCATCAAGCGTGCTTTTGAAAGGGTTGATAGGGGTAAACTAGTTTTGAAATTGAGGTCTTTGGGTTTTGATGGAGTTGTAATGAATTGGATTCAGGATTATCTAGAAGAAGACAGAGTTGAATGCGGTGAATATACTTCCCAGGAAAGTTTTAATAATGTTGGAGTACCGCAGGTTAGTATTTTGTGCCAACTCCTGTTCATACTGTACATCAATGATATACAGCTGGTTTTGAGGAATGTTAGATACCATCTTTTTGCTGATGATACCATCATTTATGCACGGTTTATTCATATTCGGATAAGCTTGCTGGTAACTATCTGCCGTTCCATAATTTTATTGGTTGGCGGATAACTGGCCGAACAATAGGATTACAGATTGCGTTTTTATCCGTCAGATTTCATACCTGACATTTTATCAGAAGGAGAATAAACCGGCCCTAAATAAAATAAATTTAATAGGAGGAGATGTAAGTGAGTGGATGAAATTTAATTAACTGAAGTTAAATGTTTCTAAGACCAAAGCTATGCTAAATTTTGGAATTGGTCCCTAAAGTTGGGTATCTAGGTGTAATTGTTGATGACTTATTAATGTCTAATGAAAATGTGGATAATCTTTGTAGAAAAATTGCAAATAAAGTTGGCGTACTAAGGAGAGTTGCTTGATATTTAGGTGTTAAAAGTAGAAAATTGATATAAAATACAATAATTTTCCCTCATATCACATATTGCAGAAATAGGTACAACTTGTCAAATATACGGAGAGACCTGGCGATTTCACCATCTGCGTAGAAAACCGAGTAAGAAAGCATTCGTCACGTCAAATAAACGGAGAGACCTGGCGATTTTATCATCTGCGTAGAAAACCTAATCAGAATGTATTTTCCACGTCTCAACAGGTAGGTATGTTTGACAAGTTGTACACAAGTATAGGGAACATTAAAATGGCTAAGTATGTAAACGTTTTTTAGAATTCAATGCTCTTATCTTGCACACAAAGTGAAATTAGAAAAAGTGTCCCACTATGTTCGGGGTATTATTGTTCAAGTACCTACATAGTCATTTTACGAGAGGTAGACAAAATTATCTTTTGGCTAATTTACAGAAAACTTTATCTCCAAATTCAATATTTGTCAAAGGATTTGTGGTACATTTATAATAGTGGTATATAATAGTTTGCCACAGTATTTGAAGAATATTGGTGCATATGTGAACGTTTAAAAGGAAATTTGAGGTAGAACATCTGAAATTTTGTTTTTGCTTAAAATGTTATTATTTTGTTTTATATTAAGAAGTAATGTAACTTTTAATAGCAATGTACTAAATAAAGATTATTATTATTATTATTATTATTATTATTTATTACAGCTCAATGCTATGCCTTCTCATAGTACACGAAAGCGATTATATAAAATTAGGTTCAAATAAAATTTTCCAGTTCTATGCAATCCAGCGTGACTTCACACACCTGCAGTTTAAATTTACAATGCATATAATTACTATTGAATAAGGTTTCAAAAGCCATTATGTCTTCACTAACTATAGAAAGTCACTTTTATATTTGCAAGTTGTCTCTAACAGTTTATCTGCCTGATTTTTTTCTCAAAATCCTAAAATCTTCTCAAACGATAATGTTAAATTTCAACTTATTTATGTATACACTAATCTACCCAAAAACTAAACAATAATGTGCTATTTCTCTTTGATATCACATCGAACCGCTAGAATAACAATTGAAATATAATTAAATCGAAACAAAAACCTAATTGTTGAAGGCTCACTTAAATTTTATTGACCTCGCAAAGAGCTCACATCATAAATTATATAAACACACAAACAATTTAATGGGGCTCCGTAACCCCAACATTCCATAAAAATTCAAGAAATCCAAATAACCCAATCAATGTTTTTACACAAAGCGTTTTCAAGATCAACTAACTGTTCGAGACGCCAGCCGAAGTACCTACCAAGAAAAACATAAATAATAAATGAAGACGAATAACTTTGTAATTGGTAGACGCATTGTTGTTATGAATCATGTCAAGATTGTCAGGGTTTCAATAACGGGGTCTTTTAAATAATGTTTACATGAATTTCCATTAATAATAAACATGTGTGCATGCATACGCATGTTGACATTAAAATTAGGCGTAATCAGTTATGGTTTGTTTTAGGTTGTGACCTTTCTTTCAGTACAAGGATTAAATTAAAGAGCATTAAATGAAGTGTTTTTGAACTTGATTATTATATGTGTTTGTTTTAGAACAATCTTAGATTTAGTAATTGTATAAAGACATACTTTTTATTTAATAACTTGCCGCTTTTTGAAGAGGCACTATCTAATACACTTCGGATATTATCCTTCCGAATGTGAAACTTGTGAAGCAAAATTTAAACAAAAACGCCTTTTCAAGGGTCACCAATTAATACACTCGGATATTTATCTTTTTGAATGTAACACTTGCAAAGCAAAATTTAGACTAAAACAATATTTGAAGAAGCACCAACTAATACCAACATAACAATTGAATAACAACACGAAGTTATACATATTAATCCACATTAAAAATTGAAAACAAACATAAAACAGAATAACATCCGTATATCAAGCTTTGACCAGTAAAATTGTCTGCGTGCTTATTGTTCCACTTGTAAACTGAATAAAGCATATAATAACTTCATTGCGATAGTGACACTAAAATTATTTTAAATTTAATCAACCTAATTGTCGACGAGTTTTACTTTTACACAAAAGGTGCGCCTAAAAAAACTAAAATGTGAAAGCGGTGCCATTGTTTATACCTACACCGAACAATCAACCTTAATTTTTGTGGTATTTCTATGACAAAGCACCAAGCACTATTAAAATGTCATTTATGTCGTGGGTTTAATTATTATTGCAAAAAACAAAAAAATTACTATTCATCAATTCTTCCACAACTTAGATTCCCTCGAAAGCGTAAATCTAAAATCAAAATGCTCGTAAAACTTTATTATGTATTATCATTATTACAGTTATAATTGTTTCCTTTCTAATTGCCGGTACCCTTGTAAGTCAATGGGCAATATCCGGTGAAAAGTGTACCCATCAATAAACTTGTTTTACCTTTTAACCGCACGGGCCCGCCCTATCCATTAAAATCTGCTAAGATGTTAAGAGCTTTTATGACCCTTTAGTGTTTGCCTAGTCGCAAATATGGATTACTACTGAAATGTCCTAAAAATGTCAGGTGAGTCTAGACATCTTATTTTTGTCAGCTTTTGAGGAGATTTTTGTACATTTTTATCGCAGTACCTTTAGAAACTCATTTTGAGAAATAATAAGTCAGGCTTAAAGTAACCCAAGTACCTACATAATATTACGGTTAATCGTTCGAAAAGTGGAAAACTGGTCACTTTTTGTTGGCATCTCATCCATGATTTTCGTGCAGTGATATCAACATGCCATTACCTAAAGTCTTGGGAACAAATACTCTGCCATTTAAAAAAGTAAATTTTCAAATAAATGTATGTCATGTCTAAGTGTGTAAATTTTTTTTAAAGAATCTGAAATCTTGCTAGCATCACTAGACCAACTAATTAAACAATAGCTTTTCACTCTTTACAACTCAGAATCTTTCAAGGTCTCTTCAATAAATTCCTGTCTTTTCTCATCTGTTATATTAAATCTATGAACAATTTCACTGATAAATAGATCATCTTTAGGTTTAATGGTTTGAAAGTTTCTAGACGAGAGATCAGCTATGTGCATTTCCTTACCTGGTTTATATCTGACTTCTAAGTCGTACTTCAAAAGCTTTACTTTAATTCTTTGCAACCTTGGTGAGTGCACTTCTGCAATGCCTTTTTCCATTAAAGCTTCCAATGGACGATGATCTGAGTCAACTTTAATGTGACGACCATTAACATAGTGATGAAATTTTTGGCAAGTCCATAAAACAGCAAGATATTCCTTTTCAATTTGACTAAATTTGGAATCTGTCAACAATCTCGATGCAAAAGCAACAGGTTTATGATTTTGTAACAAGCAGCACCCCAAACCAAATTGACTCGCATCAGTTTGAATAACCATTTCAAAATTAGCCAACTATATAACTTACCACATCTTTACTTTCATTAAATGCATCACTTTGCTGTTTAGACCAGGAGAAAACCACATCATTTTTTAAAAGTTGTCTCAATGGGGCTGATATTTCTGACAAGTTAGGAATGTAGCTACGCAAATAATTGATCATGCCCAGAACACTCTGAAGCTCTTTTTTGTTGGTTGGCTCCTTTAAATTTTGAAAAGCCGCAATTTTTTCTTTGTCAGCTCTCATTCCTTCCAAGCCCAAAATATTCCCACAATATTTTACCTTACGGACCCCTATATTTAATTTTATTTTCATTGAATTTTACACCTTTTTGCTTAGCTCCATCAAGAACTCGATTTAAATTAATATCATGCTGCTCCAGTGAGTCTCCAAATACTAACAAATCATCAAAATAAATCAAACATCCAGGCAAATCAACGAAATTGTCTTGATTCAGTTTTTGGAAGTACTCTGAAGCACGATTTAAACCCATTGGTAATCTATTAAATTTAAAAGCACCGAAAATTGTATCACAATCACATAAATTGCTTGATTCTTTATCAAGCTCTACTTGGTAGAACCCATCCTTAAAATCTAATACTGATGTAAAGTACCTATGACTGGCCTCTGAGATTCGCTCGCATTTCATCTAGAGTCGGAACAACGCAAAATTCTTTTTCCAAAACTAAATTAAGATCACGGGGATTCAAGCAAATTCTCAAAGATTTATCATGCTTCTCTAATATTACCAGGTTACTCAACCACTCAGTAGGCCGTTGGCATAGAGAAATAACTCCTTTGCGGGGTGATCTTGCAACTTGCAAAGCATCCTTTTTAAGTTTCAGTACACATTTTTTTTGAAATTTTCCTAGACTTGTGAAAGTATCAGAATTATTTTTGATAAAATCCTCTTTTGAGTCACAAATCACAGCATTTATTGTTGGTAGAATTTTTAAATCTTAACAAGATTCAAAACCCAAAATTGGTGAACTTTTTGTACCCTCTACTACCATAAATTTAAGATTTTTAATATTATTTTTGTAACTGCAATCCACATTAATGATACCCAATGGAACAATCTTGAAACCTCCATAAGCTTCTAATACTACTTTTGTTTTTTTTAATTTTACATTTTTCAACTTATCTGCTAAAATCTTGGGTAAAATATTAACACAAGATCCAGTATCCACTTTAAAGTTAATATTTCCACCTCCTACCTTGATATTTTCCATCGATTCTTTACCATTTTTTTATCTCATTCATACTTATTGACGATACCACATAATCCACAGTCTCACCATCCGACTCACCATCATCAGCATCTTGAACCTCTCTTACTTGCCTCTGATTCCTGCTACCTGATGCAGTTGACAAATTACGACATATAGGTAACATCAAAGACCATAGCGAGTACAACGCTTACCATAAGCAGGGCATTGTCTATAAACATGTCTCGTACCATAACTTTTACAATCAAACTTTTCTAGCTTTTGACTGTCACGAGGATTATCATTTCTGCTCTGATTAAGTAAATAACTATTTTCAAATTTTCTCTGGTAATGACCTTTGGATTTAATGACTTCAACTTTGCTCGTTAACTTATCCTCAACATTCTTCAATTGCCTTTTTGACAGCTCATTAGCTCGGCATATTTTTAAAACATCTTCCATTGTCAGATTTTTCGGTATGAACAGTTTTTCTCCCAATTCCTTACTATTTATTCCCCAAACTATTCTATCTCTTAGTGCTTTATCTATTTCTCCACCAAATTTACAAGTTTGTGATAGTTTCTTGCGATGTCCGTGTAAAAATGATCGAAAGACTCACCTCCCTCTTGATTTCTTGAATAAAAAACGAACCTTTCGAACATTTCATTTTTCTCCGGAATGAAAAATAACTCAAGCTCATTTAAAAACGGTTTGGTAATTACCCTTTTGATCATCCGTCAGCTTCAAGGTATTCATGACTTCAACCCCTACATCTCCTATCACATTCATCAATATAGCTGCCTTGGTTTTTTTCTGGTTTTGAGTCTTTTTCCGATGCCATTAAATAAAATTCCAAATTTTGCTTGAATTTTCGAAAAGTTTCAGCAACGTTGCCATCGAAGCTCATTGGATTTGGTAGTCGAGCATCCATTTTTGCTACTTTTAGGCGACGTTTTTTCGATTTTAGGCACTTTTGGGCCTATTTTTACTCGAAATACTAACCCACTTTTTCAAGGGTGAATGACCTCTAACTTGTTTTCTGGATTTTTTGCACAAGAGCTTCTTAGTTTTCAATTCCATTCCACTGCGCCATGTTATGTTATTAGATTGAAACACGTAGGTATAATTTATACTTTTTAATAAGTTCAAATGAAGGAAATCACAATTCTAGAGATCATACATGAAATCTGTTTTTCAGCCAAGACTTAATCTCACTGCATCTAGAATCAGCTGCATCTAGCTGTTCTCAAACAACTAAGTTATGGTGTAAATCAGTGACTACAAATAGATCCTAAATTATAAAAATAGAACAACAAAATGTAATTTTTTTAATTATATGACAGGTAAACAAAATAATATGGACCAATGTGTTAGCACTTTAAAAATAAGAAGAAAGTTATTGTCATTAGACCAATGTATTAGAACAAGGCTCTTTAAGATAATTTTGGAATTATGGAAAAATTCAACTTTGATGGCGTCCATAGCGATCAGATCCGGAACAGCTGGTAAACACATTTTAAGATGATATGTGAAAACGACTCAAGACTGGCTTTAATTTGACTTCTGTTGAGGGTCAGTAACTCAGTATGGCGAATTTCCAAGAAGGACTGGATTTCTAACAAAATTTGTTCAAGAAGCGACACTACTGGACATTTAACAGACAGGAGTTGGTAAAATTTTTGTTGATCCATAGCGCGACACATTATCAGCAAATCTCCTTTGTCATTGACTGCTTCTTTGTTAAATCTCTTCGTGATGGTTCATTTCCAGTTTTAGTATCCACGTCTTCCATAATCACGATTATGGTGTTCTTCATAGAAACTTTTTCAATTACCCATATAAGTTTTCGTTACCTTCTCGTTTCTTGCCTTTACTGGGGTCATGAAATCCATCCATTTAAATAAGGTGCTGGTCTCACTGTTCAAGGCTATCATATTCAAACTCCCCAAAGCAAAGAATGATGGTCTCTAAAAGGAATGAAGTCTTGGCTGTTACAACAACCGAAAGGCGTGGAAATTGAAAATTATGAGGAGGTAAAGAATTTTTTTTGTCCTGGGCGGGATTCTTCTTCAGCACTGTCGGTGCTACGCTCTAACCAACTAAGCCACCATAATCTTAGAGATCTTTTTGATTGGTGTTGTTAGAGGAAGCCACCATCCAAGATCTGTAGGGTCATGGTGGCTTAGTTGGTTAGAGCGTAGCACCGGCAATGGTGAGGACGCGGGTTCGAATCCCGCCCAGGACCAACATTTTTAATCCTCCAATTTTCTTTAACTTTCGCTTCATTTTCGATAATTTTGAACGCATTTATCCTAGAACTATTAAACAATGTCCGATGGGAAGATATTCAAGATCATTGCAATCCATTAGCCTTTTTCAGAAAGGCACCGCGAGCCTTGAATATCGAAAATGGCAGAGTACTTCTGAAAATCTTCGCTCTCTTCATTTTAAAAGGAAGTTTGTAAGACGTGCTAGCTCTTTTGATTTATACTACAGTAGGAACCGATATGAGTATTGGTAGGAGAATGCTCTCAAAGCTTACTAGAGAACAAGAATCTTGCCATATAATAAGAAGTAGAGGGGCTCTTCTTTTGCGCCTGTTATTTTTCATCTTTGCAAATAGGCCTTTCCCAAGTCTATTATCAGCCACTTGTCACCAGTGTAATTCCAATTGAGGTCGTCGAATCATTTCATCTCTCTTAATTTGTGGCCGGCCTTTGGCCTGCATTGTATTAGTTCTGCATTACATCTTTATTAAGCCCTGACCCAGCTAGGGGAAAAGAACAAAGTTTCACTAGTCTGGATACCGGGACATACCGGACAAGAGGGCAACGAAAAAGCGGACCTACTTGCAAAAGCTAGATTGGAGCTTAACTTTATTGGACCGAAGTCAGTACTGGAAATAGCCCTGAATACGGCTAACCTCACAATCCCGACCTGAGCCAATACACAGGCCAAATAATATTGGTCGAGTCTACCAGCATGAACCATGCAAAATCCTTTGTACCCTGTCCAAAAGGGGGAAAAGTGGCAGACATACTTCTGGGAATGGTGAGGAAGAGCCTCAAAGCACTGGTGGGTCTGTACACTGCACACTGCAGACTCCGTTATTATATGCATAGGATCGGAATAGCACAAAGTGCCGAGTGTCGCCTATGCAGGGAAGAGGACGAGCACGTCCTATGCACGTGTCCGGCAATAAGCAAAATCAGGCATGCTGTTTTCGGGGAGTCAGCTGTTCGACCCGAATACATAAAGCATGCTTCCCCCACACTTATCTCCAGTTTCATAAGGAGGGCTGGTTTGATGGGGGAAATATAAACTCGGAGTGAGCCACAATAGACCGTAGCTCGCAGTGGAAGGGCCCACATCGGACCACTCACAAGAAACCTGAAACCTAAACCTACATCTTTAATATTTTTTTCTTGCAAGCTATCCTGCAAAAATTTATTTTAGATGTCAATACTTCAACCTGATTCGCGCTCATATTCAAGTGTTGTTTGTCGGAAAGTCTTTAGCAACATCCGCTTCATAGCCCTTTGAGACTCAGATAGTCTGTCAGGTCAGCATCATTCTTCGTAAATGTCCAAGTCTGATTAATATCTGCACTCTGCTCCTTAGGTGAAGCGAAATCATTTGGCTCTTCAGGATCCATGAAAGCTTGCCAAAATCTACCCATGTTTGTTCTTCATGATGTTTCCGCTATTTGGTTGCTTATAGTTTGCTGACTCTTTCAAATCGGCGTTATTCGTATTTTCCTCAAGACCAGTCTTATTTCTCATCCATTGCCAGTGATACGCGTATTGTTCTCTTTCATCAGTAGGTACTGTCAATGTGACATGCTGTAGACATTATGAATAAGCTGTCCATAATATGGTTAGTCAAGTTGGAAGTTGATCATTGCTCTTTTTATAGCTCATAGCTTATCGTATTCTATTGATTTCTTATAGTCCAGGAAAACGAGATAGAGGAGAAGATGGTGTTTGGCTTTTTCTTTGCGACTTTTCATGAAGAGATGTTGAGAAGTAGTGAATCCATGACAAAACTCAGCCTCTTCAACAGGTTGGTACCTCTCCTTAGGAGTTGATAAGCGATTGGTTTGATTCCACACACTAAACCAGAAGGAAAAAGACTTGAAATTTTCCAATATGATTCGGCCAGAACGTCGTAAAGAACCAACAGCACACCCGGAATAACAAATACCAAATATCTTCAAAGATATATTTACTTTCAGATAACAAGTGATTTATTTTATTTTACGGTCTGGTGATAACCAGATCCACTTTTTTCTTGAAGAAACTGCCAAGAACATGTACTTACATATTGTGTTGTCCTTGCTAGGTATTTCTGCAGGTTCTCTCCTCTCTCAGTATCTGGATTTGTAGCCGAAGTTACCAATGTTGTGCTCAATGTCGTCCTTGCTACCTGATTTGGCATTAGAGTCGTCTATGATAATAATGTTCCGTTGTCAAAGAAAATTTCTAGATTTTCATCATTGCTGGTTGAGCTGGTTGCAGAGACAAAGAGGAACGGTTGAGCATTATATGAAAGGAATATACAGGGTGTTTGGTATATCGATAGGAAGTTTTCAATGAGTGATAATTATGGCCATTTGGAAGCTGTTTGATCATATTAGCCCGTATGCAAAGTTTTGTTGTTTGAGATATCAGCATTTTTACAAATAACCCCACCTATCACACATTGAAAACTACCTATCGATGTACCAAATACCCTGTATATCAAAAATTAGGACTCGACTTCACCTACATGTGATGACTTGGATAGCCTATTGTGCTAAATACCACAACAAAACAAATGTAGAATAAATAGGTATAACCAAAGGTGCTGGTTACATCCAGTATTTGGCCAATTATCATTTCACCCAATACTTTTTTCTCTGCTCCAAGTTAAGTGAATAAACTGAATACCTTTGTGACCAAGTTAACAATAAAAATTAGTCGCGTTGGAAAAGCATTTCCAATAGAGATTTCGAGAGTCCATTCAATGCACTTTCCTTTGTCGAATGCTGTCTATATACAGGTATGGCAAGTCAGCATCTTACAGGCCAATTTCAGTGCAATAGAATGAAATGTCTAGGTAAATTCTAAGGTTAAATGGAGAACGAAAACAATTTCACCTGATCCACCTCCAGCATGGAGCGGTGCGGGAATGCTGGAGTTGGAACAGGGGAAATCATTTTCGTTCTCTATTTAACCACTTTTTCTAGATATCTCATGATATAAGGCAATTCAATCCATCTGTCAAAAAGAAAAATTCAATGTGGCGTGGCGGCCAAGCAAGCTTGTTTTGAATATGTTTTTATGCGTATTTTAAATTATTTTGCATAGAGTTTTGCTCTGATTTTCATTATTTAATAAAATATTTGTTAACTAGATACCTAAACTATTAATTCGGGCAAAAACTAGAAATTTTTTTGTGTTTTTTGGCCCATGTGTGGCCGCCACGCCATCTTGAATGTCACGTGGTTTGAATGGCCTAATTGCATTAAAATTGGCCCGTAAGATGTTGACTTGCCAGACCGGTATATCTTCCAGTGTACATATTTCCGTATTTACTGAAATCCTTTGCTACTATTTCCATCTAATGTCGACCAATTCCTTTGATATCCAGCGTTTTGAAGCACTTCCTAATGTAATTTCTGAATCAAAAAATTGTCTTCGGTTTGGATTTTTAGGTGATATCAGCACTCTGAAGATGCAATCTTTTCTTCTCTGGAGCATCCCTATCTGAAACGGTTCGTTTCTTAGTATGTATCGCTTTGTAAAGACTTCCAAGAGATGGAGCTACACGCTATAATAGGTTTATTCCTATCTTATCGATAGCATCTCCTGTAACTTGTTTCTCTGAGTTGGAAACCGTTTTACACGCATCAAAGTTTGAGAACGCTTTTGAATGTTGAGCATCAGCTTGAGAACCTGTTCATTATTCCGTCATCCATAGTCTTGACCATAGCAGAATTGCTTCCCACTGGATCACACGACTGCGTTAAAATAAGCAGAATAATCTAAGTTTGAACATATCATCACTATCATGAACCTTTTGACAACAAATTATTATCAGCATTGGTGTTATTGATACAAACCAGACTCCAAGCTTCACAGATTCCAGTAAAACCGTGCAAACTTTCCGAAAGCAAATGTCAAACTTTCGAAAGATGGAGTGATATCATCATTTAACTGATCTTGTTCCTTGTTACCTTCTCCTTCCTCTTAAACCATGGGCAGAGTTCGACAGGCAACTTGCTCAAAAACTCGAATAATTTTTAGTAAAAGTGCACTCTGGGTTACTAAAATTCTAATTCACCAAAATTGTTACTGAATATGCGCCTTGCTTGTATATTTCTTTCAAGCTTATTATTAATATTATTCTTTCTTTATTATTATCAGTATAATTATTTTATGAATTAAGTATAAACAAAGATTGGTATTCCAATCAGCTTGGATCTAGTCAACAATCTTAGTACCACGAAATAAAACAATAAAAAAAAAACTTAAAATTAAGAAGGCAGAGCGTGAAACAAGTGAAATTTGCAATGAAGCAGGTAGGAATGACCAAGATTTGTCACGGTAATAAAAGTGACTCAATATTTGTACCTATTAGGAAAGAGATGTGAAAGGTGAATTGTAAATCTAGCATTGGCTCTTTATAGTGGTAGCTTCGATGTCGCCACTACTTGGGTGGTAATTTTTTTTTTGTAATTTAGAAGTTCCAAACTTGAAATACAAAATAATTTAAAAATCAATTTGTAGGTTGAAAATTGCGCGCAAATATCTTAATTCATTCACAAACACCCATGATTGTAAACAGCAATAATTTATTATTGAATATCCCACTTATACCGCCCCAACAGCCGGATACCGATTCGCAATTATTTTGAATCAGTTTAATACGCACATTTCTGAAAATAGACTACCAATGATAATTTTATTAATTTCTCTTTCACGATTTTACGTACAGCCTACATCCTGCTCTTCGGCAGAAACACTTTCATTAATGAATCACGGGCAATTTGCAGAATCAACGGTTTTAGTACCTAGTAACTTGATGATGTCTTTATTGGTTTTTGAGAAGGGTTTTTTTATTAGTAGTGGATGAAAATAGTGAGGTTTAGGACAAAAATCAAACTCCTGGATTAAAAATTCACCGACGTTTCGGCCTTATATTAGGCCTTCTTCAGGGCTGAAAGAATAATATACATTATTATTCTATACGTGTGTCTTGAAGCATCGCTTTCCACTACAGTAACGATTAAAATTTTTAAAAAAAAAAATTGATAATTAGAAAATTAGATAGTTACAAAAATTTCAAAAAAAAATCAAAAATTTCTTCCTTTCCTTTTTTTTAATTATTCAACGTTATTAGTTTATTAGAGAAATAGTTTTCGTTTTATCCCATATAAGGGTTTTTGAAAGGCTTGATGAGGATTTAGAATGTGCGTAACAGTTTTACAAAAAAAAAATCTAAAAATCAACGTGTACTACTATGTTCTTACGTCAACTCAATTATTCAAAATCGAGAAACTTTCCAATTTTTTTCCAATATTTTTGAGCAAGGATAATCTGTCAAATTCTGTCTGTAAATCAACTGACTTCAACTTCTTCGGATAACTTCTGAGAGTGAAACAACTCATCAAACTTCCCAAACATGCTATGGATTAAATACATTTTTTGAACCGTTCGACAAAGCCATGATCAACAGGTAAATTTTATCGGCATGAGACCCTTTTGTTGTAGGCTTGGCTTCACCAAAGTCTATGCTTCACCTATACTCTAGCTTTGATCCCCACAATGTCTATACCACGCCTTAATTTCTTTATCACAGTCATTTAACGGTCCTAATACAAAAGGATTAAGAACCTATCCCTATAAAAGATCTGATATTTATTATTATGCCTTACCTTATATACTGTAATATCCCTAATTTATTAAATGGTATTGTATTTATGGGTTAAAAGAACGAGTTTTGCAACATTTTAAGTCTTTGATCATTTAATTTAAAACATCTACATTAACACACCATTGTATTATAAAAACTGTACTCCCTCCACTATAGAATACATTTTTGGATGAAGTCATTATTTAATTGTCTTACAAACAAAAATTCCCTCACATCTTCCTAATTAGGTAGAAAATTTATGTATCTGTTGTTGGACCTACTATTTAGTTCCTGGTGAAAAAAAAAATAGAATAATGATGATCAAAACAAAGGCACCATTATTGTCCTGGGAAAGTTCAATGAATAATTTAATTGGACATCAGGTGTAATGTAATGGCACTGATTGAGACCTTGAAGATATAATAGGATTTTACGGTTGTTTAGTCTAGCTAGAACACAACATAACAAAAACATCAATATATAATGTTGTTTCAAATAATTAGCTACCAAATTCATTGAAATCCAATCAGGAAGAAAATTGAATTTGGCGCTTGCTTAATTCGTTTTTTTTTTTTATTTTCAGCAATCAAAAATTTCATAGGAGAACCGGATTACCGGCAAGTACGATTACACTGGGAAATTGAAAAATCTGCACTACCGAAAAACGGCTACAATGTCAGATATTGCGAGCTTCAAACTTGGGGTCAGCAAAGGTGTCGACTCCAGTTGGTCAACAATACGGCTGTAGAGAAGAATTTTATTGATGGTAAGTTTTTGTTAGATTCATAAATATTTATCAAATTACTTCGAAAGATAAATAAAACAACGGGAAATTACCTGTGAAAAAAGTTAATTGCATGCGGATATTTATAATGCTGGTGAATAAATTAGTACCTAAGGGCATGGCAATTTATGTTGAAGCCTCTGGGCTTGCTACATCCTGCTTCAGTGAGCCTGTTGAAATTTTTAAGCTTGACTATTATTGACTAGAACAAAAAAATAGTTCAATTACACATATTTTACACTACCCGCTTTATACCGAAGAAATAACATCTGAAACTCGACAGCAATCTACATAGGTGGATGATTTAAATGTTATTTAAGCCTAGACATCAAATTAAGAACAAGTTAAACAAGTTGAAAAATTATATGTTAGGCTATGAGTTGTGTCATTTCAACGCCAACCCGAGAGAAATCGCAGATATCTACTTATGTGTGAACCAACTTCATAACCGCTTATGAAGACAAATGTCATCTTAAGACCAAAGGAACCAAGATGGAAGTACCATGGTGTAACATTCACTTAGCTCACCTGAGGACCAGCACTAGGAAACTATTCAACAGGGCGGAATTCACTGGCGACTCAGACAGCTACGCCCAATCGCTAACCGAATATAACAAAGCCCTAAGGCTAAAAAGGACTCCTGGAATGCCTTTGCATTATTTGGAAGAATACAAGCAAGACAGGGGGAAGCACAATAAGCCACAAGGCTGCCTTGTGAATCGGGACCCGAGCACGCCTGACCTCGCCTTAAACCATCCAACTATCTTTCCTTTGGAATAAGATGAGTCTTGTGATGATTTACAAGACAAATAAGCACACACCTATTCACTATTTGTGTATATATATATTTTTTAAATTGGCTATACAGGGTGTCCGGAAAATAGCGTAAAAGCTCTCCACGTAGTAGGGGACCCTTTGAGTAACCCTGGAAAAATAATTAAAAAAATCCTCCTGGACCATTCTTGGAATAAAAAACTTCCTTATTTTTGATTGTTTTTTCAAATTGCAATATTTCGTGCAAAGTGTTAGGTATCTTTTGTTTATTCATTACATAATAGTTTATAAACATTTGTAAATCTTTGAAGCGCATTATGAAAATTGCAAAATTTCTAAATTACAACGGGAAAAATAGACCTATCTATTTTACCAGACAAAGAGGTAATAATACGAAAACTTCATTAAATAAAAAAAGACACAGAACGCTCTAGCTTCTTTTGTTTAATTGAGTTTGCATTCCACGTAGCTATTTTGCAGTATTTAATCGCTGCTTGGGGACGACTAACAATTCAGTGGTGTGTTTCTTGACTTTACTATGGCGTTCAGCTACTGCTGGAGTGATTCCATCTGTTGCATTATAGTTTCCAAGGAAGCTTCAGTCGAGGCGATATGGTTAGTTGGTCGTTGTAGCATAGTTGGTCGTTGTTGTGGCGCCTCCGTTAAATTCGTTCTTTTTTGCTGTCCCCATACGAAGTTGGATGGAAAGGCTGGCTTGTACATCGGTTTTCTAAGGAGTTTGGGGTGCTTGGGGCAGCCCTGGTGGGATGCGGGATGTTCGCCGCCGCAGTTTGCGCAGGTGTCTGTCGTGTCTCTGGTTTTAGTGCAAGTGGTGGTCACCCCCACACTTCACGCACTTGGTAAGGGCCTGGCATCGAGTTGATCTTGCCTGTGACCTCTGTATTTCAACCCTGATTTTCGTTTCGGAGGCTAAGAGCAGTACTAGGACTAGGAGTACTGGTTCTTCGTCGGCTTTGTACCACCTTATTAAAGTGGTAGGGTGGAAGTTTCGATCTTCTAACTGTTGTTTGATGTAGTCTGTCGACCACGTTTCTGACGGACCTCTGACGACGACTTTAGGTTTTTTGTCTGAAACTGAATGTGTGGAAAGGTTCCCTGTTTTCCTTCAGCAAAGCTTGGATTTTTCGGAATTCGTCCATTGTAGAGGGGTGGATTTTTATTCTTTCGCTGGTGTTTGTAGCGTTTCTGAAGTTGATTTGGTTCAGCTTGAAATGGGCGGTTAGGTCGTTATATTTTGACTTGTTTCGTAGGACAATCGGAGGGATTCGCTCCTGTTTTGGTGGCTGGCTTACTGTCGTTGGGGCGACTGAGGGTGGCTTAAGCTGGAAGCCTTTTCTGGCGGGGGATTGGGGAGTAAGTTTAGTTCGTTGACTTACGATTTTCGTGGATGTCGCTGGCTCCTCATCCATCGTAGCGGAATTTTGTTAATTGGCTTGCTGTTTTTTGGGTGGTTGCGTGGATTCGTCACTGCTGTTCGACTTGCTTCGGTGGCGTCTGTTTCTGCGTTTTAGTGACGCAAAGTCGTCGTACTCGTTCTCGAGGAGCTGTCTACTATCTCCATATATTGCTGCGCTACCAGCTTGAACAAGCAGTTTATTTTGGCAGTCTTCACATTGTCGGCAGTGTAGAACGCGCTGGCCGCTACTTTAAGCTTCAAGTTTTCGCTCTTGACTTGTTCCAGCTCTTGTTTCAAGTTGGCATTGTCTGTCTGCAATTGTACCAGGTCACTTTCCAGAGCCTCGTTGTCCTTTTGCAGCTCTTCGAGTTGGCGGGCTACCTTGGCTTGCCATTCTTCTAGCGTCAGGTTTGACATCTTGGAAGTAGTTGGACGAAGAAGCACTCACATTGATTCACTATCGCAACTGACTTTAACTTTCTGCACTCGGTAAACACTGGCAGCTTGGTATAGTTTTGGGCAATGGCACTAGTCAACATTCCCCTCGGTGCAAACAAACTTAGCAAAATTGAGATCTCTCTTGGTGAAAACGTGTTACCACTTTGAGAGCTCAACTGGTGTGACGGAACTAGCTATTGCCCCTGTTTGGGCTTTAGTCAAACCGCACCAGGGACGCCAAAAGTTTTCACTTTGACTGACTGTAAAAATTAGGTAACCATTATGTGTTGGATCATTTAAGCCTTGTATTGGGTTAGGGGTGCCTGGATTCATATTTATACAAATAAAACGCTGAAATAGAATAGTTATCAATTTAATTAATAAATGAAAGTAATTAAAGAGTTGACAATTTGAGCACTTTTCTGCTGAAGTCTGTGAACAATATGTGCAAGAAAAGTCTTTATATATGCTCAGTTTCTATATACAAATGTACAAATGTTAATTTCACGAGTGTGAAAACCAAATTCCTGCGTTAGAAAACACTTCAATTTATAGTGCATTTCAAGCGAATCACTAATCAGTATTTATTGTTCGACTGTTAGAGAAATTGTAACGATCTTACTTCCTTAATCCGATTCATGCAGATCAATCCACAAGGCGATGATTTATCCATTTATCACAACTATTCACACTGGCAGCTAGGGAATTTTCCACTGAGATGTGAGGAAAACACAATGATATACAGGTGTGTTGTAGCCTGTCGAGAATACGTGTGCAAAAACAAGCGTACGAGAGAATTTTGCTCGTCCGAGGTGACTTGCAACAATTAGGGGTTAATTACATGAATTGTAATCAATAATATAGACCATGTCAGGCCTTGGGACACTGAGAGTAGTATTTTACTATAAATCGCGCGTACTAACGGGGGTTTTTGCCTCTGAAGAGCATTTAGAGGGCGCGAGGGTGCGAACTTCTCGCCTACCTATTCTAAAAGTACTGAAGAATGTGTGTCGACTAGCTCTGCCAGGGAGCAGGTCGCAAAAATCTAGAAAACAATGTGGCAGCTGACCAATCACAGCAGCGAAAAAGCTCCACTGCCTTATAAGGTAATGTAGAAACCTGTAATTTTACCGATTCAAAGGGCTGTTGTTGCCGGTTTTACAGGCATCTATTTTTAGAATATTATTTTATGGTAAATAATAGAGAGGAATATTATATTAAATTAAAAATTACAAAATTTAAACTTGTGGGTAATTTCCACAACAACTGGGAATGTTCATTATTTGTATATGAGAAATATGTATTTTTCAACAGACTGCTATTTTACAAAATCATTTGGTAATCCTCTAGCATCACTGCTCAGGGTCCTCATTCCCGAAACAGGAGATCCAGAGTTCCCATGGCTGTATTTTTCACTCATATTCACATTTGCACAACAAAGTAATCATTCTCGTGAGAAGGCTGTTTCCCGGCTTCAAAAATAGACGTTCAGAAATTATTATTTTTTATCCATCATTGGCTCAGTCGACAAAAAAAACTAATTTAGTGTAGACTATACAGATGCAGCCTTGTTATAAGTACCTACAGATAAGATTCCGCTCAAGAAGTTAATTATTCTGGTAATTTGAAATTTACACAAACCGAGTTGCCATCATAAAATTTAACAGCGCATATAAATCGAAATAGGAAAAAAAGTTGTTTAGTGTCTGTTGGTTTTACAACTTCTTATCGAGAAAGAATTCACCGATGCGTGGAAATCATCAGTTAGAAGTAAACTTTCAATTCAAATTCAAAATATTATGTTTTTCGTTCCTAGAGAATCATTCAATGACATTGGAAAAGTCAATGATATCAGTTGAAATAGGTCTCTGAGTAGTATACAATACACACAAAATAAGAAATGACAGTAGCAATAAAGTCATATCTTATTACATAGCAGTTAGCTAGTAGATAGTGGGAAACTCTTGATACTGTTGAGCTTATTCGATCGACCGTTCTTTATTTATTCCTGGACTCTGAATAAAGTGATGATGGTCTTTGATCTCTGACTTTCCCCTTTTGCATTAGGTTTATATCTTAAAACCGGCGGAATGCGATATGACCAGGTCAGAGGTATTTCTAGATCTTGCTCATGCAAACGATCAAATTGTGATCATTTTGCATTATTCCCCTGTATCTCGATATTTGATTGATTTTCAATCCATACCTACCTTTTTGAATCCAAATCTGTGATTGACTAACTGCCACGGAATTAATTTACACATCATTAAATTTTCTATTTATTTATTTTTAGGTTTATGGTTAATTTACACTAAGTATATTCCTATTTGCTTATTTAAGATTATTGTAGGTACCTACAGTTGAGTATATGTCTAATTGTTTATTTAACTTAAGAGTTAATTTTGAACATTTAAAACTATGAACCATTTTTTTTACTAGCCATTAAGAGTGCATCAAATGTAAGAGTACATTTTTGATAATGGCATTTTTGTCGCTGATTCTTAGTGATTATGATTGATTGGCTAATAATCATTATACCTACCTATACAGATTTTCCCATTATATAATTTAGTAGTTATACAGGAGCTCCTATTCCAAATTGTAAATAGGTAGGTCCTTATTCTGATGATTTCTTATAAAATTGCAATTTCAATATCTGCATTACTCAATTTGTTTTTTCAATTAAATTTTCGAAACTCCGTGGCGCCCTTCCCAAACTGTACCACATGTTCCATACCCATTTACAGCGACCAAGCATACTGAGCAGATTATGGATGGATTGTTATAGTCAAACAATAATGTATCCTGCGGAATTGTCTGCATTGAAATAAATTTCTTACAGAATCTTGGAAATAAGGAAAAGGAGGATGGTGAATCGAATGTCGAGCAAACTTTTTAAATAAATATAAATAAATAAATAAATAAATAAATAAATAAATAGCCATATATTTCCAACAGGTCAAAGCCCAATTACAGGAAATTCAAATTAATATACAATACATAAACTAAATTAAATTTGAAAACTAAATAATAATGAAAAACAATATACACGTAGATACATGCCCTAACTTAATTACTGGATAGGAAAACCAGATACCCCCTGGAAATGCTTTAGGATTGTTGGGAGACTGTCATGGTTTATATCGCACAGATCAGATACTCTGTTAAAATTGAGACACATTCTATGAATAAGACTGTGCAGCAGAACGTTTGATCACGCGAAAGAACAGGAAAATGTTGGTTGATGTCTGGATTCTACACGGGGTACGTGAAATGGTAATTGTTCTAACAAGAATGGGCAGTCAATTTTAGAATTCAGAAGCTTGTGTAGAAAGAATACTGATTGAGAGTCTCGTCGTACAGCCAGGGGCAGGTCCCCAAATCTGGCTAAAATCTGACCATGGTCGAGGCCACGCTGAGGGTAAATGGCATCCTCCCTAAATATCACATATTTTAAAAATCGCCTCTGAACTGACTCCACAGACTGTCGATGACAGTCATAGATACGGAACCACACAACAGAACCATAATCCAACCTTGATCTAACACAAGAATAGTATAGGAGCTTAAAAGTTGCAACGTTAGAGAAATGCTTACAGTTTCTTATTATAAAGCCCAAGGTTCTTGAAGCGGTAGTCACCATCTGATCCATATGAGAAACAAAAGACAACTTCTCGTCAAAAACCACCCCCAAGTCCTTCACCGTTGACTTACTGTCCAAGATCGAGCCTCGAATGGAATAATTACACTGAATAGTATTAATTCTTCGAGAAAAAGAGACAACATTGCACTTAGAGATGTTGAGATCCAGTCTGTTGGAAACACACCACTGGCTGACCTCATTGGTACTAGCTTGGAGGGATACACAGTCGGCGACAGCATCGATGCGGCTATATATTTTTAAATCGTCAGCATATGCAACGCTGTTTCCGTCCGTCATACAAATAAGGTCGTTGATGAAAATATTAAACAGAAGCGGCCCCAAGTTGGAGCCCTGGGGGACCCCTGAAGTTGGCACAAATAGGTCTGATCTAAAACCCTCGATCTCAGCAAATTGTCGGCGAGCCAAGAGGTAGGATTTTAGTACTGAAACAAGTCTGTTAGAAAAACCAAACTGGCTAAATGCTTTCTGCAGAAGTAAGTGATGATCAATTTGATCGAAAGCTTTACGAAAATCGGTGTAGATCACATCGACCCGACTCCTATCATTAAGAGCATCACATACATAAAATGAAAAGGAACAAAGGTTACATGATCTTTTGGAATAAAAGCCGAGTTGATGAAGTGATAGTCGGTTTTGAATTAAAAAGAATAAATGTTTATGTAAGGTAATTTCAAATACTTTGGAAAAGTTGCACAGAATAGAAATAGCACGATAATTTTCAACTTGAGATGGGTCGTCCTTTTTTAGAATAGGGCAAACTTTGGCAATCTTCCAGACATCTGGAAATACGCCGTTTCTTAATATCAGATTAAAAATGTGACAGATGAGACTACTTAGAACAACAGAGCAATCTCTTACAAAGAAGCTAGGAATGCCGTCTGGACCAGATGTAGCTTTGTCCTTTAAAATCTTGCATGCACCGGTGACGTCCTCAATAGTGACCGTTGGGATTTCAACCAGCTCGGAGTTTTCGAAAGCTCTGATATGTTCAGCTTGCTCCGAGTTCTTATAGACACTCTTAAAGAAGTTAGCAAAGGCGGAAACGATAAGCTGGGGTTTATTGAGGGTACGGTCAGCCAAATGCATAGCGGCGGGTATGCGTGACTGTGTCTTTTAACTTTTTACTCTGAAGACCAAAAATTGGAGGCGTTGCTCTTGATATTTAATTCGGCACTCCTGATAAAATCCTTATAAGCTTGCTGAGATTGAGTTTTTATGAGGCTACGCAGTGACTTGAACTTATTATAATAATAAGCGGACTGGTGGGTTTGAAGATGACGACGCACCCTTTCCTTCCTCAGGATGTTATCAATCAGTTCCCTGCTAAACCAGGAGGTAAAACGCCTTCGCCTAGGCAATTTAGGGGGTATACAAGCAGAAAAAATATTATGGAGGATATCATAGAAAGCTTCACACGCATTTGACACAGTTGAAATTTCAGTAATGGGCGACCAGTCTGTGTGCAGCATCGACTCATACAGCCTAGGATAGTCCGCCTTACGAAAGTTAAATTGGGGTGGGTTATCGTTGTTTACAGGAAAGTTGACTGCATGAGGATATCAAAAATCAGAGCTGGATGATGTAGGTCCTCGTTGACTAGAGGTGCAACATTATATTCAATGTCTATTTCAAAGTTTGCAAACACCAGGTCAAGGAAACGGTTGTTGGAATTTGGAATAGTGTTATACTGTCTTAGACCAAGAAACTCGCTGAAATTTAATAATCCTTTGTGTCTAGAGCCCAGAGGAATAGGTGCTGAAAATGAAGGAACATTGAAATCTCCCAGCAAAATTAGATTTTTGTGAAGCATAATATTCATTGAAGCAAGAAATTCGAAAAAAGTATCTGTTTCGAAGCTGGATATAGAGGGGGAGATATATACAATAACTACATAAAATACAAATTTAAACCTAAAAAGTCAATGTTCGGTACATTCGTACACCAGCAATATCACCAAGATCCAGAAGCTCCGAGTTAATTCTGCTGTGGCAACCAATAATCACTCCACCTCCCCTGGAGACATTCATCAAATCAGTTCTTCTATCGGAGCGGTAAACTATGTAAGAGTCTGGAAAGAGTTCTGAGTCCAGAACATCAGGCTGAAGCCAGAATTCGGTAACAGTGATTATATCGTATCCAGAGGAAGCCACGCTGGTGTAAAATCTGTTAGTTTTGGTATGGAGACCTCGAACATTCTGGTATGTGCAGGTTAACTCGTTGGTTGAAGTGGCGCGGGGTTCGGGTTTTTTGCTTAAAATAAGATTTTCCTCCCCGTTGGCTCGCCTAACTCGTAGTTCCTCTTTTGTGTCGTTAAGTTGTTTAAGCTGTGCCGGTGATAAATCCGCCTCGATGTAGACTTGATGGGTGTCGATAAATTTTCTTCTATTTTTTAGCACAGTTGATACATCACTGGCGTTTGTAAGGGTGACTTTTAATGGTCTATGACCATTACGATTAGGTTTTCCAACCCTTACGACGCTAGACGCTTCAACTGGTCGAGAAACTTTGCTGGACAGCAGTGACGAAATTTGGACCAATTCAGGAGTATCTTCTTCGAGGCCTAGGTTAAAAACCATAAAGTTATTTATGCGTGTTTGCCTTTGAAAAACCTCTCGAAATATTTCGTTTTCCGGATTAAGAGTATTAGCAGGGTTGGTGATACCATTATTAGCAGAAAGTTGGCGTCTGATGTCAGCTATGTCTTATCTAAGTTCATCATTAATTTCAACTTGGACCTCATATTTAGTGAGCAAATCAGCGTGTTGAGATTCAATTTGCAGCAACTTGTCCATGATGTCATTCAACGAAACTTGGTTATGAGTTCTAGAATTTTTAGGCACTTCGTCGCTGCCGCCAGGCAAATCCAGGGAAGGAGCAGCACCGTGACCAATAGAGCGTCGGGTGTTTGTTCTCCTAAAGTCAGACTGGGAATTATTGCTGTATTGTGAAACCAAGACAGACAGGAACAACATTATATTGATGCGGCATTGCTCTGAATTGCTTTTTCACAGTGAGAACACCTTGGCGGTTTATTTTTTGAAGGGGCCATCCATGCAGTAATAGCACGTCGGATAGGGACAGCACGCACAACACACTTTTTCACAGTGAAAAGAGATTGCATAATATGATATTTATTGGAGAATTCCTAATTATTGGTTTCTATCTATTCACATCTTTCATTATTGATGTGTAACTATTGCTTGACTGAATTTTAATCGAATTAAGTATATTTTCTTAACTTCTTCATCGTCAATAATTATATAAAAGTAGAGTTTTATTGAATGTAAGAAATTTACTTTTTTTTCCAGGAGACGAAGAATTAAAACAATACTCCGCAGACATTAAAGGTTTGAGAATGGCTACCACGTACTCGTTTGAAATCAAGCCTGTGAAAGATAAAGATGGGAAGGAAAGGGAAGTTAGAGCGGAAGGCGACGACAGGAACCAGAACATGATTATAATTCCTACCAAAGGATGTAAGTACCTAACTACCTACTACTACTAACTAGGAAAATCTGATTTACCAAATTACGAATCACTTACATGGTGTATAAATAAGACTTGCGTGAGCTTATAAAAAAGAAGCAATACCTTATTAAAAATAATCTCGTCTCAACTGGTTTACCTAATTATACAAAGTATCCAATAATCCAGTAAATTTATTGCTCTCATTTCTGTAACACTTATTAATATAAATTATGACAAATTGCTCGACGCAACATACCTGATTGAAACTTAAGTCGGTCAGTATAAATGATATTCGCATTAATCTCATCGGAATTGTACCATCATTTCGATCTTACATCGTTATTATCAATCAATTTAATCTTAGCTGGCTTCTGATCAGATTTACATTAATACATTGTAACGTTTAATGTGTAGTAAATGAAGATCATGAATAAACGATTAAGTCTTCTTCAATGAGCGCACTATAAAGCAATTTTTTACTTTGAAAGACATTGCCGCTCGTATTAATATGATGATGCAAAAAAAATGTAGACGCGATTTTACTGAAACGATTTGAGTTTTATTAATCAGTAGTCAGGGATTTAATCGATGTGAACAAAACTGTATGTGGTATACAGTTTCTCCAAGAAATGACTCACAACATAAAATGAAGCTGGACCTGGACATATTACCAGAAGTCATGAAGATATCTCAATTATCAACAGATTTACCAGAGAAAGTTCTGAAAGCTGAAATTGAACTCGGGGTCAAGTTTGAACCAAAAAAGTTGTTCAACAAAGTAATGAAGCCTGACCGCCATCAATTAAAAGTACTTGGAGGAGAATTTTGAAGCTTAATGGAAAAATCAGGGGTAGATGTTTATTGAATTACACCTTGACTTTCAGTAGGTTTCTTTGAAGATTCGAAAGTCTCACTTATGTAACAGTTTTTATTGCTGTTTACCTAACTTAATGCCAAGATCAACACTATAAGGCACGGTTGCACCTGACACCGTAAACCTCTGGTTAAAATTTCAATGATCATGTTCCTTCTGTTAATGGAGCATATAATTTCTCGATTTCGGCTGAAGTTTTGATGTTCGATTGCTTCTTTGAACAATAACTGAACTGAAATGTAAAGTAGTGGAACTTGAAGATGGGTTACATGTGGGGATGTCAGTGGTGGGTATGCTACAATTTCATTTCTCATTTGGCCCAGTTGTTTCCTCTCAGAGTGTAAAATTATTTAAATTGAAGATTTTTTCACAGGTCACAACGTAATAGTTCGGTTTCTCTTGGGTACCTACTTCTTCATTCAAAAATATAACTTTTATTTTATATCAGAGTTTTATTAAAATCCTTCCTCTCCTATCTAAAAAAGGTATTACCAATAACTTGACCTCTTATCTTTAAATTTATACAGAGACCTGAATGCATTTAAACATAAGCTCCCTAGACATATTTCATAATTAATGAATTCCAAATTATAAATTTATCAAGATGTTTTTCCGAACGTTATTTGTAAAATTTATACACTTTCAAGAATGATTTACTATCAAAATATACAAAACGTTATTCGACATGTGGCAATTTCAAACACCGAATAGCAAAACGTTTAATGGGCGGCTGATTATAAATAATTACCGTTAACAGTTATTGGGATAAAGAAGCCAGAATGGCATTTATTAATGTCATTATTTAACATTATAGCCATTATATTATTAAAAGGCGTTCGTCCGTAAACATTTATTATCACTAGAATGTAATATAAGCATATAAATATTCGAGATCAAGTTGACATTACCGTTGCTTCTGGTACGAAGTTAACGGAGTGCTCAATTAGGACTTTAAGTGTTTGGTTTTCCTGAAGCAGAACAATAATATTATTGATATGCATAAATGAGCAATCTTTTAGAAAGGAACTTGAATGGTGAATATAAGTTCTTCTTTGGAGGAGCCTAGATTTTCAAGACTATTTTATTGCTTGACTATCATTTCTGATGAACAAATGGAGCAGATTTTCAATTGCGCAAAAATTCCTGGACTGCTACTTTAGACGGGACTTTTCACCAGACGGGATGCCAAATACGTCAGCCCTATCTGAAAATATAGGGCTGTTATTCCTGCGAGAAACAACTGGCCAGCCTGACTGAGACTTTCTCAGACCGAATGGGATCATCTGGTACACAGGCGGGTCTCTGATGGAAAAATGTGCAAGGGCTGGTGTATATGGGGAGTGAACTGAGGCGAGAATCAGTCTTACCCTGCCACGCGTTTTCGGTGATGAAAAGTTTGAGAAAAATAAAATAAAAATAAGATAAAATGTAATAAGGATACCTAAGATTGCAGGATTGGAAGTCGAAGTGCGTTGCGAATTAAGCTCTAACTTAGGATTAAACAATTCGGAGAGTAGGGGCACGTCACTAAAGATCAAAATAGGGAATGTTCAGAATCATACTTGTGGGAAAAACATGCAAAGCAAAACTTACCGAATGGATGGTTGTGAAAATCCGAAATCATCGGCGAAATTATGGCACTTTACGAGAACGTAACGCAACGTAAGGAAACTCAATGTACCATAAATTTAATAACTTGGACAATTAGGTCGAAAATCCCCTTTAGAGCGAAGACAAAGTTAAATTCTTCAAGAGAGACCCTTTTCTCGAAACAACCAAATCGTAAAAGGAAGATTCACCACAAGTAATTAATGAGCTGTTCTAGATTTGAAGAATAGAGATGAGGCAAAGTAACGACAAATGTCAAAAATTAATCGGAAGAATTTCTAAGTACCAAATATTTCACACAACAATATAATCTGAGAAAATGACAACAGCTGACGACTAATGATAAAATAACAACAATCAATTAACCACTGGAACAATCATAATTTGAAGAATACGACATTGAATCAGCAATTCGTGTTGGTTGCAGAACGTAACGCTTACAAAGGAATCGATGATCTCAAAAACATTACTAATCGAAGTGCCAATTTATAAAAATGAACGACATTTCTGCAGTCAGCTGGCACACAAATCATGATTGAGATGACTTTAGTGTCACTATAAAGTAGAGAGTAAAGAGAGCAACCCGGTGCTTATGGAACCGGATTCTGGAACTAAATCTGGTACTGAGTTCAGCAACCGAACAGAGTAAAACAGACTTTATGTATCGCGTGCAGTACACATTCGTGAACGTACCACTATTTGGAAAACCTAACCCAAGAATAGGTGATTTATTCACATGAAAATTGATTTTGAAATGGAATTAAAATATTGATTAAAATCGAGAAAAATTATTAGTCGTCACAAGAACTAGTCACAAGTGAAAATAGAATTTAAATAATAAAGATTAGAAAATTTACAGGATCTGCAATTACTGTAATTATTGTTGAATTTTTATAAAGGAAAAATGTAAACAAGGCCTAATAAAATCAGAGAAAAATTAAATATCCATAGGAATTTTGAATGGAAAACTGAAAATAAGTGTGAAATAGTTGAAGGCAATTTTGACAAGTTACAACCCCCCTCTCCTACGATAGGAGGAAAAGTTACAAAGAAACTTTTCCGACGATAATCTAAGCAAATTCGATAACTAAGACAATTTAAAGAATATCGCATATATGTATTTATAATTTAAATCCAAATGAAATCAAAATGACTACCAAGGAACAACAAATAAAGGGTAAATAATAATAAAGGTAGTTATGTTTCCTCCCAGAACGGGTATTTGCTTACTTTGCCTTGGAAAGCACAAAGTTAAGATAACCAAAGTCAATGAAGCTAAAGGTAAAGGCAAAAATAAGCAAAGTCGTAAAGAAAAGAAAAGTAGAAAAAGTAAAGGAAAGCAATGCGGAGGTCGCAGGTTCAAATCCTGCACAAACCCCAACTTTTTCAATTTTCCTTTGACTTTAATTTCCACAAATTTTCTTTGGAAAGAAAAGAAGTTATCGAAGCTTTGGTTGTTCTGCGATGGAGAACACTAGGCAGCCCCCTCGCTGTATCCAGTGTAGGCGGAAAAATTCTAGAGCATTTTTTTTTAATTTAAATTTTATTTTGTCGCAGTTGTCAGGTGCATTTTTCAGCCAGCGTTACGTTACCACCTATCGTATTGTGGAACCTCTTGCACTGGCCTTACACCAGACACCAGCAAGAGAACCTCCCAAAGCTCTCCACCACGGAACAACCAAAGAGTGGGTAGAAGAAAAAGACAAGAAAGTAGAGACTGAAATTTAACCAAGAGACCCACCAAACAATCAGTAGCTAGTTATAGCATAGCCCAAACATCGCGGGTTTTAAAAAATATTTAAAGTACTGCTAGACTTAGCGAGTAAGGAAGCGAAGACAAAATGAAATTCTTCAAGAGAGACCCTTTCCTCGGAACAACCAAATCGTAAAAAGAAGATTCATCACAAGTAATTAATTAGCTGTCCCAGACTTGAAGAATAGAGATGAGGCAAAGTAACGACAAAAGTCAAAAATGAATCGGTTAAATTTCTAAGTAGTTTCATTTCCTGTCTGGAAAGAGACCTGGAAAGATAACAGATCACCTTTTCATCTTCGCCAAATTTTTGAGAAAGAACGGCTCCCAGTCCGAAAGATGGTGCATTCTTGTGCAGATAAAATGGCTTTCCAAAATCAGGAGCTGTCAAAACAGGGGCTGTGACTAAACATTCCAATTCCACTTAAAATTCTTTTTAGTGAGATTAAATATGGGTGACAAAAGAGAAGAAAAATCAGGAACAAAACGACGATACCAGGTAGCAGTTCCTATAAAACGACGGACTTCATTGGTATTTTGAGGCGGAGGAAGATTACCGATGGCCTCTACTTTTTCTGGATCAGGTAGAAGACCGTTACTGTCAACCAAATACCCCAAATATTTCAGTTCTGGTTGGCAAAAATTATATTTTTCAATGGAGACGATGAGACCAGCCTCGCGTAGTCTATCTAAGAGTTTAAGATAGGAGTTGGATAAAATTACGATGTCATCCAGATATAACATGACATTTGGTTCAAGCTCAGGACCTAAAATAGTGTCAACTATACGTTGCCAAGTGGCAGGAGCGTTAGATAAACCAAAAGGCATCCTCCTAAGCTGGAACAAACCTTTTCAACAACGTCACCCTGGTCTGGGTAGGGTTTTCAAAGAAAACGGAGCAGCTGGATCGTGAAGGCAGCAACGCCACCTTTATTGGGCCAGAACCTGCTCCGAGGATTGCATTCTGTCTGGTGGAAGCCAAGATCAGGAATTGGGTGGTCAGATACCGTACTGCACAAAACCGGCTCAGCAATGAGGCGGACTGTAGGTTCTTCAGCGAAGTAAATGAAACTCCTAAGCATATTCTACGAATGTGACGCCCTCGTTGATAGCAGACGAAAATGCCTCAGGTACAGGTTTCTGAGCTTTTCTTAAAACCTGCGGGCTTCTTCTAAGGTAACACAGGGCTCCACCAAAAGGGGGCCAGTACAATGGGCCACATGTACGCCTATGTACTTCCTGTAGAGGCTCCCCTTTCAAATCAATCAATATGGCTCAAATGTAAATCTAAAGTTTAGAGACTTGCATCTTATGAGTTCATAATAATATTTTTTTAAACACTTATTTCGGATTATTGCCCTAAATAATATCCCAAGTTTCTAGAGCCAGTCTGTCCTTCTTCAATACAAATCTGATAAAACATCCGTATCTCCTAAAGCCCATTGAAAGTTTCAGAATGGTGTTATTACATAATTTGTTTTATTTCTCGTTTGCGTGTAGAATATCTAACATATATAAATATGGAATTCGTTTTTGCACTGAATAAAAATGCCATTATCATCAACGCATTCAGCAAGAAGTAAATTAAAAATGCAGTTAAAATAACATGAATAAAAGATGGGAAAGTGATACTTAACAGCTCAATTATTAATTATCTTGAAGTAACTTTCTTTAGTAATAATGGCTTTATTCGCGGCTCGCGTTTTATGAAAATTTGCTCGAGTCTTGCATGTATTTATTTTATTAGTTTCCGCTTTACAATTTTAATGAGTTTGAGTTTTAATGGGTGAAGTTTATGTATATAATGTAGGCAGATTTATTCTAGGACGAAGAGTTTTGATATTGGACAATATAAGTATCGAGTCTAAAACGCGGAGAGCTGATTCATCACAATCCGGTAAACAGTTGAAAAAATTCGATAAGCAGGACAAAGGATTTTTAAGATTTTCTGGGTGCGGCAACGATCATCTAAAAATGTTGAATGTTTGCAAGTTTTTCACCACTCTTGACTTGGCAAATGGTTACCATCAAATTAAAATGGCTGTAGCTTCTAGAAAAAAGACATCTTTTGTGACCCCAGATGGTCAATATGAATATCTGAGGATGCCATTTGGCCTTGTTAATGCTCCGGCGGTGTTTCAGCGCACTAATAATCAAATTTTGGGCTCAATGAGATTTTCTACCGCACTAGCTTATATGGTAGACATTTTAGTCTCCTCTACTAGTATCACGTCAGTTCTAATCGCATTGGGTGACGTGTTAAAGATTTTCCGAGAGGCAGGTACTACTTTACGATTAGAAAAGTATCAATTTTTCCAAAATAAAATTGATTATCTAGGTCAAGAAATCAGCTCTGAAGGCATTAGACTAAAGTTAGAAAAAATCAAGGCAGTGGAACATATTCCTACACCTGATAACGTGCATCAAATACGCTAATTTATAGGTCTTTGCTGTTATTTCCGCAAATGTGTGAAGTGTTTTGCTCAACGTGAAGACGAATCATTTGCGATCGCCTCGATGGTAATCAACATGGATTACAAGTCAAAAATTATTGCAAAATAGTCCATTCGAAATTGTTCAATGGAATGTTTGAGGAAAAACTTTTGAAACTGCAAATTTAATAAACAATACATATTGCAAAAAAGTCAGTGACCTATTACAGGTTGTTATCAATGAAACCCCCTAAAGCACATAAGACGCCTACATGCAAAACTCCTATATTACATCTTCTGATTGGCAAATAGCAGGAGAAATGCCAAGGCATGAAATGTCAGTTTAAACAGCCTCTATCTCCATCGCCCAGATTACATCTGGGCCTTAAGGCTCACGACGACGAAGAAGACGGTACTTTCTTGCGCTCGGTAATTTCACGACCGCGACGCGGCTATAATTTCAGAAGAAATTACATAGTTGTTCTTTTATACGTCTCGCTTATGCTTAAAATACTTCTTAAATGAACACCTCGGATCGGTTGATCCGCGAGAAGCAACGGTATTGCGAACCTGATCTCAGACTGTTATGTTGTGTCTAAGTTATATTATTACCTCATGTGGGTCAGTAAATACTTTTGATGGTTATATGGGTTACACGATATGCCTTGCGATTGTAATTGATATTATAATAATTATTGTATTTTAGAATGACATACATAGGTTTGATGTTGATGTTTTTAAAGTAACTGTACTGTAGTTGGTAGATATCAAATTTATAGTATATAATTCGTATTTGATAATAATTATTCAAAATTGAGGGTGGGTACTGACCGTCAAGATGTAAATTTAGGCACCTCATTATCATCATCAAAAAGCATCTTTTTATGTTCATTGTTGAAATAGGCCTCATCTAAAATTTCCCAGTTATCTCAGTTCTGAGCAATTGCGATCCAATTTGATGAAATCCTTTTCAGGTTTATTCCTTCTAAGCCAGAATCAAAATTAAAACTTTGCACAAGAATGTCATCAAGATAAGCTAATGCAATTATATGATTAACCGTCCCTAGAATGTGGTAAACCGTTTTTTGGAATGCTCCCGATTCACCAATCCGAATGGCATACGCAAATATTCGTCCTGCCCATCTGCAGTAACGAATGCTGTTTTCTGTCGTGACTTTTCAGATATGGGAATTTGGTGATACCCACTGGCCATGTCAAGAGAAGTGAAGTACCTGGCATTTGACAGCATTTCTAAATGTTCATCGGGTCTTCCCATGAGATAACAGTTTTCAATACAGTTTAAGTTCATAGTTCTGTAATCAACGCACATGCGTATTTCACCATTTTTGGGGCTGGAATATTGTGAATTAGACTCTTGAATAATACCAGTATGAAGCAAATCACACACATTTCTTTTACACGTTGTCGTTCTGAGAATGAAAGTCGATAAGGTCTGTAAGTACAGCACAGTATGTGTAGAGGAGTTTCTTCTTCATCTCCGCATGCTCTGCATGGGAGGTCCTCTTCTAGCCTCATAATATCTAGGTGATACCTCATTCGGCAGTGTTCTGTGAGTAGTCCCGTTGCGATACCGAGGTTTTTCCTGCTCAGTTGCAGTAGTGTCGTCTTTTTGTTTCTGCTAGGCTCCCTGATGAACAATCGCGATTGTCTAGGTTCAGGCTCGACTAGGGACGCATCCGGTGTATCTATGCTAGCTGCTTCATTTCCCTCTATTCCTTCGTGGCCAGGCACCCATTCCAGGGTAATTTTGTTATGTTGTGCCAGGCATTTCAGTGTATAGAAGCACTCCTCGATGACCAAGGACTTAATTTCTGCTTCATCAAGTGATTTTAGTTGCTACCTGGCTATCAGTAAGGATGTGAATCTGTTTGTCCGTATATCCTCTATCTAACATTATTTGTGCACAGGTGGTAATTGCTATCACTTCTGCTAGGAAAACAGTCGTTTGCACTCCCAGGTTGATAAAAACGCCCTCCCTGGTTGTTGCATACACCCCCGCTAAAATGCTTGTTTCCATCTTCGACCCATCAGTATACCAGACCGATCCTTTGCGGTTTTTCTCCCTGTCCTCTTCTCCTTTTTTTGAAATTATAATTCTGAAGGGTTTGTGGAAGTCAAAGATACGTGTTTTCTTGTCTGAATGTGTGATGGTAGATAATTCCCTATCTCTTATCAGAAAGATATTGGAATGTCCTACTGGTTTCCCCCTTGCCACCTTGGGTTGTTTATCTTTAATCTGTATGATGCTACCAGTGCCTCCGTTTCCACTACCAGGTGCAGTGGTGGAAGTCCTAGGAGTAGCTCCATGGCTGCAGTGGACGTTGTTCTCATGGCTCCTGTTGTGTCTAGACATGCTAGTCGCTGTATCTTTCTAACCTTGTTTTTGGCTGATATAGGTACCACTGGCCTTATGCATATGATTCTCGCCCAGGTTTTGGTATAAAAATTGTCCTCACTTTCCTCCAGCTATTTGGTACGTGACCTATTGCAAGGCCCTAAGAAGTGTGCAGAGTGGTGCTAGTACATCTATCCCTCTTTGTAATAAGGCTGGTTGAAACGTTGTTCGGTTTTGGGTTTGTTACTGTAATCAGATTGTTTTCAGATATAACTGTGCATCCCAGAAAGTGTGTCTCTAGAAGCAGTTCTGGAGAGTCTTCCCCACTAGTGTCGTTTTCATGTGGGTTGATTAGAGTGCCAATTTTATTAGTTTCTCTAAGGCTTTGCGCAGTCTTGCACATTCTGAAAACTCTGGAGTTTTTTAAATTTCCATGAAGTACTTTTAGGAGTCAGTTTTTGCCTTCCTTATTGCTTTGGTGTATTTCAGTTGGTCTTTTTGTATGTGTCCTACCCGCCGGTTAAATTGCATCCGTGTTCCAGTCCTTAGTAATGAAAGTTTGTTGTTCCAACAGGACTGGCTGTCACTATGGCTTGGATGATGCCATGGTTCATTATGTCTAACTTTGCGACTGTCTTTGGTTTCGATAGACAGTCTTCCAAACGCTGCTTCAGATCCTCCTTGAAGAAGTTTCAGTCACAGGCTTCTGCCCGAGTGGTTGTCACCTTGTATGTTATGTATTTGTGATGCCGAAGGGATGGTTCATCCAGAACTTCCCACTAACTGATCACTTAACTCACGACTATGGACCCGATTGTTATATCGATAACCTCCCGTCTTGTAACAAAGGTAGGTTCGTTACCGCGGTTTAATACTTTCAGCTTATTACTGATAATAAATTCTAAGAGTGACTCACCTCTACTGTTGTCTCCTGTGCTCCCCCATATTATGTGGTGTGCTTTAGAGTCACATCCCATGAGGACTCCTTTTTTCCTGTTTCCACAGTCTCTGATGAGCTCCTCACATCGTTGGTCGGAGGTTGCGACTACTAGGTCCCTCTCGCTTCCCCTCAGGCTTCTTTCTGTCTGTATTACCATCAGGTCTCTAGATAAAAGACCCTATAGTGGTATTAGGTTCAAGTTTTCCTTTACATTGATGGAAGTCCTAGAATGCCCCTGGGGGGGTTGCGAGAATTCCCACCTCCTAGGCATTTCAAGACCTTTAGGGTTTAAGCTACCTTTGTCTCTATTGGTTGGTCCACTGGAAGTCCTTGCTAAGGTGCATCTTTGTTTCCCTCTTTTTCTTAGAGCCTTGAAAAACACCCTGGTAAATTTGAGGTACGGTCTACACTGGAGAGCTTCAAGTTTTCCCCATGAATTCTTCCATGAGTAAAATGAGCTGTTGTCCTTTGGGTTTCAGCTTTCTGTCCACGAGTTTCCAGGTTTCGGTTTTGAGCCCTGTGTTTTGTGTTTTCAACCGCTTTAGGGTGATATCCACTCCCTTTTGCGGTACTTCTGGTATTCAGAGGCTCACCATGACTGATTTCGGAATATCCTTGGCATCAACGATTTCAAGTTTTACTCCCTCCCATAGTGCGATCTCTGTTGTTGTCTTTTGCAGCCAGGCTCTTGTAGGTTCTGTAACCCCTTTTCTTAACGAATTAACAAGAAGCCCATAATATGCTCCGTTTGCTCAGCGAATATTTATTAGGGGTCGGTTGATAGTTTTTAATAAGTACACTATGGCAAGGGCGCCACTGAATTAAAAAAAAAAAATTGTTAATAAAATTGCATAAAATATAGGACGTGAAATTTCAAAAACACACCTAGAAAATAATCAGCAAATGGTAATAGGTACCTAATTCTGGAAAAGAAATAAACCAATAAAACAATTAAGTAAAATTTCAAATTAAAATAGTATATATTTTCACAGTCAGTGGAAATTCAGCATTAAATTATTCCAAAATATAAAATCACTTATTGTTGGTAAGACACCTTAGACCAAATCAAAGTAAAAGAGATTAACTTTTAATCAGATTCGTTAAGCACAAAAAAAAAATAATAGTATAATAACAAATGCACCTCAATATACTTGCCTTATAAGTTCATTAACAGTCACTTGCCATATCATCAATTTGAAAGGAAAATATAAAGATTTAAATTTCTAGAAAACTAATTTAAAAAAATTGGATGATTGAAAAATGGTCAGCTTCTGGAAAAAAAAAAATTCAAAAAATCAATTTGTACCTGTAAAAAAAATCGAAAGTTGGGTTATAACAGTTAAATGGTCGACATAAGGAAAATCCTCTAATATATAAGTTACAGGAGCTCGGGTTAAAAATTGATCAATTTTCGACAGTAGGCTATTACTCAAGAATTCTAAATTCAGAACATGTTGTCCAACCTTGACCTTTGTTCAGAATACTTATTGATTATTATTGATAAAATTGATAAAATACATGGCAATATTGAAAGTTATGCTAAGACAAATCCATAATAAACTCGATAAATTGAAAGCTAATTTTACACCATCGTGTCAAGAATACGAGATATTTTAAATGTGTATGAAAATCATATAAAAAAAAAATTATCTTAATTTTGTTAATTGACTATAAAACTGGTTTTATGAAAGGAAAGGTATTAAAAATTATGAATGAAACCTAATACAAGCCCCCATTCCAACATAAGGTAGAGCACGGAAGCCATCCATCCTCGGTCACTTGATGAAGGGAACCGCACATGGAACTTGCGGATTCCAGCCCAGAATCCAGGCAAAAAAGGGACTAGAATCGTCGTCAAATGTGGAGCACATGTATTTACTTGTGAGAGTCTTGATTTTTGTAGGGTAGGAATCCCTTCAAAAGCTCTATGCCACACTCCACGGAAATGGTGTTCTATTGAAAATGTGGCCTTTTTGGACTGGACTTGTTGAGAAAAACGGCGCTACGAAAGACCCTAAGTAATAAGACATTCTTTGAAAAGCTATTACTTTAAAAAAATCAAAAAAACCTACCACGAGGTGGGTTTAAATTCAAACTTGAATTAAATGGTAATCACAAGACTTTTTGATTCAATTTTTTTTACAATCAACAGATTATTGCTTCACCTAACTCAATTTTTGTTGAGATAAGGTAATGCCTGAAGGCCGATAAGATACTTTATTTTTCTACGGCACGGTTGTCTCGAGAAGATGGCGATTTTCAGCCGATCGACCTTGCAGTTCCACGACACAATTCAAAAAGGGAAGAGAAATGAAATCGACAAGATGAGCATACAGCGCTTCCTCTCAACGGAAAACGTTGGTACTAACCAGTACGTCAAATTTAATCGAAACTAGCAGTAACCCTCTATGTTAAATGTTAGTCACCAGACTGTCAACATTAAATAGGGTTATATAAAATTTAAAAAAAAATAACAAGTAACTTAACACGTAACAGTTCGTCTGCGCATGTGACTAAGAGTTTGGAGTGTGTCTGAGATTGGAGAATCTTGGTGCTGGTCCATCCCCTGTATTTCATCTATTTTTTTCGAGCAGCACGTCCTTTATGAGTTCGATTATCAAAGCTTCTGGGACGATAGCCATTCTGATGTCAGTCATCGCCTCTCTAAAGATGGTTCGGTCCTGCCCTTTTTGGTTGGTTTCGTGTCTGGGGTACTGCCATCAGACCAGGAGCGTTTTTGGCTCCCGGTTTTTGAGTCACCCTCCACTTTGCCTGCCCTGCTTGTGCTCCGCTGTTGGCCGCTTTCTGTTCAGCCTTCGCTGAGCAGCCCCAGACAATTTCTTATGGGATTTCTCCCCCGTGATACATCCTCCCCATCACCTGTCGTTTTACTGGGTGAGGGTGCCGGATTTTCATCAACCCTGTCGCTAGTGTTGGTGTGTGTATGGAAAGCGGTACGGGATTTTCATCCCCCCCTGTATCCTTTTTGTGTTGTGTTAAAGAAGGTACGGGATTTGCATCCCCCCTTCTTTGGGGTTTGTGTGTGTGTTTTTTTTTCGGTTGCCATATCTGGTCCCACGAGTAAAGGTGAAAGAGTGGTCGCCAGTGCATGGAGCTCCACATGCATGGAAGGCACCCCTATGATAGCCCATATGATAATCGAATCGAACGGTGAAAGAAAAGATATGCTGGAACCAGCGACAGACAAGTTCATTCTATAATTATCGATGAACAAAAATGCCCAATAAGGAACTGAATTGCCACACGTAGCGCAATTCAACTTACCAATTAAAAGGGGAAAAATCCTGAAAAATCAGATCAATCGTGGTACCAAAAACAACGAAACCCACAAAAGATAAAAAAATATGCACAAATCAGTTAAGTGAATTATTACACAGTTACAGGTAAAACTTTTAGTAGAAGGCTGTACTCAAGGTAATAAAATCTGGGCATAGAAAAGATACTCGTTTATTGATTTATTTATTTATAGTTCTATATGGAATCATATCCACGCAGAGCAAAACAAAGTAGCATACTTGAAGAGAAATTGAAAATGCTACACTACCTCCTTCCAAAAAGAAATAAGAAAGCTGGAAGATTTCTTATTAACCCCAAACAGCACAACAAAAAAGCTGAAATTTTTCCTAACATACAATGTTTCAGTGTGCTCGACCAATAAGAGAGAAAAACGCTAGGCCTGCAACAACAAGTCAATGGCACTGAAGGTTCCTTCCCAACGTGGATCATAAAGGGTGGGCCGTTGGAGTCTACAGCGTGATTCCACTGTCAAGTTGTCACACGCCACACGCTCACTCCACCACCGACCTCACACACAGAAAACAAGGGTTCCACCCAACTATCTACAACTGCAATTTGAGCAAGTTGAAGTCCAAGTGACACCCCCCAATACGCACCCCTTCCTATAAGCAGGATAACCCCAGAATCACCTGACCTACCACAGGGCCCATAACAAAAATTAAAAAAACTCTACTGAAGGTAGAAAAAAGGGTCAAAATCGGGTTATGTACTTGTCTAAAGCAAACTACAAACTACAAATGTCAAAATCAGGTATCAAAACATGCAAAACAAAGTAGGTATTCAAAACTGCAGAGACAAATTATATTAAGAAGAGACATTTATGGCAAAGTGGGTGTCGCGACCACACAAAATCATACGCTCAAAAAAAAGTCATACTATTTTTACGCTCCAAGAATTTTACAAAGTAGTATCAAAACATGAGTATTGATACAATAGCCAAAAACTGATTTGAGAATCATTCGACTCAATACTTTCAGCATCACTATCCAGGTCTACATCGATACCTGTATATGCCTTAAGGTCTTTAATGTGTACTTTGCCAGCATCAGAACCATATATATTCTTCAGACCGTAAACTAAATTTGAGTATTTTTTATGTACTCTGCTAAGAATATATTTTGGTGCTAATTTTGCACTAAATTGGTTCGCTGCATTTGATAAAATATGGTTTCTCCTCCACACTTGGTGACCAACATGAAATGAAGCGTCCCTCTTACGTAAGTTGTAAGTGTGAGAGTTTCTTTGATAAGCTGCATGTAAACGCTTTTTTATATCAGCATAGATTTGCTTAAAATTTTCCAAGCCAGTAGCATGAAACTTTCTGTCACCCGGAGTTATTTCGACAACTTTATTCTGTAATAACTGAATATCGGAATAGAATCCAGATGATGGTGGATGTCTACCAAATACTAGAAATGATGGTGTGAAATGGGTGATTTCATGTTTGGAATTGTTGATCGCATGTTGGATTTTAAAAATCTGATCATTCCATTGAACATGATTATCGACATAACTGATATAGTCCGATTATTCCTTTCAACAAAATTACACTGTGGAGAATACGTTGCGTTGTACCAAATCTTAACGTCATAATTCTTGCACAGTGTTTTAAAATTTTTCGAAACGAACTGCGGACCATTGTTACAAATCAGAATTTAGGGACAGCCGTAGACTAAAAGAGCTTCATTCTCCAAAATACGTTCGATGTGGGGAGACTTTGAACTACGAAGGGGAAACAAAAGAGAAAATTTAGAAAACCAGTCTTCAAGGACCAACAAAAACTTACTGCCTTTCTAGGAAATGGTCCTATCAAATCAATTGCAATACACTGAAAAGGCATATCAATAATCTTTTCTTTTCCCATGAGTCCCATGCGTGCTGTATTTGAAGCTTTCTGTGCACCACACACCAAACACGACTTTATGGAGACTAACACATCCTTCCTCATTTTTGGCCAATAATAAAATTCCTGTATTCGGTTCAAAGTTTTATAAAATCCAAAATGTCCTGAAGTGGGTGGAGAATGACAGTTCATGATGATTTCCTTGACCTGAGGTTTTGGGACTAAAAGTTTCCATTTTGGAATATTGGCATTCATAGGGTAATTATTTGGAGAAAATTTGAACAAAAATTGATCTTTCACCTTCCATTGGGGATAACGATCAGGAAAGTCAATTACTTTGGCTCGAAGTTCATTATACCAAGGATCTACACGATCTATATCGACATTATGGGGATTTAGAATTGATACACAGGGTAAGTATTTATCTGGATCGGAATCTTCCGGAATTGCTCCTACGGAATGCATACGGGAAAGTGCATCTGGAATAACATTGTCAATTCCTTTCCTGTGTACAAGATCGAAGTTATGTTGTCTCAAACGAACTGCCCAACGAGCAAGTTTCCCAGTTGGATTTTTTAAGTTATTGGGGCAAAGTAAGGAATAACAATCTGTCATGATTTTGAATTTGGGAGCACCCTCAATCCACATTCGAAATTTCTCTATACAAAATAGAACAGCCAAACATTGTCTCTCCACAACAGAATAGTTCCTTTCGGTTCTCGAAAGTGACCTGCTTGCATAAGCAATGACTCGCTCTTCCTCATCAATGACTTGAGTAAGGCAACCTCCCAGACCCGTATTATTGGCATCTGATTGAATAATGAACGGCTTCGTGAAATCAGGTTGAGTTAAAATAGGTGCTGAAACTAACAAATCCTTGATGGCGACAAATGAAGTTTCTGCAGCATCTGTCCATGTAATTGGCTGAGACTTTCGACGACCTTTTAACAAATCATTAATAGGAGATACCAAAGTCGAAAAATCCTTGACAAAGCGCCTATACCATGAACACATGCCAACAAACCGTTTCACTTCGGTGGCTGTCTTAGGTCGAGGATAATTGACCATCGAAGAAACCTTCTCAGGAACTATGCGCAGACTGTTAGAACCAACAACATATCCGAGGAATTTCAGGGATGTCTTGAAAAACTCATACTTCTCGATGTTTACTGTAAGGTTAGCCTCTTTCAATTTATTTTTTACTTTGGTCAAGATTCTAGTATGATGTTCGAAATCTGGACTGCAGATAAGGATGTCGTTTAGGTAGGTAAAAATATAGGGCTCATAACGGGGACCAAAATTGCATCGACCAACCGCTGCTGCATCTGAGCTGCATTGCATAGTCCAAAGGGCACAACTTGGAATCTGAATGAACCTCGTCCAACCACATTGAAGGAGGTTTTATCCCTCGAATCTTCACTAAGTGGAACTTGCCAAGCCAAAATGCTTTCCGAAGATCGATGGATGGAATAAATTTAGCATTCCTTAAGGAATTCAAAATCCTATCAATTCTAGGAAAGCAGTAGCTGTCGAAGCGAGAGCATTCACACCCCTTAGATCGACACGCAACCTATATTCTCCACCAGACTTTTTGACCAAGAGTACCGGAGATGACCAAGGACTATGAGATAGCTTTATTACACCAAACTTGAGCATATCATCAATTTCTTTATTTAAGATTTGAGACATGTAGGGCGACATCGGATAGGATTTCTTATGAAATGGTTTCGCATCACCGGTATCTATGAACAATATCAATTTGTCAGTTCTACACCGTTATTCACGTGACCCTTTGTTTGTTTTTTAGTAATTTAGAGTCAATCAATGTGCCTATCACTGAGTGTGATTGTGAATAAATAGTATCTACTGCTCAAGCTCGGAAATGATTTAATAACCTAAGCCCGATGAACAATTGAATAAAATTGTATAAAATAACAATAGGATTTTTTTTTTTCAATTATTAAAAAACCCATAGATCAAAAAATGTGTTGTTACATTAGGAGATCTGCTATTTTTTTCTTCTGTTATTCAGTAACATTCATCGCCTCTTTGGAAATCTCTGCCGCACAAATTACTCTGCTAGACTATAATCATTATCATCATCATCAGCCATCAGTCCACTACTGGACATAGTCTTCCGGGGAATCCTTCCACTGCCTTTGGTTTTGAGCGCTTTGCATCCCGTTGATCTAGTTGCTCTTAATATCGTCCGATCATCTTGTTGGGGAACGTCCTCGGTTACGATACGCATCGTCAATCTTGTCTAGGTCTCCATTCCTAGTCCATCTCACATCTCTGACTTTGCCCAGTTTCATTCCAACGTTATAATTCTTTCAACTACGTCCGTAACCCTGGTTCTTTTCCTGATGATATTTGGGACTTTGTCTTTGAGGAATATATTCAACATTGTCCATTGCCCTATGTGTCACTTGGACTTTGTTTACAACTTTTCTGGTTTGAGTCAATGTTTCTGCTCCATATATTAGACCTGAAAGGCCACATTGATCAGAGACATTCCTCTTCAAGCACATGGGAATATCTGATTTTGAGAAATCCGTCAGTTTTCCGTAGACTGCCCTTGTGAAACATATTCTCCTGTTCAATTCTGTGGTTTAGGTATCTCGTGGCCTAAATATTTATAGGAATCAACTTGTTCTATTTGCTTGCCATAGGTTGACATGGTTTTTTTTACAGTACAAGGTTGGTTATGCGAATTGTGCTTTGAAGAAATTAATTTTAAGGCCAACTTGTGCACAAGAACTTGTGAGTTCCTGGAGAAGCTGACATGCATGATCTACCCAGTCTGCAATAAGAACTTTGCCGTCTGCAAACCTTGGATTGTTTAGATACCTACTCTCCATTGATGTTTATTCCGATATTTTCTCAATTGTCGTTCTTCATGGCGCTTTGTAACAAAGCAGTGAATAGTTTAGAAGATATGGTGCTCCTTGTCTAATACCTTTCTCCAAGGGGAGTTTGTTGGTTTCGCCATGATACATTCTACTTGCAGCTGATGCATTATTTTATATATTCTGAAGAAGGTTGTGTATCTATGGTCAATACTGCGCTCTGTAAGAGCCTTTAACATGGAACTATGCTGGACTGAGTCAAAAGCTTTCTCAAAGTCCACAAGTATTAATATCAATGGTTTGTTGAACTCGTCAACTGTCTCTATCAAGGATTTTATCACTTGTTGTTAGGCATTCAAAATTCGGCTTGCTCTAGTGGTTGGTGAAAATCTACCTGAAAAGGCAATGTTTTTTTTTTTTCACTTATTAAGCCCAAGTATCTGAAAAAAAAATTACCAACTGGACACACTTGGTAAAGCTTTTTTTCAAGCTAGTGTTCCGCCGCGGCGGTTCAATAAAAATGATTTTTATTTACGTTGTCTTTGAAGTAATAGGAAAGTTTTATTGAAAATATTAGTGAAAATGGTTAGATGAGAAGGAATTTCAAGCAACAAGTCAGTTTGATGTAATTAGATATCTGCATTTGAATAGATTTTTACAATTTATCATTTCCTAACCTCAAAGATGATTTGCGACTTTTGTAAAGAAAAGAAAACTCTCCTGTGTGATGCGTGTAGAAAACCAGTATGCAAGAACTGTGGGGGCCTCACGGCCTCTAAAGTTAAGGTGCTGCAACTGGCAGGAGGTCGTAAAATCTTTTTCCATTGTTCAGCTTGTGTGGCGGAAAAAACACATAAACTTTTAAGAGAGGTTATATCAAGTAAGGATGTAGGTAATAATCGAAGATAGAAGTGAAATAATCAATAATCTGAAAAATTAAATTGATCAGTTAAAAAGGGAGAAGAATGAGTTATAGAAGTTATCAGTGGAGACTCATGGATGTCTGTCTGCAAAGAGAGTTGTATGGTGGAAAATGTAAAGCCAAGGAGCGAAAAGAGATATTAATTGTGAAGACAAACAAAAATAAGAGCGCAGAAGAAATCAGAAGCGACTTGGTTAATAATATTGATATTAAAGCTATCGAATTCAAAGGGCAAATAGGCAGGAATATCAAGAAGGGAGGATGCATTTTGGAGTATGAGAACAATGCAAGTGTAGAAGATATTAGGAAGAAGTGGAACTGAACTTGGGAACAGATTATGAAAGGAAACAAACCCAAGAATTAAAATTTTTGGCATACCAGAGTCCTTACCCAGAGATAAAGAGCTTCTAAAGTCAAAAATTATACAGCAAAACAAAATTGATACCCAGCAAAATTGATACCCAGCAAAACAAAATTGATACCCAGCTTTTCAATATATTGAATGTCTCTGAAAACCTTAAGAAAATGTCCAGTATAATGCCTGAGGTAGATATAAAAACTTAAGAAATGCTTTTAAAAATAAACGGAATACATATTTCTTAACCTGTATAGGTGTAGGGTGTATGAATTTATTGGAATAGTGAGGTGTTATAAGTGTCATGGGTTCAACCAAATGGCAAAGGATTGTACTGAAAAAAAAAACATACCCAAGATGTAGTGGCGTCAGTGGCTATCATGATAAAAACTGTTGCCAAGAGAGAAAATATAAATGCATCAATTGTGTAAGAGCAAACTCTAAATATCAGCTAGCTTTAAATGTAGAGCATGCTGTATGGGATCGTGCCTGTAAGTGTTTGTTGAAAGTAGAAGAGTCAGGTAAGAATAACATTAACTACATATGTAATAATCTCTGAGAACATTAGCAATTAGGAATTGAACGTCTGAATGTACAGAGTCTTTTAAACAAGCTCGATGAAGTGAAAGAATACATAGTAGATACAAGAATATATTGCTTTACTATTGCCATACTGACAGAGGCTCGTTTCACAGAGGACGTAGTTTCGCACGAGATAGATATTGCTAACTCTTCTTGTATTAGATGTGATTCAAGTACCAGACATACTGGCTCCGTTGTTTGTTTTGTACATAATACCTAAATGTATTGCTAACAGTGGGACTTCTTTATGCATTGAGGGAATTGTGTGTCTTTGTTGGTTTGAGATTGAATAGAACATCTTTGTGGGAGTGTATAGATCAGCGAATTCTAAAGCAGCTGACTTTTTTGCACCTATGGATGAATTTCTTGAAGGAATTTCGATTAAGAATAAACAGGTTTATGTGATTGGTGACCTGAACATTGACATGGCAAAAGCGTCTCTACAAAAAGACCAGTTGGTAAATTTAATGGCTACGTTTTAGAAGAATTTGTTATTCGTTGTCACTGCAGTCACGTATTACTGTATAAGATACAATAATTCATCCACATTTTGAGTATTGTCCTACTATAGTGTAATTTGTTAATCAAAGAGAAAAAGATAGGCTACAAATACTTCAATATAAAGCTATGAGGATTATATTGAGAGTAGATCGTTATACAGAAAATTTCTCATATGCTGGAGACCTTGCAATTTTTGTCAATTTATACAGTTTTGTTAAACACATTATTTATTTTTGAGATTATCCATGGATTGCTACCTAGCTATATGCCTATAACATGGTTAAATTAAAGTTCACTATCATGATACTAGGTCCTCATCAAATTTATATGTTTCCACTGTTAAGAAGACAGGTACGCAGAACTCATTATTTTATAGTGGTTTAGTGGTATATAATAAGATTCCATTATATATTAAATCTATTAATAATATTTGAGATTTCAGAAGATTGGTGGTAGGTTATGTGAAAGAAAACTACAGTTAATGTTTGTATATAAATGATGATCATAGTATTTTATTGTATTGTAGCAGAATGTTGCAGAACAATCTTAGGACGTATAATAAATAATGCAGAACTCGAAATATTTATGTCATATCAGGGGTTAATGTTAAAAGCCAAAGCCACGCACAAAATTGTTGGTAGAAACAAGATAACCAATTTACCTAAACCATTACCATGTCGTTCCTAATGACCTAAATAAATAAGCAAATTTTTTATTTACTTTCAGTTTCCGCAAAAGCAACGCAATGTCTACCGCACGCCAGCGAAATAGAAGTGTCAACAGGACCATTCTTTGGCGGCAGGATCGCCGTGGAGGCTGCGGACGGTGAACGGTGCGCGATCGATGGCGAACCCAATAGTGCCAGAGACACGTACACTTTGAGGATTAACCACACAGAATGCGGCAGTCAGGTTAACGAAACCACAGTGGCCACTTTTGTGCTCGTTCAAGAGAATCTGCCCATCTTAACCCACAGCACGAGAAGGTATGGTCATTTGTTGTTTTTGTGTCGTTAAAGTTGAATTTGTGGTTCACAACGAGCCGAGGCGACTTGAAACGCAGTTTGACTTAAGAATGATTTATTTTTAACAAGGGTTTTTATCCTTCGTTGAAACACACCATTATAAATGTTAACACACCAAATAACAATATCGTTTCCCTATTAGATTTCGCCACATGAAACAAACTTAATTATAAATTACACACGGCTAGCGTTACTACAACTCATACATCCTCAATTAAAAAGAACTTTCCTAGTGCGTTGTTGATATGCCGCGAAGAGTCCGAAAATCGTCTTGGCTTGGTGCAATATGGTTACAGCATGTGGCAAAGTCGACGCAGTGTAACCGCTGCTGGTTTATAAATAGCTTTTAATTAATTATCATTGTCCAACGTTAGGTGCTAAATAAATTCGTAACGCAACAGGAGATATTACAAAGTGAATGACCCGCGAGCTTTCTTTCTTATGAAGTTTTGTGGGTATTTTTATCTGGATCTATGCTGAAGTCTTCTCAATATAAGTAAACTTATTTCGAAGTTATCTGGAATGATTCTATAACCGTATCATGTACTTTACCAGGAATATTTGAAATTATTATATTGGTAGGTACAGTTGAAGAGTCAAGGGTTTGAAGCTTCTTTCGAAGGAGGCTATTTTCTCGGGGGCCCACTTCTTGGGATGTTGCCAATATCCTCTCGATGTTCTTTTTTGTAATGTGGTGATGAACCTGTTTGCCTTTCTCAGTTCTGGAGTTTGTCTTCAGTAAGTCGACAATTGGTATTTTTCCCATTCTTAACCTGGCTCTTCATTAGGCCACAGTACCTAGTTGTGCATCATTTACTCTTTTTTTACGCATGCCACAATACAACCCAATTTTAAGACAGTTCTGACAAGTCTGGCGCTATCGATCAATATCCGTAATTATCCAATTCTTGAATAACATGTACATAACCTACTTGCATTCGACTTTATCTCATTCAGTATGGTATCGTTTTATTTTACTCCAAAGCTAGAAAATCTGTTGTAAAGTGTATAGGATATAGAAACCATAAAGGTACAGTACAAGAATCGTAAAAATCGAAAATGTCCAAACATGCCAAGTTTTTTTCTACCACAACTAAGCTCAAATGCTCATAAAAGCTTGGGAATGTTACGTTAGATTAGGTAACTTTTAAATAACAGTATCTGGCAAAATAACGTTACAAAATCATCCATAAATAACCAAACATATGGGTATGGGTACACCAGGTCTTGTACGCACCAAAGCAACAAACATAATAAATAAAAAAGACATGGCGATTTTTAAATTTTATCGCGATGCCTCTAATGTTGCCAATGAACCGTAAATGGCTAAAGGCCGCCATATGCTGCGTGTAGCAGATTTATACGCTTACATAAGTGGTCATCGATTTCCGGTGAAGTCCTACGTGCAGTGCATTAAACTACTTCAATAGTACGATCGACGATCGACTCCGGAGGATGTTTCTATCTAGGTATTTATCTATTTATGTGGGTACTTATTTCAGCGCCGAAGACCGGTTCCATTTGATTTATCTTGGCTATATTTTAACGATTATATTGTTGGTTGATGTCGTGATCTGCTACTGGTTTTAATTGGGGAGCTTAACAGACCATCTGATAAGTATTAAGAGTTAATGGTAGCTTAACAACTTGTAGGTGGTTTGTGGTTTTATAAATATCATTCATTTATTGACTGCCATTCAGGCATTCATTATTATTGAAACAAAGAAGCAACTAGTACCGTCTTCTTACAGGTTGCTAGAGTATTTTACGACGAAAGAATACTGTTTGGGATGATGTCATCAGGGATTTGTACGAAAACATGCATCCTCGGGATGAAGGAATGATATATTTATTGGAATGGTATGTTAGAAGTCTAATACAAGTCGACATACGATAGAGGTCAAACTACTCACTAATCTGTATATTTCGGGAAGAAAATCGTTCTGCCATTTGGTAAGATGGGTTGTGGTCACCATATATCTATTTCTATCAAATGAGATCCGAACAGCCACCTATGAACATAGGCTTCTCCTATATTCCTTTATGATTCTGTATATTCAAATTATTTAAATCATCTGACCAGCGCATTTGTGATCTTCCTCTTCCCCTCTTGCTGGTTGTGCAGATATACATACACTCACCAAAACTTATATGGAATCGAGCATATTCGTAAAATTGACTTTTCAATTAATTCATACTATAATAAAATGAGGTTCATGGATTTTAAATGATTTTTCCAATAAAAATGGATTAAAGAATATGTATCTTGATTCCCAACAACTAATTTTTTAGCAAAAAATTTTTCAGCGAAAATATTAGGGGATTTCATATAAATTAGGGTGAGTGTTAGTTACTACCTACCTGTTCATATGCCGGTCTACTAGATTGAAGACTCTTGTCAGATATTGGTGGTATCTACGACAGCTTTCCGACTAATGCCCGGTAAGCCAACCTTCTCCTCTCTGCTTCTTCTGTCTGAGTTTCCTTATTTAGTTTTATAATTATGCCTAGGCCTGATATGCCCTTGATAGACTTATGTACTTGAAAATTCACGTTTAGCTTTGTCGATTTTTTTCCTTCCCTAAGATTGCTCTATATCTATTACTACTACTGTGCTTTTCGAAAGGAGAAGTTGATATCTGATTAGGATTGATTTGACTGGTGGATTATAAAATATTCATAGTGAAGACAGAAGACATTGTCAACGGTTACATTCATTCTCACCGCCATCATCTCCATATCCTTGGCATTGTTGAATTTTACTTTTACTTTTTACTTATTACCTTTACTTTTTGATAAAAACAAATTGTTTAAACTAAAAACTTGTGCTTTATTGCTCATCGGCCATCTGACAACATTTTTCAAACGTCAACTGCCATTTGCTATACATAATTAGATCAAAACTTCTTTCTAAATTTCTGACAGAACAATGACTATCAAATTTCACAATATTTTAAGTCTATTGGTCCTTCTTGTACCTTTTCTTTGATAAAGTAATATCTTACGTCAATATGCTCGCTCCTTTTATTAAACTGTCCACTTTTCATTAACTTAGTAGAACTTTGATTGTCCACATTTAATTCGAGTTTTATGTCTCCATTTGTCAGTTCATCAATTACAGCTTTTAGATACATTACGTCCTTAACACACTCGGCAGCAGCAATATGTTCTGCCTCAGTTGTTGATAGAGATACTATAGGCTGTCTCCTCGAACACCAACTGATTGGACCTCCACAAAACATTATTACATACCCTGTGGTACTTTTTCGAGTTGAAATATCTCCTGCAAAATCCGAGTCACTATAAGCAATCAGTCTGTCTTCACTGCTATCTTTTTTATAACAAATTCCTTCTTGCTGTGTCGATGATAGATAACGCATTATTTTCTTTTAATTTGTCACATCTTGATCTGTAGGATTTTCCATTTTCCTGCTGCAGTAGTTTACTGGAACTGAGCAATCAGGTCTAGTTTTATCAGTTAAGTAAAGTAAACTGCCAATTGCTTCTCTATATGGAAAATTTTTAGTCAAAGTTTGGTTTTCTTCACTCTTCGGGTTATAGTGTATTGGTGTAAATGCTTTTTTGGCATTTTCCATGTTAAATCTTTCTAAAACTGTTTTCACGTACTTTCTCTGTTTGAGTCCAATATGATTATCTTCCGTGTTTATCTCTATACCCAAAAAGGATATTTAGTGACTGTGAACTCAAATTATTCTTCCAGCTTTTTCAATAGTTTGTCTGTTTCTTTCTCATCACTGCTTACCAAAATACAATCATCTACATGTATGGCCAAAAATAAAGTACCTACTTGACTCATTTTTGAATAAACATTCCTCACTTTTCAGAGATAGAGAGATATTAAACTACTCTGTCTCTCAAAAAAGTACTTAACCTTTCATTCCATCACAATGGAGCTTGTTTCAATCCATAGAGTGCCTTGTTAAGTGAGCAAATGTTATTTTTATTTCCTTTCTCCTTGTAAAAATCGGGTACCTCCATGACGTAAATCTCCTCTTCAAGGTTGCCATATAAAAATCCCGTTTTATGTTAAATTTAGAGATCTTAAAATCCTTTTTCAGTGTCAAAGCTAAAATTATTCTTATCGAACTCATATTGCACGCAGGACTAACTGTGTCCTTGGAAACCACGAACTACGAGCTCTTTCCATCATCCTTAATTCGAAATATCAACTTGCTTGTTAGTGATTTCCTGATTTCTGCTTAGTTTCTGTCTACTAATGTCCAAGTGTTGGTCTTTTGTTTCTTTTCATCTTCAATTGCTCCCTTCCAATCGTCTTTATCTGTACTATTTAGGATTTCTTTATAGCTTATCATTGCACATTCTCCATAAACATCATCATTGTTAAGATTGTAGTCTAATAATTTCCTTGGTATTTTTATTTTCCTTCCACTTCTGGTTTCTTCATTTTGTCTCTCTACTCTTTGTTCTTCTTCTTGTCCTTCTCCCAATGGTAAAACTGTGTCTTCTGTCTCGTTCACTTTTTGTAATGGATGTTCTGAGGGCTCTTTTATTACAATTTCTTGTTCTTCTTCTTCTATACATTTTAACCTTACTTTTTGTTCTCCAATTTTCTTCTCCGGGTCTTTGAAAATTACTTCTTTGTACATTTTAATATTTCCTGGTTCTTCGTCCCATACACGAGAACCATTTAACGAATAACCCAAAAATATGAATTTTTGACTTCTTGCATCATGCTTTTTAATGTGCCCTAAGATTTTAGCCTAAGCTGTGGATCCAAATACTCAAGTTTAATAGATCTGGTTTTCTGCACATCCATTTTTCAACGGGTGTTACATCATTAGTTTTTGTGGGACTTCAGGTCAATAGACAGGCTGCCACATATTGCTTGTCGATTTTTACCTGATACTTTCCGTATGAGGAGCGAGAGGGTGTTTCATATGGCAAAAATAGGTGTGACGTCAGGTAACCATTGGCGTTCTAATGTAGGGAACCACCAGCTCACATTCCGTCCGAGTATCAGTTTAAAATCGACGGACAATACATAGCTTCTCCCCAGAATTTCTTGTCCAGTTTGAATCAAAAATCATGGCACGAGTTTTTTCAAATGAGGTTCGGTTTAACCTTTCTGCTCCATCATTTATTTGTGGACTATAAGGTATGGTATAATCCTAAACTATGCCCTTATTTTTACACCAAATTTTCAAATTATTACTTTTGTATCCTCCTCCGTTATCACAACGTACCTATTTTTGACACTTTTAGATTTTTTCCAGCTTCAGGTTCAGTAATGAATTCCTTTAGACACATTGATAGGTACTTCATTTTTACTGCTCAGCAAATAAACTCTGCAATATTGCGCAAAATCGTCCAAAATAGTTAATACATACTTTTTCATGCCATGATTTCTAATAGCCTTGTTGCTGTTTGAGGAATACTTTTAAAAGGCAATCTTGTTTCTTGTTTGCTTTGCTTTTACACAAACTTCACACAAAGATTTCAATTCATTAAATTCTGTTTTACTGAGATTTATGCCAGTAGACATATTTACTAGTTTCTTTAATAGACCGTCAAATAGTGACATATTTAGGTGCCCTATTTTCGCATACAAGCCACGAAGAGGGTTGAAAAATACATCGATTTTGAGTAGTATGAAGGTATTTTTACGAGTGGCTCCTGGGAATAATATATGGAAATTTCGATTTTACCTATGTTACCCTTAAATGTACTTTTCCATTAACGACACACAAAAAAATGTTTTCCTGCTACCGAAGTTGTAGATTTTCATCCTTCCGATGGGCTTGTATGGAAAAATCGCCCAAAATCTCGATTTTTCAATACAAAGTTTCGCCCTTATTTCAAACCTTTAGCCACCTGCAACACCCCCTTATCAGGGCCGTGCATAGGGGGGTGCGGCCGGTACAAAGTACCAGGGCCCGGGTTCCGTAGGGGCCCGGCCCGACATCTCGAAAGAAAAGTTTTATGAGTGAAACTATTTTTTTTTATTCCAATTCACTTTCGCATATACCCACAGTGTTTCAGAAAAGCTGGTCATGGTCCAACTCTCTCTATGCGAATGAAATATCCTGGATTCTATGTAAAATTCTGAGCAGATTTCATGTGATATGATCACGATATGATATACCCTATCATCTGTTTCGAGTATTTTGGAAATATTGACATCCGTTGAAAATTAACTTTTTTCAATGAGTATTGAATAATATGCGTAATATACATCCATTTTCTATTGATCAATGTGAATCATTACTCAAACAGTGAGTTTTTTTTTCATTACTTGATTGTTTTCAACCAATGAAAATATCCTCAGTACTCCACTATTTAAAAGTCAACCAGAAAATTCGACAACTTGACAACATACTTCAACCTTGCAATCGGTCATTTTGACAGCTGATTTAGACAAGACTTGTGCTAATCTTACCTCACTTTGGGCCGAATTTATAGTCGTTCCTTGAGTCTTCCTTTGAGGACATTAGTTTAGAATGGACTTTTGGCTTCTTTTTGACGAGTAAGTCATGTCAATTCTAAATGTTCGAGGTTCAAGGCTTCCTTAAGGTCTGAGGAAACCTGAAGGAGCAACTATAAATTCGACCCTTCGTCCTCCAGCTGTCAGAATTGTCAATTAATTTTGTTACGAAAATTAAATAAAAAATCGCATCTCGTGCCTATTTTGTATTAATTATAGAAAAAATATAGTATTCTACTCGTAGGTAATGGCTATTACTCACTCGGATGATTACACTACTCACCTGCGGCTCGTAGTGCAAACTTCATCCTTCGTGAGTATAATAGCCATCATAACACCAACTTTAAATTAAACCGGAGAATTAGAATTTTGAATCATGTAAGGCCGATACTTTTGATCTTGATAACGAATTTGACACGTCATTGAATTTAACAAGGTTTTGTATGGGACAAGGTCTATAATCTGTATGATATGGTAACAGCACATTCAAACCCCTGATTATTTTTAACGTCTGTCAAATTCGAAAACTGAGAACAAAAGTACCGGCACGTAATGTATCTTTCTCAATCAAGCGACAAGCGTACTCCGGTCGCTGCTGATGCTCGGTTCATACTCCCCTTACGGCCCTCACGCGATCGGAATTTTTGTGAAGCAAAGAGGTTTCACTTCAAAAATACCTAAAAAAATTATACCCGAGGCATTTTTTTACGACTTTAGCGTAAAAATTTGGGCATTCGGGACACTCAAAAAAGTTTGGGGCCCCCTTTAGGGGGCCCGTTGGAATTGCTGTACTGGGGCCCGCGCGTGCTTAGCACGGCCCTGCCCCTTATTTGCTTTCAGGAAGTCAGGTTTTATTAACTATTCCTTTGGTGAACGCGGCTTGCGAGAAAATATGGTCACTAGGACGTCTTTCATTTCTGTTACGGAAAATCGAATTTTCCATACATATTCCCCAGGAGCCATTCGTAAAAATACCTTCATCCTACTCAAAATCGATGTATTTTTCAACCCTCTTCGAGACTTATATGCGAAAATGGAGCACCTAAATATGTCACTATCTGACGGTCTATAAGTTTTCGAATCCTAAACGTCCAAGTTTTTTGTGCCAATTTTCTACCTGTACTTTTCTTTCAGTTGGATAACTTTATTCACTGTTTGTTTTCTAAATTTATCACATAAAGTCTATTTTCCTTTTGTCCTGATAATATTTCTTGATTATTACTTTTTTTTTTAGTGAAAATAACTTTTCCATCACTCTCAGTATTTGCATTTACTGATGAAAGATTTTTGGCTAATTCGGGCACGTGAAGTACATTTTTTAAAAAACAATTCTCACTTTCTATTTTACCTTTGCCATCAGAGACCAATGACTCATTTTTCTTGGCCACGATAATGTTTGATTTTGTTTCTGTTATTTCAGAAAATAGATTTTTACAGTTTGACATGTGTGCAGAACTACCTGAGTCGACAATAAAATTTTTATTGGGAAACATATTTTCTTTCTTGTCTTCTTTCAAAAAAAAGTTTCTTTTCTGTACCTCTCGCCCCCGTCCTAGTCCTTGCCTGTCTTTTCTAAAGAAACAATAAGTTCCTCATGATTTTTTTTTTTTGACAATTTCACACTGTACTGCCCTTGATCCCGAGAAACAATTTTTAGCATAATGTCCTGATTTTCCACACTTGAAGCATTTTCCATTTTCAGATTCTTTCTTACAATACTTGGCGATATGATTTTGACTTTTGCACTTGTAGCAACATTTTTCTGTGCTTCTAAAAGCTACAGCTCCTTCAATTTCTTTCTTTTCCACGACTATCTTCTGACAAAATTCTTGTTACTAAGTTTGTCAATGTTCGTTCAGTTATTGTAGTGGATTCCCAAGCGGTGATGAAATGTTTGTAGTGCTCGGGCAATGTTGATAAAATTTTACTTATTACCATATTTTTATCACCAAATTCTCAATTTTACTTATGTGAAGTGACATGTCACATCCTTTTTGATAATTACAGTTATAAAACTGCTGTAATATATTACATACTTGATCTTGTGTCGCTTTTTCAACGATATTTTTAAGTTTATCATACATTTAACTGGAGCTTGTACAGTTGATAATGTGCATGATATATTTCTTATCCACAGACATAACTATGAGCTTCTGCGCTTTCGCATATTTCTTTCTCCATGTTTTTCTTTCTTCATGCCTTTCTTTCTTCTTCATTTTTCATGTCTGAGAAAAGACTCCCTTTACTTACTATGACTAGGAGAAGTTCGTATCCTATGAGTACCTATCCAATGAATGAATCTCACAAACACAAGATAACATTAGGGTGGTTCCTTATACAAACAAGAAATTAGGTGACCTATTTACCAAAAGCAAAGACAAAACCGCTATATGTGATAGTTCTAAACTTAGTTTATAGGATTGATTGTTTACTTAACAGGCTTGCACGTCGATACTCATCATCCTCTTGTCTGCTATATCCACGGACTTCTTCATAGGTAAATTTCTTAGTCTCGTAGTATTCAAAAAATCCATCTCTTCCTCAACCAATATAACTAACCCAGGATGAGTAAATAATAAATCTCAAAGACTTGCCTGAGCATTAACACTGGGTCAAAAATCGCCTACTCTCAAATTCGCTCTCAAAGGAAATGCTGTTGTTTCAAAAACAAATCCCTCACTATAGCACTAGATAAACCGAATGACATCCCAACTCTCGAATATTGTCATTAGGTTTGAAACCTATTTAGATAGGCGGTCGCGTAGTTTTAAAATCTGAGTGCTCTCAATGTTTAGGGTTGTCCATTGATAAGGGTTGTCGATGGTAAAACACTTTAGTGACACACGTAGCTTCTCACAAGCTGCATTCTTGACCTCAAAGTGAGTCTTTTTAGATTGAATTCAATATAAAAGCTTGCGCACTATTTATTAGTCGGCAAACTATTATTTTTTTACCGTAGTCGCTAATACGGAACTAGCAAATTTTATTAAATTTGTTTACAAGATGGCGGTGATATTTCAATTTTTCGTAAAAGACATTTTTTTTGTTGTTTTTGCTCGATATTTTGAAAGCCTCTGTTGATATTTTCGCTCGGAATAGCGCAACTTTTCCCCATTCAACCAAACTTGTATCTCTCACCGTTCCCAAAATCCCCATGTAATTACTTTTATGTGTGACACTCTGTATATGTTACTCAAGCTACGCACATTTAACTTTGGTCTTTCCATGCTTAGATTTCCATTCTAATTAAGAAATCTCTGATATGATAAGATCTTCAATCATCTAGCACCAACAAGAAGTTCAAAAGTGAGGTAAAAAAAAGTAGCAATCTCGGGAATAAAATTCAGATGAATCATTTTGAACCAAAGGTATAGAAGATTCTGTTGTTTTAGTGTCTTCAAGATGAAGGGATAATATTAATAGGTAATAATAATAAAATTATAAGTTTAGTTAAACAGGATTTTTTTCATTAAATTCAAGAACTTAAAGCGTTTCTATGACTATGACAAGTCAAGTATCAAACTTTATCCACTAACCTGCCACTACGAGTAAACACTCTATACTCGTCTGTGCTTTTTGAGGTGTGTCAGCAATAGAGCAATTTAAATTTAGCGAGTGTGATATAGTACTTGTATGTACTTACTGAATCTAGGATGATCTTCAATTACCGTAGAAGGAGCGGATGTATTGGGTTGAAATTTTTTTATTAGTTAATGACGCCTATTTCTTCGGTAATAAGGGGTGCGAAAAACAAAAGACCTTGGCATTGGACCTGTTTCAGTGACCAAAGCAGGGTCTCAAGATGAGTTTGCAGTCTTTTTATACATGACATTGTCTCCTACATTTATATCTGACAATTTTCTGGCATGTTGATTGCGATACTTTATCATCCTATCTTCTCTCTAACAAAATTATTGTATTGAACATAATCAATAACTTTTGGCTTAAGAACGCTTTCTGTAACTGATAACTCTATTTTCAAATAACGCGACATCAAAAGCTGAGCAGGAGAATATCCGCTAGCCTGGGCCGTGTTTCTGTACTGGAGAATGGCAATATATGGATCAGTATTTGACTTGGAAATTTGCCAAACAAACTCTTCACAGTAGCAAGAGTTCCTTCCACTAAATCATTCTTCTAGGATAATTGGGACTAGACGTGGTGACTTATATTTCATAACTGGACAAAGTTCTTGAATTTTTGCGAGTTAAATGGAGGACCATTATCAGATACTATTATATGGATGGGATGCCATGACGAGTAAATATTGACTTCAGACTTATATGGACTTGACTGGCATTGATAGAACTAACCAAAGTTACTTCAAAATAGTTAGAAAAATGATGAATAACTAAGAAACCCATTCCGATCTTTTGCCATGGCAAAGTTGAAAGCTAATGTGGTAGCAATGGCTCTGAAGCATGATTTGCACTGTTCTACTCTATTCTTAATATCAACAGTGCTAATAGGCCAGAACAAAACTAGACCTGCCTGCTAAACACCTATCTATCCCTAATGTCCTTCATGGATTATGTCTAAAATTCGGCTACGCATTTCTGTAGGAATAACAAGAAGATTATTTTCAAAAACTAAACCTTCAATTATGTGTAACTCATGCCTATAGTTAAAATAGGGCTTAAAACCGAAGATTTAACATTGTTCTTTGAAATTGGCCAGGAATCCTGACAATACTGTATAATGGTTTGCAATTCTGAATCTGCATCAGTAGCGAATTTTATTTGTTGTAATTTCTCAGGAGAAACGTCCAAATTACTGATTATTAAGTGGATACGTAGCTCCTCCTCCATAGAATTATCTTCATCTGGTGGCTTTACAGGGGCTCTACTTAAAGTATCGGCAATGTATAGAAGTTTTCCTGGAACATAATATACACTGACTGAGATCATACTGCTATAAATTCAACATCATTCTTTGAAGACGAGTGGGGACTTCAGAAATAGGTTTTTTGAATAATGTGGCTAATGGTTTATGATCTGTTTCAACATTGTACAACCAAACTGGACTGTATATGACTCCTTTTCTTTTTGAGCATATCTGGATTGACATTCTGTTAAAGACTTTGACGAATAATGGGAAGTTGCAAAATGTATTCAAATTGTTTGGTGTGTGATAGCTTCAGGTTCAGAATTAAAAAACGGTAACATGAAAGACATTGCTGTGCTTGACAACAAAATAAACCACCTGTCACATGTAAATCGCATAAAACCAATGACATAGAACAGAATTGGTTAAGATAGGAAAAACAGAGACTCGTTTTGACAGATATCGTCTTGTGACGTTATTGATTTACGACTGCGTTTTGGTGCGAAGATAGTTATTTTGAACTTCTATATTTTTCTACAGAGAAACTATTAGTTGATGTGAAAAATTTAATAACAGAATAAAAAAAAATTACAAATTCCTCATTCGCCTTTTATTATGTAAAATGGCAGCTCCTACTGCAAATTTCGAACTATCGACTAATAAAGTTAATAGTTAATTGAATAGGTAGGTAGGTACTTAAAATTAAAATAGGTTGTTAAGACAGGTTTTTGACTTATAATTCTTTTGAGAGAATCATATTCAGTTGCACAATTTCCCAGTAAAATGAAGTGTTTTCTTAAAAAGAAGTAGCAAATTAGTAGTTTTATTTGCTGACCATATATACCATATATACCTAAAAACCGTTTCAACACTGACACATTTTAAGGACTTTCTAAATGACAAATAGCACCGATTTTTGTGAGGATCAGGACACATACCTGAAGAACTGAAAATATGTCCCGAATACTGAACCTCTTTTAATAAAAAGTGACATTTTTCCACATTAAATTTCAAATTGACTTTTCTAGCCTTTTCAAAGATTTTCTTTAAAATATCATTTTGACCACCAATAGTTTCACTATAGACTAAAATATCATCCATCTGAATCAGAACTCCTCGAATACCACAAAAAAAAAACATACATTATTTTATGAAAAATTTCAGGTGCGCAAGAAACTCGATAAGGAAGGCGTAATAGTTATATAATATATTATAAGTGTATAATAGGGCCTTTAAAGCATGCGTGACATATTTCAAAACACGTCTCGGCTATGACAAACTCGACTTTGATATGCTTACCATTAATAATACAATTGATATTGCGTTTACCCAAAATTGGTATTGCATTATCTGAAAATGACATTAGCTTTACATTTGTCGGCACAATATCTTCATTAATATTTAATTTTTTAAATTTGTCAAAAGACATTACATTGGCTTATGCACCTGTATCGTATCCAAATCACATTTCAAAAGTGAATTATTGATTGTTACATCTAAAATCCATGCTTTTTTAGATTTTTGACACTGACTATAGTTATTTATCACTCTTATCACAAACATATCATTATCATTATCTTGGCCATGGTCTGGATTGTTAACATTTTCAACCGATTCTACAACAACGTATCTTATATTTTTCTTGAAATAATACTTGGCAAAATGTCCTTTACGCTGACAGTTATTGCATACAGCATCTTGTGCTGGACATTTATGTCTGTGAATTCGACCACACTTTTTACATGAACTTTGACTCACCTCATTGGTTGTGGAACGACTCTTCATTATGATTTTGACCATATCCATGTCCTAAACTTTGATGAAATCAAGACGTATTTCTTTGTTGACTCGCTGAAGACTGACCAGGAATCAGGATCTTTCTGTTTGTGAATTTTGTTTCCTTTATAATTCGATTATTGGCACCTAAACCAACAACAAACATATCCCTGATATGTCTAGTTTACAATTAAGGCTCAGGTTTTTGAGTACTGTCACAAATTCGTCGATTGACTCATCAGGCTTCTGACGTCTTGTTAAAAAAATTTGTCTTTCGACTGTTAGGTTTGTTTTTGGTTTGCAATGTGCTTCAAACCGATCGACTTAATCCTTAGGTATATGCACATGTGTCCATATTTACATTGTAAGAATTAAAAATAGAGTGAGCCTCAGGTCCAATATAATGAAAAAATATAGCTTTCTACTATCATCTTCATTATCTAAACCACTTGATTACCACAGACGCAGGGTTCCTATTGGGACTAGAAGTTCGAGACATATTGGTTATGTAAGTATCTGTTAACCTGCGAATACTCTCCACTGTCTATATGTTGTTCCTTCCGATTCCTGGACACTTTCAGCACTTAGATAACTAACACCATGTTGTGTTAGTGTCTTCAAGATGAGGGGATAATAATAATAATAATATAAGTTTAGTTAAACAGGACTTCTTTTAATAAATTAGGCAATTCAATCCGTCTGTCAAAAAGGAAAATTCAATATGGCGTGGCGGCCAAGCAAGTTTGTTTTGAATATGTTTTTATGCGTATTTTAAATTATTTCGCTTGGAGTTGTGCTTGCAACTTTGCTTTTGATTATTTGTTAAAATATTTGTTGACTAGGTACCTAAACTATTAAATCGGGCAGAAATTAGATATTTTTTTCGTGTTTTTTGGCCCATGTGTGGCCTCCACGCCATCTTGAGTGTCACGTGGTTTGAATTGCCTAATTGAAGAACTTAAAACGTTTCTGTGTGTCTGACTGTCACTATTTTCAAACTTCTGACAGACAGGTTACATTTTATAGTATAGGCAATGTTCCGCAGATACTAGTTGCTATATGGTATAGTATTTTTAATACCCATTTAGAATAAATCCATCCTTATTTATCAATCACAAATCAGATGAAACAAAAAATTACCAACAAAAACGAATGTCGATTGCTAATACGTCAAATTCATATACAAATAGGAAATTCCTAACTTAATTTTTTCATTTGTGTGTTCAAGAAGCGACATACGCTAGTCACAGTGGCGCACCCAAGAGGGGGGTTTTGGGGGTTAAACCCCCCCCCCCCCCCCGAAATTAAGCACTGGTACAAAGAATTTTCCGGTAAAAATATTTTTATTGCGATTTTGGTTAGTAAGTACCTACAAACTTTCCATTTTACATAAATAAATATCCTATTTACGTTACGTGAAATTACTGAAATCTGGAATCGAAACCAAGAACATGGAAATCGCACGGCCCGGCATCGTACATCGTACATCGCAATTCGCGGTCATGTAAAGGTGCATTTCCACCAAGCAGGCAAAATTATTGCAAATTTGCCAATGATCAGCAACGTTTGTGAACAAATTTATTTGATTGGTGGAGACGGATTTGAGAATGTTTGCAACCATGTGGGAAACTGTCTTTTCTTTAAATACACATGATTATAAAAACAGTGGCGGTGACAATAGCTTTTTTTCGCGCAGCTCTTTTGTTGCGAGCATTCGTTTTAATTGCTTTTTGATGGAAATGCTCCTTCACGATTTCTTGCAGGTTGCAATCGGCTCCCGTACCCGTACGTGTAACGTAAAAAAACTCGAAGCTTGGAGAAATCTTCCATATTTTTGTCACTCGTCGCGTCGTAAATTAAAGAAAAAATAGCCAGTGTGTGTTAGTTTTTTTGTTTACCTATACCTATTTTAGTTGAATATTATAGCTACAACATTGAAAATATCAAAGCGGCAGTTAAGTCCGATTTATAGATTCCGTAACGTAACCGTAACGCAACAGTAACGCAGCAAAACGCAAGCATTTTAAAAATTACAATTTATACATTTCTCACGTTACGTTTGGCACATGCGTCGTAAATTGTTAAAAATCAGTGATTAATTGTTACATTTACAATATTTACGTTGATTTTTTTGATACTGAAGGCCTCAATGGTCTCAGTTTAGGTTTGCCCAGCATCCCGGAGGTATTTTCATTTTAGTATTTTTGAAATGTTTGGTTATGTTGAGTGTTGTTGAGTTTTCATTGGTCAAACACAAGAACGCAACGTAACGCGACGTAAAAAGTTGAAAGTTGGCCAACTTTTACGTTACGTCACGGAGATACGGTTGCGTTTAAATATAAATGGCTTCATTTAAATGTGTATGTTTAACTTCTTACGGTTGCGTTACGGTTACGTTGCGTCTATCTATAAATCGGGCTTTAGATATGTTGGACTTTTTTTCAAAAAAGCCTAATTACATCTGTGTTTTTTCCGTGTATTTATTCATGTAGTTCAGGATGCCAACATTATTTTGTTTTTCATAATGCTGGAATGTTGCGTTTGAAGTTTTTCGGTTGTCACCCTGAACTACATAAATAAATACACGGAAAAATACACAGATGTAATACGGGCATAAGGGTAATTTGCAAGTTACAGAAGAACCTGGAAAAGAACGTCAAAATATTGAAGGCTCTAAAGGTAAGCACCCAGTGTTTATTTGTTTTTTCGTTGTTTTGTCAAGCTTAGAGCCAAATTATGGACCTACTGGTAACGTCACTGGCAAATTTACATGGGAAAAACTAAAACCTAACCTAAATCTAAGAAAATGAGAATTATCTTAATTATTGGTCTTTTAATTTATTTTTTCATTTAAATATTTCTTAAAATAAGTTAGGTACTTTAATATTTCGGGTGGCCTTCATCATTTTGAAAGCCCCCCCCCCCCCAAATAAAAAACCTGGGTGCGCCACTGCTTAGTCACTAGAACTTAGAGCAGGTAAAGGTAAAAAGGAGTAGTAACCTAGATTTGGAAAATGAAGCCGTTTTTTCCAGGTATTTTGGCACCAAGAAAATGGCGCTTATGGCAATTCAATGCTTTACCTGTATCTTGATGCCAAACACCTGCCAAAAATTTGGCTCACAAAACATCCCCCCTTTTTGTGATTTGGCTTCACTTTAGTTTCATAAGCAGAATGGCGCGTTCCTACTCCTTATGTCGCGCTTTCCTGCTCTAAGCACTAGAACGACTGGTACTTCTAAATAGGTATTATAATAGTATATTAAAATACAAGTTGCAGAAGGCCACATATTCCCGCACGAATTTGAAATTTGGCCACGAGCGACGAAGGAGCGAGTGGACGAACGAATGAGTGCGAGAATAGCCTTCTGCAACGTGTGTTTTATACTATTTTCTCGATTTTGGATTTTATTTTTCATTTTTTAAATTTTTTTTGTGAACGCTGTTAGTTGGGGATTTTTTATTTTCAAAATATGTCAGTTGGTGACACTTTACTTACCAACCAACTTACAGGTGGATTCTATCATTTTAGAAGGTTCGACAATTTTGAAAGTACCAATGGTACCAATAGGTATACTTTGAAAACTAAATGTCACTAAAAATCGTTTAAGAATGAGCTTCATTCTTCAACGATTTTGCGTGCGGGAATAATGACATTCTCACATCAAAATCGAGAAATTCTATACTTATGGAGTTATACAACAGAATCAAGAACTTATTCTATGATCAAGAATCTGTCAAGTTTTGGCAGGATAGCTGTTGGCAATTGTGCTTTCCTACTACTTTGTCATCAAAAATGCAACTTTGTTTGTAAGTAACTATTTCGAAATACGTGCCCACTATAAAAATTAGCAAATATAATGCGTATTGCATTGGTGGTTTCATAAATATTCAAGAAATTTATTGACAGTAGGTAATAATTATTTTAATTTATTTCCAGTAACATTTCTTAGCAATAACGATGAAAAAAATCTATTCCATAAAAATTTGCTGAAGGAGGCAAAAACAACCAAGTGAAAATTAAAAGATGTTTCTTTTTGTTTCAGATTCTTAGTCTTGTGCTCTTACCAACCAGAAACTTTGACCGTCCGGGCCGGAATCAGTTTACCAAACGCAAATCGCGGACAAGTTCAAATCCACCCAGCTTCAGATATCGACGATGAAGAAGACAACTATTTGGGAAGACGATCGAGGAATTTACGTTTGGGGAGAGTCATGCAAAAACCGGAAGCTTTAGGTAAGATTTTGTACTCAATCTTTTTAATCCACCTACTTTGTCAAATGAGATACGGTTTACGCAAACTGATAATGTGTTAATATAGCCATAAGCAAATTCAAAGTAGTAAACCTATTAGTTATAAAGTACTTCCTGTATTAGACATTGCACCAGTGCTCTTCAGAATGGGCAAAAACCAAAACTGGGTTACAGGACACTGTTTCCTATCAGAAGTCGTTCGTCACGTTTCCATATTCGGTTTTACACACATAGAAAGCATAAAGCCAAACTGTCGTGTCTATTATGGCGTGGCTAATGCGTGTATAGTAGATAAATAAATCGTTACAAATTACTATGAATCTAATAAACGTCCAAAGCCATTTATTTATATTTTTGATGCTTTAAATTACTTATGCAGTTTGTTTATTGATTATTAGGCTTTTATGGGTTATAACTTTGTTTCCCGAGCAATTAACATTATCGTAAATGTTTACATAAGTAAATGGGGTTGAGAATAACAAGGAAACGACCACTTCTTGATGTTTACCGATTAGAATATTAACATCCAAATAATGGTAGTGACTATAGTTGTTTTTTCCTATGCAGCATTTTTCTTGCTTTTTTCAAAAATTCTGATTGGCTCTTGCCGAGTTCAAATTCTTATTGAAATAATAACTAACTTATTCATATGTAAAACAATTTCTCAGAAATGTTTCATCAGTAGGTAAATGCCTCATGAGAAATTATTCAGCGATGCGAGTACCTATGTAATTATTTTAAAAACTACATTGCAGCTGACAGTTGAATGTGAACTGTACGCAAATTTTATTCTCAGATAAGTATATCTGTTTAAAAAATTACAAACAAACGCTAATTGCCTAATTACCTAATTAATAACAATAACACCTTAACTTAGAGGAATCTCTTCCTCGGCAATAAACTGTAAAGCCGTTTAATAATAATTGCCGATTATATTACCTAAACAATGGCCAGGTATATTTCATAATGTCTAATTTCAATGTCTCATCCTCCAGACCTAACTGCACTTGAAATCCCACGATTCTAGCAAATTGCTAATGTGAGAATTTTACAAGAACGAACTTAACCTTCTACATCACGTTTTGTATGTACGTTTTAAGGCATACATATCAATTTGTTGCTTGTATTAGATCTAGCTATTTACAAGTAGGTGGAATAAATCTTGGTGAGGTTTGATAGCCTACTATTAAAAGGATATTATATGATTGGGAAAAACTATATTTGTTGTGTTTTGGTTTTATTAGAAGTGGCCTTAGATTTGTCGTTTTTGTAAAATTGCAGGACATCTTACCAGGTTTTGTATGAAAAATAATAATCGCAATCAAACCCATCAAATTTTTCAACTCTGTGGTTTGGTACCATCGATCACCTTCAGTGTCTCAAAACCCTCATAGAAAAGAGTAATGAATAATATGACTGACTACAACCGTCTTTTGGTATTGGTGTTTGTAAACTTCTAAAAAGCGTTCGACACCGTGGAACTTCCTGCAATCTTGAGATCACTACAAGAAAGTAGAGATGATCACCGATATTGCGAAATCATTAACAACCTAGATGGAAAAGACCGCGCCGTAAATCTTCACTCCACCACCAGAAAAATTAAAATCAAAAGGGGAATACGACAGGGTGACACTATGTCACCCAAGCTGTTCATCATAGTTCTTGAACATGCTTCTAAGAAATTGCCTTGGAAGAGAAAAGGAATAATCATCGAGGGGGAAAATCTTAATAATCTTCGCTTTGCAGATGATATTGTCTATTATCAGACATTCTGGGCGCTAAAGAAATGCTCCAGGAACTTCAAAACTCCACGCAAGAAGTGGACCTAAAGACGAACTTCTCCAAAACCAAAATGATGACAAATCTGGTTCTCAGTGAGCAAATTCAGATAGGCAATAATAACATAGAAATAGTGGACTGGGTCATGAGATAAGAATTCACAGAGATAACTGTTGCCTATCGGACTGTCAACAGTGGCAACACTGGGAATAAACTAAAAAAGAATACACCTTGACAAGAAGAAATGTTCTCCGAGCTGTCATATGTTTTCCTAGTTGTCATTTGTTTTCCTAATTATCATATTAGGCCTGTTCGCAGAACAATCACAAACCAGTCAGAGTGAATCTCATTGGTTGAAAAAAGTTTTCTGACTGTTTCTGATTGTTTTCCACCAATGAAATTTGCTCTGACTGGTTTGTGATTGCTGTGCGAACAGGCCTATTATGTTTTGCTAGTTGTCATGGTTTCACCCTTTTCAACACGTTTAATCAGTTTCCAATGTATTCATCGTTAATGTATGTTGTATGTCTTATTCTCATAGAGAATAAAGAGTTGCATTACATAGTGTTGTTCGTGTTGCTGTACTGAGTGTTATTCCTACCACCTACCACCTACCACGGACATAACATTTTTGGCGACGTGGATGGGATTGCGTCGACCGTAATCGTCAAGATTTGCATCGAAACGTTAAATTACCCAGTGTAGTTATGGCGGCGTTAGGAAATAATGAACAATTTAACGTAAAACGTAAAAAAAGAGTTTTTCTTCATAGCAAATGAAATTACCACAGAAGGAAAGAAAAGGGCAGTTTTTCTTAGTTTGTGTAGACCCTCCACGTTTGATATCCTTCGCACACTAGTTGCGCCAGCCAAGGTGACCGATAAGTCGTATGCAGAAATCACAAAAGTCTTGAAAAAACAGTTTGTACCTCAAAACTCAGAAATAACTTGTCGGTTCAAGTTTTACCAAGGAAATCAAAAACCCAGTGAGAATATTAAAGTTTATGTCAAAGAGCTCCGGCACCTTACTGAAAATTGTGGTTTTGGTACGGCCCTGGGAAACCATGCTACGGCCATAGACTGGTGTGTGGGGTGTGTGATGAAGATCTCCAGCGCCGGCTGCTAGCGATAAGAGATATTGATTTTGAAAAAGCACTGGATTCCTGCATCGCTCACGAAGCAGCCTGCCACGCCTTTTCGCTGATTAAAAAGTTTGGAAAGAAAAAAAAAATAAAAAAAAAATAATAAAAATAAAAATAAAAATTTAAAAAAAAAAAAATTTTTAAAAAAATAAAAAAAAATAAAAATTAATGAAGAACTTGAGATTGTAGGACTGAAGGTCGAAGTGCGTGCAAACACTTCAAACTATGCCCTAGCCCAGAATTAAACACTAGGGATCTTGCATGAAAAATTAAATTGATAACTGTTTATTGCAAACTATAGAAAATCGAAAAAAATTCTATGCGTATTTTTTTTATTTTGTCCAAAATGATTATTCCGAAAGTTATACAAAGATTAAGTTTTGTATATATGTATAGATATACTGAGCATGGTGTGACGTCATAGGATATGAAAAATAAGTACATTTCAAAGCGTTGTATCTTCGTCAATTTTTGTCTGAAAAAAAAAACACGTGTTGACTTATTTTTCATTGAAAAACGAAATCCGCAAAAGGTGAGGCCAAAAAAGATCATTCGGCCGAGGTGCACACAAAATTTTTTAGGCGAGTGTTTGTTCTTGAAAAAAGAAGAAAATTTAACAGTAGCTTTAAACTTTATTGATCAGATAAATAATCCAGCAAAGATAGGTAGATACACAATTATTAATAACAAAAACTACGATAAAGAGAGTGTGAATATAGAAAATTGCCGACTTTTTCGCCTGGTATCTTACATTGAGCTTTTTTAAAAAAGCAATCAATTTTGAAAACTTGCTGATATGTTAGGTTTTTCCGACTATAATTGTAAATTTTAAACTAGATTATAACATAGGTGGACCTGAAGACCATAACGTTGAGGATTATTTAATTTTGGAATTTTCCGAAAAAAATGCAAGAAAATACTTCTCCCAAATTTTTAATCAAGCCGTTTTTTTTTTAGCATTTTATGTGGAAATTTGGATAGAGGTAAAATTAAAAACTTGGTTTCATTATGGTTGCTAACTAATTGTTTATTGGATGTGTTGATGGTTACGGCACTGCGTTTCCGATTGTTTGTTTATTTTCACCAAAGTAGCGCAGCGGCCGTAAAGTAAAAGCGGCCGTGAAGTAAAAGCGGCCGTAAAGTAATAAAGCAAATGCGGCCGTGAAGTAAATGCGGCCGTAAAGTAAATGCGGCCAAAAAAGATATACTTTAGGGATGATATTGAATCCGTAAAACTAATCTTTTTGTGACAGTCGCCTAAAAACTAGGTTGTGTGCATAAAACCTAAGTATTGTTATTCTTTGATTCCTTAGCAACTATTGAAACATAATTGAAATACCAGAATATTGAGTTTTGCGACCTGTCAACCGGTCAAAAATGTTGACATTTCTTGTCAATTGCAGAAAAAAATTGAATAATAATGTATTTATGATAATAATTAATTCGATAAGATGAAATCATATAAAGCTTTAATAGAATAGAAATCAAACGAGAAGAAGCCACACGCGTTATCGTTTGTTTCACTTTACATGAGATGGACCCAGCGAAAAGGAAATCTGCTTTCTTTGTCAGCGCTGATGACAACGGTGTTTCTTCTCGTTTGATTTTTACTCTAGTAAGTAAAGAAAATGTGCCTCGAGTTTGCAAAGATTGAGGTTAATAAGGTTTTGTTTTTACCTGTTGGAAATAGGGTTTTTTTTGCCTCGAAAATACTCTGGAAGTCTGGATCGAGGTCTGGATTCGATATCCTGGAGTGAGTGAGATGTTACTCTACTCTTTAGGGCAGCTTTTAACTAATGATTGAATGGAAAAATTCAGAATCTACTGTGACAAAAAAACATGCACAGCAAAACTTACCACAGGATGTTGTAAAAATCCGTATTAATCAGCGAAAATTATAACACTCTACAAAAATGTAAGGCAACAAAATGTGTTATAAATTCAATTGAGAATATAAGGTCGAAATCCCACAAGGGCAAAGACAATTTTCAAAAAAGAGTAAAAAGATCTTATTTCTTCAACGTCCAGATGTGAAAAGAAATGTGCTACACCTAAAATTAATTAGCTGACCTAAAGGTAGGGATTCAGAGATGATTTAGAATAACGACAAACATCAAAAATTAATCGATAGTATCCTTACTTACCAAAAATTGCACACAACAATATAATCAGAGAAAAATTGCAACAGCTGACGAATAATGATAATAACAACCAACGACGTAGCTATAGCTTTTACATGGGGGAGGGGGGGGTTAGAGCAGTGGCGGCTCCTGGTCTTTACTGGAATGGGTTTCAATTTTAGACCAGACGTTGCTGTATAGATAACCGGGCATAGCCGCCAAAGGATATCGCCGAAGGCAAATTTTTTTTTCGGGTTCCACGTCCAAAAACGTGTATTTTTCTTGAAAAAAAAAAAATTATTTTTTTCAGTTCAATGGGAGGGTTTGAACCCCCAAAACCCCCCCTTTATACTTCCTTAATAACAACAAGTAATTATCCAATAGAACAATCATAATTTGAAAAATTGGACATGGAGTAAGCGATCGGTGTTGCAAGACTAATGGCCGTTTCCACTAACTTTTTTAGGGAAGCCTTAACGATAAGTCGTCCCTAAACTGACATTTCTCCATGGAAGACTGTCAGTTTAAGAAATACTTATCCTTAAGGCTTCCCTAAAATAGTTGGTGGAAATGGCCATAAAGAGCTCAACAAAAATCGACGATCCCAAAAACATTACTAATCGAAAGCCAATCGACAAAAATTAATGAGACTTCAAAAGTCAAAAATAGAAGGCAAGGATAGCGCAGAGTACATATCAAATATCATGGAACCAATGATTGAACCGGGTTCATCTAAAACTGGTACTGAGTTCAATAGCCGAACAGAGTAGTTCGGTGCATACACTTTGAAAACGGATTATTATGATTTGGGAACATAACCCAAAAAGAAATATTTTTGACAAATGAATATTTATTTGTTTATTATTATGAAAATCAGATTGGAAATGGAATTTAAAATATGGATTAAAATCAATGAAAATAGTATCTAAATATTGAAAATTAGAAAATTAACAGGATCTGCAACTGCTGTAATTATTGTTGAAATTTTATAGAGAGAAAATGTTAACAAATTTAAAGAAATTTTAAGAATTAGTCAGGCAATTTTGGCTTGTTATAAGCCACCCAAAATGTATCCGTATTTGAAAAATCTGAAGTGATGACATCAACCAACATCGTCGACCACGGACGATATGTGAACCGAACTGGCACAAGTTACACCGGCGGTTGCGATTCGTACTAATCGAACAGACAGGCACTTTTCAAATTTCACCGATAAATTTACAGGTTAAACAAACCGGTAGCTGTCAAAAAATTCCGGTAAAAGTTAGGTTTAAATCCGGTTACAACATTTCTCTGATGCATTTTGGAACGCTTTGGTGTGTTAAAGTTTGGTTGTGACGGTTGTGCAATGAACTACACCATACATGTAGTTTAGTTCATTGTTGTGTTGCAACTTAACGAACGACTGCCAATAATCATAGCCAATAATACAGATGATGTACCATCGTCACCAAAAGTAACTGGGACAGCATCACATTAGCTCTTGTCCTATTATATGAATTTTGTTGTCAAATATTTGTCAAACTATGCATTAAATGCATTGAAATGAATGACAGTAGAATTAGTCCAGGAGATTATTATGCATTATTTGTGTCCCAGATACTTTTGGTGACGATGGTACGTCAAAAAAAAAGTGTCAAAAAATCCCCAACCGAAAAAACCGAGAAAAATTCCCGGTGGATCCGGTGTGCTCACCGGTTTCAAACAGCTGATCATTCCGCAAGAGTATTGTCAATTTTGGAACAGACGATCTGCTTCAACCGGTAAAAAATCGGTACATTTTGGAACGGTTTGGTGAGTAAACCGGTATCGCACCGGTTCAGTAACCAGTGAATTTTGGAAAGTGCCCGACATATGAGAAGAAGCGATCGTGACGTAGGTCGTGGATCAATGCCAGCTGATTGTCAAAGCCAATTTTGAAACAAATGTTTTTACTGTGAAGCCAAACATTCGGCGGAAACTTGCGGGAAAGGACACATTAGAGACTTTTTGCACCTCTTATTTTGCCATTCCGCTGTGGTTATCGTTATACTAAGTACCTATGCGCAATAGGAAAAAAAAATTCGTTGTACTTATCAACCACAACGAGCGAGCGGCCTTATTTAAGGAGGAATAACCTTGTGCTTATAGCTATACCTACCTATGGTTATCATAAAACTGCGTGGATGCCATATTGAAAAAAATTTGATAGATGTTATGTTAATGAATAATTAATTAAAATCATCTGAAAAATCTGGGGATTATCATTTTAATGTTATGAAATTGGTTTATACCCGAAAGCGCAGACGCAGTTCATGGCCCAGAGACAAAATAGAATAAGGGAAATATGTAAACGTTTGGGTTAGTTTGTGTTAGTCGCAAAATTTCAGATTTTGAAGGTTGTGGTAATCGCTATCGTCGATAAAGGTAACCATAACTGATCCAAAAACTGCTGCTATTTTAAGGAGTGCAAAAAGTCACTATTGAAAAGGCTTGTTTTACACAAAAAGACTAATTCTCAGAGAAACGTACACATAACCAACAAGCAACAAGTGGAGTTTACGGTGCTGGATAATCGCGATGTGCTCGGGAATGTATACGATTTGCCGGTAAATTAAGTGTTCACAGATAATGTTATCGGTAAATATATTGTTTCGCTACAAACTAACAATAAACTTGTTCTAATGAAAGTGGACTCTGGTGCGGCAAACCCAGTGGTTGGTCAGAACACATTTCAGAACATTTTTAGTGAAAAGCCGCCATTGTTATCGGCAACACAACTTTCTCTAAGAGATTACCAGAACAATAGTATTACAACTATAGGAGAGTGTGAAGTGCAAGTAACTATTGGAGATATTTCAGCAGCATTACCACTCGTAGTTGTGAAAGGTAACCGAGCAAGTCTTCTTGGGCGTAAATGGTTTAATTCACTAGGAATAACCCTGGATTTCCATATATATATTCAGCAGTGATCTAGGGACCTTCAAGGGACCTCCAGTTTCTTTTGATTTGAACAATAACATCAAACCTATTGCAAAAAAGTGCCTTTTGCATAGATTAGTTGCGCAAGGAGCTCTTGCGCCTGCCTCTCATCCTCGCTGGTGTACGCCAATAGTTGTGGCACCAGAAAATAATGATGAGTTTAAAATCTGTGGAGATTATAGGAGCACCATAAATAATGTTTTACGTGTAGATACATATCCAGTAACATATGTGTTCAAAATATTTTAGCAGCTTTAGCCGGAGGAAAAGTTTATACAAAACTGGACATGCAACAAGCATATTTGCAATTAACAGTAGATGCTGAGGCAGCGGAAGCTCAAACAATTATAACATACCGTGGAGCATTTAGATGTAATAGATTACAATTTGGTATTTCTATTACCCCTCAAATATTCCAGAGGTTCATTGATTTGCGAATTACAGGAATACCAGTGGTTTTAGCCTACTATGACGATATCTTATAGTATTTAGTAGGTATGTAAGAAGAGGATTTGGAAAGGAAAATTCGTATTATACTAGAACGTTTTCGTGAAGATGGGCTTCATCTAAGAAGAGACAAATTTATTTTCCGAGCTGATCAGCTAATTTTCTGGGTTTTGAAATCAGTGCAATGGGTATTAGCCCTTCTAAAGAAAAAGTTAGCGCTATATTGAATGCTCCTTCGTCCACAAATAAACAAGAGCTGCAGGCTTTTCTGGGTTTGGTAATCTTTTATCGTGTATTTTTAAAAGATAAAGCTACAATTACTGAACCTCTTCATAAATGATTGCCTAAATACATCGTTTTTCAGTGGCGTAGGGAACAACAGGATGCATTCGACAAACTTAAAGCTATTTTGGCCAGTTTTAAGGCATTATGATGAAAAGAAGCCTATAGTTTTAACATGTAACGCCAGTCCTTACGGCGTAGGGTAGGGTGCATTTTAGGTTAAATTGACGACTTAAATAGAGAATACCCAGTGGCTTACCATAGTCGTACGTTATCAAGTTCAGAAAGAAATTTTGCCCTGATAGATCGTGAAGCTCTTTCTATAATAACAGTGGGAAAGAAGTTCCACGACTACATTTATGGACGTAAGCTTACTGTGCGCACGGATCACAAGCCTTTATTAGGAATTTTTAGCCAAACTAAGTCAGTTCCCGAAGTTTTGGACTATTTTACTGAACGCCTACAACCTGCAACTATGATTTAGAATATGTTCCAAGAAGAGTTTCGGGTAATGAAGATGCTCAAAGCAGGTTACCTGTAGAATACAACATTCCAGAAGCTCCACTATTGCCAGAAGTTTTGATGCTAGAAAATGTACCGGAAAAAATGTTAACTGCAAGAGATATTGCTTCGGAAAACTTAAAAGATCCGTTATTAGCTAGAATTTTCCAATGGACATGGAAAGGTTGGCCATAAGATTCAAAAAACTTAGCAGCCGAATTTATTCCATTTTATCACAAAAAAAAAATGAAATAGGTAACAAGTTACCAAGACTCTTTACTTCGGGGTACAAAAGTGACTATCCCTCCAGGAGAGAGGAGAAGAGTATTAGACTTGCTACATGAGTCACACCCAGGTTTTGTCAAAATGGAAGCCCTTGCACGATCCTATGTTTGGTAGCCAAACCTGGACAGTCATATCGGAGAAAAGTACAGAATGTCAAGAACATCACAACATGCCCGAAAAGTTACCAACCCACCCATGGGAATGGTCTTGAGCTCCGTGGACTCGCCCTCATGTAGATTTCGCGGGGCCAGTGACTGGGAACTTTTATCTCATAGTTATATATTCATACTCGAAGTGGTTGGAAGTTAGACAAGTTCCGAACACGTCTTCATTCTCCACTATAAAGGTCCTCATGGACACTTGTATACCCGACGTAATAGTCTTTGATAATGGTAGTGGATTCACGTCAGTAGAATTCAAAGAGTTCCTCCAGAGAAACGGCATAAGGCAAGCGTTAGTTGCACCCTACCACCCAAGTAGTAACGGTCCAGCAGAGAAGATGGTACAAAATGTGAAAACGGCACTTGAGAAGATATCAGGGACAGATGTAACCTTGAAGCTGTCATGCTACTTGCTTACACAGCACATTTCTCCACACAGTCTCACAGGAAAGTCTCCGGCAGAGATATTGATGGGGCGCAAACTGTCCACACTGTTAGATAGATTACATCCAGATTTTACTAAAGAAATGGCGACCAAACAAGAAGTTAAAGCAGATGCCAGCCAACCTAGAGCTTTCCAAGAAGGAAAGTGTATTTACAAGGTTTACAAGGTCTTGCACAGCAGGGCCAAAGTAGATTCCTTCCACAGTTACACAAGCTACAGGCTCCATTGAGTTACAGGGTATGCACTCCAGATGGAAACATTGTACGTACACCCACAGATCAGCTTCGCAGGCGCACAAGTTCAAATTTCAACCAAACTCTACCAAAAAACGAAGAAGCAATGGACATTAGGACACGAGGAATCGATACCCACCGTAGAACGGCAAATACCAAATCCAGCAGTTCCGGAGCCACTAGGAACGCCTGGGAGTAGTCCACGGGTAGTGAAGAGTGCCGCTAAAGTTGGAGAAAGACCACAACGTCACCGTATGCCTCCCAGGTACCTGGCAGATTACACTAACTAGTGTTCTTTGAAGGGGAGGAGTGTTATGTATGGTATCGGACTGTCAACAGTGGCAACACTGGGAATAAACTAAAAAAGAAGTCACGCTTGACAAGAAGGAATATTCTCCGAGTTGTCATATGTTTTGCTAGTTGTCATTTGTTTTCCTAATTATCATATTATGTTTTGCTAGTTGTCATGGTTTCACCCTTTTCAACACGTTTAATCAGTTTCCAATGTATTCATCGTTAATGTATGTTGTTTGTTTTAACCTTAGATGTTTTTAACGCGTTTAATCAGTCTCCATGTATGCATGGTGTTGTTCGTGTTGCTGTATTGAGTGTTATTCCCAGGGGCGGCTTCTCAATAAGTGCGCTCGTGCGCGCGCACTGCCTCCAAAAACCAAGCAAGAAAATAAAATTAAAATTTTGGAAAGAAAAGAAACTTCAATTAAAAAATACCTACCCAATTTTCTAAATTAGGATAAATATCTACTCTCTACTCATTTTTCTATTTTTAAATTCGCACGAACTCGAACGGAACGAAAGCGCGCCCTGCGCCTGTCTTGTATATTTTTTTCTCCCGCTTGGTTGTGCTGGTGGTCCGGGTGGTCGGTGTAGAATCCTTCGGCGCTCTGGGTAAATGTGTTTTCTCGCTGTGCGATTGATCGGGAATATACGGTAAGTCGCCCGATGAAAGGGATGCGCCGTGCGCTATTTGAATACACACTTCCAATGTTGTTTCCACTCAATCGAGAATATTTCGATGTTTTTCACCATTTTGGCGGTTTGACAACTCTGTTGTTCGCGTTTTTTTTTTTTTAATTATAAATTTCAATATCAATTATGTATTATGGCTAGAATACAAACATTCGAGCCCCATTTAAATACATATATTTTTGTTTTCGATAATTTTTCCTAAAGTAAAGATAAAAAAATTCAACATACAAAATAAATGTAGAACAGGACGTGGCACCGTGGCACCTCCAAAAAATTTTCCAAGAGCGCACAACCACACTAGATTGCCACTGGCCGCCACTGGTTATTCCTACCAACCATGCGAATTGACTAGAAGAATAACCTTGGAATGAGCAGTATTCGGGAAAATGAGGGATGTGTTTAGAGTTGAAATTCCAATATCCTTGAAACGAAAAGCATTCAATCAGTGTGTCCTTCCAGTACTAACGTATGGTTCGGAGATATTAACTCTCACCGAAGCATCAGCAGAAAAGTGGAGAGTAGCACAGAGACGAATGGAAATATCCATGCTTGGATTGACTTTAAAAGACCGAGTAAGGAATAATGAGATCCGCATAAGAACTGAGGCGGAGGATATTGTATCACAGAACAAAAGTGGAAATGGGCAGGCCGCGTCGCAAGGTATGAGGACGGAAGATGAAGAAACTCATTGAATGAAGACCGAGCCGATGAACGAAGCCGAAGAAGACCAAAGGATTTCATCAAATTGGATCGCAATTGCTCAGCACAAAGACACCTGGAAAATTTTAGAGGAGGCAATAGACATGAAAATAGACTGTTTGATGATGATGATTTTTCCGGTTGTTAAATCTAATGGCAGCATTTATGGAAAATTTCAATGCCAAGCATGGGAAAGGGTAAAGAAGGAGGGACAATTTACATTGAAAATAGGCCCCCGTAAATTTCAACCAAATTTCAATATTTTAAAGATATCATCATTGCAAGAAAAAATTTGAAATATACAGATGATCGTATGTCTGTGATAGCAGATATAGCTCATCAAAGTATGTGGGTCCTGCTATGCTATGCAGAGGAAATATCCCTACGTAGATTTTCTTGAATATCTCGAAAAATACTAATCCAATTTTGACGTTTTTGGGGTCCGTTTGTACTGTTTGTAGATATCAAACTCCAAAAAGGTCAAAATCGGATTAGTATTTTTCAAGATATTCAAGAAAATCTACGTAGGGATATGTCCTCGGATATTTCCTATGCATAGCATAGCAGGACCCACGTACTTTGATGAGCTATATCTGCTATCACAGACATACGATCCTCTTTATATTTCAAACTTTTTCTTGCAATGATAATACCTTTAAGATATTGGTATTTGGTTGAAATTTACGAGGGCCTATTTTCAATGTTAATTGTGCCTCCTTCTTTGAGGGAATAGTTGGGCCCTATGGCCTTGGAGAAAGGAACGAAAGATGTGATCGACTTTCACAATTCTGCCAAGTAGAAAGCAAGAGAGTTACAAATACATAGTTTCAAATCCATTCTCGTCGTCTTTATACTTGAGGGAACCCAGCAGCCGGACTGCCGGACCGTATACTCTGATACCAGACCAAATAAATTTCATCCTCATCCACGTCGAAGAAAGCCAATAACACAGCAACGGATAGCGCCGGAAAAGCTGAGGGATCCAATTATGAGAGCTGAATAACATCAAATATTGAAGAAGAGCTAACGACATCATGAACAAAGAAAATGGATATTGTGAAAAATCAATGCAGAACAGATTAAACAAGGAACAAAAAGCAAAAATGGGCGTAGGATCAGATCTTGTTGTTGATAGATAAATGTCGAAAGTACAAGAACAAAACGGATGGCAGCATATACAAACACATTCAAAGACTTATAAGATTAAAGATAAGAATAGCAAAAAACGTGAATACACAAGAACAGCTGCAAAATCAGCACGATGATTTTAACTTACACAAAAAGCTGGAGGAGACTACTGGCATTTATAAACAAATGAGACCAACTGTAACAGTCAATGAGAAGATCTATGTTTGGCAAAAGCATATAGAAGAACTTTTTGACGATGACAAACCGACAAACCTCCAAGTGAAGGTAATAATTCTCTAACTAGACCATCGATCACTAAAGAGATTGAAAAAGCTATATGAGATTCAAAAAATCACAAACCGGTTGGCCCAGATGAAATTCCTTCGGAAATACTTAAACTCCTTAATGAAAGAGGAATCACAGCATTACATAAAGTTTCCAACATTATATATGAGACAGGTCCTTACCCCGAACAATAGTTGTGCTCAACATTTATTCCCCTTCCTCTAAAAAGACCAATGCAAGAAAATGCGATCATACTTATTAGTCTGATGAGACATACCTCAAAAATATTTCTGGAAGTTATACACCAAAGAATATATAAAAAGTGTGAAAGACGAAAGAGACATAAAAGTGACTTACCATTTGGGTTTAGAGAGTGCTTAGGTACAATAGAGGCGATAGTCGCAACGCAGATAGGTAGTTGTTCCGAATTGCTAAGATCAGAGAAAGGACTTCATAGATAACGGAAAGGCATTCGATCGCTTGCAACACCATATAATAATGCAGTTTCTCAAAAGCTTGATATAGATCAACAAGATATCCGATACATTGAGAATTTATATTGGCACCAAATGGCACAAATAAAACTGGAACATAATGCATCGAACACCATACAATTTAGAAAGGAATGGAAGTGCGACAGGGCTGCGTACTGTCTCCATTCTTATTCAAATTATATTTGGAAGAAGTTTTTCAGAAGACTTCGGAAGACGTAAAAATGGGAGTCAAAGTTAATGGGGTGTGGATCAACAATATTCGATATGCTGACGATGAGGTCCCAGTTCCTGATAATATTCACGACCTACAACTGGTCAATACCGTGAGAGATCAGAGCAAATTAATGGGTTTAAATATCAACACATAAAATAAAAAAAAACTTCAGGATTACTTCCAGAAAACTAAACGGGTTTGAAAACTCCGCCATAACATTTAGGAAAATGCCTATAGAATGAGTGGATAAATTCAAATGTTTGGGCACCTGGCTTTTCGAAGGCTGGACATCGGACATGGAAGTAAAATGGCGCATTGGACAATCCCGAAAGGCATTCTTAAAATTCGGAAAAGTACTCCCCTGCTCCGATTTTGATCTTAGCCTAATAGACCGTCAGATAGTGACAGATTTAGGTGCCCCATTTTCGCATACAAGCCTCGAAGTGGGTTGAAAAATACTTCGATGTTGAGTAGAATGAAGTGAAATTCACGAGTCGCCCCTGGGGATAAAATATGGAAAATTCATTTTCCTTAGCCGAAATAAAAGGTGTCTGTTGCTCATATTTCCATACAAGCCGTGTTCACTAAATGATTAATTATTAAAAACCGATATTACGCGAACTAAAAAAAAATCGGTCAAATTTTTGGACCTTAAAATGTACTTATCCATTCCCACTACTCAAGCCAATATGTTATTCGAGGTAGTGACGGTGGACGTTTTCATACTTCCAATAGCCTTGTGTGCAAAAATCGGTCCAACTTTCGATTTTTTCTTACAATAATAAAGCCCTTTTTTCAACCCTTTAGCCACCTGCAGCACTCAAGCCTTTGGTTTTCCGAAGCTAGGTTTTTAATAAATAATCATTTAGTGAACACGGCTTGCATGGAAATATGGGCAACAGACACCTTTAATTTAGGTTAAGAAAAATCGAATTTTCCATATTTTATCCCCAGGGGCGACTCGTGAAACATCGAAGTATTTTTCAACCCTCTTCGAGGCTTGTATGCGAAAATGGGGCACCTAAATCTGTCACTATCTGACGGTCTATAAGACTGAGGTTCGTAAAGTGTTACATTTTGTCGGTGCTTCTGCTTCCTTACGGTATGGAAGATTGGACACCGAAGGCGAGTGCAATTACCAAATTGGAGTCTTTTGAAATGTGGTTGTATCGCAGAATCCTTAAGATACCTTGGACTGCGAGACTGACAAAGGCGTATCGACGAAGAACGTGAACTGTTTGAGCTAATCAGAAGAGAATAACGGCATGTCTGGGATATATCATGCCAAACAAAAAAATGTCAATTCTTGCAATTGATAGATTGCAGGCAAGATTGAGGGCAGAAGAGGAATCGGAAGAAAGAAAATGTCTTGGCTGCAAAACACAGACAGTGGACAGGTCTGCACGATGTACAGTCACTGACACATACCTCAAAAAACAGAGAAGCAATGGAAAATGTCATCGCAAACATCCATTAATGGATGCGCATCAGAAGAAGAAGAAGAAAACTACCTTCTAAGGTTAAATATTTTAAAGAGGAGGAAAGATTTGCTGTTAGAAGTTATTATTGTGGCCCAAATGGGAATTCGGCAAAATAAATGCTAGAATTGGAAAACTTCATTACTTAATTAAATTGGATAATGGCAGGTAGTTTCCTAAGTGGGAGAAGTAGGAAAATGGAGTTGGAAAATTGAGCCTCTTTTGCCAGATATTTTCATTTGGTGTACAAACACCTGCTGAAAACTAGCTTTACTTTTAGTTTCATAGCAGAATGGCGCATTCCTACTCACTCCTGATGTCGGTAGGACTGCACTTTACCTAGTCTAAGATAATCGCAATAAAATATGGAAACGTCATGTTAATCAAAGCTCCAATTTTTCGGTATTTTTAATCGCTAAGTTAAAACACACACGACTTAGCAAAATTGTGTAGTTACAACACTTTTCAGAAAAGTAGTAGACAAGGTGCAAATAACGCTGATAATGGCCAACGTTCGAAGAGAACATGGTAATTGAAGAAAAAGAAGAAAGGATTGGTATTCAACTATTCCGTGGAATTATTGTCAATGGCGGTTTGATGAAATGGTGTGGAATTCTCAATAGTCGATTGGTAGTTATGAAAAGACCACTTTGACTAGGGAAATAATTTATTTAGAGACTGAGATTGATGGCTAGGGAGATATTATAAGCTTCCTTAGCCGCTCGCGTGGCCTGATTTGACTGTAATGAATTTCTTTGCATGAAATTTTTCAAAACAGAAAAAAAATATAGAGACAGGCCTTTACGGTAAAAGAAAAAACTGAAGGTTGAAGGACAGACAAAGATTTTGTAGGTATTTGCGTTCAAGTAACTTAGAACATTTCCTGTATTAATCAAACGCTAGTAATAAGAAAGCCCACTATTTTGTGATCTAATTTGGCTCGATTGATATTGCTATACTTTACCATGAATGTGAAAAACCACAATACTACACACACAAAGTAATCCATGCGTGGCCACACAATGCAAAAAGCTATTGTTAACATTTTTGTAACAAAACCGAAAGTCCCGATAAACAAAATAAATTATTACAACATAGGAAGTAGCAAAACAAAATAATTCCAATCCTGGCCTTGTTGCTTACAACTGAATAAAAACAAGTGGTATTATTATCGCTTATGTAAAAGTAATTACGCTATGGTGCATCAATCCCTAGTTGAACTAAGTAATGCAAATTCGAGTGATGCAAATTGTTTATAAGATTTTTTCTTTTTCTCAATAATGTTAATTGATACAGCTGCAATATATTCATTTATTTATTGGATCTAATTCACCAGATGATTTATTATTGTGTTTTTTGTATACAGAATTTGAAACTATTTATTAGTTTAGCGAAATTGAATAAACAATTTGAATAAAACTGTAACATTTTTCCCTTCATAGTACAATGTTTTGTAGCTCAAGATTGTTTCGTTTTGTTTCAGTTAAAGAAGATATCCTCTCGCAACCTCAACCTCAATACAGAAGCCTTATCGTTCCGATATTCGTCATCACCATGTTATCGATTGCAGGAATTATAGGACTAGTTGCAATAGTTCTAAAAATATCCGGAAAGACATTAGTGGAAGAAATGGATAACGTATCAATAGCGTCAGATTTGTCCACCGGCAGTTCGAGTACCATATCAGAAGTGGATATCTGTATTGATGAAAAGGAAGGGGATTTGTCAAATGGAAAAGAAGGTGTGAATTAATTGAGTAAAAATAAGTTTCTTGTGTCAAAAACTTTCGACTGGCTGGGCCCTACAAATTAATTTATTAATCGAATGCCATGAAAGTTACCAATTTTAGTGGCAAGATTAGATTCAGACACATAACCTTTTTCTAAAGATAAATGGTTGCCAGTGATTACAAATTAAAACGATTTGAAAGCAAGTCGAGAGACGCTTTGTCTACAAAATAAAGAAAGTTCATTGACAGTGATAATACTATTTATTTTCTTTCAATTGTGATGCAAAACGACATCACATAGAAGGATAACAAAGCAGAATGCATTGTGTATCGCTAACTTATGCATTCCTAGAAATGTGATACCTATAATGTTGTTTGTAACTGTAAACAATGTTTTAAGTGATTAGGATAAGAAGACGACAGTACTAATTGATATTTAGTGGTATTTACTGATGACAGATAAAGGCTGAGAGTGTTTCGAAAATGCGGTTTGTTTGGAGTTTATATGAAATGTTTAATTAATTTATGAAAGATTTTAAGAAAAGTAATTGTTATTTGATCAGAAATTAACTGAAGCGAAATGCGGCAAAATTATCTTAACTATACCTAAAGTTTAATGGTAGGTGACTAAATTATTCATATAAATTTTATGTTTGAATAATAATAAAATAGGAATATATTTTATAAGATTATATCTATATTATTTATATAGACCTCATAACTTAGGTATTTTAGATGTTAAGGAATATGGATCGTGGTTGCATTAAGTTTGCACGTGATTTGTATAATATTTATACTAGGTGTTCAATCTTAATTAGATATTCGATGTTCTATTCGTATTGAACACTGGGTATACTCTACTCTGTGCAATTTTTGGGTATATGTAGGTATTAAATTGTTTATTGATTAGCCATAATATAAAATGTATAAAACCTCATAAGCTGTGTTTTATTTGATGGGGTTCGGGCTTTTTGGGTCAGAGTCATTCTAAACTAGAGCACTTTGGGTAAGCTCAAAATTTTGATAGCATCGTTGAGGTCGATCAAGGAGCTGGATTACCATATGATTTTTGCATAATACCTACATTGCAGGGCCTGATTTCGTATCGGCGTACAGGAATAAATGCCAGAAAATTAACGAGATTCTTAGAAAGTATCTAGGTTTTCAGTTGATCTAGTAAACCTTCGAAATAATAAATAATTATGAAAAACTTTGAGATCCTAGGTCTTGCAGCATATCGATTGTGGACACATGTCTGTCGCCAATCCTTGGCTTATTGGGTCCTCTAAGCCCTGTCTACCTGGAATGAGGCTCACCAGATCATCAAAACATCTCACATGGTAATAGAGATAGAGTAAGTCGGCCACCTTAACTTATGTTCGAGAGATTGCAATTAGCAATGAATCGGTGAGGGTTGGATTATCGAACATTTTTATTGCTTGGAAGCATCGCTCAAGGTGTGGGAACAGTACTCCATACACACATGGGGTGGTATGAATAAAAACGAAGTACATGCTACTACTACAAGTATTAGTATATTCTTCGAAGTATCTACTTCACAAAGAAGCATTTACTAATTTCCGGTAGTGTCGAAATGTAGTACTTATCTACTTCATTTTGGAGTAAATACTACGTAGAATATACTAATACTTGTAGTAGTCGCAAGTACTTCGTTTTTATTCATACCACCCATGGTCTGATTCCAGCCTTATAAAGAAGAAGTTGTTCAGAAATAAACAAGTTTTTTGCACGATCAAAAAAACCTATGTTTGAAAAACGGTTTTGGCAAGTTCCAGTGCGAAGTTGCAGAAGAATTTTCTCAATAGTTTCAGGTCTAAGTACAACGTCGTTCATGTGTGACTGTACGTATCTGTGGCGCTCGGCGCTCTTCCATTATCATCATCATCCATCGTGGATTTGGATGCAAATTGTTTGGCAAAGAGATCTGCTTTTTCCTTTAATAATACTACTTATTGTCCTTGACTAGGTGGAAAGCAAGATGTGACATTTTTTCTTTTTTCCTATGGTCTGGGCAGTCCAAATTCGATTACGTACCTACTTGGTGATTGTGTAACTCCTTAGCCTTGTGGGTTATACGTTTGTAATCATTTCTGGCATCCGTAAACGACGATCGAGTTTGTTCGAATTGGTTTCTACGCAGGCACGATATGCGGTGTTCTTTTTTGCAACCTCTCGGACACTGCTTGTTAAACCAGGGTTTTCCGACACGAGATGTTTTATTGAGGTGTGGAATGTACCATTCCATACCTAACCTCCTTGTGCAGCCTGAGAGGGATTCTTGAATTTAAAGCAAACATCGGACTAATCGGCCACGGAAAAGTCGCGAGAAAAGTTTTGGGCGAGGGGCAAATTGCTGGTCAAATTTGTACAGAAAATTCCAAAAAATGCCAACTAATTCCAGAAATTTCAAAAAAAAAATGCAAGTAGTTTTACAGTTTAGTAGTAGATGTAGGTAGATATCTATATGTAACTTTGAAGGATATTAATAAAATATAATTTATTTTGATACACATTCAACTCCAACAAAACCAAAGCAGGCCGATACTGGACAGAAAAATTAAGATTGACCAAACTATAGTTGAACCAAATCCAAACGGCAGTAATGACATTAAATAACCTTAATTTTAAACAAACACCAGCTGGTAATCCAGCCTTCCTATTGGAGAGCCATACTGGTGGGAAATAAGAGGTAAGAGAAGTCAAAAGCTTATCCAAAAAAAAAGTGGTCACATTGGATGAGATAACAGAACAGCACTGAGAGTTGTAACATTGAAAAAATAAACCTTTGGAGATATATCTCCAAATAACAGCTTCTGGACCAGGTCATATTTCGATAGACTTGCTTAAATATGGCACACGATTTAGGAGACCTATTTGGTCGAACACGAAATCTGTTCTACAAATTTAAACGGAACCAAATTTCCAGAGGAGCGGAAAACTTCATACATACTCACAATTCACAAGAGAAGAAGAAAGTTATACTACCATAATTAAGAGCTATTTTTGTGACCATCTATGGAAAAGTAATCGGGAACAGAGATGAGGATGAGCACAAAGATATGGAAGCAGAGCAATTAGGGTTCAGGGCGGAGAAATCGACTGTGGATCATCTGTTTTGTATAGCACAAGTGCTTGAATACAAAATAGTACCTATGGTATAGGCAAGTCACTCAGGAACATAAACGAGGCTGTGGTATTTCTCCTAAGCTTTTCAATAAGATATATCTGGAAGTTCTCAAAATATGGACAAGAAAATGTCAAAACATGAGCGTACCCATGGGAATATTTATTTCTGCGAGAAATATAAATATCAATAGCTGGGGAGAAGACTTACATAATCAAATTCGCAACAGAGCCCTCCAGGGTTCATATCTCGTGTGAGTCTAGTCTAGTTTAAATTGAGTTCTCTAACATCAAAGGTGTTAACGCGAACTGAAACTCAGTGCTGCAATATCTTGAGCACAAAACACCACATATGTGGGTCTTAACTGCGGTGCAAATAAAATCTTCTGTCAACCCAATCCATCTTCTATTTGCCGGCTGCAATTTTACATAGTATACCATGTAGAGAGCATCGAGTCTATAAGCTCCACTCCCAAGCCTACTCCAGCTTTGGTTCAGCATTAAAAATGTCTGTAATGCTTAATGCGGTATAGAATGTGGTTATAGGACGCGCGCTTAATACGGTATAGTTTGTAGTCGGCGGATTCTCATAAACACGGCAGTCGGCAAGAGGAGATGAAACGGAGTGAGACAGCACAACGGCGAAAATATATCTAGGAATTCTAGAACCCACCCACGATTCGTATGCAATCGTTCATTTTCATTTACTTCGCGAGTGTTGTACAGTGAAAATAAATCAAGATGCTTGAGCAGAGACCGTTAGAGATTTTATTTAAAAAATTGCAACCTGAGGTAGAAATACAAACCAAAACCTGGAATTTAAAAGTTGTCCAGAACATAAGGCTCTAATTAGATGCACAATGATGGGGAGTGATTTTGCAGAAGAAGTTAGCAGTTTTATGGAAAAGTGTAGTGCCGATACATATACCAACTGGATAGTTAGAAGAATGTACAAAATAGTTATTTATGCAATAGTTATTTATGCAACAAGTTCACGAATGTGAATTTTGACGCACGAGCCGAAGGCGAGTGCGACAATCACATGAGTGAAAAAAGGAGCTTTACGCACGTATTGCATAAAAAAAATGTTCTACTACCAATCAAATATGTTTAAAAAATAGATTTAGACAAATACTTCACGCACTAGTGCGTGAAGTATTTTCACTTTACGCACTAATGCGTGAAGTAATTTACCAGAAAAAAACTAAATTGACAGTTGTCAACATCTGTCATTGACATTACTTTACGCACTAGTGTGTGAATTGAATTACTTTACGCACTAGTGCGTGAAGTGAAATTTTACATCTTCTGAATAGTGCGTAAAGTGAGTACTTCACGCACGGTAGTAGAAAAATTGGCTTTTCGCAAAATTTTCAGCACAACAACTTCAACAAGAATTCACAGAAAAGGGGCAGTTCTAATTTGCAGAACAGGAAAAAGATATGCAATGCACAAATCGACATCTTTTTCGCAGTGAGCTCTCTTGTCACAGGAAGGATGATCATGGTTAAGTTTGTTTGCTGCGTGTATCTTTCGCCCAACGACTCCAGTTATGATCTTCTATTTGAAAATCCGTCAAATTCATTTGATTCTATCTTCTATCCAGGATACTTATCCGAAATCCGAGATAAGCCAACTAACTCGATCCTCACCTTAAGCAGGACGCGCACTGGATCGACTTGGACCGGTCGACTCGAAATGGAGCGATCAGAATATCAACATCAGCCGCGCATTCAATTCGCATTGCCGGTAAATGTCCGCCAGTTGTCGAGTATAGACGAGCAGAAGAAGATAAAAATGACGGATTCTTCAGATTCTGACGAAGATTTGATGATAGCTCTAGCGTATCATGAAATTGGAAGAGAAATGTGGAGGCCAATTTCTGAATCCATAATATCGGGTCTTCAAAAAAAAAACCAATCAAAGATTGCTTTGGTTACGAAAACGTACGTCGCATTATTGTTTCTTTATTGGTCAGGATTTTTGACATGACATTTTGACATTAAAGTTCATTGACAAAAATATTGCTAAGACATACGTTTAAAAAACCATAGCAATCTTTGATTAGCTTTTTTTTTGAAGACCCGATATAAATTTGAAAAGGAAGGTCTACGGAGAATTCTACCTTTCATTCCCTGACTTGCTTCGAGATGAGGAAAAGTTTTTTTGAAATATTTTAGAATGTCTAGTGAGAAGTTTTAGGAGGTTTTGAAGATACTACCCCTCCAGAAGCAGGACACAAACTCAGTACAAACCGAAACGTCCCAAAGGCTACACTTAATTTCACACAAAAATCGTCCTTGGCCGTCAGAGCATTCGGCAGTTTTGCCCCTTCAAGCAATCTCCGTTGCGTCGAGTTGAGCACGTCGAGTCGACGAGTTCGATGCCATACGCGGAGTCTCATTTAATTGCATGAGTATCAAAAAATGCCGAATGCTCTTCGCCGAGTCGACCGGTCCGAGTCCAGACTGCGAAGGCCTAAAACTCTCGGTTCTTCGCAGTCTGCAGTTCCCTACGAGGTATTGGAGCAGGAGCTGAGGGTATCACAAACGCACTTCGAATGGAAATCTATTTGTGGTCTGATTTACCCAAAGGGGCAAACACATCGATCTTGTAAGGTAACCATGATCATCCTCTCTGTGACAAGAAAGGTTACTGCGAGAAAAGACGCCAGCCAGGACGTATAGGAGATGGATTGGGTTCACAGAAGATTTTACTTGCGTCTCCGTTAAGACCAGCATAATAATATGTGGTTTTTTGTGCTTAAGATCTTATTGCAGCTCTGAGTTTAAGTTAGCGTTGGCGTTAATAACTTTGATGTTAAAAAACTCAATTATTAAACTAGACTAGACTCACACGAGATGTGAACCCCGGAGGCCTTTGTTGCGAATTTGATTATGTAAGTCTTCTCTCCAGCTTTTTTTGGGTATTGATATTTATATTTCTCGTAGCGTTGAATATTCCCATGGGTATATGCTCATGATATGACATTTTCTTCTCCATAATTTGAGAACCACAGTCGATCTCTTTGCCCTGAACCCAAATTGCTCTGCTTTCACATGTTTATACTCATCTCCATTTGTCTTTCCTGTTATTTTTCCGTGGATTCAACTCGGCGTACTGGCCACAAAAATATCTCTATAATTATGCCAACTATCTTCTTTTTCTTTTTTGTGAATTATGAGTATATTATAATAAGAAGTTTTCCGTTTCTCTGGAACATTGGTTCCGTTCAAGTATTTCTAGGACAGATTTGGTATTCGACAAAATAAATATTCTAATCCATGTGCCATACTTATTCAAGTAATTCTACCGGAATATAACCTAGTCCAGAGGCTGTTCTTGGAGATTTATCCCTAAAGGTTTATTTTTTTAATGCTCTGTTTGCAGTTCTGTAATATTATTCACTCTGACTCCTTTTTTCGCACAAGCATGTGTCTGCTTTTATCCTCCATTTCCTCCTCAATCTCTTAATCTCATAATCCCACCAGTATGACTCCCTTCTCATGTACGAAGAATGTATCCAGATGCTCTTACTTTTCCACTACTTCCATACTTATTAACCTGAAGAGCTCTGGATCTTTGATACTCCATATAAGATTGGTATGAGATAGGTATCAGAGCGGTATCAGGCTTAACAAAAGTATGACACAAACTGGAATATCATCTGCGAAACATTTCAAAACATACAAATGGCTTGCACTCATAAAAACCTTATTCTCTGAGTTCATTCAGAAAAAGGTCCACGAGTCTCACCAGAAGAAACAAAGCATGCTTCAACCTATTGAAAAGGCGTCGGTGAAAATATCCCTCATGTCGCCGGGTGAATGTTGAATTTTTAGATTATGTCAGAGAAGGACTATATGTGAATAGGTAAGACGAAATAAGCCTTAGTGCTTCAAAATTTCGGCTCCAATGATTTGATTCGTATGGTACTGGCTGATCTAAAATGCCAATCAATTAAACTCAAACTTGATTTCAAAATACTTTATTGTAAAAACGTTGTTCAAAATTTTACAAGACATAATTCGAATAAGTAATTGTTTAATCCAACATTATAATCTTTTTATCCATATTCAACTGTGGCTTTGGGAAAACAAAACTTTTCATATTTTCGTTCAGTTCTTCTAGAGCTAATTGAGCTTGTAACCTGAAACGAATAGAAAGACGATAAATTAGTAAAATTTATTTGTCAATTAGATCTATCAATCAAACAAAACGTTCTCTGTACTCCACTGTATATCATGTAGGTTGAGACTGAAATCGCCAAGAACAATACACTTGCAAGACTCAGAAGTCAAAAACATTTTTTAGTTCCCCTAATGCAGCACATTCCAATTTATTCATTATTTATTGAAATTTCCAATGATTTCTGGAAAAGAAATAAGTAAATATACAACTGTCTTGACATTAGCTTTCCAAGAAAAATAAGCAAGATTTCAATAAAATTGTTTAACAGTGAACTGATTAGTCAAAATCAGGTTCAATTAAAAACAAGTGCTTTAAGTTTAAAGAGATAATTAGTGACCATACAATAAAAATAACAACTTTGGAGGGTTACAATAATGCCGAAGAAGTTTGTCGGCTCCTAAGCCATCAATTACCACCTCAATCAAGATACAGCAAAACACGAACAACCTACTCACTAATTACCATTATGTTGCAATAGTAGTAGTAGCCCTTGTCATAATCATTTACAACCAATCAGATATCGTAACCTACCTCATAACGTCGTCCTTATCGTTATAATAAATCTGCTTCAACGTCCTGTAAATGTGAAGAATCTCGTCTTTCAGAAACGCTATCATTTCACTTTCTAAGCCGACCAACAGCTGTCTAATAACTGTAACGGCCGCTCTTCGAACTTCCACAGCCTTGTCCGTGGCAATGATGGCGTGAACGCACACTAAAACCTTTAAAAAAAATAATAATAGTCATCAATTACTTTATGAATAATGTCTATAATTTTGGTTTAGTTGGGTACAGTTCGTGGGTGGTTATGGTTTTGAAGGTATAATTTAACGCGTATGAATATAAGGATTTTTAGGTCGCAGTCAGAGGCTTAACTGTAACCTTAAGGTTATTTATAATGGAAATGACTTAAGATAAACTAGATGTTGTCTAGTCTATATTTAGCTGGGCAAGTTCAATGGGTGATTGAAAGTTATTACACGACTGCGGTTGATGTATAATTAATTTCATGAACATGTGGTTTAATAGAACAATGTTTTTGAAATATAGGCTATCAATCTATACTGCTTAGATTAGAAATTATGACATTCGGATTGATGCATTTTTATTGAAATCAAAATTTATAGTTGAGTCAAATCCAAGCGGCAATAATGACATTAAATAACCTAAATTGTAAACAAACACCAGCTGGTAATCCAGGGCTGGAACTCTGTAACGGATGAGGATCGTTATCCCTATCGCTATGGCACTTGCTGTCTTCTTCTTTCTTGTCGAAATCACTAGAGAGGAGACGTCAATAGAGATAGAGAAAATATCTCTATTCGTTACAGAGTTCCAGCCCAGTCTTCTTATTGGTTGAAACGTCCTACCAGGACCAGTGCGCTAGTGCGCATGCATGGAGGACATTTGATAGGTTGCAATGAAAGTGACTAGTTATAATGTCATTACTGCCGCTTGGATTTGATTAAAAGGTAGTTCGGTACTGAACTTTGCCAGAAAAACTGGCATTTTTATGGATTAGGTCATTGCTATTGCATCCAGGCTAAACTGAGACATCAATTATTAGTCTCGGATCATTATCAACGTCACTCAAATGAACTATTTAATGCAAATTATTATTCTACTTAAGGTTTATCTAATGTAAAATTATGTTATCAATTAATGCATATTTATAATTATTGCACTTTATAAAGGCGGCTGAATGCATTTTTAAAATCACAACAATGTCCCGAGTCAAATTTATCGTATGCCTAGTGGGCTTCTTGCTCGGCTACAATTCAGCTGCGGTAACTCAGAGACGAGCGGCCACGTGGAATTTACAAGGATCGTCCGCCGCCACCGAAGGTAACCATTAAAATTTCAAATAAAAATTTGCAAAATAGTTTATTGTAGCAAAATGGACTAACAACGTTAGGCAATTGGTTGTCGGTTCTAATGCCGCCTCTGTGTTGGCTTTACAAGAAGCCGGCACTCCTCCAGCGTCGGCACAGCTACAAGGAAATTTGGGTGAGTTGATTTGATAATGAAGTTTTCTGGAATTTTCCAGAACATTATTTAATTGTCGTGAAGGCAAGTGAATCATGTGAGGTCAGTGTTATTCATATATTAGCCCAATAAATCTAAATAAATCTTGAATTGATTTGGTTCTGTTGATTTTGATATACACGCAGTCTCTTCAGTTGCTGGATAATTTTTTGTTTGAGAGACAATCAAGAGCCGGTAATAATTAAAATTTTGATTATTATGGATTCTGGATAATTTCTCCATTATCGATTCTGGAACCTCGAACGAAATCCAGAAAATGGAAGTTGATTTCAACTTCGCAGTTCGCCAATCGAAAAACTGAATCAAATGGGGCCGAAATTAAATCATCACCTTTTTTTCTAGGCAATCGCTTATTGGACCCCCAAGATTTACGTCAGCAAGTGTACGAATACAAATGGAACCTCGGTTCCGCTTCCAGGCCCGACTACAGATGGATTTACTACACCCAAAATGATTTGGGTGCCAACCGAGTCAACTTAGCTCTAGTAACAGCCGTAAAGCCTGATCACGTACTAATTTTGAGACCTCCTGGCGACTACAAAAGCGTCAGGCCTATATTGGGGGTCCAATTCAACAAGGACAACTATTTTACTATTCACGCCAGCGCTAGTGGAGGGGGCGATGCTGCTTCCATAGTGAACGTGATTGCCAATTATTTCGGTTCTCGTCAAGAGTACGATCATCAATTTATGATTATGGGGGACTACAATAGGAGTCCTGCAGAGCTCAGGGCTGCTTTGCAAAGGCAACATCCCGATATTCTTAATCACGTTGGAATATACGCTCCTGCGACTAAAACTCACAGGAACGGTGGCATTTTGGATTATGCGGTTATCGGACAGTACAGCTACGATTTGCCGAATCGAATTGCGGTCTACGCTGTGACTCCGAGTTTGAGTGGACAATTGGTTTCTGATCATACGCCTGTTGTATTCAATGTTGCTCAAAGAGACGAATAATACTATAATATAAATTTAATTATTTAATAAAAAAGTTAGATGAGATGGTACCTACCTTTAATGGGGAATGATCTAGAAATTAATAAAAAGTTTGATTTTATGATTGATTCTGGGGCAGATATTAAATGTATTCCTGTATAACGACTTTCGAGATGCCACATGCAGAAAAGTTACAGGTCCTTCAGGAGCAAATTTTAGTGTTTTGGGAATTCGAATTTTTCGATAATTTTCCGACAAAATCCTACTGGGTTCTTCTCATGGGTCTTCCACGTTGGCGTATAGGTCGTACTAGTGTTGGAACTTCTCCTTTTCCCACATAAGGTGCCATAGGTGACGTATGTAATTTGATGGTGGGACCTTCAGTTGGCTCTATAGGTTTAACTTCAATTGTTGTTGGAGTGACAACCTTAGTGACTTTATATGGACCATCACGTCGTGGAGCAAATTTTGATGTATAGGCATCTTTGGCTTTGCTAATTGGGTGTGTATCCACCATCACTCGATCTCCCTCTTTGTAATGGGGAATAGTTTTTCTCCTTTGGTCAGCATAATGTTTTGATTTATCTTGGGACGTTTCATGGAGCTCTTTTGCTTCTCTCAAGGTTCTAGCAATATGTATCAAATAAGGGGTAACTTGAGGAATGAAATTTTCACTTTCAGTGATAGCTCTCATGTCCTTTTCTATATCATCGGGTGTGCGGAGCTCTCGTCCAAATGTCAGATACTGTCACATCTTGAGGTGTTCATGGCAAAACGCACATAGAGTAGTTTATTTTTCCTTTGAGTGTGACAGCCTCCTACTAGAATTGATAGTTGGATTTTCAAGTCGCGGTTTTTCCGTTCCACAGGATTAGACTCGGCATGATACACAGGTATTAAGTACTAATGAAAACCAACACAATGTGCTACATACTGCATAGTTTCACTAACAAATTGGACTCCATTGTCGCTGGTTACCCTTCAGGGAACTCCCTATCTGAAAATCACCTCATCAACAAGAGTTTGCGCACAAGCTTTGGCAGTAGCATGTGCGAGCGGAAATATTTCTATCCATCTGCTGGCAGTGTCTTCGATTATAAAGATCCATTTTTCACCAGTATCCGTTTCAGGAAGAGGTCCAAAGAGATCTATAGATATTACTTCAAATCGCTTGGCCATTGTGTGGTTTTATCAATACCATAATGACCAGTTAAGGGGTAATCGTGGTATTCTTCTAGAATTTCAGGAATCATGCTTTTCGGTACCACTAATTGTATTTCTTCTTGGATCTCACTCTCAGGATCATAGCGATACAAGATTCCTTCGGTCATACTGTAACCACGGTTATTCCATGTCTTAAATTCCACTGATTCAGGATTCGGTGATTGGAAACAAGAAATTATTTTTAAAACATCTGGTTCTTCTAACTGTTTCCTTCTAATGTCTTTTTTTTCTGGGTAAATTAACAACAACTTCATCAAAAACAAAGCCCATCGAGCTAATCGGCCACTAGGTGATTTTAAAGACATTAACCACTTCAATGCCTGGTTGGTCAGTCTGGATAATGAATGTAGCTCCATCCAGGTAGCCTCTGAATTTCTCCACAGCCCACACAACTGCTAGAGCATCTCTTTCTGTAGTGTGATAGTTCATCTCAGCAGGTGTGAGTAGTCGCCTTGCATATTCAACAGGTCTTTCATCGGCTTTCTCCCCTTGCAGTAAAACTGCCCCTGAAGCGTATGAGCTAGCATCAGTTCTGAGTATATAAGGCAATGTACTATCAGCCTGTCGGAGAATGGGATAAGTACTCAAAAGTTGTTTTATAAGGTCGAAAGAATCTTGTTCTTTCTTCTCCCATTTCCAAATAGCTTTCTTCTTGGTTAAGGAGGCTGAGGGCTTTGAAACTTCTGCAAATGAAGAAATGAATCGCCGGAACCAAGAGCATGTTTGGACAAAGGACAAAAGCTCTTTCACATTTTTGAATTCCTTGGGGTTTAATTATGTGTCCCAAATACTTCACAGAGGAGCACACAAAATGGCATTTGGATCGATTGAGGTGAAGCTTGAAAGCTACAAGTCGGTCAAAAACTCGTTGTAAATCAGAAAGGCGTTCTTGGTTAGTTCTGGATAATGCAATCGAATCGTCTATACATATAAGCTTATATAGTAAAATCTTCGAGTCCGAACTTGATACGATCAATGAGTCTTTGGAACGTAGAAGGTGCATTTTTCATTCCAAATGGCAGCCTCGTATAACGGAAAATTCCAAATGGGCAAATAAATGCTGTTTTATCTCGATCAGATTCGCGGACAGAGAATTGATGTTATGCTGATTTTATATCAAGAGTTGTCCTATACTTTGTTTGTTTTGCAGTGTGTAATAGATCATCAATCCTAGGAAGTGGGTATTTATCGGAAACTGTTTTCTCATTTAGGCTTTGATAATTGACACAAAGGCGAATACTACCATCAGGTTTAGGTACTAGAACAACTGGAGCAGTATACGAGGATTCGCATTCTTCTATGATTCCATCTTTCAGAAGCTTATCCAGCTCTGCCCTCAATCCCAGATGCTTGCATGTAAATTTCGAAAAGATTTTTTTATTTCCTGAAATTAACTGCTACATCACCCTCTGATGAAAGTTTTTTTGGCGGTCGCAAGCCCTCCATTTTGTTAATATGTACTTCAGAAATCCTAGACGCTTACATGTAAATTTCGAAAAGATTTCTCCATTTTCTGAAGTTAGCTGCTAGATCATCCTCTATTGAAAGTTCTTTTGGTAGTCGCAAGCCCTCCATTTTTTTATTACTCCAACTGCACTTTTTTTTTAACTATCTCATCCGACTGCGCCATGTAATAAATTATTGATCAAATAATAACAAGTTTATAATTACTGATTTAGTTTATTGAACACAATTTTAACCTCTACATCCATGTCCCTTCCCTCCTGGGCCAGGATCACGATAAGTAGGATTCTAGTTTCATGACGGCACCCACGACCTATTTATCGCGTACAGTCCAGGCGATGATGACGTTATGAAAGTAGAATTCTACTTGTCGTGATCCCAGCCCCAGACCATTGAACTAAACAAACAATCTGGAACGGGCGCACTGCTTTATGCTAGTGTGCCGAATTTTGATATATGCAACCCAGCAATACAGAGGGATTGTTGTCTCGCTCGCACTCATTGCGATTAACGTAAAAGAAAGAAGAGCTTCATCATCTTCCTAACCTCAATGATCAAAACACTTCAAACAGCTGTTCTCAATAGCCGCCATAGTGCAGAGAGAGATGCTAATCCCACTTGTTTGTTGTCCTTCCTGGCACAAACCCTTGCATGAGAGACATTATGCAGCCACCGTTCCAGTGTGTTTGTTTAGTTCATTGCCCCAGACACTGCCTTCTGTCAACTCTATACTCCGAAACCTAACCTACTTATAGGCAACCACAACCATATAAATAATAAACAGGTATTCTTATGACATCTTACACTGTTCTGACGACGATGAAATTTTTGGAAATAAGAAGAAAGATTATTTATTTAAAATTCCATGTTTTTCTGAGCATATGAGCCATAACAGATTTCTCCTGATTATGAGATGTCTTCGTTTTTAAAAAAACCCTGAAGCAGGGGAACCAAAACCTCAAGATCGCCTTTTTGAAATAAGACCGGTAATTGACTGCTTCAATAACAAAATGAATTCGGTATTTTATCCTGGTCGAGAGCCTATAGCTATAATAGCCTTGATGAGTTGATGATTTTGTGGCGTAGACGGTTAGATTACATCAAAAACAAACAGCACAAATATGGCATCGAATTGTACCTACATGGTAACGTCGCCTAATGGAATAATTTTAAAATTTGCTGTTTATACAGGTGTGCTAGATGATATGGGAGGAAAAGGACATTCCGCAAACGTTGTGTTACACCTTATGAATTGTTACAGAATGGCCACTGACTATATTATTATATGGACGATTTCCATAATAGGTATGACCGTACAAAACAGCTATTAGAAAAGAGAACAAAGTGTACGGGAAAACTAAGAATTGACAGAAAAGATAATCCAACAGAAGTTAAATATACAAAATTTAAGAAAGGTGAAAATGTGGCCAAGTATTGTAATGGAGTTTTGATTGGTAGGTGGAAAGATAAAAGAGACTGTTAAAGAACAATGGTATAAATCTAGTAAGTACAGTAGGTGTTTTTTTTTTCACTGACGTGTGTGTCAAGATGGTATCAACTATCAAGTTATCATCATAAGGCGGTTACACACGGGCGTGGATGGCTTGATACAAATACGTGCATACATCAACGTGCAGAAAACTGCAATCTTGCTACTCTTGCTACAGTGTTCCGAGTGTGCATACAAAATTTCTAGCGATTCCAGAATTCACTTGAGCGTCATTCTACCTTTTGCTCATTCAAAAACGCGACGGTATTTTGCATACACATTGATGTTTTTGTTTGCGCGTACATGTATGTGCGTACATGTTTTCAGACATCCCCGCCCGTGTGTAACCGCCTATAAGTCGTAGTTTTTGTAATGTGGCTTGTCATCAAAACAAATAATTAGTTGTTCAATGTTCAATACAGACTTAATTTTTATGATGGAGCAGAACCAAGGTACATTGGTTAAATTAATCGGCAATGAAAACTGGGAGTTCCAGACAAGAGTCATGTTAAAAAGGAGAGAACTTATTGAGGTTACTGTGGTGGAAAACAGAAACCTTCATCTGCAGGAGACCTTGAAAGTTGGCTCAAGAAAGATGCGAAGCCTCAAGAATTAATTGTTTTAAAAGTCGAGCAAAGTCCGTCAACCCATCTATTGTCATTTGAAATGTGGACCAAGTGAAAGTCAATTTTTGAGAGGGAATCCCAAGTAAGCGCATATTCACTGCAGCAAAGGCATTTTAATACGTCCTTCAGTGAGAATATGACTGTGACCGATTTTATTTCGCATCTTGAGGAGTTAAAGACCAAGCTGAAACAAGCTGGAGAGAACTGTCTGAGAAAATGTTTATAACAAAAGTGTTGATGTCACTTCCAAAGAGGTTTGAGCATTTAGGAGTGCATGGGAGTCCGTTCCTGAGCAAGATCACACTCTGTAGATTGTAGATTATGTACACTTGGCGTGATTGAAGACTGAAGCTGGGTTTGAGACAAGTCCAGAAGGGCGTTTCCCAATAAAGGAAGTTTGCACTGGAACTAGTCTGCTGCGTTCAATACTACCAGAAGGGCATTTCCCTATAAAGGTAGTTTGCACTGGGAGGAGACTTAGCTAGAGGGGCTTTTCCCAATTGAGGCCTTAGTCAGCCGGTAATGGATGTCGGCGCGGTATTTATACCAAATTTATGCTGACTCGTCGACACACTTTAATAAAATTGATGTACAGAGTGGTAGTAATTTGACAATATAAATCTACTGAAGAGCACACTGCTTTAACTGCTGGGTGTAGCTAAGGAAATTTTTGAAAAAGTGAGAACAGAGAGTGTTTTGCATGCCAGAAAGTTCATCAAAAAGCAACCAAAAAGTGAAAGTTGGAAATGAGGACCTGCTATAAGTGAAAGGAGTTGGAAGTATAAGAGTTTTGACCTACACTGGAGATTATGAAGTTTTCTATGTACCACAGCTGAAATTTAAACTGTTTTCTGTGGATCGAGCCTTGGATAAGGGTTTACGAATGATCTCAGATGATAATGAATGCACAATTGTAAATAAGAAGGGTGATGTTTGTGCTATGGCAACTAGGGAGAATAAAATTTACAAGCTAGTTTTTTATCAATAAAAATGGGAAAGAAAAAACTATCAACCCTAAGCTCAATACAAAGAGTAGGTAGTTTTCTAGATTGCAACAATGTTGAAAGTGTGGAGAGTTTAAGCATCTGCCATAGGAAAATGGCACATCAAAACTATGCTCATGTGGAAGATGTATTGAAGAGGCACAATATCCCTTTTGTCAACGATAATGAACTATGTGAACAATGCTTGGCTGGTAAGCAACATAAATTTTTATACTTGAGTAGTCAATCTAGAGCCACCAAACCTTAAGAATTGGTTCATGCAGATGTATGCGGCCCTATAGAGGTCAAATTTCTGGGCGGTTCTAGGTATTTTTAATCATTGAAGGATGATTTTTGTCAAATAGGCATGTGTGTTTTTCACGTAACGTAAACGTAAAGATTAGGTCCAAAGATATACAGGAAAATTTATAGCTATGGCAAAGAATTTTTGAGGAGAAAAGGGATAAGACATCAGTGTTCAGTTCACACCAGAACAAAATGACCGAGCTGAAAGGGAGATGCGAACCTTGGTGCAAGCAGCGAGACTATGTTAAATGGTGGATAAAGAAAATTATGGGATGAATGCATCAACTGGGCAGTGTATGTACTGAATATATCAGGAAGCGCACGCCAATTAAGAGTAAATTTCCATGTGAACTGTGGACAAAACAAAAAGCAGAGTTGTCAAATTTGCACATATTTGGTCATCAAGTATCTGTACATGTTCCAAAGGTAAAAAGATTGAAATCGGATGTAAAAAATAAAATTAGCGTGGTTGTTGGATATTGAAAGTAGAAAAATACAGAGATGTCGTTTTCTTACCTGAGCTTCCAAACAATACGGAGAGTGAGCAGACTACTCCACAACAAGAACCTAACAAGTTTGTTCAGTCAAAAGTACAAGAAACTGACCTTGAAGAGAAGAGGAGGTTTTGCAGAATGATGGACGCTCAACTTGAAGATGGAGTCGAAGATGAAAATTCTAATTATCAAGAAGACGAAAACATTGAGGTAGTTGAGCGAGATAAAACGAGAGATGGTCAAGAAAGATACAACTTAAGACTAGTTATTCATAAACATTGTGCATTATCAAATGACTACATACTAACTGCAGCAGCAAGTGTTGTTGAAGGTGAACCATCGACTTATGAAGAAGCTATGAATGGAAGTGAGGCTACAAAATGGGTAATAGCGGTAGAAGCAGAAATCAGGTAGGTTCTTTGAGAAGAACGACACATAGACAGTGATAAAAGCCAGTAGCAGTGGCAAAACTATACAGTCCAAGTGGATGTTTAAGAGAAAAAAAGATGAAATTTCAACAGACTGAAGGTATGTCTTTAGATAATATCTATAGCCGTGGGGCTAAGTTAACCTCCATAAGATTTTTTCTAGTTATTTGTAATCAGTATAAACTGCCCATTTTTCAGTTAGATGTTTGTAGTGCTTTTCTTTTTGGGGAGATTAATGATGATATTTTTATTATATTGCTTGAAGGTTTTAAGGAAAAGTAAACAAAAATTGGTGAACTGCAGAGATCACTGTATGGATTAAAAAGTTCTCTCAAGAATTGGAATTTAAAATTTCAAAACTTTATGCAATCTTTAAACTTTAAAATATCAGAATTTGAATATTGCTTGTATACAAGAATATCGGAAAATTTTAGGATATGTGGATGATCTTTTACTATCTGGTACAGATTCAAGAGAAACTGAAAGAAGGTTTTGAAATGAAAAAGTTTAATATGCAAGACTGCAAACCTTCTAAAACACCAATGGATTTTAATTTTAGTCATGATGTTTTGAAAAGAAGTAGTTCTGAGAGTTCTGAAATTGAACATAAATGTAGGATATTTGTATATCTATATTGATATCTGTACAAGATCAGATTTATGTGTTTGTATAAGTGTTTTTAGCAGATATCATTCTTGTGCTTCGTTAGAATTATTTCAAGCGCTTAAGAGAGTATTGCGTTATATTCAAGGTACTTTAAGATTATAGTTTAGTGTATAGGGGACAGGAAGTTATTGATAAAAGCGATACTATTGTTGTTTTTAGGAAAATCAGCAGCTTTTTATATTTTATCAGATACGTCTCAACAATATAGTTTCGGTTATTTGTTACGCATCTCTAGATTACTGTCAAAAGCGCTGACTTAGGTTGTTGAAAAATTTGCAGAATACATATCAAGAATTAAAGTATTGCTAAAGACTGATCATTCCCCTCTCGTTCAAACTTTACATACCACACCACTGACTCCTAGACTACAAGGATTTAGACAAGTGCAGTCATACACCAAGGAAACATCAAACATGCAACGTGCGACATGAAGTAAATAAATACCGCAGGTAGACTTATGCCGCATATTATATCCAATGTAAAAACGTATACAGTTCTCGGGTTCATCGTACATCGGTGCAGCGCACGCAAAGAACGCCTGTGTCTTGCAACATAAACCGCATGTGATTTTTTGTATGCATCTTTCGCTTTTCGCTGCAGTATTTGTCACGCATTTGGGTAGAAAAGATCAGACTTTTGTTAATTAAAATGGCTATCAATCCAGCTTTTAACATACATTTTGTTAGAGTGATCAAAAAGCATCCTTGCATTTGGAATTATAGTTTAACGGAGTACAGCAAACGCAATTTAACAGAAAAAGCATGGGCGAATGTTGCTAATGAAGTAAAAGAATCTGGTGAATATAATAATAGTTTATTTTTCATATATGCATATTAAAAAATTGTACAGTTATCAGCAAGTTAGTTAATCTAATAAACTATGCGTATTTCCATTGTATATTGGTATTGATGTGCCATAAAATGTTCAGCTAATGATTTATCAAGTTGTTTCACGATACCTATTTTGAATTTCATTTATGTGTGGAAGAATTTCATTGTTTTTGAAATGCGTTGGACTGGTGAATTTTCCTTCCGGCATTCTAATAAAATTATGTAAAATTCATGCGACTTTCACAATTTTATTATCCGAGGTTTCTTCCTCACAACATATTGGTCCCTCGAAAATAAGAAATTTAAAAGAATGTTTTCTTTTTTTTTTTCAGTATCAAACTGTCGTGAACGTTGGCGAAATATAAGAGGAGCATTCCTGCGATCTCTGAAAAAACCACCAAGCGGATCTGGTGCAAGTGCAAAAAAAAAATATTACCTAGAAGAATTTTTGCATTTTCTATTACCCTATATAAAAAACAGATCCGATGATAGCAATTTGCAATCTGTTACCGACTCCGTTGAAGATTCTGAAGATGAAAATACCGATTATATGGATCATCCTATGGAATCACAAGTGGTCCAGGAAAATCAAGACAGTAATACAGTACCATACTCGCTTGATGAAGAATCTTCGCTAGATCTACCTGATGACAAATCCTTTATTTTAGCACAAAAGCATTGTACTGTCACAAAGAGAAAATATTCTCAAAATGTTTCGGCACCTTTGAATCCCGCTGATGATGATTTTATCGAATGGAAGAAATATAAAGAGGATAGCAATTCCAATGTAAACGAGCATCCTAATATGCTATTTTTACGCAGTTTGTTCCCAGACCTCATGAAAATGACGGATAAGCAGAATAGAAGGTTTCGCCAAAAAGTTATAGGGTTAATAGATGATATAATTGAAGATAAGGATATTGTCTCGTCATAAGCATCAAATATAACTTCACCATCATCTAGTGTTTATTGTCCAAGAACAAATTCAAAATGTACAGCATGCAAACCTCCGGAATTTCAGTGCAGGGTCCGATACCAAGCCCGAATGAATCAAGATTCGAATGGTCAGTGGAGGAACAGGAAAATAATAACGGATATTTACACAGTTTAATGACTAATCAAAATAAATAGTTGGTGATAGGTTTGTTTAATAATTACAAGAAGCGATATGTTTTTTCTATGAAAATACATACCTTAATGTTACTAATAAACGTTCTTTGGAGAAATCGCCTCTCGATAGTTTGTGTTCAATTTTTCTATTCTTTTCAGCAATACAATACTCTAAAACTTTGCTGATTCATTCTATAAAATTCTTTAAATTTTTCCGGATAGAAAGCCAGTTGTTCCGGTACAGCAGTTACTGGATTCACCTATCATATATATGAATATATGATGGGTGAATCCAGTATTAACAGATTTTTTTAAGTTACGTCAATTTCGCAAAAATTACCAAGCTACAACCACATCCTCCTCGCTTGACGACATTTTTGGAGTTTAATAACTCCACGACTACTAAATTATCATTGAAATAAGTACTACTTCCAGTAAAAGAAACTCAGGGTACGATCCTTCTACCAAAACAAGAACTCCAGGGCGCACAAATTAACGAAACTCTCACATCTGCTTGTAATCAACTCGCTTGGACAGAAATGTCAACACAACCAATGAAAAACTTCAGATAGCTCTGACAAGTGCAGTCACTAGCACGCAGTTGGACCTTGTTCAGTTTCATATCTACACTGCGGATCTAATTTCACAGGAATCTCCGTCAGCAAACGCGATTTCTGGCATGCTGACTACGAAGAAATAAATACCTTTCTGCAACATCAACTAACCCAAGAAGAACCATTAAACTACAACAACCTAGAAGCTGCCCTCCATACAACTATAGACCACTTCATCCCCCTAAAATCCAAAAAAACAAATACTCAAAAGCTCTGGTTGAACAAAGGGGTGTTCAGGGAAATCAAGGAGAAAATATATCTATGGCACAAGTACAAGAAAAATCAAACAGAAGAAAGCTATTCTCTGTACCGTATTCAGAACAAAATACTACATCTCAGAGACACGAAAAAACTATGAGCACAACCTTCTAGGCTGGCCCCGACATACATTTTCAGGCATAATTATGTAAATCGTAGCCTCAATTCCAAACACGCCAATTTCAGCCTAATCGGAAAAAATACTATTATAATTGACACACAAGAGGATGTGGCCAGGTCCTTCGCTGCACAGTTCCAAAGTATTTATGTGAAACCTCTCAGTACTGACACTACACCTGCTCTGCCACCGAACACCTATTCACAGATGGAAATATCGGAAATAACGTTTACACCTGAAAAAGTGATGGCCGCCATGGGTTTCCTCAAGACCGACACCAGCCCTGGATCGGATCAAATTTCTGCAGTATTTCTGTCACAGTGTAAAGAGACACTATGTAAGCCATTATCGGAGGCAATGAATGACATATTTCGCACAGGGCATTTTCTTGAGATCTGGAGGAAGGCTATCGTTGTTCCACTATTTAGGAAAGGCAACAAACAGCTACCTGAAAACTACAGGCCAGCAAGTTTAACTAGTGTCATATGTAAATGCATGGAGAAAATACTAGTAGGTGCGCTAACAACCTTCTTCCTGGACAACTTTATCATCCCCAATGCACAGCATGGCTTCCTTCCTTTTGACCAGACTGCAGAAAAGGACCTATGCTGATGATAACGAACAACCCATAGATGTTGTGTACGCGGACTTCGAGAAGGCTTTTGACAAGATCCCCATCAGCCTGCTGATCTACAAACTTCAGCACTACGGTGTTAGAGGACAGCTTCTGCGGTTCATCAGCAGCTTCCTTCGGTCTCGAACATTTCAGGTACGAGTGGGATCGGCAGTGTCGGAGGAGCTCAGTGTTTACAGTGGTGTGCCGCAGAGCTCAGTTCTGGGACCCCTGCTGTTTACCTGAGTGACTTGTATGCGGGTTTGAAGACAAACCCTCTATTTTTTGCCGATGACACAAACCTATTGTGTAATCCCATAGAGCAATTCAATGACCTCCAGGACGACCTCGGAACTATCAAGGGCTGGAGAATGCCTCTTAACAGCACAAAGTGCACCATTCTTCAAATAAGCCAAAACAACCCAAGACTTACATATGTCCTTGGTCAAACAGAGGTTACCAAAGTTGAACGCCAGAAGGTTTTGGGTGTCAATATAACAGATAATTTGAAATAGGAACAGCACCTTTCCCATATAGTCAAAAAGGCAAATACCCTCCCCTCATTTACCTCATCAAAACCTCTTTCCGAGATCATTCCAGCATGATGATCCTGAAGCTGTATAAGACATATGTAAGACCTAAACTGGAGTACGGGCAGTGCATCTGTAGCCTCTACTACATCAAGGATATAGAAATCCTTCAAAGAGTGCAAGGAAGAATAACCAAACTACCTCCAGAGCTTGGAGACCTCCCATACGAAACCAGGCTCAATGGGCTAAACTTGACTAAACATAGAGAGAGAAGGCTCAGAGGTGACCTTATTGAAACCTTTAAAATCACGAGTGGCCACTACGGTTGTAGCCCGGATATGTTTCACCCTAGTCAAGTTGAAAACCTTAGAGGTTACAACAAAAAAACTCCATAAAGAACGTTGTTACAAGTTGCTGCGAAGAAATTTCCTGACTAACAGGATTGTGTATACCTGGAATAATCTAGCGGAGGACACTATGAATTCGACCTCACTGAACCATTTTAAGAACAGACTAGATGTTGAAATGAAACAATGATCAAATCATCTCGTGCATTATATGTGATACCACTGTGATAGAAAAATTGACTGTGACCAATAATATATGTATAAAAAAAAAACAAACATTAATATTTAAGAAAACGGAACTGTAATTAAATCAATAGTCTCATCGGGTTTCTACCTGCTTACTATTGTGAATTATATAATAATAATAAAATAATAATAATAACAATAACACATGGCAAGAGTTCTGAAATCAGAACTAATCACCTAAATTCAGAGGAAGAAAAAGAAATACAAAAATTACGTAGGAAGTATGCAGACATTTGCCCTTATCCAGACATTTCCCTGACCTTTACAAACCAGATCATACACCCTATTAAAATAAAAGTCGAAATTTCAGTGTACAACACGAAGTCATATAGATATCCACATATCCATGAAGAGGAAGTGAAAAACTAGATATCTTCAATATTGGATCAAGGAATTATCAAACCAAGAAAGTCACCTATTGGTCTTCCCTGATATGGATAGTTCTAGAAGAAAACAGACGCCTCTGGAAAAATAAAATGGCGGAAAGTAGTGTACTATAGGAAAGTAAACAAGAGAACTATCGCCGATAAATACCCAATTCTAAATAAAGGGTGTTTTTTTTAGAGGTATAGAACTTTGAACTGGAATAAAACTCATAAAAATCATGTAAACGGCCATGATATTGACTTTATTAGAAAGTTAATTTCATGCCATTAGTGCTTAAAAATGATTTGGGGCATATGAGCGCCGCGACTGGCTCGAACGAAGCTCAGTCTGGGAGTCCACTTTTGGACCACTTTTTCGAATATCTGGGAACGTTAATCGGCAATAACACGGCAAATGTTGGCTTCCAGCCGATTCCACGTTGTTGGTTTATTACCGTAGACTAGCGACTTCACATATCTCCACAGAATTGAATCCATAGGTGTGAGATCACACCTCCGTGGAGGCCAATTCACAAGTTCATTGCGCGAAATTATACGGTCATCGAATGTTTCCTGAAATAAGTTGATTGTGTCACGCGCTGTGTGGCATGTTGCACCATCTTGTTGGAACCAGAACTCTTCCACACTAACGCCATTCAACTGGGGAACAAGAAAGTCAGTAATCAAGAATCGATACCGCTCTCCATTGACTATCGCCTTCTGGCTGCCATCATTTTTAAAGAAATATGGGCCAATGATTCCACTAACCCAACAAGCACACCAAACAGTTTTTCTGGATTATGAATCAGAGTATGCGTAGTGCAAAAACGAGTCATGTTTGTCCGAATAACTTGCTGGGATGGACGATTAGGTCGACCGTAAAATGGACGTAACGCACATAGCGGAGTTTCGCGAAATGAATCACGATTTTCGAAGTAAATTTGTACAATTTGCAAGCGTTGCTCTGGCGTAAGTCTTTTCATAATGAAATGGCAAGATATAATGAACAGAAATGAGCTGTCACCTGTCAAATTTACTGTCACTAGGAACAGTGTTACTAGGTAGAAAAACAAACCTTTAAAAAAAACACCCTTTATAACAGACATTTTGGACGAACTTGGAAGATGCCAATATTTCACGACCTTGGATCTGGCAAGTGGATTCCACCAAATCGAACTGGCTAAGGAAGATATATGCAAAACTGATGCTTCCAATGTCGGAAATGGTCATTACCGGATGCCGTTTGGACTAGAAAACGCTCCAGCTACGTTCCAGAGAGTAATGGGAAACGTTTTGAAAGACCTCCAAGGAGTAAATTGCTTAGTGCACATCGACGATATCATTGTGTTCAGCACATCACTTCAAGATTATCTGGTTTATCTTTCAAAGAACTTCCAACGCCTCAGAAAAACTGGATTCAAAATTCAAATGGACAAATGCATGTTCCTAAAAAAGGAAATTAGTTTTCTTGGACATATTGTTACACCAGAAGGAATGAGACCGGATCCGGCTAAAATTAAACCCATACTTGAATATCCAAAACTCACGAAGGAAATCCGAGGATTTCTAGACCTCCTTGGATATTACACAACGTTTATCAAGGACTTCGCTAAAATTACCTCTAACTTCCTGCCTCAAAAAGGACTGCATTAGAACTTGCAAAAATTTATTGACAAATCAGCCTCTTCTGCAATATTCAGACTTCAGCAAGTCTTTCAATCTAACTACTGATGCTAGCAACTATGCAATTAGAGCTATACTATCGCAGACTCTAGGACAACGAAACCTAGTTGAAATATTCCACCATTGAAAAGGAAATATTAGCCACAATCTGGGCCACCAAGTACTTCAGATCCTACTTATGTGGAAGAAAGAACAAGATTCTTTCAGGAGCCCGATTCTCGTCTCGGGGACTAGAGCTCCCGGAGAGAACAAATTTTTCGTCTTTATCATTCTCGTTCACTTTTCAATTAAGTTGACAAGGAGAAAACATTCGTGCTATCGGGGAGCACCCCTCCCTGAGACGAGAATCGGCCCGCTGATCACCGTCCTCTCCAATAGCTCTTTTCATGAAAAACAATAATTTCAAAATAGATAGATGACGTTTAAAGCAGAGTTTGATTATGAGATAATCTATAAGAAAGGAAAATCAAACACCAACGCAGATGTCTACAGAGTCGAAATCCATACCAAAGAAATAGCCCAAGCACCACAAGACGAAGATAGCGCATCTTTGTACAACAATGCAGAATCAATCCACGATATAGACGAAATTGTAGAGAAACGCAAGTGAAGATACAAAAGGTGATCAGTAAAATTCTTAGTAATCCAGAACGCAAACAAGCCCACCCGAAAGAAGATAACGAAACTAAACATACTGCTCATGAAGAACCTATACTCGACATTCCAATCAGCTAAAGAGTCCTTAACTACTACAATAACCAATCAAGTCTGATGGTGATTATAATATAGCAAAGCTGATAATAGAAGTAGCCTTCCCTAACAAATCCAGGCTACATGTCCAAGTAAGGAAGAATAACTTAGAAGGAAGCTTTATGAAGCATCTTAAAGAAAAAATAACCCCAAAAAGAAGTATGTAGTATTCTTTAAGGACGAAGTTCTTTATGTTCCTCTATGCAACATTCTTGAAGAAACTTTTGAAAATTCTGCATTTGACATTGACTTGATCAAATGCAACTTTCTCCTAGAAGACGTCAATAGCGAAGAAAGACAAAGTGAAATAATCTAGGCCTACCATCAAGGAAAAACAAATCATCGAGGAACTAACTAAGCAGAAGCGCAAAGCTGAAGGAAATACTACTGACCTAACCTCAAACGAGATATCGAAAATATCATAAATGTTTGCGACACCTGTCAGTCTAACAAATACGATAGAAATTCAGCCAAACCTAAATTCACGATTTCTCCAACACCGACTAGACCTTTGGAAATTATTCATCTAGATACCTTTCAAGCCAGAGGGCATGAAAGTTTTCAACAATGATTGATTCCTTGATCCTTCTCTAAATATGGACAAGCCTACCCCATAAAGGGATCAAATTCAATGGATGTTCCTGATGTCCTTCTAATCTTCATAACTCATCATGTAATACGACAGATAATAGTCACCGATAGTGGAACATAATTTAAGAATGGACTTATACAGGAATTTACCCTTTTAACCCTTGATAACCCACAATCCAACGGCATGATAGAAAGATTCCACTCCACCATTATCGAACACCTGAGGATACCTCGAGAAAATAAAAAAAACCTTAAGCGTTAAAGAATAAATGCCATATGCACTTCTCGGGTACAATAATTATATCCATTCAATGACAAACAGGCGATCAATGGATATATTTACTGGTCACCTGGATTCTTACAAGATAACAACCTGGATTGTATAAGCCAAATACTTCAACTAAGCAACAAAGAAGCAACTTGTCGGTAAATACCTGTGTCAATCAACCTCACGTTAATACAAGATCCATCCAATGCTCATTATATAGCCATATTTTCTAGGCTTACTAAAGTATCAAGTCGTGGCTCAACAACCAAAATAATAATTATCAAAGGAGTATTCTTAATCAGTTTACCACCAGGATTCGAATTGAGAACTTCCATTGAAAACTTCTTGAATGAGAAAACTGTAATCCAAGAAGAACCATTATTAAAATTTCCCAGATTACACACAAGAAACTATGTTCAGCAAGGGTAGAAGACACCTCGAACCAATCGAAGGCAATCAACAAGTAACTCTCACTTCTCGATAACACCTTTGTATATTTTAGGCACGATTCTGGTAATAGTTGTTTGTTACAAACTCAAACTAAGATAAAACCTGGGAAGAAAAAGGGTTTCAAACAAGATCCTTAGGGGGACACCACTGGAAGAAACAAATCCCCAAGAAGAGGATCCAACAGTTTTGTTCATCCCACAAAACTTCCCCCCAGGAAGAAAGAAATTACGGATCAGTGACCCCATATATCCGAAATACCATCGAATATCATTGAATTCATGGCTCAACAGCGACAACCCGATATAACAACCTCCTAATTTTGGATTGGTTAAAAATACCCTTTTTCAGAGAAAACCCTTAATACGTTGCTAGACTGGGACGACTTGGTTAATGGACACTGGTTACGTTGCTAGTGGAATTGCCTAGGGACTTGTAACGAACAAGAGTTGTTATAATTAATCTTGACTGAATAGAGTTTAGTCTAAGTTCCATATAAGTAGAAGAATTATTTTAATAACAAAATAACATAACAAAAACCATATCAGGTGTACACTTTATGTAATATATTTCCATAATTAAATTCCAAGGACCGTATAAAAGCATATCTTTGAAAACCTTTTCAGCGTAAAATGTCAGGAGCAAACGACATAAAAATTATAGCTATTAACAGCAAGTTGGGATAGAAATCATCCACTGGAAGTTGATTGATTGACGTCCGTGGGTATTTTTAACATCAAGCTATATCAAATGGGATGGGAGTAAAAAAGGCAGGATACGAATATGCTAATACGTACAACTTTTATTGGTTATTTTATGCATCCATATAACGAGATAACTACCCTGTTTGCGAAGTAAAATATTGACAGCGTTTTCTTCAAGTCTTTATCATCGGATCATCATTCGGATAATGATTGTAATTTGCATAATTAATTGAGTATTTCCATTAAACTTTTTTTTTTAAATGTCCAACTTGGTGAAACGCACAAAAAAAAATTAAACTAGTGAAGAAATGTAGATTACTAGAAGATATCAAACATTTTGTCAAAAGCAAGAAAGAAATTAATACAAAACAAAATAATTTGATGTAACAAAAATATATGTCCATTTTGCATTTAATGTTATTATACAATGATATTATTGCACGCGAATCTATAAGGTAATGAGGCCAGAGGCTTTTAATGGAATTCCTGATCATAAAAGCTCCAAGACAGTAAAAACGGTCGGAGGTAATTGAACATGACAACATTCTGGCATCTTATTATTTTAATTGGGTACCTTTTCGGAAAGTGAACTTGTAGGAGTTTATTATTTTGTACGGTCGTTGTTAACAGATGAAAATGTTGCGTTTTATAGGCCAAACGGAATGGCATAACTGTACTGTTAAGTGGGTACTTGTTCTGAGGTGTTTATCTGTCGATACATGAGTGTGTTGGGCGTAATTGAAACAGTTACTTTTTTGATTAGAGAGGAGTTTCAATTCAATTTATGGAAACGATCCGTTTGTGCATGTTGGCAATTGGAGAAAATGTTAAGCTATTATCGCTTTGTAGACTATTCCTGCGAAATACACATTAATTCTCGATACTCGAGAACAGTTACAAGAAAGAAGTGAACCAATGCTTAAAGTACCTACGTGCTCTTCAAAGCAGAAAAACGTTTAGATAAATGTCATAAATGATAGAAGACAAAAAGATTTTTGCAGTTTCTCAGCTATATTTTTTTTTGAAAATAAGCTGTTACAATCTTTTCTCTAGAGAAGAAATGGTTTCCTTTTTCAATTTAAACTACCAAAATATCAAATTGACTTAAATATGTTGAACTCTGCAACTCTGAAATCTTTTTTTTCTGATAATTAACAAAACATTCATAATCCATTACACATCAAAGAGAAATAAGATAACTAATTCTATTATTTCGGTGTATTCTTTAATTATCCTTATCTCATACGGTTTCCGGATTCCCCACGAACGATTTTAAAACAATTAAGAATCTTGATTCTCCCGAATACCGGGTCGGTCCGTTATTCGGACGTACTGAATTTTAATTAGGGGCATTCGAAACACATACTTCACGCTCTTGCCTTCGAAATATCTCGTGTTTATGCACTGTGTGTAAATTACCAAGGGAGATAACCGAAAAATTCCTGCTAAGTGTACAGTTTTATTAGTGCGGAGGCGTATGTCTCAATGGGGTATTTTTCAAAAATTATAAGCCTTACAGCTCTCAATTGGCTTCTACAGTAGGACTAGTAGGTGAATAAGTAAGGGCAATACTGAAAATCTATCCATGGTTCCTAATGGTCAGGAAATCAATGATGTGTGAGATTTATGGGCTGTCCAACCAGGGATCCTCGCTTTAGTACACAGGGAGTACAAGAAACCTTCTACGGCTTTTGGAAGAACAAGGAGTGATATTTAAATGGACCGGACAGTATTCCAGCTTGATTCTCGCAAACTTGTAATGATGATGAATGATATTTCTATCTAAAACTGTATGTAACATTTTTATTCTATCGTACGTCTCCTCAGTGGAAATGATCATACTGTCACGGATTCTGGGTCCACTAAAACTCAGCTCACAGATTGAACAAATTGACTTTATAAAAATTCGCTTATCAATTATTTCAAACTGGTACAAGGCGATCTATTATAAATGTCACCCCCTGCTAAGTTTATCATTTGACGTTTTTGACAGAAGTGTCAAATACAAAAGTTTTAAGAAATTGTCAAAAGTCTTTAACTAAGTTAGTTTTAGGCATACAGGGTGCGTCAAAAAAGTGCAGTAGTGTGAAGTTATATTTTTTTAAGTGGAACACCCTGTATATTGTGCGCTTATTTGTAAGACCCCTTTAACCTGACTTCAACGATATACGGTTTGATATGTTTATCTCTCGGCTTATCTTCAATAGTTATAGGAAAAAACGCGAAAATCCCTTGCTAGGTCTCTCATGTTATTTTTTCAAAAATAATAATAATAACTTAGACTCCTGGATTTATTATAATATTTCACCTTGTATATTAATGAATAAAATTTGAACAATAAACTGTTCATAAAAAAAATTCTCTAAAGCTTAAATGGTATAATTTTTCTTTTTTCAATGTGAAACATTGAAAGAGGTTTTCATGTTTTTCCCTATAAATATGGAAGATAGACATATCAAATCGTATATCGTTGAAATCAGGTTAAAAGGGACAAACAAATAAGCGCACAATATGCAGGGTGTTCCATTAACAAAAATATAACTTCACACTGCTACACTTTTTTGACACACCCTGTATGTCTAAAACTGACTTAGTTAAAAACTTTCGATAATTCATTTGACACTTTTGTCAAAAATGTCAAATGAAAAAGTTAGAAGGGGGTGACATTTATAATAGATCACCCTGTACATAAGAAATCTCGTATTTGCACTAAATGAATACATCACTACAACAATTGGGATTTAGTTACCAGAATAATTTGTTCAATCAACTATAATAGAATTCTCAGAATAGACGCGCTCTAGATGTAAACAACTGGATGCATCTGGCCGAGCTCTTGATGCAATTTCGTAACAATATTATGTCGCACCTGTTTATAAGGGAGAAGAAAAGGCAGGCATTGAGAAATATATCTTGGAATATCTAAGATATCGTTATATCCGTTGGATGGTTGGTTCGTTAGTTGTAGGGGGGATCTAGGCGCTGTGGCCTTCTTGTTGCAGCCTATTAGTTTAGGGTGCACCCCAATTTCCTTCTTGCTCTACAGAATCCTGTTTGCTGTATCAGGCCTAATAGCCCTTGGACAAGATTTTCAGGCGGTAGTCTATCCTCGGTCTGTATTGCTCCATAGAGTCTGTATCTTTTGTGTGATAGGCTATTCACAGTCATATGATGTGGGAAGCTATTTTGTCTTCCTCTCCACATAGTCAGTCTGCATTCAGTGGGTCCATTGTCATTGAATATCCCCCCATCTTGTGCTGATGCTTCTTCAAGTGACAGTGTCCTGTCAATCGCCCTATCAGTTGTCTCATCTGTGTGCGCGTAAGTCGTAGCACGTCAGTTATTAGTTTCGTTGAAGGGTTTCCTATTATAGCCCTTGCGTGATTCAGGGCTTTCTTTTATTCATCGATGTATCCATCTGAATGCACCATTATGAGACAGCTTTTCCGATTTTCTATGAACTAGACAAAGATAGAATGGTAATCGATAGATGCACCGATGAAAAAAAGAATGCGCCCATTTGGTCTAGGTGTTGTATTCCAACGGGCCAAATGTTGCCTTTTCGATCATTTGTTCAGTGTTAACTTTATCACTTGAATCGATATTCCAAAACTGGGCCCAGGGCCTAAAAATGGCGTTGCAGCTCCAGCTCTCGCCAGTCCTTCTGCTTTTTCGTTGCCCTCTATCTCTGGAACCTATAGGAGTCCAACCTTGTTTCCGGTAGCAAGCTGCTTCAGGTCAGTGAAGCACTCCATCGTCATTCGGGAAATGATGCGATAGGAATCCAGCGCTTTCAGTGCTGCTTGGCTAGATTTTGGTGTTTACATACTCGCGTAATGCTTTGCTTTGTTGGATGCACTCATGTATAGCGAAGACTTCTCGATATACTGGGTTAGTAACAAGTACTGCAACGCTTAAATAGCTTCAAAACCGCTTAAGCCACGTTCACACAATTCGGAATCTGACAGTTTTTGGGTATGCGGAATTGAACATTGCTATCGGCAATGTTGCAGATTTCCCAGTTTTGCGCTCCTTTTAGTATTTTCCCATTTATTTTTATTGCTATGAATTGAGCGCACCAAATTTGATGGGATTCCAAATTTTCAGAATTCTATCTCTACTAGTTGCAAAAATATGTCAACACCGCATTTTCAGTAAAAAGTATGGTAGAATCGCTGCGACCATTGTGAGGTTGATCTCCTCACACCATCTGTGCAGACTTCTAAGTGCTGTCTGCATCAGTTCTCCTGTACACCTGGTATCTCAAACCTGCACAACTATATATGACCACGTCGTCAGCATACCCTTGGGCGTGGAACCTGTGTAAAACCTCAAGTTGCAGATACCTCCAAGGTCTCTCCGTATAGAGTAGTTAGAATCTGTCGGCTTTCGGCTTTGAACTACAAGTGGTTCAGCCGCTGTCATATCCGTTATTCTATAGAGTCTTTTAAACAGACAAGATCACTTTTCGCTTCCCACACGTCTTTATTTGGGTTAGTTTGTGTTAGCTTGGGTTCAGGACCGCCATGAAAATGGTTTAATTGAAGGCAAGTTAAGCTCACTTTACACTAACTTCTCAAACACATTTGACTGGTTAGATTCTCATAAAAAACCTTCCGTCATAAGTTTGATTCGAAGCCACTATACATTGTTCTAGAGTAGAGCAAATGCAAACATGATGCAAACTAAAACACCAGTTTCACACGTTCAGGCTGTTCATTTGCTCTACCTGCTCAAAAAGATCTGCTAGGAGCTGCTATTTATGAGCCTATATATGGGACAAGTGAAGGCCGATCTGCTGCTGAGATCTGCTTGAAGCAAGAAATGCAGTACAAATGAACTCCCTACTATAGTCGAACGTCACCAAGATTTTCAACTGAAAGATGACAAGTTGAGCCGTCATTAGGCGAGTTCGGTCAATGAACTATAGCCAAAAACTGGAATGCGCACAAATTGCCATATTTGCCAAAAAAATGAAGCCATGAAAGACAGATGCCACAAAGGGGAATGTTGTTTTTTTCTGTTGCTCGCTGACATATGACGTTTTGGAAAGTTTTGTCATATTTACCTTCAGTTTCATCAATTGGAATACGTGTTGGAAGCTATTTTCGCCATTTAACATAATGAGTGCGACAAAAACAGGTATCCCCTCCGCAGCAGCGGCACTAGGCTTCACGTTCGTCAATATGTGTGAGCATTCCAGTTTTTGGTTATAGTTCATTGAGTTCGGTTAATCCTCCGCGAGCTGAAAAATAACACTGTTGGCAAAACGCCATGTGATCTTCAATTTGAAGTTTCAAAACTGATCACGTGGCGTGGGTCTGACATCTTGTTGGTTGCTGAGGATTAACCGAACTCCACTATGGCCCAGTTCGTTTTTGTCATCTTTTTCATCGATTTGCTCCGAGATGACAGGCACGTGACTGTATAAGACAGTTTCAGTTTACAAATCACGTGCCTGTCAAAATTTCGGAGCAAATCGACGAAATAGATGACAAAAACGAACTCGGCCTACAATAGATGCCGAAGAATCTTTCGATAGAATTTGACATGGTGGATAGATTCACAAGATAATGGGAAAAAAGTAACGTTCTAGCAGTTTTCAAAAGAATTTGTATAACAATTGGGTTTTCGACAAAATCCCAGATACCCTAACCTATTAGACTGTGAGATAGGGGCTGGTAAGTGGAGTAATTTTTTTTTGTCTGGCATTTTGAGGGCTGAATGTGGCTACTAAGCTGATGAGAATATGACTGATTTTAATGCCTGCCTCCTGTTCGAAAATTTGCAGAAGAAAAAAATTGATTTACATGAAGAATTTTTTTTTAAATGAAATCAATTTTTTGGCTTCTAAATAAAAGATTGACATTGATTAATAATTCACCCATAAAAAATACCAGATGCTTTTCAATAGTTGAAAAAGTGGGGATGAGTGTCAACTTCCAAGAGAAAATAAAAGAACCTTCCGCGTTTACTTTCTGTCTGGCAATCGAGAGAATGGAAGGTTTTGTTGTTAAAATAACGCTGAAAAATCGCCAGACGGTAATCACAGTTCGAAGTCGAGTTCACCGGCAAAACATCACTCATATTCTCATCAGCTAACAAACCACATTCATCCCTCGAAATGCCAGACAAAAAAAAAATGACTCCACTAAACAGGCCCTATCTCAGGGTCTATATTATGTATCCACCACGAAGCTGAAGACTGAATAGTTAGGGGTCAAATGGGGATTCACAGTCTTGCCGTTCAATTCGAGTTTGCGCAAGCAAGTTGATGGACATGACGGAACGACTATCCCGGCCTTATTAGAGTCAGTCTATTGGGCTTTTGTAAAGAGTTCAATTGTTTATTATGCAAATTCTTTTGAAATTTGCCGCTAGGGGAATTTGTGACCGGCGCCTATTGCAGACAGTTTCACTTTGTTTGTGGACAATACTCCAATTTGCTGCGCGAAAGACGATCCACAGAGGTCTTACAGACAGTTATCTGCAGAGATCTGTCATCAATTAAGCAATGGTTCGATGCAAACAAACTGGCCCTCAAAACCAACAAAACCAAGTTTATGACTATTAATAAAAATTTAACTATCTTCCTCAAAATAAGTACAGTCATGACTCATGAGCACAAAAAGTGGGACACCTGACTGACAGGTCTTGTCATTTTTCGCTATTTTGCGTAAAGCCTAGTACTCATAATAGCAAAATTCGCTCTTTTTTGACATTGCTTCGACAATTTGACGTTTTATGCGTGAATCATGTGTGTCATGCTCTCTTTGAGTCCCACCTAGATATGGGCTTGTGTTCTGGAGATATGCAACAATTACGCGACTTAACTCTGTTTTCATTTAAAAAAAGAGCAGTCCGAATAATTTCAAATGCTGATCGGCCAGCTTACTGCAAACCACGGTTTCAAAGGTTGCAGATTGTTACAATGATTTTATTATCTTTGAAAGCTTACTTTTTTTGCAAAATAAGTCCTCAACAGAGGCATATAATACGCATAGTTATGAAACTCGAATTAGATATAGTGTAAGTTTACCCTAGTTTCAGATGGAAGTTACTAGGAAGACAGTTTTTCATTTAGGTAGAGCTTGATAAAATGCAATACCCCTTAATATTAGATAACTCCCAATTGGGCAATTTAAGAAAAGAATAAGGGAAGTTTTGATTTCTTCTGCTAATTATTCTTTCTATATTTACAGAATCCAGTGCCAAAGCTATTTACTCTGCGATGATTACCTGGGATGTTTCCTGGTTTCTTCTTCTCTTTTTTTCCAAATTGTACCTGTTTGGCTTGAATATTATTTGTAACTGTAGTGTTATCTGTATAGGGTATGTATACTGATAGTTTTGCTGTATGAGTTTATTTTATTTTATCAACTAAGTACTGACATAAATACAGAGTAGGGGAGAGACACCAACAGTGGCCAGGTCCGGACAGTGGTCATTCCGTTATAATTCGGAAAAAATTTGTCAGTCAAAGGCCCCCACCACTTTACATTGCGCGTTTAGTTGTACGATTCGACCGCCAAAACCTTGAGGCGATTAGTTCCATTTTGTATGAGCTAGAGTGAGAATGTGAAAATTCGGAGCGAAAACATAGATTTTGAGGTAAGTTTTCAGTCCTTTCACACCTTTTGCTGAAATGATTTCCGAAAAATTATTTTTTCAATGAAATCTGTGGTGCTTTGACTCTAATTTAACGATATTTAAATTCCCCAATTGATTTGTTTTTTCGCACAAAATCTAATTTTTGTATTCAATATGTGGTGTTCCTTACGGTGGCCACTACAGCGTTCCGTACAATGGCCACTACTTACCTGGTAATTATAGGGGTGGCCACTGTTAGTTATTTTTTTTCCAGAAAATGGCAGCATCAGAGCGTCCAAAGCTGGGTCATGGCAAAATACCTGAAAATACAATAAACGCAGCCATGCGCCTTGTGCAAGGCAAATACGAAGTTTTGCTCATAAGTTGGCCAAACATTACAACAAAGAATGCCCCAAGCATGGGTTGACAATTAAAGCGCAGGAAAACACTGGTTCACAGGATTTATGGAAAGAAACCCATCTCTGTATCTCTACGTTCTGCTGAAACTACATCTCTAGCAGGAGCTGTAGGATTTAACGGAGTTGTGGTCAGAAATTTTTTAAAACTTAAAACAACTGTATGAAAAGCATAAATATGACCCATCTCAGATTTGGAATGCAGATGAAACAGCATTGACAACTACTGTTCGAGGCAGAAACAAAGTCGTTTTCATAGAAGGGACGAAAACAAGTGGGCCAAGTCACCTCAAATGAAAGAGGAACCTTAGTCACGATGATAGGAGCCATTGATGTTATTGGGAACTCCGTGCCACCGCTTCTAATATTTTCACGGAATTTCTTAAAAGAGCAACTTATTTTTTCCCTTACGTTTGTTTATTAGCTATTTTCTAGATAGTAAAAACAAGTAATATTGACTTTTTGTTTTCAAATTTCTTGGTGGCCACTGTTGAGGTTAATGGTGGCCAGTGTGGGAGTATGACCTCAACAATGGCCAATTTGATAAAAATATTAAAAAACAAAATTCACAAACACAAAATGATAGTTTTTTAAAAATGATGTATTTTGGTTAAAGATAAATATATTTACTGTGTAAAAAATTATTAAACGTTTTTAAATTGCTTCAGATAAAAAAGTAGTAGGCGCTTCCTTAAAAAGGTGATCACTGTTGGCAGCTCTCCCCTACATAATATACAGGTTGTCCCACGAGAGGCCTTAGCAAATATGGCATTACCGATTTTGTAATTTAATTTTTTAACGAAAAATTCCATAATATACCTTGGGTTACGTTTAAGATTCAAACGTTTCAATTCAAGCAAATGTGATGAAATTGGATGACAATGGTAGAAGCGGCACAAAAACTTACCCAGATCCTCAACCAAGGTTTCAATTATATTGGATGACGCGTTCCGAAGTTATTACCTGGGAAAAATGTCGTGGGACATCCTGTATTTTATTATTACTCTATATTTGGAACCATTTATTTTTCTGTTTAAATTAAAAAAACAACTGGTAACTGTTACATCCTATGTAAGCTTAGTATTTCTGCTGGGCTGTCATTGTATTGGTATTATTGGTCATATTCTTGTAGCATTAGATATGATTTATGATCAATGCCATTATGCGGCTGCCCTGTACTTTTTCTGTTCTGATCAATAAATTGAATTTAATGTGATCATCAGTTGCAGCGCCACTACTGTCAGCGGCAGTAAAAGTCCTTTCACCTCTGATCCGTAAAAATCATTTCAACTCCGATTCCAGTTGCATTTAAAAGTACTTTCTCTTCCGTAAGTTGCCAACAGTGACCGCAAATTCACAAAACAAAGTTGAACTAACAGGAAAATATCAGGTTTTTTGACATTTCAAAGAAAGAGTTGTTTTTTCCATCTTAGACGGCAACTAAGGTAATTTCCGTTTGTGGCAAGGTTGTGTAACCCTTATACACTTCAAGTCCCCATTTTTTTGTCTCAATCCATCTGTAAGACGGAAAAATTGGTAGGTATTTCTTATCACATTTGAGATAGTATTTTTACCTTAGACGTTGGACAAGGTTTATTTCCGTTTTTGGGGGAGGGTCGAGTGAATCCCGCCTCCACTAGCCCTCCAAACATGGAGTTAATACAGAATCTCCATAATACAAATTATAGACTATAGTTTAAGTTTAAGGCTATGGTCCGAATATAACCAAATGGTAACCAAAGTAACCGAATCGGTCGACAGAAAGTTACTGAAAATTCCGGTTACTTGGGGAACAAATTTGACAAAAATTACAGATAAAACCAACAGGACCGACATCCGATGGCCGGTAACTATTTTGACATTTGGTTAACCAGATTTCAGGAAACCTAGGTCTAAAAGTAACCACTTTTCCAGGAATCAGAGTAATTGGATTACTTTCGGACTGCGAAACCACAACCCTGGTTATATTCGGACCAATTAATTTCAAGATATCATTTTCCAGCGCATTCGCCAGTGATTCGAATAATAAACCTTTGTAATAATTTGTACCTTAGTTGAATGAAAACTTCCACTCCCAAGATATTTTTTTTTTCATCAAAAACTAGGATCAATATACAAAGCCCCAAGTTCTGCTTTATTTGTAATATTATTGCCAACAATTCTCTTATCTTTTCAACATTCGAGAGCGCCACTGCTAGCCTAGAGCTTAAAACATATAAAAGAGTGTGAAATGTTACATGAATTTATAGAGATGACTCGGCCCACTTTAGAAGGCTAACATTTTAAATGTAATTGCATTAATTTATGGATCGTAAATTATTACATGGCCAAAGCCTGCAGCTGTTGATCAGTAAAATCTTTTATTACCATCTTTGAAGTATCACATATTAAAAGTGTTGTTTATTAGTGCTTATAAGTGATGACTTATCTTGTCAATCATATCTGCGAAGTTCTGAAACAAGAAATCGCTTACCTCTGTAACTACACTTCCCAATTTGAATCCGAGTACTCGGCAAATTTCGCCCAAATTAGATAAGCTGGATGCTCTCACTAGATGGTCCTCATCTTTGGTACCAGCCAAGAACGCATTGAGCAACACAGCTTTGTACTTTGGTGCCATATCACCTTAAAAGTTAAATATATTTTTGTTAACAAGAGAAAAAAAAATATGTAAAATAATATCCAATTAGCTTGTAATTATTCAATATATTATTATCCCTTGTTGTGCCTAATTCCATGAATATCTATTTCACCCAATCCATAATAAGAAAGAAAGACACTCGAACTTGAAAGAAAGTTACCTACCTGACCTGGCAAAAAAGACAGGAGAACAGAGTTTGTTGAGAAAGTGTGTTGAAAGGTTCTCTGTGTCCCTGTGACTAGGCGTTTGGAATATTGAAGATAAATCGAGGTATGAGAGATAATAGAGTTGTACTGTAATAATGTAGTATTGATTTGATATTGTGCACATTTAATGTTGATTTGGTTGAATTATGCAACCTGCCTACAATTGTTGTAGGGGGACGTCCTTTCATTACTGAAGGTAATGTTGTGGCCTTATCTATGATTGTTGTAAGGAATTGGGGATGTTCTTCAAGTTGTGGCTTGCGCTTATGAGGTCCTCGCATGCGGCTTGACTGACACAATTTGTGTTTGAGTATCTCAGAACTATTGTTACACTTTTACTGTGTTGTTGGAGTGCTAACTATTTAGCGACAGTGTGGGCGTTCGGGGAATCCTCTACTTATTTTAGGTGACACTAGCTAGTCGTTGAAGTTAGAAGAAACATGTAATATCCAGGTTTAACTATATTATATTATTTTCTATATTGAATGATGATTTTGATGGTTTTTCTCTGTGTATTTGGAATTGATAGTTCTAATCTAGAGCAAGGGGCGGTGAAACCCCCCTGGTGAGTACTTTTTTTAAAATTTATTTGATTTGGCAAACAGTACAGTAATCGTATTAATGTTTGTTTCATGGAATATTGGCAACAAATAATTGGTTTGCAGAATGAATTGCTTTGTGAAGACCCACAGAAAGAGATCACTAAGTTATTTAATAAGCGAATTTTACAAAAAGAGAAAAATTAAAGAAACAGTTAAAATTTTGAACAGTAAACTGCGACAGCAAAAACTATGTAAAGGTCTGTGACTTTATTCAAATATTTTTAATAGGATATAATAGGATTTAAAAGAAAATCTAGGACACAAATAATATCTCAAGAAGCTCTAACATATAAAAACAGTTTTCAATTTAATAGTTAATCGCATTCTTCGCACTTCATTCAATATTAGAGATATTATGCTTTTTATTTGAGCCTAATTTTAGAAATTATTGTGTAACGGTATTACATGATTGGGAACTTTGCCTTGATGTAATACTCTGATAGGAAGCCAATTGTTACGCTATTAGCAAAGATTTTATGACAGATTATTACAGTGTTTATTTTTAAATTACTGTAATCAAAAGAAATGGACACAGATTGGAATTGATTCTGATTTATTAGTCAGGTTATTAAAATTATTTTTCTGAAATTAAGACTCACTAATAATCTAAGTAGGCTATGCAGAAGTTTATTTGCCTGATAAATAATTATATATAAAAAGTTTCAAAATTAATCTATGCACACAGATAGGCAATTATTTAATAAGAAGATACTCAACTCGAAGTACTCTAATCCTATTACATTAATTAGGATTTCTTCAACATCTGAAGCTTATTTTAGCTCATAAGATTAACCGCTCCAAAATGCATTAATTATTTTTTTTGTGTTGCCAGGCTTTATTAGTATTTTTGAAGCCGTGACTTGAAACAAGACTGGTGGTTTTCAGGCTTCATTCATCAAAAAAATAAAAAGTTAATGAAGATTTATATTGTTCAGAAATATGTGATATGTATGCGTTTTATTTTTATCTAATATTTGAACCAAACTATAGGTATCACCAAGAAGTAGTATAAACTTACCCAAACATTTCGTAATTCTAACCAAAACTTCTCCAATCTTAATCCTAACTTCGTGCCCATCATCTCCCGTTCTAGTAAAATCCAAAAATTCTTCACAAAGATTATTTATCACAGTATCAGAAAATATATTGGCCATAGCAGCTAAACCATCAACAGCATTGAGATAGATAAAAGAATCCTCATTTTTTAAGTTTTGCTAAAAAAATGCAAAAAGAGTCAAATAACACACTTACATATCAAAAAAAATTATTCTCACCTGGAAAATAGTCAAAATATACTGCTTCTTCTCCATAATAGAAACATCTCTTCTCTCTACTAATTTTTTCAGTGCCATAAGTCCGTGCCCTCTAACTGGAAGCAATGGATCGCAAATATCTTCCAAAATAACATCAAGTTCTGACTTTGTTTCTTCAATATTAATTTTAGTACTTGTTTTATGGTTCTTTTCAATTTTAAACAAAATTTTCTCGATCAAATCTTTGAGCTCGTCATGTTTAGTATACATTTTAATTGTTTCTAAAGGTACAGTGAGTACTTTGAACATTTGCAGGGTCGTTTTCGAATAATTTGCAATCAAAGCATTCAAAATCATTGTTACAGTAAACATTGCTTGAAACCCGTCACTTTCGAATACTGTAGTTTTATGCATATTAGTTTCGATAGTTCTATCAAAAACATTTTTAATGAAATCTATAATTTCACTTGGAGATTTGATGATTTCTTTTTGAATGTTTGTATCTTCAGCCAAAATTGATAAGTTATTAAAAACTGCCAAACTTCTTTCAAAATATTCATTCATTATTTCAGATTCTAGATTTAAAAGGGCATCACTAGATTTTTTAAAATATTTCTCTCTGTTTACTAAGACTTTTAGCAAATATCTGAAAAATCTTACTAAAAGTTTGGTATCGTTCTCCAATAACTTAAATATAATTTCTGAATTTTCTGTAGCTGAAATTAAAACTGCATGTTTGGAAGTTTTAATCTCAATGGCTAGTCTTCCAATTTCCAACACTAAATCTCTTCTAAATGGAAGTATTTGCTGCTTATGACAAATCCCAAACAAAAAACTATCAAAAATTACATTATCTTCTTCACTATTTTCTTTGAGGTATTTAATTAATATTTCTTTAGCTTCGTTGTGTGTTGCCTTAAAAACACTATTTAAAGTTATAGAATATATTCTGAAAATAACTTCCAATACAGGTTTTAGGATTTCTATTGGTAAATTAGGACTTTCTGCAGTTTTTTCAACAAAAATTCCATGTAATATCCTTATGGACTTTTTGATTATATTTGTATCCGCTTCAAATTCATAATCTTTAATTGTGAATCTCAATAAATTTATTATAACACTTCTTATAAAGACATCTTTACTTATTTCCTGGTTATCTACGTAAAAATTCTTTGCACAAGTAATAAACAACCTCTCAAAAATCAAACTTTCTTCACTAGTTTTATTTATTAGGTTGACCACTTGCTGGCAAATATTTTCCCTAAAATCTAATTGATTTTTACAACTCGAAATTATTCGATAAATTACATCCAAAGCTATCCAAGTTTGTGCTTTATCATTATTTGTTCCATCCAAAATAGCAACTGCAATATTTTCAACGCCACCCTCAGAAAGCATTATGCTGGTAAGCATTTGAGACACAGCCTTTTGGAACCAAACCGGAGTGTTTTTTTGGTTCAATTTCATAGTTTCTTTGATGTAAATTGCTGGATATATGCCTTTTCTCAACTTTTGTATTAATGATCGAGCTTTTTCTTTTTCTTGTAAAAGTTTTTCATATATATCTGGTGTGAAATTATGGTTTTTGCTCAAAGGACAATGGGCTATTTGATAAAGTCCTGCTAAAATAGCTGCTAAACTCTCTGAAAGTATTATTACCCTCAGAGTTTGGTTTTTTAGAAAATTACTGAAAGCTAGGCAAGTGCATTTTAATATGTTGTATTCATAAAAAATATCATTCGTTTCTGTGAAGGTTTTAGCAATTTTAAATGGTAATTTTGGCTGTAGTTTCGAGTAAATTCCCAATTTAACCAGCAATACTATTGTCATTTTAATTTGTTTAATTTCTTTAATGCTTATCAACTCATCTTTGTTTGGATCTTCAACAATTTCACCAATTTTTTGTAGAATATATATGTTGCAGATCAAATATCTCCATTCTGAAGTTTCCGGGTCGGAAAAGTAGTATTTTGTGGTGGCTTGTAGATGAGCGTTTATGTTTTCAAAAGTGTCGATTTTATCGTAAACTTCTTGGCATTTAGATTCGATGGTTTTGACAAAGGTGGCTGAATTTAGTTCTAAAAGAAAGGAAACTGATGTATTAAAAATAAATATCTCATTTATTATAATAACTAAAAGGTGTATGTATGTATGTATGTATGTAATAATTTAACAACTAATATTAAGACATCTATGGAGCCGTTCAGTGTGGATCGATTGGAAAGTTAAATATCTACATAGTAATACCAGTATGTACATTATCTGATGCATAATAAGTATTCAGTGGGTACCTGGTACCCACATAAAAAATGATAATTGTTTTGCGCTAAGTAGTTTTGGCAATTTTTGCCAGTCGAATAACGATCATTCTCAAAAGAATTTTCATCAGATTTTCGAAACAATCTGAAATTGGTATTTTGTAAGATGGAAGGATTTGTTTATTTCAATATTATTATACCTAATTGATAAATCATCACTGCAGTAAAAAAAAGGGAGCAGGGTAATGTAAACAAGCTATTGTATTGTACCTTTGTTTTCTTATCTATTTTTATATTCGTCATTCGGCAGTAGACTATTGTGGAGGAATAAGCTATCGAGAAAATAATAATTACCTAAGCTATGATCCTAACTGCCCTTCAAATCAGAATTTTGCTAAGCTACTTCTAGCTGAGCATGTTCGATATTAGACTTTCAGCATTTGGCTGTAGATGTTTTCAATAACTTCCTCTTAACAATAATTGAAGTTGCGTTTCACTGACATCCAGGGCAACAAATCATGGTTTGATTATCTCTTTTTGGTAATTGGGTCCCCTGGGGAGGCCGTCCACCATAATAGGTTAGGATCCCATTTGTTGCACGATTACACTATATAAGGTAAGTGTAGCAGTGGGGCACTACCGAATACCGGCGAGAAATAGTTGAATTATGATTTGCTGTTGGGTGTCAGCTGCACAACGTGGTTTCAAGTGAATTCAGCCTAATGAAGCTTTAATAGAATAGCTGAATGCTATATAAACACATTTGGTTTCTCCGATGTGTATTTGACACTTTTACGACAGAATGGATTTTTATTTGGAAATCTTCAATCTCAAATATCTCAATAACCAAAAGCGGTACTGGAACAAATTTTCCAGGAATTCTAGCTCTTGATGAAGACGGCTTTCAGATGGTATTCAGTTAAAATCGCTAGCATTTATAGTTTTTGAGAAAACCGAATTAAGTTTTGGACAAAATTTTAATTAAATTTCCACTTCGAGGCTCAATATCTTGGAAACTTTGCAATCTACAAAAACCTATTCTGCACGGTCTTAGAGAATTTAATGCTCTTTCCAATGATATATGTAGTTATTATTAATTCTCAAAAATAATCGAAGATATAAGCAATTATTCATGAGCATGTCAAGATTTCAAAAATTGTCCAGTGCCAAAAATGAAATTTCCTTTTGGATTTTTTTTTCTCATTGCAATTTCCAAATATAATTGATGTTAGAGTTGCTTCTGAATAATTTGGACTCGCTCTATCGATGTCCTAAAGTCAAAATTAAGAAAATTCCAAAAATCGAAATTTTCAATTTTTTGCACTTTTTTCTAAGGGTACCTACTCCCTTTGAATTTTTATTTTTATTTGGAAATCTTGAATCTTAAATATGTCGGTAAACTGGTACTTACTGGATCAGAAATTGTAGCCCTTGAGAAGGACTACAAGATGGTACTTAGTTAAAATCGCTAGCATTTCATTTACGGTTTTTGAGAAAATCGAGTTTGAAGTTTTGGACAAAATGTAGACTGGACCGAGGACTAGACTAAATTTCAACTTTGAGGCTCAATATCTCTAAAACTCTACAAGCTACAAAACCCAATTTTGCACAGGTATTATAGAGAATTTATTGCACTTATTTAATACTAATTCGGCCCTGTATAGCTAGAAACAGAGGATTTACACTTGCTGTCAGAGTTTTTTTGTCTATTTCACTTTCTCATATTTATAAACCTTATCAGTTCATCTTTTTTTTTTGAGGTCAGCGGGGGTTTGAGATTCGGATTTCTTTGTCGGACAAGACAAAGGGATTTAGTCGGGAACGAATCGCCGATAGATAAAGTACCGACAGTCGCGACCGGTGATTATCAATTTTTCTCACACAAGTTAAGATTTTTCGGCCGCCATTTTTCGTTTATCGCGTCGTGTGCCTAGTGTACCAATGGCTACTGGATTTTGGTAAGTAGTACCGCAACAATTATTTTTTGGTAATTGGGATTTCTGGATTTCTTCGATTTTGGATGAACAACCTTTGATTTTTCTGATAATTTTTTTTCAAATTTTGAGTCTGGAACAATCCAGAACTTTCTTATTTAATACTTTTTCATTTAAATAGTTATTGGGCGATTAGTAAATTTTATAGAGAGTCCAGGTCCAGGAATTAGAACTTTTAATGTCAGTGAAAGAAGTTTTTCATAAAGTCTTACGCGCTTTCATCATATTTTTTTTTTACTTGGCTTTCAATAAGTGCGTTAAAAAAGGAGAAAGTATGAATGAATTCTATGTGAGAGATGAATGATCCAGGAAAATTCTGGATTGTAAGAGATGAATGATCCAGGAAAATTCTGGATGTAGATGCTGCTGTAAGAGAATGTTGTGTACTATTTAAAAGGAATGCTGTATGCTGAATGTAGGTACTGTGATAATAGAATGCTGGAGTGTCCAAAAAAAAAAGATTTTTGTCCAGTTTTCAATTGAATGGCTGTTTAGGCCACTTTAAATTCATGGCTAAAGTTCGCCTCACGAGTCTAGCACTATGGAAAAAAAAAGGATAAAAAAATTTTTGCAATATTGCCTATTTGACTTCCAATAAAAAATACCTTGTTACACACCTACATTTATAAGGAAAAAGTAATATTTAAAAAAGTTGCGCGCACGCCTATGACAGGCAGCATAAAGCTCGAAATGAATGACGTTTATTTCCCCTTGCTCTTCAGACGTTGTAGTTCTAGACTTGTCAGGCGAACTTTACAAATGTTAGCTACTGTCACTGGAAATCATCCAAAGATGTTTTTGTGTAATACTCCGATTCTTCGATGTCTTGAAAGTGTCTCAAAATAAGCCCTTATTATCGCAAATTTCAAGCCACTCTTCCACTAGCAACAACCCAACTAACCCAAATTAACACTAGCCTAAACTTTGGGTAATTGCTAATGGTAGTCCACTAACATTTTTAGCTATTTCCAAAATGAATTCAATATGAAGGTGCATATTATTACACTCTTTAGCTGATTGCTAGAGAGATATGTTGCTATCCAGTTGTATGTATATTTTTAAAAAAGGCAATTTGAAAGTGTTCAATTTTTTCAAGACGCTCATGGAGGTGTTGGGTGCACTATTGGAAAGCCAGTCATTAAAGTATTAATGAGAATTTAATCAATAGTTGATTAGTAGGCTAATAATGGTCCAGGAGCCAAGTTAATTCTGGAAAAATCTGAACACTTTGGAACACGAGCTGAAACTTTATGTTGAGATGTTCTTTATGTTTATATGAGCATTTTCTTTACATTCATTAACAAAAACATAATTTATTAGAGCTGACTCTCATCTTTCAAATGCCTAGATTATGCCTCAGGTTTTCATGTAAACAAGTACAGGGTGGTCCACTATAAGTAAATTGAACTTCTGTTGATGTTGAGGTTTTATATATAACTTTGAAGTACATATTTGATGTTTTTCATGTTATCAGCACATTTTATTTGATTCGAGTCAACAAACTATAATTCCCGGAACAATTTTCGTGCCGCTGTGTTATTTTTTTTAGATGAGCCCCCCTGTAAGCAAACAAAGTCCTGAAGTCATCTGAGCCTAATCAATATCACTCCTGGTGAAAATTGCTAGACGGATTTTTGAGAGGTAGGTACATATTCATTTTGAAATTTTAGTATGATAAACTCCCAACTTTCCTCTTTTTCTCCTGAAAGTTTCATAATTACCTTCAGTAGTTTTCTAGAAAAAAAATTGAAATGCCAGAGGATGCATTTTTGGTTAATTTGGATTTTGCAAGTTAATTTCCATTAATTTCCCATTTTGCTATTTTTCACTAAAAAAGCTTGAAATTTTAGTATAATGAGCTCCCAACTTTCCTGTTTTTCTCCTGAAAGTTTCATAATTTTCCCTTCAGTGGTTTTCCAGCAAAAAATTAAAAAGCAAGAGGGTACATTTTTGCACAATTTTGATTTTGCAAGTTGATTTTCATCAATTTCTTTTATTTTTCACTGGAAAAGTTTGAAATTTTAGCATGATGAGCTCCAAAACCTTCCCCTTTTTCTCTTCTAAGTTCCATAATTTTCCCTTCAGTGGTTTTCCAGAAAAAAAAAATTAAAATGTAAGAGGGTGCATTTTTGCCTAATTTGGTTGATTTTCATCAATGTATCATGATGTTATTTTTCACTGGAAAAGTTTGACGTTTTAAAATGATGAGATCCTAACCTTCCTCTTTTTCTGCTGAAAGTTTCATAATTCTCCCTCTAGTAGTTTACCAGAAAAAAAAAATTAAATTAAAGGGGATGCATTTTCGCTTAATTTGGATTTTGCAAGTTGATTTCCATTAATTTCCCATTTTGTTATTTTTCACTGGATAAGTCTAAAATTTTAGTATGATAAGCTCCTAACTTTCAGTTTCATACTTTTTCCTTCAATGGTTTGCCAGAAAAAAATTGAAATGCAAGAGGGTGCATTTCTGCTTGATTTGGATTTTGCAAGTTAATTTCTATTAATTTCCCATTTAGTTATTTTTCACTGGATAAGTTTGAAGTTCCAGTATTGTGAGCTTCTAAGTTTCGACTTTTTCTCCAGAAAGTTTAATAATTTTCCCTTCAGGAGTTTTTCAGAAAAAAATCAAAATGCAAGTGGGTGCATTTTTGCTTCCTTTGAATTTTGCAAGTTGATTTCCATTAATTTCCCATTTTGTTATTTTTCACTGGATATGAGCTTCAAATTTTAGTATAATGAGCTCCTAACTTTCCTCTTTTCTTCATGGAAGTTTCACAATTTTCCCTTCAACAGTTTACCAGCAAAAAATAAAATGTGAAAGAGTTCATTGATATCCATGAAAATTGTGTCATTTTTATTTTCCATGTGAGCTTCCCCCAACAAAGTCCAGAATCTTTTGAGCCGAATCAAGTAAAACAGATTCTTAATTAATCTGGTGAAAACTCGGGTGAAAATCTCAATTGAGGTGTGTAAGTCCTAAAACAAAAAAACCGCAAGGTAATAGTACATTTTCCACATAATTGAGCATTTGGTTGTAAACTTTTCATTCACTCAAAATCAAAAATTTGAAGTTGCATTTTACCAATATCCACCAACATTTGTGGTTTGAGCGTTTCTTTTTGGTACCAGCTGCGCCGCGGAGAAGCCTAATGCCATAGTTGTCCTGGATCTCATTTGCTGCACTAATATACTATCACGGTAAGTGTAGCAGAGGCAAAACTGATACTGGCGAGAAGGGGTTAAATTATGGATGCTGTTAGGTGTCGGTACAATGTAATTTCAATAGTAGATCAAGCCCAAAGGGACACAGAACAGCTGAATGCTCTATTCGATAATTTTGATTTGTGTGTTGCAGATGAAGACAATATCAACATCATCAGGCAGCTTCTTGGACATAAGTTGTTTCCAGAATATTAACAGCTGGATAAATTTTTGTTTTGTGTGTTTCAGATGAAGCTTCAACGTAGCTTCCTGGACATCATAAGCCCCTTCAAGTTGCTTTCAGAGGTCTGTCCAGAACATTGTAAACCCTAAAACAATATTACCTTTCCCTCTTCTTGAACCGCGTTGTTTTGATTTTCATGCTTTTCAGGATTAAAGTTCGCCTTACGAGTCTAGCACTACGACGTCTGAAGGTCAAGGGGGAATAACGCCATTCGTTTCGAGCTTTATGCTGCTTGTCATAGGCGTGCGCGCAGTATTTTTAAATACATACATTTTACTTTTTCCGTATAAATGTAGGTGTGTAACATAGATAAATATTAAGGTATTTTCTATTGGAAGTCCAATAGGCAATATTGCAATTTTTTTATCCGCATTCCTTCCATAGTGCTAGACTCCTAAAGCAAACTTTATGTTTATGAGGATTTTATGCGTCTCGGAATAGGATGCCCTGGACACCGTTGGATATTTAATTTTTTTCAGGGTGGGATATCATTGGATGCTGAAATAGGTAATTTCTAACATTTCTACGTTGAATGTTCACTAACATAAAGTCCCTTATCCAAATTGAACCAGAAAGCAAGTTGATTTTGGCTCTGGATATGGCGCAAATGGACCAACAGAGGCTTTCTAGATCCCTTTGGGTGGTTAATAATAATAATAAATTTTTGTCTTTTTCAGGCATAATAATAATACATTTATCCAACATTCCAGGTTTCTCTTTTCTATGTCCATTTTGTCGTTTTGTCATCATTACTTTGGACATTGGACAGCATCTTTTGCGAACTGGTTTTCACTCTGGAGATGGCCACAAATGACTGGAAATGGTGGACATGACTGCACGGATCCAGTTGCATTACTTGTCTCTTCCAGGTGAAATTTCATATGTGCATCAATTCCTGAAAAACAGTTCATGGATTCAACTGAATCTTCAAGGCAGGAAAGCCCCGAGGGTGCCTAATGCCATAGTTGTCCTGGACCCCTTTTGTCGCACTAATATACTATTTATGGTAAGTGTTTACAGTGGTGCATTCCTAGCTGGCAAGTGAAGGTTGGATTAATGAATAGTTGATGGTTTTGGCTGTACAAGTGTAATTTCGAGTGGACTAGGCCTATCGGGGATACCACTCAAAAAAGAAAACGCACTGACAGCTTGTACCTCTAGGGTGGTGTGGAAATTGGGCTTATTCAAGTTACAATTGGCAAACTTAATAAGCTTAGTTATTGAAAATAAAAGTTTTCTACAACAAAAAACTTAAATTATAAACTTTAATCCTAAATCTGTAGATATGTGAGAAAAGAAGCTGGAAAAGACACCAGAATTATGTAAAGTCATGCATGGTAAAAACTTCAAAAAAACCTGGACCCCATATGGTATGATTTTACTGTTTGTTTAGTTTTTTTCATTTTGGAAACTGGAATCTCAAAAGACTTTACCGACTTGTTGAAAGTGAGTTCTCCAATTCCAATGTCCAGGGACAAAAATCAAATTGGGAAAAAATTCGTTTCCAATGTTTTTAGTTTGGGTTAGTTCTTCCAGAGGAAAAAATGCTTGATTTTGCCTCTAGAATATCTAACCAGAACAACTCCCAGATTCAAAATTCAAATTGGGGAAAATTGTTTTTAATATATTGTTCCATTTTGGTTGTGGAAGTTGTATTTTTGAGTAATTTAAGGGCAAAAAGGGCCTTTTACATGAATTTTCATACTTCAAAGTTGGGAAATTTAGAATTTTCCGCCCATATTATTTAAATTTTTGTCTATTAGAGCTCCTATTACAGCGAGTATTACAGGCTCTTCAATTGTCTGTTATTCATGAATTTTGAGCTTAATTAAATTTAAATTGCCAGCTTCCCAGCTGCAAAACTATTGCTGATGAATTGATTGGCTTTAATTGAAGCCTAATTACGTTAAGATCGAATATAAATTACCAAAGTTGTGATGCAAAATGTATGTTACTGTCATTTTCCTAATAAAAATCATAGTGAAAACACCGAGGGGTGTCTCACACTGTTAAATTTTATACACCTAGGTATATCCTTTTTGGAAATGTTTTTCTGCCCATAATTTCCGAAATTTCCTGTATATTTAGAATTTTTATAAGTATTTCCTATAATTTCTAAAATTTCTTAAATAATTTATAAAACTTCCTGAATAATTTCCTGAATTCCCCAAATAATTACTAGTTTCCTATGAAATTTCTGACCACCCTCCCCAGAATTTGTGCAAACAATTCCTCCAAGGGGAATTTTCTACGCAAAATTTCCCAAAATTCCTCCAAATTCCTCTAAGTTCTCTGCAAATTCCCACAAATTCCTGCAAACTCCCCTCTCAAATTCCCCACAAATGCCTCTTACAAATTCCCTGAAAATCCTCATAATTGCTCGTGATAAGTTTATTTTTTTAAATTTTTATTTTGCTTAGGCTTGGTTTATTCATTTTCAGATAAACTTGCTGGTAACTATCTATAAGATAAATGTATCCATTTCATAATCCTATTGGTCAAGGAATAACTGGCCAACTAATAGGATTACAAATTGCATTTTATCCGTCAGATTGGATTACCTGACGGTTTATCAGAAGCTGAATAAACCGGCCCTTAGTGTTAAAACACAAGAACAGTTTATCAAGTGAGGACAAATGCAAGGTTAGGTTAGTTGACTTTAGAGCTAAACCTAATGATTGGTTTCCGGTAAACTAGAATACAGGGGTTTAAAACCGAGATTTATCTGATAAAAAAAACCTTTTAAGGAGATTAAAAGAAATATAATGGGCTGTGATAATACTTTATAAATACCAAGTATAATATACATATAGTTACTTTTCAAACAACTTAGCTTAGGTAGGTAAAGTTTGTTTCGCCAGGGTTTGTACTTGCCACCAGCATTTGCCTTCCTTGTTTAACAAATAAAAATTGACGGAAACAAATCAATGACGTCAAAAACGTTCGTCGGTTCCTAAACCAGAAGTCATTTATTTTAATTTGTCAAAACATTGAATGTGTCATATGAATTAATCTACGACAACCCTTTTTTTTCAAGTTTCAAGGTCGAGTATGAACCCTGGTGAAACGGACCTTACGTATATTGTTTCACAATATTGAGGGTATATTATTTCCTCGATTATTTCTTTTTATTATAAATGGACCTTTTCCTAAAATTTGAACAGGTTTACAGGACCATAAGCAATAAATTGAATATGAGCCTCAGCCCTCAGCATGGGGTAAGTAGGCCATACGAATGTGTCTAATTCCCTTTTCAATAATTTGAAAATAAGTAAACCATTTTTTCAACGTTCAGCCTTTTTTTCATATATAATGCTCTAGGATACATATTCGGATTCAAATACATTTAAACTCGTATCAACTTCAAGCAGCTTGAAGTTCCTTTGCACTCAGGGTCATTTCTAAGGAGATTTTGTACTTAAGGGTATTGGATGCGCCTCAATGCCAAAATATTTTTTCCTGCACGAAGCACCTAACGCAGTCTATCATTGTATTCTTCCGCTCCGATTAATACTCCTTAGTGGGAATGAGATGAATGAAACAAGGAATGCATTGCATTCTTAATTTCAACCTAATTTTTTAACAATTGAAGTTATCTCAACTTTCTTTTTTGCTCGTGCTGTCCTCGGTGTTTTCCACTGTTTTCCAATCACCATATTAAAATGATCTACTGAAATTATGTAATCTTCATTCTCTAATGACCAATAATTTTTTTCGGAGTAGGCGATTTTCTAATTTGGTCCCAATGTGAAAAGTATCTTGAATGTAGCATTCAAATCCATTCAAGTCTAAGTGGATCCAATGGTTTTCCTTGACATCAGTTGTTAAAATTTTCAAACATTTACATAATTATTAAACTGATTATTCTTTTAAATTTGGACTTGTAAATCATGAAGTGAAATTTTGGGAGAATTTCTTTGATAAAAATGTGGACATTCATTTTTCCAATACAGAACTAGATTTTTTTAAAAATATCCAATTATTAGTGCTTCCTTCTTATAAGTAATAAGAATGTGAATCTCAATGGCGTCATGACCCTACAATTTCCTCATAAATTCCCGAGGGGGCGACCACTTCCTGCAATTCGTGTACATTTGGCCTGAAATCACTTGCAATCATCTCCGAAATCATTCTGAAATCCCGCAGTCAGTTCGCAATATCCGAAATCCTTCTTGCATTCCCGAAATCGTTTTCCGCAATCGCCGAAATCCTATGCAATCACCTTTGCAATCTCTGAAATCGCTCAAAATCAACTCTAGTGGGGATAAAAAATCAGCTGTTGATCGGGATTTTGCGGTACATTGATAATTGACATCAAGTTTTTTTTCTCTCATTTTTGAATTCAGCAGAATTTTTTTTTGAAGAATCAAATGTTGGATCTCGTGTGCAACAAGTGGAAATGATATCCAATGAAAAATATAATGCAGCTCTTTATGAGACCTTGTCTATTGGGCGTATTTCAGAATCATTGGAAAATGACACTTGAATCAAGTTTTTAAAGTAGCAGTTGGATATGTACAAGGTGGCAAGTTATAAAGTACCACCACCTGTAACTTTTTTATGTACGATCAAAAATAAAAAAGTTACAGGTGGTGATACTTTTTAACTTGACATCCTGTACAGGGTCGCCCATTTCCGATGTTTTAATGGCCTATATTGAAAACCAGCAGAGATTTTTTTCTGAGGAAATAAAACAATGGGGATGACACGGCCAAATTGTTTTTCAAGTAGAATTCAGTGGCATGACTATTTTTTTTTTTTTTTTTTCGTGATGCCACAGGTTTTGGAATAGTAACCCTGATATAAAGTTGTATTTTTTTAAATGGTACACCCCGTATATTATTTTTTCATTGCATAGCTCTTTTCGAGCTATTTCAATGATATAAGGTTTTATAGCTTTACATTAGTTATTCCACGACTTACCTCTTTTTACCTCATTGTTTCTTATGGAGAAACGGAATTTATTTTTTTCCTCAAAAACTATTGAAGGTAAAGCTATAAAACTTTATATCATTGAAATCAGCTAAAAAGAGCTATGCAATGGAAAAATAATACATGGGGTATCCCATTTAAAAAAAAAAACAACTTTACATCAGGGTTACTATTCCAAAATCGGTGGCATCTCGAAAAAAAAAAATTCTACTTGAAAAACAATTTGGCCGTGAGTTGTCTTCCCCATTGTTATTTTCTCAGAAAAAAAAACACAACTTTGGTTAATATTCTAAAATCGAAGGCATCTGGAAAAAAAAATTGTCATGCCACTGGATGCTACTTGTAAAACTGCTTGTAGAAAGTATTTTTGGTTTTTGAATATCTTGATTAATAGAAAACTTTGAAACTCTTTTAAAATTGGACAAAATTTTGAAAGTGTCCTGTATTTCCTAAACACATATCAAGTTAGCTTTGATTTGTCCTCGCTTCGCAATTGTTATTTTCTTAGAAAAGAGCTCCAGAATGTGCTCCCACATTTTTGATATCTCTGCACTGCTGGTTTTCTATATAGCCTATTAAAACATCGAAAATGGGTCACCCTGTAGATACCTATCTATAAACTTATGAATGAAAAACTGAAATTAAGATTATAAAAATTCAAAAGATAGTGAGAAAAAATCGAATGAAATATATTCCGCAATCATATTTGTAATCCCCGAAATCACTTTGCAATCCCAAAAATCACCTCGCAATCTCAAAAATTAGTTCGCAATCCCCCTGCAGTCACTGAAATCGCCTCGCAATCCTCCGAAATTGCAAATTTTTTAGAAAAATTGTCTGAAATCGCTGCAATCATTTGGAAATCATAGGATTTCCGCAATAGGGAACTTGCAAGTGAAGTAAAATTTTCCAAATTTGTTTTAAATCGATAGTTTATGCTGCACAATATTCATATGACCAGTTTTTATTTAACTGATACCGCCCTTGTTACACAAAAAATAATATTAAATTTGAAATAAAAATTTTCCCGCCAAAAAAATGCTCCTATGATGAATACCTGTTTTGACGTCACGATTCTGTAAACAAACCCGTCAATAGGGAAATCTGTGATAGGGAATTTGCACGTAAAAAAAATACAAAAGCAGTCCTTCACAATATTCTTCATCCATTACGACAATTTTCACAAAAAGCAAACTTTAACACACTTGAATAACACAAAAATAGCACTGCGTAAGCAAGAGTTCGTTTGCTGCGTATTTTACGTTTACAAAATCTCAACGTCACAAGCGCTGTCAAATTGAAATTTCGTGTTTTCGCGCCAAAGTATTTCATTTGAATTTCAATAAAAAATTTTTCGTACAACGTATAAATTAAAATGGAAAAAAAGAAAATTATGTGATAACTGATGATTAGAAGTATCTAAAAAAAAATAATTTGAGAAATATGAAAATTCCCTATACATGTACATATTTTTCGGGAGTGGTCGCCCCCTCGTAAATTCCTCACAAATTCCTCCAAATTTACTGAAAATTTCTCTAAATCTCCCATAAATTTCTTCAAATTCCCTATACCTAGATTCCCAACATATTTGGCAAAGAATTCCTAGGTGGTTTGCCCTTTGGAAAATACAGTCTCACACAATTCAAAGTTTTCCTAGAAAACTAATTGAGGGAAAAATTAAAATATTTTGCATGTGAAGGGAAGGTTAGGAGGTCATTTTCCCAAAATTTCAATTTTTTCCAGGGGAAAATAAGAACAGGAAAAAACTTGGAAATCAAATAAAAAGTGAATTAATTGAAAATACAATTTCACACATTTTAAAGTTTTCCTGGAAAACTAATTAAGGAAAAATGTTGAAACTTTTTGAATGTAAAGAGGAAGGTTAGGAGCTCATTTTCAAATAATTTCAATTTTTTCCAGTGGAAAATAACAACATGAAGAATTTTGGAAATCAGCCTACAAAAACTGAATTATTTGATAATACAGTTTCACACATTTCAAAGTTTTCCTGGAAAACTAGTGAAGGTAAAAATTTGAAGCTTTTTGCATGTCAAGAAGAAAACTAGGAGATCATTTTCCCAAAATTTCAAATATTTTCCGGTGGAAAATAACAACATGAAGAATCTTGGAAATCAGCTTACAAAAACTAAATTAATTAAAAATATCATAGAAAAATATAGTCACACACTCGGTCACACATTTCAAAAGTTTTCCCGGAAGACTGATAAAGAGAAAAATTTGAAACTTTTTGCATGTGAAAAGGAAAGTTAGGAGCTCATTTTCACAAAATTTCAAATTTTTCCAGTAGAAAATATCGGGTCTTCAAAAAAAAAACCAATCGAAGATTGCTTTGATTATGAAAACGTATGTCGCATTATTGTTTCTTTATTGGTCAGGTTTTTTGACATGACATTTTGACATTAAAGTTCATTGACAAAATTGAAGGAAAATTATGCTAAGACATACATTTAAAAAACCATAGCAATCTTTGATTGGTTTTTTTTTTGAAGACCCGATAACAACATGAAGCTTGACTTCTATAGTTTATGAGATGTGGTTATACATAAACATTGTTTCATGAGGATTCATACTTTTTGCCTTCCTTTTTTAATAAATAGAAATTGACTGAAATAAATCAATGATGTCAAAAACGTTCGTCATTTCTTGAACCAGTCATTCATTTTAATTTGTCAAAAAAAATTATTGTGTCTTATGAATTAATGGGGCACTTTCCAAAATTCACCGGTTTCTGAACCGGTGCGATACCGGTTTAATAGTTTACTCACCAAACCGTTCCAAAATTGACCGGAATAATCAGCGGTTTGAAACCGGTGAGGCACCGAATCCACCGGGAATTTTTGTTGGTTTTTTCGGTTGAGGATTTTTTGACACTTTTTTTTTGACGTACATTAATTTAATTGCTTTGAATGGGCACTATTGGCAGTCTATCGTTAAATTGCTGCTTGTAGATTGCAGAATAAAAAAATGTTTGTGCGTGGGCTCAAACTATTTTTTCTTCATTCATTATGAACTCGACAAACCAAACACTCAGCTCACGTAATCTACAAAAATCGTACTGAAAACTACCGTTTGTTGACTGTTAAAAATAATAAAGATGCATACCAACCTCACTGCGTCCCACAAAAAACCCATTCCAAACAACAATAAGCAACACCACCAAACTTTCACGCCAAAGCGTTCCAAAATGCATCAGAAAAATCTTGTAACCGGACTTGCGTGTAACTTTTACCGGAATTTTTTGACAGCTACCGGTTTATTTAACCGGTCAATTTACTGGTGAATTTTGGAAAGTGCCCATATAGGACAACCCTTTTTTTCAACTTATGACTTGTTCAATGTTAAAAGTATAAAGTATAAACTCACGTAAAATGATCTGTAAATTTATTTTGTTAGCAGTTAGGTATTTTTATTCACAAAACACTGAAGAGGAACCAAACAATATTCGAAACACAAAAATTCTCAAGATTTATGGTGAAAATTTCCTAATTTCCTATAATAATTTCAGTAAATTTTCTATAATTTCGAATAATTTCCTAACAGTTCCTGACATTTCCCAAAATTTTCAAATATTTCCTATAATTTCTGAGAATTAACATAATTTGTGACAATTTACAGGAAATATCTGTAATTTCTCAACATTTCCGGAAATTATTTTGAGATTTGTACACCTATTTCCGACCGTGGGACACCCCTCGGAAAAGACTGAAGCTTTACAGCTGCAAAACTATTGAAGCTGAATAAATAAATGATACCTAGATCCTCGCCTAGATCACAACAAACGAGAAAGGGATATTTATATAATAAAGGGATTAAAGGGAAGAAACAATCTATAACAATTTTTTCAACCACTAAAAATAATTTTAACCCCTGGATTTGTCTCAATTTTTTTTGGTGTATGGAAAAGAGCACAATTCGCATTAACACCAGCACAATTGAGTACAAAACGAGCACATTTGAATAAGCCAGCAAATTCTTTGGAAGCACTCTCACTCTCAGACATAAACTTGCGATAGTTTGAGTTGCTCGTGTAATCATACGTAAACTACGCTTAAGAATGTTTGATTTGCTTTACTAACCTAACAAGTCCGGCACTAACAACCCCTCCAACAAGTTCACTAAATCACTTTTATTCATTATTAATAAAATTCAGAGCTTGGTTCTCGACTTTATGGGGGTTTTATTAATTTTTTTAAAAAATATCACAACAAAATTCAAAAACAAAACAACTCTCCCTACATAACCTTATATGTTTTGAGTTTTGAAACCCCGGAAAAAAAAAGAAGAGGAATCCACAGGTCTGTTCACTCAGTTCATTGGTGGCTTCTCAAAACCGGACCTCTCATACCGAGCAAGGTTCTTCAATCTTACTCCGTGCACGCTGCACTTACTCCTTGGCACTCCAATCGTTCGGGCAAGGGCAAGACTTTTTACTTTTTAGCGTAAATGGAGTAGTTAGTAGTAGTCCGAACCGACCCCGGAACCAGTTTGGAAATAGTTCAGCTAGAACAGACCGAACTAGTTCAAACTCGACCCGGAACCGATTCTAGTTGTCCTAATTTCTTACCGCGAACGAAGCTAGAGTAATAATTGATAATAAAAGATTTTTTAAGTAAATTTTAATACTTATATATTTCCACAATTTTGTGGAAATATATAAGTATTAAAATTTACTTAAAAAATCTTTTATTAGATAATGGATTTCCACCAAGTAAAAGCCGATTCAATCAAAATAATAATTGATATCCAAAAGCCATAAGAAAAAGAAGAGCTAATTGCCAAATTACGTTACGTCACAGAAAAGAAAAGTCAAATCAGAGGAAAAGTGTTTGACGTTTAGTAGTGGGGGATTCAGAATTCAGCATCATATTTTGGGGTACAGAGCTTTTTGAAAAAAAAGCAAAATTTACAAAATTTCAAATAAATGGGTTTGTAAAATCAGTGTAGCCGAAATATAAGCATATTAAACAATGGATTGGGTCATATCCGATGAACTGTCTTTGACGGTGGGGCATGTCGTCGGCTGGGTAAGTGCAGGGGCCATGATAGTTGGAGGAGTCGTCCCGTATATACCCCAATATCGGCAAATCAAGAGGACGAAAGACGCCGAAGGATTTTCGTTGCTGGTCTGCTTGGCTCTACTTATAGCAAATACTTTAAGAATTTTATTTTGGTAAGTCAGGCACTATAGATTTTCTGTTTTTAATTAGTTACCTAATATACTTTTTCTTCAAGGTTTGGCAAGCATTTCGAATATCCACTATTGATGCAAAGCTTGATAATGAATGCCACAATGTTTGGAATGATTCATTTGTGTGTAAGAACTAGAAATAAGAATCAATTACTTCAGGCGAGGCAGCGGATATTCACAGGTATAATTTTTTGATTTAAGCAAATTATTTGCAATACGTTCAATATCTTTACAAATAATACAGTGGCATTTTGATAAAATAGGCTGACCTTTGATGATATTTTTGGTAAAGGTGAGGCGAAAAGGTCATTTGTCACTCTATTAAGCTTGCTTCCAGTTCAATATGACGAACATGGAGATACCGCAAATCACTAGGTCTGTGCAGCCACTAGTTGCAGAGGACCCCTATCATCCTGCACTTGAATTTGGAGTTCCAACGAAGGATAAGTTGGTAAATTGTATATCCAAACAGTATGTATATGATTTCCCAAAAGGGGATTTTCTACTTCTATACAATCTTGTGAAAACCTGTGATTGGACTGAAGTACTTTCAATTACAGATGTAAATATGAGTCTCAATTTATTTTATAAAAAGGTGTATGGTCTTTTAGATAGAGCTATTCCAAAGAGACAAATCAAACATTCTTCCAGTAAAACCCGTTATCCACGGTGGTATTCCATAGATCTGATTCACAAAGTCAAGGAAAAGAATAAGCTTCATAAGCGTATATTGAGTAAGTGTGCTGATCCATCAGTGCAATTGCACTTTAGTGAATTAAGACAATGCATCAAGCTGCAGACCCAAGCAGAATACAACCTGTACAAGAATAATGTGGAACTTAACCTAAATTCAGATCCCAGTTCATTTTGGCAGTTTTTGCATGAAGAGAGCAAGAATCGAGGGATACCGGGGGAAATGAAATTTAATGAGAAATTGTACTCGGGTTCTGAGGATATAGCGATGGCTTTTGCTCAGCATTTTGAGTCAGTATATGAAAGACCCAAAGATGTAAGTAAATACATGGGGAATGTAAAACGGATGTGATTTTAAATTTTCAGATGTGTCAGAGTTGAAAGTGTTGTAAATAGTATTAAAAGGTTGAAGCCTAAAAAATCGACAGGGCCTGATCAGATCCCTGCCTATATTTATAAAGGATTGGCTGAGTTCATAGCTCTACCGCTCAAACATATTTTCAATCTTTCTATTGGAAGTGGACAATTTCCTGATGCCTTGAAGAATGCTCAGATTACACCTATTTTCAAGAAAGGACGAAAGGACGAAATTAGGAACTATAGACCGATTTGCCTCATTAATATTTTAGCAAAAATTTTTGAAACAATACTTTATGATGATCTTTCAGACTTTCTAAAACCTAAAATTTCTAAATACCAGCATGGATTCTTAAATGATAAGTCAACAATAACAAACCTCTCTATATTCTCGGAAATGGCGGCTGAGGCGATCGCGAATAAGAGCCAGTTGGACGTCATTTACACAGATTGTGAGAAGGCTTTTGACAGGGTGGACCATGAGTTGCTGCTTTGCAAGCTTGCTGAGTTTGGGGTGTCAGAGGATGCTTACCATCTTGTGAGGTCATACCTAATAGGCAGGGTCCAGACAGTGAGGGTCGGCGCTTGCAACTCTGAGGCGTTTGTTGCAACCTCAGGTGTCCCGCAGGGTAGTAAACTGGGCCCTCTTTTCTTTTTGTGTTTCATCAATTCATTGCCTGACTGCCTGAGGGACTCTATGGGACTTCTCTTTGCTGATGACTTCAAGCTCTGTAGGATTGTTGAGCGGCAGGAGGACTGCAGAAGGCTTCAGGGTGACATGGATAGGGTGATGGACTGGTTCAACAACAACAGAATGTCCCTAAATGTTAATAAGTGTTCTGTTGTCAGCTTTACGAGACGAACAAACCCAATAGAAGAAACATACAAGATTGGTGATACTGAGCTTGATCGTCAAACAGAGGTGAAGGATTTGGGTGTCTTTTTCCAGGCCAACATGAAGTTCAATAAGCATTTTCATCATGCTGTCAATAAAGCAGTAAAAGCACTTGGCTTTGTAATCAGGAATAGTAAGAACTTTAAAATAAGTACAATTATTAACTTGTATAATGCTCTGGTGAGACCACACCTTGAATATGCATCACACATTTGGATGCCATTGGAAGCCACGCATATTAATGAAATTGAAAAAGTGCAGAAGAGATTTTTGCGGTATCTCTATGTGGTTAAAAATAATATTTACCCATATATGGTTCCTTACAGGGATATGCTTGTTAGTTTTGAGATAAAGTCATTAGTGGAAAGAAGGAATAATCAGGCTGTGATATTTTTGTTTTATATTTTAAACAACCTAAAGTATAAGGATTGTAATTTAATTAACTATGTCTCCTTAATTGTACCAAAGATTAACTTAAGAATTATGAAAAACAAGAAATACTTTGGTACTGATCCTAGTAATAATATGTCACCATTTAATCGCATGATGACAGTTGCGAACCAAGCACTTAATGAGGTCCAGGTAGATCTTTTTAATGTAACTTTCAATCAATTGAAGGCCCTTTTAAATTAGTCATATATGTTTATATTGTGTACTCTATCTTTATTTCTGTGTTTTACACTTCGCTGTTTTAACTTTACATGTAATTACTATTTTTGGTGTTTGTAAAGTAATGAAATAAATAAATAAAGAAATAAATAAATATTGACTTTAAATCCAGATTTCTATATTTATTTTAATAATGATAGGCTAAAGGTTAGTTTTAATCTCGGTTTTAATTATCCATTGAATTTATCTTATTTTGAGTTTATTGACTTTTCAACAATCACTGAAGGCTGTGTTCATTTTTCAGTATGTGACGAATCTTTAATAATGTGCAACTAGTCACCTGGGTCTGTGCATATTCTGCTAAAAATACTTGTAGATAAATGATTCTATTGAGATCAGAAACACATTTTAATAGTGTTTTCTGTTGGTAAAACTCGTGCTGCCACCAATGCAAAAATTTATGTTCTGTTTTCGCAGCTAGTGTCCTTTAGGGCAAGGGTAGTGTCATCAGCAAAACAATAGACAATATCCTCCCCGGGGAGTCCCCGAACAATTCCCTAAATCCATTTATATAAATATGAAACAGAAGAGGTGAGAGTACTGTCCCCTGAGGCAGCACACCAGACTCCATTTGAAGTTTATCACTCTCCTGATCTCTAATGTTTGTTTCCTACCACTTACATGGGATTTGATCAGCTCATTTGTAATAGCTACCTCAAATACCATTTAAAGGATGTAGGAAAATCAGGGGTGAAACCTCGGGTACAGTGTAAAATGCCTTGTTTGAGTCTAAGATAATTGCTATTACTTTGTTACCCTGAACTAAGTTTTTTTAAATTACCTGTGAAGCCCTCACAATGCTTAAGTTCTCTGTGAAGGCAAATTTGTTTTTATGAATTAAATTGTATTTTACTTGATAGCTCGCTTGATAGTTTATTCCTCAGTTTATTCCTAAGACACTTTTCAACAATCTTGCCCTTGATCTTGCCAAAGGTGCTAGTCATTGTTTTTGGTGTATAATTCGATAGCGATAGTGACTTTTCATCCCCCTGTTTATGTAATGGAATAATTACAGTAGTTTTTAGAATGTGTATTATTAGGAAAAACCCCAGTATTGAAAATGAGATTAGTTATATGCATAAAAGAGAGCTACCTAAGGTACCTTTATATTTTTTTATTAGATTCAAATAAATATCATCCTCCCCACGCCTGACTTTATTAATCCAATATCACTTCCTCTATATCTTGATTTGAAACAGGGCTAAAAAAATGGGTGTACACTGCCCTCTTCCACACAGTTTACCACCCGAGGTTTATGCCACCCGATTGTCTTGTTTTATTTTTCCTGTCAACCTTTTTGTTACAGAAATTAGTGTTAAATTGATTTGCTATTTCCTTCTTATCTGTAAGTATTAGTATACTTGTTATACACCTAATTACTTTCTGATTTATTGTCCTGGTCATTGGTGGCCTCTTTTTTTCCAGATTTTATTATTATTTTGATCCGAGTTTTGATCAGATGCGTTTTCTTCTACTAATGTTTTTTTTTTATAAAAGTATGTACCAGGTGTTTTTTTATCTTTGATTTCATTTTGACCACCTGTAACTTTTTTGTTTTTGAAGTTTTCAAGGTAAACAAAAATACAAAATGTAGAGTTAGTAGCCAAGTTTTTTTTCCAGTTACACATGAAACAAAACACTATCAATTTTTTGACATATTAGCCTACATTATATTTTTTCAAATGGAACACCCTGTATATTATATGTGTTCGATAGAATATTTTATTCTGATTACAATGATTTAACACACTTCATATTTTAGTCCACTCGTTTTTGACAAATCAACAAAAAAATATGAAATTTTTATATACACTCTCAATAGTCTCAATAATTCTAGTCCCAGTCTGGGATAACGTCAAAAACAATAAAGTTACATGTGATCAAAATGATATCAAAGATAAAACAACACCGTACCTATTTGACATTTTCATAAGCTTACTTAAAGTTTTCATACAGTTTTGTATGTATTTATAAGTATGATGTATGTAATTTAAGGATTTGATAATGACTTGTATTACGAGTGCATTTTTTTTTTAAATAATAATAATAATAATAATAATACATATTTATTTCAAAATTGTTACAGACAGAATAATAATTGAAATTACGTCAATAAGCCTATAAAGGCAAAAAAGATATAACTAAGCATTTATCTGTATAATTGAATATGCTACTAACATTACAGCTACACAGAAAAACAAATCCCTATAAGTCACATATTCAAGAAATCATCCAAGGTATGGCTCTAGGTTTATAACCTATTTTTTGACTTCTCTTTCAAATGCAAATATACCTTCAATCTGTCTTATTTGTTGTGGCAATGCATTGAATGATATAACCTTGAATAGGTTATATTATTCAATGCACATATACTCTAGACTTCTTTGACTTAATTGGAGGCGATGTCTGGGGTAAGATTCTGCCATGGAGTTATTCCCTCGGTTATTCCTTTCAGTTCTTAGCTGTTCAAATAAATTTCTTCGTAAAAACATGAGACATTCAAATATGTACAGGGTGTCAATTTATAAAGTACTACCCTCTGTAACTTCTCTATTGTTGTTCACACATAAAAAAGTTGCAGGGGGTGGTAGGTACTCTATAACCTGACGCCCGTTATAAAGTAGGTAGCATATGCAGCGAGGGGATTTTCACCCAAGGAAATCGGTGTACAAATGCCTGGAAATACTTGGAAATAGCTAGAAATATTTGGAAAAACCTATAAATACTTTGGAAATACAAATACTGAGAAATATATAGAAATAATTGGTAATACCTTGGGAAATATCTAGAAATACTTTGAAAAACTTGGTAATACGTGCTGAATGATGTGAGAAAACAGTATGTTTAGGAGCTTCCTGAGCGCTGCTTTTTCTCATAAATTACTTTTTTTGAATTTTTACAGTCAAAGTTAGTTTTATTTGATTGTGAGAACCTTGGTGAGAACTTATTGAAAGGTACTTAAGTGTGTACAGGGTGTCCAAATTCGAGCAGTATCATCGGGATTGGAAACAGTACTCTTACTGTTGCGATAATTTGCCATAATTTAACCGACCCTGTATCTCTTACCGTTTCCAATATCATAATGATACTGCTTGAATTTGGGACACCCTGTATATATTTTGAGTGCCATTTTTATCTTATTTATGTTTGGCAAAAACATTTCCTTGTTGTGTAGAAAATTGATTCCCAGTGTATTGAAAATAGTTTGAAATTTAAACATTTTTTTGTCCTTGTGGAATTTCTAGTCCATTTATGTGGTCTCTCCAAAGTGACGTCAACAGGCGTGCATGCGCAAAGCAGTTGTAGACAAATCTATAGGAGAATTTTGCTAATCCTCCGCAAGCTAATAAGAGATGACACTGTTGAAAAAATAGTAAAAATACCATGTGATCTTTTATTTGAAGTTATTAACACAAGAGAACAGGTTTCCCTTGTAAAAACTAGATTTATTTGTAATATATTATGCAGTTAAAAAAAATTGTTTTTCTACAAACGTTACTAAAAGTGTCATTTTTAACGGATGCTGTCAGTGTCTGAAATCCCATTTTATGACACTGGTGTTAAAAGTGATTACTTTTAGCACTCACTTTTAGTGCGTTTGTAGAAAAAATAGTGTATGATATTCGTGCTAAAAGTGGTTTTATTTTGTTCAAACTTACCTTTTCACAAAATAAAATTTCACCTTTAGCACTTATATCATAAATAACTATTTGTTTGTAAAAAGTGTCCCTAAAATTTGATACCCTATATGTGTTTATTGACCTCATGCAGAATTTTCCTTTTTGTCCACAAATACCAAAAATCTAATAAAAGATTTTTTAAGTAAATTTTAATACTTAAAAGCCGATTCAATAAAAATACCAAAAATGTTCTTTGCTACTCACCAGCTTTAGAGGAGGTTTTCTAAAAGCATGTGTAAAACGCAATGACATACTAAAAGGTTTGGACCGGCCGTCCCCTATAAACAAACACAGACGCGCTTGCGGCCAACATAAGAGAAAGAGATCCGAGAGAGAGATAAAGCTACTAAGGGCAAACGATGCATTATTGTAATGGGAGTATTACTTTTTATGCTTATGAAATTGAATCGAAAACAAAAGTAGACCTTAAAATTCACGAAGTGTCATTTTAATATAAAGAATCGAATAAATAAATTAATAGGCAGTTGTAGCCATTGGAATTGGCACAAACTTTTTGAACGCGCTTTGCAATTTTGGTAGGTGAAAAGCCCCTCGATATGCAGTTAGTATTCTCATTTTTCTGAAAGTATTTCTGCAAGACTGTGAAAAATAGAAGTCATGACTTTTATTAGAAAAAGTCAAAAAGTCAGATTTTTTTAAATTTAAATCATGTTTTTTTTTTAAATTTTAATTGGTTTGAATTAATTGTGATATTTTGGGAAACCAATTACCTAAAAATCAAAAAGTCTACATCTATCATATTGTCCCCCAATCGATTTCACACATCGCTCTGTACTATACCAAAGGTTGAGAAAACGCGTTCCATGCTTGCTGATGATGCAGTTGCTGTCATGAGCTGCATAATTTCTTCTTTCACAAGCAGATTAACTGCTGCATTGACATTAAAACGTCAGTTTTCTGACTATTTTCAACCAATGAAATTCGCTCTTACTGATTTTTGATTTCTATGAGGCCAGACCTAGAATGGCACGTCCACCACTAAAAGTCATTAATTCCATCGGATGCTGCTTTCCTCATAAATGGCCCCAGAAACAGGTGACTTCAACTGATGAATCTCAGTACAAGCTGGAGAAAGCGCAGCTAAAAATATTCTTCTGCACGTTCCAATGCTCCTTATCTTTCTCCTGGTATCAAAACGATATTGTCATCAGTTTCATTTTCACCTTCTGATAGACTATTTTGGTTCATTGTTATACATGTACCTAGCGTGTGATTTAAATCACAATTTATGTGAGCGATTTAAATGAAATTTAAATAAATGATTTAGAAAAAAGAAAAATTGGCTTCAGTGACGATCCCCTTAGCACAATGCACCCAAAACAAATTTGAGTCCACTCAGGTAGTTTCTCACCTTTGCTCCTACCACAACCTGTTTCAATTAAACACTGTCCGAAATGTTAACAACAACCTTTTGGATTTAGTGCTTTCACAAGAGAGGGACGTCTGATTGGTGAAACAGAGAGTGCTCTACTACCAATGGACCCTTACCACCCACCACTATCCTTTTCCATACAATGTGAATCCATCCATTATAACAGCGCTGGTCTCAAGGTTGATGGCTATTATAGGGACTTTAAATCAGTAGACATTGACGCAGTAATTAGGTACTTTTTTTATCCCAGTTCAAATGGGACAAGCTATTCAATAACAAATCCCTTGATGACATGGTCAACATATTCAACAATATTGCTCACTTAAAAGTTGTTATTTTTGTTCCTTCAATGAAAATTTTAGCTCAAAAATTTTCCATCTGATTTTCTCAAGAACTTAAAGAAGTTATAATAGAAAAAAAGAAAACACACAAAAAATATCTTAATTCAAGGTTTTATTCATAATAAGTTTTCTAATTTTAGAGCAAAATGTAAATCTTTAGAAATGCAATGGTATGTTAATTATTCAGCTTTAACTGAATCGTCTCTTAGAAACACTGTTGAACATTTTTGGAAATTTGTGGATGGCAGAAAGGAAGAAAGCTATATAAGTACCTACCATCAGTCATGATGTAAGTTGTTCTTTGAGAGAGGATATTGTCAATTTGTTTGCTGAATACTTCTCAAAAATGTATAGCGACGAGGACTGTATCCTGAATGACTCTCTAACTTTTGGTGACATCGATCTTTACCATTTTAATATATATCAATCTCATCAATTTATGAATGGTTATCAAGTATGGATATAAATAAAGGAGCTGGTCCGGATGGTCTCCCACCAAACCTTATCAAATATGTTAGTTTCATCTGTTCAAGACCACTTCATATTATCCTCAATATTTCCCACAGGAGAGCAGCATTCTCCTGAGAGCGAAGGTTCTGTCTTCGTCGCTCGATTCATATTTCCATAACACTGACGAAGAGAGTGCAATCATTCTCATGAGAACACTGTTCCCCGGTTTCGAGAATAGATATCCAGGTATCAGCTAGACTAGCAAATAAATTTTCAGACGATTTAGATTGTTTTCAAACTCAAAAAATATTTAAAAAGGAACTGATGGGCTGCCTGTGTGCTGCTATATGTAACTAAGTCCATTGAAAAAGTATTATCTTTGCTTTCTGGTACTAGGTACTCTTATTGCCTCTACTTGAATACCTAGTTTCTAGAATTGTTATGTTGCTGTTCATATGTGTTTACTGTTGGTTGTCTAGCTCTAGGATAAATTGGATTTGGTATAGGTACTTAGGTTAGGTCTTGATTGAGTTTAAGTATTGTTATAATTGTTAACTTTCTTTATATTGGGCAGCTGCCCGTTGAAAAATAAAATAAAAAATAAATAAATAAATCAGCTTAATTTAAATTGAATCCACTCTGCTTATAGTTAATTTTTTTAATAATTCTGACCACTCTTGTTTGAGCAATGAAAAAATCCTGAGTATATATGCGCTTAATACCCAAAAAATGATTCTATACTTTAATCTTGATTCGAAATTGGCAAGATACAACGTTCTTAGAGTCTTCTTATTCATATATCTTCCTGCTACCCCAATACCCTGCCTAATACCATAGCAGATGGAACTTAACTTTTTACAAGGCTACTGACATGAAAAGACCAGTCCAAATTTTCATTCAGACACAATCCCAAAAACCTTGTATTCTCCAAAACCCTCATGTTGCCACTTGACAAATTTACATTACTTTCTATGTTAGATTGTTTGGTTGTGCTGTGTTTGTACAATAATTGTCTAATCCTTGTTAAGAATTAATCTATTTTCAATAAACCATTTTGTTACTTTATCTAGAAAATATTAACTATTCACCAAAATCTGACACAGACCTTTACCACGAGCCAACAAATTCGTATCATCTGCATAATTTGATATTATTTGACCTAAATTATCTCTTATCATGTATATATCGTGATCGTGTTTATAAATATTACAAATATATCAGGCCCTACTCTTATTCCATATCCAGCAAGTTTGCCCAAAAGTAATTTTCTGTCAAGACAGTCATAAGTATACCTTCGAGGAACATGCTCATCGCTCCCTCTCCGCTTTCAAAAAAATTAGGGATAAGCGTTATAAACTGATGACATTGCCATTTGAGTGGATTCTCCCTTTAAAAAAATATGCTGGTTACTGTTGCACAAGTTACAGTCGTTCATAAATTTTAGAAGTCTTTAGCATATAGCAAGCTTAAAAAGTTTGGAAAATCCAGGCAAAAGGCTGATAGGCCTGTAACTGTCTTTTTTTCCTCGTCTCTCTTCTTGTACAAAGGCTACTTTTAGTTTGTCTGGGAATGTCCCAAAGAACTATTATTATTCAAATAGCAAAGTATGGTTTTGACTTTCCCTATAAACACTTTCATGATGTTTGTTGGTGTCTAATAGATGTTCTCTGTTTCAAATTGATATCAAGCGGTTACCAGTGATCCATGGCTTCAGCCTCCTTATTAGATATAATCCTGACAGTAATGGATTCAGAAATCATATTTTATCAATGAAGACTCTCGTATATTCTTTGGTTGTACATTATTTTTCTGCAGAACATCACTCCAATCCTCAGTCCTCATCCTTTCGGAAAGTTTCTCATTATTCAGAATTTTGCAAAAAGTTTTTTCAAGTACCTACATATAAAGTTTTGATTTGAATTTCCCAGTGGAATGTGAACCAAGATGATGGGGTAGGTAATGATGTGACAAAACAATGGTCGAGACAAGATCGCCCTGTCTCTGATTCCCTAGTTATTTTGTTTACTGTGCTTCCACAGCCATTTCCATGCATCACAGTGAGATGATTATTTGTCAAATGTGATTTAGATGCCAGCAAGTCAATGTGCATATTACCAACAAACACACACATACACATACTAATCCTTGTTCAGAGCGTGGAACATGATTACCCAATTTCCTAGATTTTATACTATTGGCAAAGCAAAAGATCTGTCAATGCCAATTGAATCAGGAATGTTGATTCTACCAAATTAAACATAGTCCTGTTTTCATTAAATCGGTTTTGGACTTTTATATCATTTGTATGATTCATCTGAATTTCACTATCTTACATATCCATGTAAATATAGTAATCCTAGCTCAGAAATCACCAACATTTGGAAAACATTTTTTTAGTTTAAACCCTTAGATGCCTAAATTTATGTATTCTAATTGACAATCCTAAATGGTCACCGCATTAACTACACCTGTTGTAGAAATATCTTCTACCTAATTTTTATTTAGTAGATTAGTGTGCATATTATTGTTACGTGTCGTTAGAGCCCCATAGATATTTTGATAACACCTACTCCTCATGTGGTAATAATGTGACCGTCGTTTTACGCCTGAGTTCATTTATTATTCGCAAGGCTTCTCTTTGAACCTTATTCAATTGACAAACTCTATTGTGATAGTAATTTTGCTTGGATAATTGTTTTTGAAGTTTCCAAACCTAACAAATAAAAAAAGGATTTACATTATAGGTTTTTCTAGTATTGTAAAGCTCCAATATTTTCAAATGAAGCTTCTGCTTTTATGCCAAACTGTAATCAAAGAGCTTTCGATATTTCATCCTTTAAACCCTCAAGGGAAATATGCCATTCAAATCCCTTTTTAATACTTTATGAAAATATGAATGGATTGAAATGATTTATTGGTGATTGCTTATTTTCTTTCTCATACAATAACTATGAAAATGCATTGTAATTACCCATACTGGTTGCAAATTTAAAGTAGTAAATATCTGAATCTGATACCTATAAAGAGAATTTTGGCTCCAATTTATTAGATGTCTATACTAGCAGGTACCTAAATAGGTATTTAAAAAAAATTACTGGCAGCTTTAATGCAAAATTGTAGTGAAAACCCAAATAATTTTTGCACAACTAACCCAGATTTATGTAAATATGTATATACTTAATTCCCTAGCAAAATAACGGCTAAACCATATTATGCTTGTTTTATTACAGGATTAACACAAAATCAATACCGATTTATCTAATTACTCTTGGCCTTGTAGTTTTTCACAATACCCATTTTATTAAATCACTTATACCCTCTATTTTTTTTATTTGGCAGCTAATATCCAGGAAGTTACGAGGCTAAAATCTCTCTCTGCTACAAAGTCGCGCCCTCCGCAGTATATAATCGGTAATAGGCTTGCACGCTGTAGCTTTTAGCTTGTTCGTATAATAATTTATCTGCTTTGATTAATACCTATTATAGCATCAAAACAGTAACTAACTAGGGTTTTTTGTTCTGGGATTCAAATGGGGTTTTGATTGATTTAATATGGGTTTCGCTTTTGGTAACATCTTTCCAATTTTTCTAATACAATTTAGAAGGTAACAAAAACAAAATGTAATCTTAAATATAGAGATGCAGCCTTTATGGTTATAAAACTGATGCTGGTGCTTATCTAGTTATTGGCAAGATTTTAAAAACAATATTAACCTAACCAATACATTTCAACATACGAGAATAAATAAAGCGGTTTGAAAAAAAAATCACACAGCACTTAAAAGGAATTTCATAAGATTTATATGAATAGGGAGTAAAAAGTATAATTTTTCCTTACAGACATCTTTTTAACATTAATACAAAAAACTTGTTTAAGAGGATAGAAATTATACTTAGAAGTACCATATAGCATATTATATTAAGTATTATTTCTTCTAGATCATTATATAATTTTTTTTAAAATATTCTCATGGTATGGGCAAAAATATGCAATAAGATACTCAAAAGAGTTTTATGTCGCACATAAAGTTCGAATTTATGCAGTTAAACTTGGATATATGTATAAAGAACGTCAAGATGAAATTCAGGCATTATTTTTTGCTCATACTATACCTATACATTTATTATATCTAAATGGGTCCCATTTTGCATGTAAAACGGTAATGTGTGCTAATGCGTTACAAATTGAAAATAAATTCAAACAAATTCCCGCAAATTCCATTTATTTTTCACTTTGTAACAGTTCATTTTTACATAACTTCGGCTTTATCGGACAAAGGATAATTTTTCGTTTTCAGATTTCGATGCCAAGAATTTCTGGAACTGGTCTGACTTCCAATCGTATCTAGACTGCATGCTAGTTTTTACCATAATCGCTTCGTTGTTGATGTACCTGTTTATAGAATATATTGTTTTCGTTGAACTTATTGGATTTTTGGCTGTGTTCACCGAGGCTATGCTTGGTATGCCTCAACTTATCAAGAATTATAGGTGCAAGTCCACCGAAGGAATGAGGTAGGTAAAATACTAAAATCCTCAACAAAATAAAAAAACAACATATTTTCTCTCAGTTTATTAATGGTGGTGCTTTGGACTTGCGGTGATATATTCAAGACTCTATATTTCCTATTGCGCGAAGCGCCCGTGCAATTTTGGATCTGCGGTTCCATGCAGGTCACCATAGACATGCTAATTCTACTCCAAGTTTTTATTTACAAAGGTAATCCTGACAGCAGCCGACTAGCTCCACACAGGATCGATTGAGTGGTCGTCAAGTGGACACACGACGACCACTCGCATCAACACAAAGAACAATCTAATACCGAGGTAATTGTAATTAACGAAACGTCAGAAACGAGCAGTAACGACAACTACGAGTTCGCCTTCACAAATGGTAAGTGTTGCGGAGGCGAACCCCTTGCTAGCACTCACGAGGAAAATAATTCACAAACTAATAACTCGGATAATCAGAGTAATTTGATCGTTAGTGCCGATATTCATAATGAAGTTAATGTGGAATCGAACGGAGAAAGTTCAAGTAGCACATCTGGTAGTGGTGACGATATAACAGATGAAAATGTAAAGTATTTGTATAAAAATATTAATGGTGGTTGTCCGGGCGTAGCCAATGGTGATAAACTGGTTCGTACGTGCAACGTTACTTATAAGAAAAAAGCGAAGGTTAGCATGCTTATACATAGACATACGTTATGACAAAAGGTTTTGATGATATGCTTCCGAGATATTTTTATGCTTCCTTGTTTCCAGATTCTTGCTGTTTAAGTGCATTTCTTTTTTATAGATTTTTATTTGTAATATTTCTACAAAATATTTGTTGTATTGTTACCATTAGTTATTGTAATGAAAGATGTTCTAGAAAAGGCTACCATATCTAATGCATCAAAAATATACATGTGTATACAAAGACAGTACATCTCTCTCAAGACAGAGTTATTCTTCCAAACACCTCACAAGAAAAATTAGACTTTCAACACCTGTAAATGGCCCTTATAGTTTTTCTTTCTTCCATTTCCTTATAATGTTTGTCCTGAAACTTGGCTTTCGTAATCATTTATGATGAGCTTCAAGGTTGAGAGTAATTCATGCATAAAGTCAGGTTTGGTTAGGTAACTTGTAATTTCCCTTTATTCATTGTTATTTGTCATTAGAGATGGCAGCTTTTTTACTAGTATAAACTCTAAAACCCCATATTTGTTAAATTAAAACTTAATATTTTCCTCATTGATACATTATTGTATAATGAATATCACAACTCCATATTTTCAAACAGGTACAGACTGTCCACTAATTAATAAAATAATGAGCACTTACCGTGGAACATGTTATTTTTAGAAATCTGTGATTTAACAAAAGATCATAGTAGGTACAATATATTTATTAAAAGAAAATACTAGCGACCAATGCGGTAATTCTAAAAAATGTTGTAGGTTGTAGCTATCTAGATTACTTTTGTTAGTATATAATATGTTAATAGGGTAGGGTCTTGTCTATCCCTGCCTCTGGATGCCTGAATATTGGCATGCAAAAATAACTATAAGAACAACCTACAAGTATACATAGAGTCATTTTCAAAGCATATTGAAGTCACTTTTCTAGTCTGATTGCTTTTAACTGTGAAAATTGAATGTGCAGTTTCAATAGGGCTAGTGACACATCTTGCTTTGAAAATGATCATGATGAGATTTATTCTTCTATTCTCAATGTTGTTTTCCCCTACTGAGCTCCATTTTATTTTTATTTTTGTAGATTGAGTGTTTTATCGTATATACCTACATTAATTTGTCCAAAAAAGTAAGGTTAGTAGTAGTAGGCATTTATTTTTAATACAAAAGGTGAAGAAAATAATAGGGGCCTTAAAATACAGTTATTTATTTATGTATAGTAGTTAATGTCTGGCCATAGATGACTGTTAGTTGTAGTGAATTAGAAATTGAGGAAGCGGTATAGCATTCCATCTGATGAACAAGTCACTGGTCCTAATTCTTCTGAGTAATCCAAACTAACCCTTGAAATTCAGAGTTTCTGACCATTATTGGAAAAATATTAATCAGGGTAGGATTGCCAAAATTCTTCAAAAATTTAGGATTCATTATTTGTCATGTCTCCAAAAGCAAATACATGCCTCGATATTTTAATTATTGCAGTATTTTAATAAAATTGACAATCCCAAATTTGAAATACATTTTCAACATTGTCATTCGTCATAGCAAATCTTCGGGAAAATTTTGTCAGAAAAAAACATTATATGATCTTAGAAGGCATAACGTGGCTGAAATCGAAATGTTAATATCAGGAAAAATATTGATTGCCTCCATGAAACACAATAATGGAGAGTACGAAAGAAACAAAATTTATAGTAACAAAATTCTTTAAATAGAGACCTGACCCTCCTAAAAAAGGCGCAGATGTTAAATAAGTTGATAGAAATGCTAAAGAGGTCAAAGCGCACGCTCTTAAAAACAAGCATAAACAGGTGTGCAGTCAGGTGACCATTGTCAAGCTAACGTAGGGAGCCACCAGCTCACATTTCTTTGGAGTATCAGATTATATAACAGTCAATGAGTTCAATAAAAGTGGTTATTGAAAAGAGTTTTAGTGGACCTGCGGAATCCATGACAATTTGCTAAATAGTGAAATAATTGGCATCTTGTTATTCTTCTTCGATTTGAGAATTAGACAAGGTATGGGTAGTTTGACTTCACCATCTGACTTCATATTTTGAATCAAGTCTCAAGAAATGTACAGACTATTCTATGGTAAATACGCGACAGCAAACAACTAAAATAGGGCAAGCCAATCAAATCTCCCTGGACTTCACGAAAAATATTGAAAACAAGAGATAACAAGAACAAGCCCAAAGACTAGAAAAACGGGACCGGATTGCAGCAGGAGAGAAGCTCGAAAACAAGAATAACAGAACCCTAAGGACAAGAAGAAGCTCCGAAACAGGAAGAGCAGGATTGGCTTGCAGCACTTTCACAACAACAAGGAAAAAGGAGACAGGAAGAAAGATGAGAAAGAAGCCCGAAAACAGATAGAAGGGAACAAGAAGAAGCCCTGAAAACAAGAAAAACAGGACCTGCCTGCAGCACTTTTAGAACAGAAGATCGGAGATCAAAAGGGAAACAAAAATATGTTAAAAAACAGAAAGAAGGATGAGAAGAAGAGGACAAGTAGACTTGCAGCACTTTTACAAAACAAGAAGGTAGGAATTCAATACATAAAAAAGGAGAGCAAGCCCGAAGAGAAAAAAAAAAAAAAAAACAGGACCAGCTTCAGGAAAATTTCAAATTTCATCAAGAATGAATAATTCAAACCGTATTCTCTGAGGTACAAACCGGACTTGAGAAAAAGGAAATACCAGACATAACATAGATGACACCCATGGCAAATAATAAACTCTGCAAAGAAATTCCTAAAATTGATAATATCGAAACGTCTATGAATGTATCAGAGGCAGAACGAAAGTTCTGGATTCTGGGGAATACATCACAAAATCGAAAGGCAGTTTTCCTGTAATAATGATCCAAAATTGGATGGCACTGAACATGAAGACAAGTAGCAGAGAACAGAGAACAATGGCGAAAATATACCCGAGTCAAGATAGTTGAAATTTTGGGTAAAGCTAGACAAAAATAATATAAAGCTAATTTTTGGTATACCTATATCATAATTTAGGGCTAAATATCAATATACTAAAAGTCCTGGAGAATCCTCCTTCCCAAATATCACTTGTTTTTTCGGGAAAAAATGAAGTTAGAACAGACTTTTGTGTTTTTCTCATATATAGGTCCCATCAAATAGAGAAGGTGGTCTGATGACAACTCATATCTGAAATATTCGGATTTGTCGCTCTCTGATTTTAAAACTCAAAAAAGCAGTAGGAATAATTGGGGAGTCGAAACCGAGACGATATCATTTTGGATTTTCATTGTACCACTCATAAACGACAATGATCTTGCTTTATGACAGATATCTTTATGTCTGAAAATGGTTTTCCGTCTACTTCACTAAGACATCTTTCTCCTACTTCTTCGGCAACATGACAATTGATAGTTTTATCTGCAGCTATTCTAGTAGATATTGAGTATAATTTGTTACATATTTTTCGTAGGGAGAATGATTCCTAAACCACTCTATAAATGTATGTAAGTCTTCGGAATCTTTAATTCTATGGGATTCAGTTAGATCAACGTCCTAAAAATAACAAAACAATGGGTTATTATTACAAACCACAGTGCCTACTTCCAAATATTCTTACCTGATCGTTAGTCTGATACCTTTTTTCATATGCTTGACCACATGATTCTTCCATGACGTTGCACAGGGGAAGACATCCAGGAAAAGAATAGACAAAATGACTCAAGGTATTTTCGGTTGTACCTCTTTTATGTGTCTGTCCCTTGAAGTTTCTCATCAGTTCCTGCCCGATGACTTGATCTGTAAGGACCCCAGTCCAAAAGCCTTCCGAACGACAAATAGTGAAATACTGCTTTACAAATTTTTTGTATTTGTTCTTGGGCATAACATTTTCAAGATCGTCACATTGCTGAACATACAAGTGGGCTAACTTGGCATAGTGGTAAGACCCTGCAGCATGAAAATATGGCAGCATAAACCTGTATTGGAATCATAGAACTGCAGTTGGGCTATTTTTTGATATTGCTTCAATCACACTGTTTAGTTTTTCTTGAAGGATATGAAGAATTCCGTTCTCATAGACATTATCTGGTGTAGAATATCCAGTTGGAAAATCCAGGAACAACATTTTCAATTGGTCCCTGGTTTCTTTATTGATGTTTATCTTTTCGAGAAGAGTAACCAGGGCTTGTTGAGTGATGAAATGAGCTCTTAGGGATCTGTTATACGCGTGTCCTCCTATCATGTTTACCACAGAGTTTTTTGCATAAACTTGACACCATACGTCTTCAAGACCACTCCCACCTGAAAATTTATGACATTAGAGAAAAACGCAATATACATAGGTAATATGAAGCTATTCAAATCTTACCCATCAGGAAACCAATCGCCTTCATGAAAGCCATAATCGTGTGAAAAGCACAATATGTTTCTGAAGGTCTGAGGCTCAGAGACTATAATTTTAACCGCTTTATCATACAATTGTTGATCAAAAGTTACTATGCAGTGCTCTTGTCCCAGCTGTTGAGTTTCTTTTAAAGCATATTTCAAAGCAGAATAAATAGTGCTTGGATCAGTTGGAGACATATTAATAAAAGGTAAAATTGTAACACTTGTTTTTTCACATTCCATGTATCCATTAAGCGCTAGTTTCATCGTTCCTCCCCAGGATGGTGGTTTGTCGACTCCTAAAAACCGAAAATCAAATTGTACCAAACAACGATATTCATACTAAATATCATCAGATAACTGCCCAGTTGCTAGTCAACCATAATAGATCCAAAGTTTTTGAATGTTTCCTTAAATTTTTCATTTCTGTGTTACCGATTTTTATGTCTCTTACTATAACATTTTTCAAGGGAAATGTCTTTGATGCTTTGTACCAACTGATGGAAATGTTATCTTTCTCTGCTGCTGCAGTAGAAGAAACAATGTCAATTTGGCGAGCAATCGATTTTGGTGTTGCAGGTGGCGAAGGAGTACTCAATCGAATTCCTCCCATACTGCAAATTGTGAAATGTGGCATGGCCAGTAAGAGTTTCAATAATAAAATCTGCGTTATATAGTACTGGACAAGACTATTTTCGCTGGCAACCGTCTCAACATTGTCTTTTATCATGCGATTTTCATATTGATATGTTTCGTTGTAGGTCACCAAAAATCCCCAATTGTTTAGGAAGTCCACGATATGCCTGGAGCCAAATTCTCTATGGACATATACACCAATACCAAGTAAAATTGGAGATATGACTTTGAGATAATGACCTTGGTCGGCCAACATACGCTTATTATTGCCTGACCTATTGCTGCCTTTTTCGTATCCTGGCGTTTATTTTCTGAATTTTTTAATTTCATAATTGTCTCCAGTAGCGTGTCTAAACTTTTAGGAATATTGCATAAAACTGAGGATTATCTGCGGGTGGATAAACGCTGCAATCATATATGGCAGCACGTATATCTTCTTTTATGATTTCTGCAGCTTTCTGAACTACCCTCAACCTTTCATCTGCCTCACTGTTTTCTAGTTTCCTAGTATACCAAGAATTAAACAATATTGAATCTATATTATCTCTGAAATTCAAAATTGTTCTTTCTCCTGTAATTTCGGTGATACATATTCGTTGTCCAAAGTAATCGACTAACTTCCTTAGAAACTGTTTTCGAGAGTAAGGCTCGCAATCCATGTCTTTAAATATTTTTTTCCATTTCCAGCTCTCAGTCGATTATGGAAAACTGGCGATAGGGATAATCGCTATGGCACTTCCTGTTTTCTTCTCTTTTTTCGAAATCAATATACAGGGTGTTTGGTAGGTCGATGCATATATTTTAGGAGGTCATAGAGTGAGTCATTTAGAACACATTTAGTCAAACTTACCTTAGTACCAAGTCTTATGGTTTTCAAAATATGGCCATTTCAATTTTTTCTTAAACAAATCCTTTATTAACAACATCATTATCAATTAGCCAGACATTAACAAACTGTTCATCATTTCAGTCTAAAAGTGAACATTTTGTTTGTGAAAAGAAGAAAAATAAGGCTAGTCCAGTTTTTTCTGTAAATACCTACTCATTTTTGGGAATCTATAGTCTTGAAAGATTTTTGTGCTGCTCCAAAAAAAAAAATAATAATTTTGTGGTATGTGCAATTCGAAAAGGCACATGTGACAAAAGTTTTTAAATTACTTTGAAAACCTTGGTTGTCCTTATTTTTTTTTTTTCCGAAAGAACTTAACTTTAATTAATTAATATGACTTCAAAATGGCACTCTCTCGGCCACTCTTTATTGCTCATTTTTTATTTATTTTATTGTTAATGCATTTAACACAAAAAATAGACATTCCTTAAAGATACAAAATAAAAATAATTGAGACAGTATTTCTGAATATCGCCCAACAAAGGATTTGTGAGATTTTTTTAAGAAAAAATTAAATCGGGCACATTTTGAAAACTATAAAACTTGCTACTAAGATAAGTTTGTCTAAATAGGTTCTAAATGACTTACTCTATCACCTCCTAAAATATATGCATCGACCTACCAAACACCCTGTATAGAGAGGGGACGTCAATAGAAATGGGGGAAATGTCTCTATTCGTTACAGAGTCCAAACCCTAAATGTAAATATAACGCAAACACGTGACAAACTCGCTTTTCATTGGACTCTGTTGCACAAGCGCAGTCAAGATTAAAAAAGCGCGGGGCGGTAGGCGCAACTGTTATTTGGCAAATTGATAGCTGAGAAGTCTCGGATAAACTTCTAATTTTTTTTTTTTTTTGGCTGAAGTAATTGCGATAAACTTCTTATAGATTCGCAAGTAGACTACCTTTTCATGGTCGTTTTAGAGAAAAATATGCTACTTCTAAAAACAAAAACTGAGAATAAATAGCCAAAAGTATATTTTTTAAATGTAAACCCTTCATTTGATATGCCATTGCTGCGTACCACATGACGTCGTTGCAAGGGAAATTTTGTCAGCTTCAAAAATGCTCTCTTGACATTTTTCCTTAAAGTGGATAGTTTTCGAGAAAATCAATAAATTATTAAAAGGGTGGGGGTTAAGAGGCGAAAAAAGGGGGTTGCGGAAGGATGATTGGCCAGGACTCCGAGTATGTTGCAACTTAGCCCTCAGGCATGATCTCTACCAAAAATCAGCTTTATATTATTTTTGTTAGGTCAAATGCTATCTTGACTCGGGTATAACGTGACCCTGAAGGGGATTGCTCCAAGAATATCTGGGCTAAGGCGACCCTGAAGAGAAGTGTAGCTTCTGCTCCTTTTGGTAAGGCTACTTCTCCTTTAGGTAAGGAGACCCTGAGGAGAGAAGGACCCAAATGGGTACTGATACCATAGGCTGCATCGGTTTTTATATCCATTTCGTGTAAACATTAGTTTACGCGTTGACCTGCTTAAACTGCTGATTGTTGATAAATCGTGTTCTAGTTTTAACAGGTGTTTGATATACAAAGTGGTTTTATTCATAGACCACTTGACACTATAAACGGCAGAAAACTGCGCATAGTTTGTAGCTTAGTGACTCAGTTTAAGCGGACGTTAATGACATTTGAAATCTATCAGTTCTATGCTCCGATTGGTTGATTTATTAAAATTCGTCTGCAAAGAGAAAAAAAAACTCACATTAGAGTTGGCTGAAATTTGGCATAAACATCCTTTGATCGATTACCTACAATCCGAATATTTTAGTTTTTCGATATTTTGCGGGTACGGGCATTTTGACTTCGCCTCCGTACATTTCGAATCAAGTTTCAGGAAATGTACAGAGTGTCTTATGTTCAATACACGATATAGCAAATAACTAAAATAGAGCAAGTCAATGGAATCTTGCCGGACCTTATGAAAAAAATCGAAGACAAGAGATAACAAGACCCAGCCCAAGACTAGAAGAACAGAACTGGCTTGCAGTACTTTTACAACAAAAAGATCGAAGGCGGATAGAAAGAAAAACGAGAAGAGAAAACATCAAAATCTCGACTGAAAGTGTAGACTGAAGAAAGAAAAATGACAAGAAGAACAGCCGGCTTGCGGCACTTTTACCAACAAGGAAAAGGTCAGAGATAGAAAGAAAAACAAGAAGAAGAAGAAGCCCGAAGACAGAAACAATGGCAAGAAAAAGAAGCCCAAAAACAAGAAAAACATGACAGGCTTGCAGCACTTTTAGAACAGAAGATCGGAGATCAAAAGGGAAACAAAATTATGTAAAGCAAAGACTGAAAGAAAGACGTGAAGAAGAAGACTTGCAGCTCGCAGCACAACAAGACAATAGGAGTTCAATAAATAAAGAAGAAGAGTAAGCCCAAAAAGAAAAAGAACAGCTTCAGGAAAATTTCAAATTTCATCAAGAATGGATTCAAACCGTAATCTCTGAGGTACAAATTATACTTGAGAGAAAGAAAATACAAGACATAAGATAAAGGACAATGCTCAACAGAAGGTCGGCGAATATACTCATGACATATAATAGTGAAATTCTGGGTTTTATCGTAAAATTTCTATAAATTCGTAAGCTTATAGCTTACGATGATCTGTAACTTTTGTTTTTTATGTCAATTCTGATACTTTCTATAAATATCTAGTAATTCACTATAAGAAGCATCGATTTTCTGTAAGTTACAGGAAGCATAGCATTGCAAATTGTCTACTTAACTGGCTCATAGAAAGTTATAGATTTGCTTACAGTTGTCCACATAATTGACCTAATTGGGAGTTAAGAAATCTCAAGATGCTCCAATACCCAAAAAACATAGTTGTCATAATATTGATTGAAAATTATTGATTATGTCATACTTAGACACTTGATAATTGGTCAATTCTTGGATCACTCGTAGAATTTCTATAAACCTGTAGATCTATAGATTACGATGATGTGTAACTTTTATGTTTATAGAATCGTGAAAGTGACAATTCTGGGTTATCGTCTAATTTACAGTGACGCAATGGAATGGAAGACGCATCGATTGCCAAACACCCGATGGAAATATTTAAGATTTTCTGTAATGCAAGCCATCACAAACCATGTAATATACGTTACGTTAAAACTGAATGTACAATATAAGTTGCAAGTGATCCAATGCTATGCGCCAACTAGTTCCGCAGAGGACGAAGAAATAGAACAACTATACGAAGATATCACCAATGCACAAAAAGCAGAAAATGCAAAATTCGTTATAGTCATGGAGGACCTAAACGCAAAGATCGGTGAAAAATTGACAGATGACTCAGAATATAGGCAACTTTGGTTTAAGTACTAGAAATGCAAGAGGTGAAGTACTGCTGGATTATCTCAGAAAGGAAAACCGTTTCTGCATGAATTATTTTTTCAAGAAGCCCCCTCAGAGAAAAAGGACCTGGAGTAGCCCAAATGGCCAGGTAAAAAAGCGAAATCGATTACATACTATGTAATAAACGAGATATTTGCCAAAACGTCTCTGTATTAAATTGTTTCGACACAGGTAGCGACCATCGGCTTGTACGTGCAACCATAATTGTGAACAGCAGAATAGAAAGAAGTAAGTTACTAGATAAACCAAGCTTCCCAACTGCAAACGAACTAAATCAGAATAAAGACAAATTTCTGAAAATACTAGAAAGTAAACAGCGATATTAATTCATTAGAACAAATGGAGATGAACGACCTGGCCACAAAAATCGTAAACAGCCGAGTAAACAGCATACAAGTAGCAACCAAAAAAGTATGTGGAAAGCCAAAACGAGATCGAGGTAAGGGTAAATTAAGTGCAAATACAGTAAGATTAATAGAACAGAGAAGACAAACCAATCGTGATAATACGGAATACGCAGAACTAAATAAGACAATTAAAAAGGAAATTCGGAAAGACATTAGAAATTATAATACTATAGAGGATAACACAAACATGAGGGAGGGTATTGAGATCAAAAATGTCTAAAAGCAAAGCTAGAATAACATCAATCCGAAATCAATATGGAACGATCGTGAGCAATAAAAAAGAAATCGTGGCCGCAATTCAACTTTTCTATAAAAAAAAACTTTATAGTTCAGAAGTACCGAAACCCCAACAACAAAGAGAAATTGTTTTAAATGTTGGTTCTGAAGACATTCCTGAAGTAAGTAATTGGGAAATAACAAATGCACTGAAACATATGAAAGATAGGAAAAGTCCAGGAGAAGACAGGGTAACTAGCGAAATGCTTAAAATAGGAGGAGAGGATATTCAAGAGGCTGTGAGAATACTCCTTAACAAATGCCTTACCGCGGAAAAAATCCCGAACACATGGGAGAATGCTGAAGTCATCTTACTGTATAGGAAAGGAGACAGTCAAAATATCGATAACTATAGACCAATCAGTCTACTATCACACCTCTACAAGCTATTTACCAAAGTAATTACTAATAGGCCAACGGGAAAATTAGACTTTTATCAACCTACTGAACAAGCGGGATTTCGGAAATATTATAGTACAACAGACCACCTACAAACCATCTGTAGTATTATTGAGAAAAGTACGGAATATAATATGCTCTTACATTTGGCGTTTATCCAGTACTACACAGCTTTCGATCCTGTTGAAACGTGGGCAGTTCTAAAAGCACTGGATAATGCCAGAATTGATTCCGGATAGTCAAATATTATAGAAAATATCTACAATAACGCGACACTTCAGATTAAAATCGATGAAGACATGATCACTGATGAAATTCCAGTTAAGAGAGGTGTTCGACTCTGGGACACAATATCCCCAAAACTGTTCACACTAACGGTCGAAGATGTTTTTAAAAATTCACCTTGGCACGAAAAGGGGATTAACATCGATGGAACCCGTCTAAATCATCTGCGCTTCGCAGATGACATTGTCCTAATAAGCAACAGGCCTGAAGAGATCAAGATAATGATAGAACAACTCCATCACGCATCAAAAAACGTCGGTCTGATTATGTACTTGTCTAAAACGAAAATAATAATGAGCCAAAATCAAATTTAAATCTCTATCGATAACCATTCACTGGAAAATACATCTATTATATATATCTCGGTCATAAAATCACACTTGGTAAACAGAATCAAAGCGCAGAAGGGTGGGACTTAGTTGGGCCGCGTTCGGTAACTCGGATTCATCCCTAAAAACCCTGATATTCCCCAACACCTCAAACGAAAAGTCTACGAAACATGTGTTCTAAACTATGGCAGTAACTGCCAAAAGCATTAATAGGCTCAGAACCACGCAGAGAGCAATGGAAAGAGGCATGTTAGGCATTAGCTTGAGGGGCCGTGTTAAAAACGAGGAAATACGAAGAATAAAGGTTACTGACGTCACACAACGCATACTTCAACTGAAGTGGAGATGGGCTGGTCACGTGACCCGACAAGAAGCGAACTGGTGGACAAATAAAGTCATAAAATAGAGACCTCAGGATGCTAGGCGAAGTATTGGAAGACCCCAAAAAAGGTGGCGGGATGACATCGTAAAACTGGGTAAAAACAGCACAGGACAGAGGGCAATGGAAACCATTGGAAGAGGCTTTCATCCAGGAGTGGATGGCATCTGGCTGAAGAAGAAGATTTCCTGTAAGCTACAGGATCCGCAGAATTGGAAATTGTCTATAGGCTTACAGATGTGCATAGAATTGACTTATAAATTGATAAAATCGAATGGTTTATGAATGGATCAGAACAAAAGTCCTACATGCTAGGGAATACATCACAAGGTTGAAAGGTAGTTTTGCTGTACATAATGCAAGATATGATGATTCAAAATTATTATCTTAAAAGAATAGGTGAACTAGAGGGGAAACAAGCAGCACAGAATAGAGATCAATGGCGTAAATAAGGAGCTCTATGTCGGATGTCTCAACATAGACCACAAAGGGAGGATTGGAAGTGTATTTCAATTCTTGGCCGAATCTTCCTCAGATTTATCTGAAACAGAAATATCTCCATATTGAGGCAACATATTATAGGGGAAACTTTTTGTTTTTTCTAACAAAAACCAAACCAAAAGTTTTGTTAAATTTGTTGCTATTCTGTGCTTCAGTGTACCGAAATCTTTTAATTTTTGGAACAACTAATAACATCCAGATTCTCTACTCTCTCAGAATTATTGATCCAGTGACTTACCGTAGAACTACTAACAATAGTCATTCCTGTATGTAATTACTGCTGAAGTTTCCATTTATTATGGCTGGACAATGTTTTCTGTTCCATATTTTATAAAAATAGTAATCTTGAATCATATTTTCATTTTTACGTCTTTAATTGAGAACTACTCTCAGTTGATGCATATATTTTTCAATAGAACAAGTATATCCATAGGTGCGATTGTAGGTTCAAGTTAAGCAGTCTAGCAAACACACCTAATATTATTCAATATCTAATATTTTGTTTGTAATATAGAATCATTCGACAACTACGAACACTCTGTATAAAATTGCTTGTTGACTAGCTATTAACTAATTGTTAAAATAATCAACAATTTACATCAATTAGCTAGAATTTTGACTGTTTGTAGGAAAGCTTATTTTTGCTCATTTTCATCTAAGGCAATAAAATTTAATTATCATAAGTTAGTAGAATAGCAAATATCTAGTACAATTTGAGTGCCACATTTTTATTTTAAAAAGTTACTAAGTTGAAAACCTCTAGAGTAACTAAGTTTATAGTGGAAAAAGGCTACACGTTCTTGAATTTTACTCGAGTGTCAACGTAATAATAAATTTGTTATTATGAACATATCAGTAGGTAACAGATAATTTGCTAAGCTGCCAAGTATTTTAATAATAAATCGAACATTTGGCTTTAGTTTGTAAGCAGCTCTGGCTTCAATAAGAACTCAGCTTGGAAAAGTTTACATAAGCAATTTGATTGGTTCTTGTTGGAACAATAAATAATCTTTACAACGCAGTTTCCTAGATGCAATAGCAATAATTTTAATATGTATATCAACATAGTGCCAGATTAGCTATTGCTAGTGCTAATTTTTTTTTTGTGTATTTACCAATACCAAATAACAGCTATACAACCTTAAAACCCATTATAAACTATAATAAATATTTTTAACATTTATTTAATTTATGTTAATATTAAATTGCCTCTTAGAGAGTTGTGAAAACAAATAATAGATTAGTGTAATGTAAAAAGACCCAGACATTTATTTCTGTGATAAATGATAACAATGGTGTTTTGTTTTAGCTTTTAGGTCACAGTGTACATGTATAAATACTGGATGTTAATGTAATTTGTCCCAAATTAGTGTTTAATTTTTTAAGTCATGTACAAAGTGTTCTGTATTAACCAAAGAGGTGAAATAGTGCGTCAAAAATAACCAAAGACCTGGTGTTTCTATCAATAAAAACACTTCCTTTTGTGTGTATCTGGAAATTTGTTAAAAATAGATTATAGTGAACACTAGTATACAGGAATCAGGGTTGGATTGGTTATTTTTATTATATTTAGATTCATTCATAGTTCAATCATAGTTAAACCTCCAAAGGAGCGGACTTCCCCGGACTTAGGTACCTACTCTATGAATTGTGAATAATTTTGTTAATAAAAAAATCTTGGCATGAAAAAATTAATTCCATCATCAGTTTTCCTTTATATATGTATCTTATTTGATAACTGTAAAGCCTTTGATGAATACTGAAATTATTGGTAAACAAAATGTAGATTTTCTACTTTCCGGAATACCTCTGGGAATATTCTAGTTGGTGTTTAATCTACATTTTTATCTGAAAAGTTTGTTCAAACTTTGTATAGTTTAATTTTCAAATAAAATCTGTGTAGGTTGTTTATGCATGCATAACTAAAAAAGGCTCGCCTTGACTCTTTCCATTTTTAATAGTTTATATATTTTACCAAAAAGGAATATTACGAATGATAATAAAATTTAAAAGTAATAATTTTTTGGTTTACCGTATGATGTATGTAATTCCTGTGTTGTAATTGATTCTGTGATTGTAGCATTTTTTTATTTCCTAGTCGTTCCCGTCAATTAAATTATTCGAGATGGATTATGTAAATATTTATATTTTATTTTATTGAGAAGAGAATAAAAACTAAGATAAAAACCCTCTAATTTCGATATTTTCTTGTTTTATTTGTCAAAAATATCCTGTAAAATTATTGCCAATTGGTTTGTTGGGTTGATTTTTCACAGGACGATAAACCTGTATCATAAAAATTTCTTCACTTCAGCTTTTTGGGATAATTTTCCCAGTCAGAGAGTCACTGTACAGGGTTGCCCAAATTCGAGCCTCATCATTGGGATCTTGGAAACCGTAAGAGATACAGGGTCGGTTAAATTATGGCAAAGTTGTGCATTTTGATGCTCAACAAAATGCCGCTTTGATCTTCAGGATATTCCGAATACTTCCGGAGATATCCAGAAAAATTTCGAAATTTTGCAAAATTGTTTTTATTTTTTCCTGACTTTATTTGAAGTGATATTTCGAAAAAAATATCACTTCATCATACCCTTTTTCTCCCCTACAAGATGCTACCATCAAATTTAAAATCTGACGTTTCGTCCTTTGGCCACCATCATCAACTTATTTTTTTTAAATACAACCCTGGATTTTTTATATCAGATTTTGAGAGCTTCTGATGTTCCAAAACCTATGATGTATTTCATTTATCCGAAAATAGTTATTTATGCAACAAGTGTGTAAAGTGAACATTTTTTCACGAATGCGAATTTTGACGCACGAGCCGAAGGCGAGTGCGACAATCACATGAGTGAAAAAAGGTGCTTTACGCAAGTATTGCATACAAAAATTTTTCTACTACCAATCAAATATGTGTACAAAAATAAATTTAGTCAAATACTTTACGCACTAGTGCGTAAAGAATTTTCATTTTACGAGCTAGTGCGTGAAGTGATTTACCAGAATAATGCCAAATTGACAGTGTCGACATCTGTCATTGACATTACTTAACGCACTAGTGTGTGAAGCGAATTACTTTACGCACTAGTGCGTGAAGTGAAATTTTACGTCTTCTGAATAGCGCATGAAGTGAGTACTTTACGCACGGTAGTAGAAAATAGTTATTTATGCAACAAGTGTGTAAAGTGAACCTTTTATCACGAATGCGAATTTTGACGCACGAGCCGAAGGCGAGTGCGACAATCACATGAGTGAAAAAAGGTGCTTTACGCACGTATTGCATACAAATTTTTTTCTACTACCAATCAAATATGTATAAAAAATAAATTTAGACAAATTCTTCACGCACTAGTGCGTAAAGTATGTTCACTTTACGCACTAGTGCGTGAAGTAATTGACCAGAAAAATAGTAATTTGACAGGTCGACATCTGTCATTGATGACATTACTTTACGCACTAGTGTGTGAAGTGAACTACTTCACGCACTAGTGCGTGAAGAGAAATTTTACGTCTTCTGAATAGTGCGTAAAGTGAGTACTTTACGCACGGTAGTAGAAAAAATATTTTTTTTTTACTTCTTAGTAATTTCCTACCAAAATTCTTTTCTCTGTCTCTCTCTAACACATTTAGTTTTTATGGAAAGTGCCAATAATAGAAATTTTTCGAATAAATGCGATACGTCATAGGTTTTGGGATATCAGAAGCTCTTGAAATCTGAAATAAAAAATGAGGGTCCATATATAGGAATGTAAAGTTGATGATAGTGGCCCAAAGACGAAACCCCATATTTTAAATTTGATGATAGCATCTTGTAGGGGAGAAAAAGTGGCTAAGATGAAGTAATATTTTTTTTGAAGTATCACTTCAAGTCAGGAAAAAAAAACCATTTTGCAAAATTCCGGTTTTTTCTGGATATCTCCGGAAGTATTCGAAATATCCTAAATATCAAAGCGGCATTTTGTTGAGCATCAAAATGCGCAACTTTGCCATAACTTAACCGACCCTGTATCTCTTACGGTTGCCGCGATCCCAATGATGAGGCTCGAATTTGGGCCACCCTGTCCTCAGCCGGAGAGATGATAATATACAAAGTAAAATTTGTGTGATCTTTTTAAATATAGTGGGACAATCGGCCAAAGTCTCTAGAGGGATCATAAAATGTGGAGTACAAATCTCTTTGAGAGCCTCGGTACAATGCTGATGAGATATACTGCCTCAAAAAGACTGCGACCAATAAAAATCGACGATCAGGTCCTTCAAGTTCAAGTATAGAATATGGATGATAGAGAAATGAGTCTAGAAACTAGAATCAATGGGTGATCTCATGATATCTTAAAAGATTCACATTGGCGCAGTGACTAGTGAACTGGGGTTGGATGGATAGGTATTTAGTTTTCCGATGTGACATATCTGAAAAGACCAGTTTATGTAAAACTGAGGGTGGAGTTTTGGTAGCAATTAAGAACTACATGTCCTGCTGTTTACTGACACCTGACACCATGTACAGAAAATGTCGAACAACTTTTTGTGGAAGCAACTTTTGGCTGTCGCAGGATTTTGGTAGGTAATGCACATACCTGGTTGATTCAAGTAATTTTACTGATGTCTCCATTTGGGGAGATTTCAATCTTCCTAATGTTATGTGGAAAAACGGTGAGACTGGGTAAGTTCCATCTGGAATATTGGGAACGGGGGCGTTGGCTAGTGCTGACTGTGTGGCCTACCTAGGATTGTATCAATCGATAGATGTCCCAAATGTGTATGGAAACTTCTTGGACTTGCTGTTTCGTTGTTAAAACTGGATGTGCCACATCCTGCTGACGTTAAACTGGATCTGCCACATCCTGCTTACGAGTGTTGTTTTAAGTCCCGCAAATTGGAAGGGCCTCTTCCATGTGACTATTTTGATCTTGACTCTAAATTGGCAAATTTTGATCAAATAACTTTAAACTTGTCATCTGTTGAGTGTTGAGTGGAATATTGTTTCTAAATGTACTGATGTCAATGTAGTATGTAGTGGTTTCATTGTTTTATGATGTATTGGAGGGGATCATTCAGGATCATTGAGCAATTTACACCTTTGTCAAGATTTAACTCACTTAAATTTCCGACATGGATGAATTCTGAATTAAAAACTATGATAATTCAAAAGAAAATGGCGCATAAGACCTATAAAATGTCAAAAACTAATAAAGACTACTTAAAATTTGCAGACCTAAGATCACAATGTCGCATTTCATCTCACACATCACATCGTAATTTTATAGAGAATCTTGAAAGCCATAACTTCATGACAAAAAATCATAGTGACAAGTTGACTCCTCATTTAAAAAATTTAATGATTGATAATCAGCATGGTTTTATTAAAGAGAGTTCAACTAATTCCAATCTGTTAACCTACGAAAATATATTGTTGGATGCGTTTGGGAATAAGTATCAGGTGGATGAAATCTGCACTGATTTTTCAAAGGCTTTCGATAAAGTTGATCATAAAATCATGATTGACAAAAGGAGCTCTATTGGTAGATATAGGTATGTAATGACCCGGGAAAATAGACCTGTAATTTACAATGTCTTTACTGTAAAAATTAAATGTTATTAAATGATCAAAAACTGAATCTCTAATAATTAACATCAGTATCAATAAATTGAAAATTAAACCAATAAAAATTGACCCAAATTAATTAAAATATCTAAAAAAACGTTTAATTTCTTATTATTTATTCATCATCTAAATCAAATCCATAAGAATATTGAAAGCGAGGCCAAAGTAATTAAATCGGTGATTTATGGCCGAGACGTCGACACGTGTGTCGGTTTTCTTTGAGTAATATGTCCAATCTTACAACCAAATCTGTTGACTCCGATAACCAGGAAATTGCGACATAATTATTCGATTTTAGACAAATAAAAGAGGAAGGTTATTGAATGATGAAAATAGGAATTTTTGGGGAAACGAAACATATAAATACAGTGGTTTCAGAAGTGAAGGAGCAGTTGAGTTGTTAGTTCAGTCCAGTTCAGTTTAAGTCTACAGTACCTAATGAGTCAGTGCGGTTAAAATTCGCGGAAAAACACGTTATTCGAATGTTTGAAAAAGTAACGGAAAATCGTAAAGACCATTTAAATTCGTTCAACATTATGTGCGAGCTCTAGAGATTTTTGAAGTAAATTAATTAAGTAATTTTACGAGTGAAAAGTTAAATGTAAGTACTCTAGTGACTAGAAAAACTTTTTGACTTTATAAATGATAATTGACTATGAAATGAATTAACTTTGGAACATTATTGCATAAATATTAATAACTCGAGGGTTTTAACTATGGAACATTATTGCATAACTTTAATTGCCTTCGAGTATAATGACATTTTAATTATTTTGCAAGCAATTTAAAAGGGGAAATTATAATTCTTTTAACAATTATCGATTTTGAGTATGAATTTTTAAAGATTTTTGAATTCGATTGTCCAATTGAAGTTTAAGGGCTATAGTAACTTACTAATAAGAATTTAAATAATTGTGTGTGTTGGCTAGGAATTCGAAAATAGTAGGTAATTGTTCTGTTTAAATTGATCCTTTAGTAAAGGAAGGAACCATACAATGTAATGGGAAGTTTTGAAAAGAAACTTGTTGTTCATGAAGTTGTTAACTTTATGTGCGGAAATTTTGAATTAAGGTTTTTTTTTTCATTTAGAAATTAATTATTGTAAGGTTTTTATAAAAATATAGTTGATAATAGATATGTACTTAATCCAGTGAGTAGGATTATGACTTAAATAATTATTTTGCATAAGCTGTCAGTAAATGACTCAGGAGTTTTAAGAATAGAAGAAGTAGGGCGTTTTAGTATGGATATTTCCTGGTCCGTAGTAATGAAATTTGAACGGATGTGAAATAGATTGATTTGGGAAAAGTAGAAGTAGCTGTCAGACATAGAAAGATATTTGCTTTATTTTAATTTTGGTTTTATGTATAATAAAATATAATTTAGTAAACCTCAATAGTTTGTTTCTCTCTTTTGCGAATAGACCCCCTCCACAATTTTATAGGTAGCCGCTCGAGGAAATAACATCAATATACCGCTCGCCATTTACCATCTAACTAATTAAAAAGGGTACTTGGGCGCTTTTTGCTACATGTACATATGATCTTTATTAGAATGCAGTTAAAATTAAAAACCATATTCTCCTCGGAAATGGTTGTTACATCGAGTGTTGCGCAGGGGGGGCATTTGTCAACACTTTTATTTAATGTTTTTGTAAATGATGTAAAGAACATTTTTGACGACTGCCTTTTTCTGGGTTTTGCGGACGATTTTAAGATTTTCAAGATTGTTAAGAGTGTGAATGATTCCCTAACGTTGCAAGAAGATTTAAACAAGTTTTTTCATTGGTGCGCAACCTATTTTAAATATTGATAAATGTAAAGTAGGTAATAACCTTTTGCAAAATTAAGAATCCTATTAGTTTTTGTTAAGCACTTGACAATAGCGTGCTGGAGAAAACAAATATGGTGAAAGATCTGGGAGTTTGGTTTGATAGTAAGCTAACCTAACCTTCACTGAACATATTCAAAAAATAAGATCATGAGCTATGATAATGCTAGGTTTTGTGTTTAGGTCAGGTCCCTCAAGGAAGTGAATAACATTTTTATCATAAGGAATGTTTTTTGTGCAATGGTGCGTTCTTTACTTGAGTATGCCAGCTCAGTATGGCAACCACAATACAATGTGCAAAAGATAGTATAGGAAGAATCCAGAAAAAAATTGACTAAAACTATTTATTCCATATGAACAAATCAACTATAATGACCTTATGACTTTATTAAATCTGCCACCATTGGAAAATAGAATTATTTACGATATAGGTAGGTATGCACCCTTTACAAGATAGGTTGTAGCAATTATTTTCCTGATTTTTTTTTTTTTTTATTCCGGAAAGCAACCACTAAACATATAAGCACGGCAGCTTTTCATCAGTGGCATTGGGTAATGGGTTCAGATAATATTTGCTTGATTTTGACCTAGCCATTTGGACGCCACTAATTTTTTTAAAGTGAAAGATTACTTACATAATTATTACAGTTTAAATAATGTTGAAATGTCAATTAAGAAAAAAATTAGAAAAACTTAATTTGAAAAGTACCTGAAACTGTGACCTGAAAACAAGAAAGATTTTCTAAACAAATACTCAGTACTCCCCAAAAAATAAGACTTTATTTTCCTGGACAACAGTAAAGAACTGCACACTGTACAATTACACCGGTGTATAATAATGTAGTATTTTGTAATAATTAAAGTTATGAGATTGTAATTAAAGTTATGAAAATTTAAGTTGAGGATAAATTTTAATATCAAATATGATTGTTAAATATATAGCACTATTTGGTCAAATTGTATTACTGTAAAAAGATAATTATATCATGGAAAACCTGGGGAAAATTCATGAATCTTCGGGGTTTTGGGGTCTTACTCAAAAATACCTGAATAATATACGCCGTAAAAATAAACTAAAAAATTACCAAATCGGCTATTCACATTATACCTAAATATAGATAAATGAATCATTATTTCAAAAACTAAAAAATATAAGAAAATGTTTGAAAGTCAAAGCATTTTTTTTATTTGGTTTTTCACTGAGCTGCCTTAATCTCTAGCAAACCTGTCAGTTTTTTTGTGCATCCATGAAGTCCCAAAATTGGGCTCTGGACGAATTCGAAGCTGGATATTTTCTAGTAAGTATAGAGATCAAATGGGCGCAAAGTGGACCAGAACTACAACTCGGACTAGTTGGTACTTGCACGGGTTGGATCTTCATAGAAAAATTTGGAGACATTTTCCCCTTGGGCTTGACTCTGAACTTATCTGAATTTAGACTTGGATCTGGATTTGGACTCTGATTTGGATTTGGACTCTGATTTGGACCCTCCAATAAATTAGGAAGTGAAAATTCCAATGCGAACATCAGCAGCAATTTAATGCCAATCGAAAGCAAACTGGATAATCAAAAATGGATCAATAAAGATAAAAAAAACCATTAGATGTTAAATTCTTACCACGAGGCACGTGCAACTTACGCGAAATAATCATCCCAAATAACTCATAAAATCGCTCAAGAACCATATATGTATCTGGAAACTGGATCTACTGAGCTCACAAAATATTTTGTGGTCTACGCCAACTTCTACAAATCTTGATAAAAATCAAAAGGGCGATACGGACGGATTTTAGAGTTTTCAAAGCTCTTGACAAAGGTTCCGTGATCACTGGTACCAAAACGAAGCCTCCCTGCTCCAACAGTGAACCAAGTTTCAAGGCGGTGGGAGAACCCCCAAAAATATTCGCTGAACGGTGACAAGGCCAGCCATAATTTAAAATAGACCAAACACCAGGGTTGGATTTAACTTTGATGGAAAAATAGAAAAATTTGAAAATGGGTGAGCAAAGAGAACCTTCACAGTAGCGGAATCTGAATTGGTTTTGGGATAGATACAGGTAGGTTTTCATATCACAAAAGTAATCGGTGCTTTGTCTCATTTTTCTTTTCTTTTTTTTTCTCTCTCTTTAGGTTCTTGTAGACACCCAAAAGAAAACAGAAGTTCATGCCGGAGATTTCCCAACCAGAATTTACAGTTGCCAAGACAAACATATTGTTTATTTGCAATCATATATGTAATCTTGTCATTACTGACTTTTTAAAAATTTGGAAGTGACACTTTACCTGTGTCACTTCCCTCTTCGATTTCCCTCACCGATTTTTCTATTCGACTTCCCTCACCGATTTCCCTCACTCTAATTTATTTACCTTTGCTGGCAACAATGAAAACATGTCAGGTAAAAACGTCAAAGCAGTGAATGACACATTTTGGCATGTTTGTTTTATTTTTTTAATATTAAAAAAATTGATTGACTATTCATAATTAATGGTGCGCTTGCAAATAAAATAGTATACAAACCTCGGAGGAAAGTTTTCATTTCTGTCTCGAGATTAATAGTCAATCGCGACGCTTCGCGTCTCGATTGACTATATAAATCTCTCGACAGTAATGAAACACTTCCCTACTCGGTATGTAATATACTATTATTTAATAATTTATTTAATTATAATTAATAAACATTCTTAAAACTAAAATTGATTGTTTTACTATTTGTTCCAAAATTGTAGCATTTTATATGAATTTAAATTAGAGGAAGATAAAAATGCTACAAGGTAATCAACAACCAAATGAATGCCCCAGATCTTCTTGTATCGGTTGGATTTCATATACAGTGTGTCCACTCAAGTTCGCAGCATATGGGAAACTTTTTTATTATCAATTTTAAGAAAAAAAGTTATTCTAGTATATAGATAGGGTGTTTCCTAAGTATACGATTCGTAACTTCAGAATATGTTTTCTTACAGTATTTTAAGAAAAAAAGTCCCGATAAACATGTGTCCGGAAATGCGTAGTTTCTGAGATACAGGGTGTCAAAGTTCTAGAAAAAAAAAAACGTTTTTTTAGCTCAAAAATCGCTTTTCTAATTTTTTTTTCAAATTTGGCAGATTTGTTTGTGATAACGACAGGTATCTTTTGAGTGTAATATGGCTTGCTTAATATGAAAAAAATATCAAAAGTTAATAGTGACGTACCATTTTTTTTCTACTTTTACCAAAAAACCCTGCATATTTTTCTATTTTCTGACCACCCTGTACATGCTATTTCAAGTTTCAATAGTTATTAATACTATTTTTTCTAGAAGCAGAAACTTTTATAAAGAATAACTTTTTTTCATAAAATTGATAATAAAAGTTTCCCATATGCTGCGAACTTAAGTGGGCACACTTCACTGTATACATATACCATCTAGGAATTCAAGAAATAAAACACTTTCTCATATCTCTTGTCATAGGAAAAATTATAATATCGCTAATTCACCTATCGATAGAATGTGTGTGATGAGAATATTGGTGTTTTCAAAAGTAAACTGACGAGAGCTGTTAATAATGGTTGAAAACCCAAATGATCATGAGCTTTCCGTGTGCAGCCATCTTGTTATGTAGGTACCTATTTTATCTTGTGTATAATGTCATTGTAGATTGTAGGGTTGAATGATGACTCTTCTAAGGACATGTCTGGGAATAGCTATCACTCACCTTGAATAATTGTTGGCTGTATTTTATCACTTTTATTGTTTGTAGGTTATTTTTATTGTTTTTGTTTCCTATTGTCCTTTTACCCTGTATTGTTTTTTACTAATACTTTACTTTTGTAATTGCCAAGTTCGTTAATAAATATTTTGAATTTTTAAAGACATATGCAGACAGACTGGTTTTCACAAGACTCAGAACAAACTGGAGATTGGATTAAAAAAACGCCAAATGTTAGAAAAACACCAGAAAGCAAGAAAAAGCTGGTAAACCTTCTTTTAGAAAAGGCGGTCGCGAACAGGCCAATAAATGAAAGCGTGAGCCTTTAGATTGGTGAAGGATTTATAGCGACATTAGGTGCCCATAAATTTTAAGAAATTATAGCTAATTTATGAAAGCAGTTAGAGCGATAAGGGAAATAACTTCATCATTCGTCAGAATTGCCCTTAAAGTCGAGTAGGAAGTTAAGTTAACATAGCAAGGGGCAATGGTATTCATATAAAAAGGCTGAGAGGAGTAGTTGTAAGCACGAGGAGTGGTTTCAAAGTTGCAAATATAAGCAGTAGGAGACTTGAAACTAAATTTTTTATTTTTTAGTTTTTAGACTGTTGAAAACGTTTGCCCTCTCTTGGCAGAAAGCAAATTCTTCATCTGTAATTTATTGGACAAATTCTAAGATTAGATTTAGGTAAAGGATTATTCGACTTACTGGATAACGAGCAATGTGAATTGAAACCGAATTCCATCTTGTTATTTAGCGGTGCTTGAGATTTGGTGCCGCTAGTTTGAAATAGGAAATTAATCAAATAACCCATGGTAACCCAATCGGACCAGTTAGTCATTGCGAACAAAATTTTGGAAATATTAATTATTTTGCTATTTGCCACCAAACGAATGCATCAGAACAAGATCAGAACTAAATTATCATTTGCTCTACGCCTAAGACACGTCCAAGTTTTAAACCAATTCAAAGAATTCATTGTTACATATAACTTGGAAATGTTTTGAAAAGGGTGTTACAAATTGCTGAGAAGAACTACAACTCAGCGATTCCAGACACCCAGACAAAGGAAACTCCATTTGCTTTTTACAAGTATATTTTAATTTATACCTATGTATTTGATTGTGTTTGCTGTTGGTATTGATATTGCTTACGGATGCATAAACAACATGCTCAATAATTATTACGTAGGTATTGATTGATGTTTATCAATTTTTCGTGATAAAAAACTGCTAGCCTGAAAAAAAAATTATTCAATGGAAACAAGAAACATAACAAGTACGCTATAATCGTTTTGCGTTTTAACTGATTGTATGTATAATAATTAAAGAAATCAACGGAAATCGATCATTTGCCTTTCAGATAAGAGTCAAATATTGATATTATCATACAGGATCTGACGTCGCCTGTGGATATTTTACACAATCTGGCAAAACCGCAAATAGGAATTATCGTCCCTACTTAGGCTTTAAAATAACGAAGATATCCTTTAAGCCCGTGTTCCAGAAGTGTTGAGAATTAAACTTAACATCGATGCAATAATATAGTGAATTACGGAAAGATCGAGAATTGATGGTTTATCCGAAACTCCTAGAAAATTGAAGGATCGTTAAGTAGTTCCATGTGGAATGAAAGAAATCCGCCAAGTGTCAGCATGAGGCATTTATGTCTTCTTATTTTATTTTCATTCCAAACTTTTCACGTTATTTTCAATCCACTTCCATGTACGCAAACATCAAACATGCCTACTTCATATTATCACGCTACAGAGTTTTTGACATTATAAAAGGAACGACTTGCAGTTTTTTGAAAAATCAGTGAACTGGAACTTTGAACTCTACAGCGTTACTTTAACTTTCCGTGTTTTTCGTAATTTCTTCTACAGTTTCGTCTCTAGTGAGAATATTTAGAGGATTGAGAAAGCAACTCTGCAACTCCCCTATAATAGTTTCAAACATTTCTGATTATTCCTGTCTGGTTATTTATAGTTCTTTTTTTTTATCCTTCCATCATACATAATCTTTGTTTCACGAGGGTTCATACTTTTTGCCTTCATTTTTTAAAAAAAAGAAATTGACTGAAACAAATCAATGGCTTCAAAAAAGTTCGTCGGTTCTTGAACCAGAAGTCATTCATTTTAATTGGTCACTAAAATTGAATGTTTCATATATGAATGAATCTACGACAAACCTTTTTTTTCAAGTTATGATGTGTTCGATCGATGTCAAAAGTATGAACGCTCGTGAAAAGATCTGTACCTACATACCTATAGATCAAAAATACAGATAAATACAAATAAAGTAGGTAATCCGCAGTAGACTTCGTAAGATATTTACTCGAAAAGAAATCAGCTGGGAATCTTTCATAATTTTGTAACTGAAATGCGAAGAAGTGATCCAGAACATTACTACATCAATGGTTTCCAAAATCCTCATGTACTTCCTTCAGGTTATTCCGGAGACCCTGTATATGTAAATAGGTACTATTGTCGTCATTCTCGATATTTTCCCCTTCAGCTATTATTTTTTATCCTTGGATATTCGAATTCAAAAGAGCTTTCATTGTCCAAAGTACCTACATAAAGTTCTCATTGATAAAGCACCAATAATGATTTTAAAAATAAAATCACGATAAATATACACTTATACAGGGCAGTCGTTATGTATGGAAACGGCCTAATATTTCAGAACTCGTTTAGGAAATATGTACCATATTACCTACCTGTGGTTTTTTGAGAATTGCCGATTCAATAGTGGTATTTGCAATATTGTCAACTTCACCGTTCCTAAGATGCCGTATGTAACCTACTTTTTTTAAAAGGAAGTCCCTCTCTTTTTTTATTGTAATTACTTCTGCGTCCAACATTACTGAAAACCCTTAATGCCAAATCTCCATTTGACTTGGTTTTTGAAATATCGCAATACAGCTTTCTTGTTGAAATGTTATGGAAACCATCTTGTATTTCAGAACAGGCTCCAGAAAAATGTACAATATTTCCTACGTGGGCCTATCAGTCCTCCTATAAATCTTGATTACGCATTATAACATTTTTTCAAGCGTGCTCTGAAATGAGAGAGCGTTTTCACACATTTCAATAGAAAAGATGTGTTGCTATATTTCGAAAATCAAGTCAATTGGAGGTTTTGCATTTGGGGATTTTAGTAATGTTGGGACGCTGAATTATTTACAATAAATATAAAGAGGGACTTTCATTTAAAAAAATTAGGTAACATACATGCATTTTAGAAACGGTAAACTTGTCACGCTCTTTTGTCGGAACAAAAGAATGCTCATAATTGTGCTCGACTATGCTTAGTGGTTCTTTAGCTTGGGGTGGTCCTTGAAGTTGGTACAGTAAAAAGAGGGCGCCACAAGTTTGTATAAAATTATTTTGGTTATCAAAGAATAGCCAAACTAGACAGTATTCATATAATTAGCTATTATTAAGAAAGATAAAGGCAAAAATCTGAAAAGGTAAAACAAATCCAATACCTATTTGACGCTTAACCCCTTCAATAAAAACACCAAGTTTTGGAATTATAAACAATAATTTATTGACCGGATGGCGAACTTGTTGTTCATTAACATTGAAACAAATAAATTGTTTAAATGTGATTATTGTTCAGTATCCAATTTTATTTAAAAAATTAAGTAGCTTACGGGAAGCAATATTTAATTTAAATAGGTATATAAAATCCCCAGAGTTTTTTTTTATTTCTAATAGGTACCTGTTTTAACTCTTCCAAGGTAGTAGGAAAAAAGTAAAAGGAATTAGTGACCTCAGCATTATTTGAAAGAAAATTAAGTGGATCAGTGTGTTGAATAATATTTTTGGTCAGGTTTTCTGCCATAGAACAGTGAAATTTGTTGACTGATTCAGGAGACATGTCGCTATCATTGATGCTTGAGGAAAAACGGCTTTCCTTACGAATATCGTTTATAATCGATCAACTTTCTCTTTGTTTGTTGGATGCATTTGCAAGACGATTGGAGTAATGTAAATCTATGGCTAACTTTATAAGTTTTCTGTAGATTGAGCACTAGTTGTTGAAATAGGTGTGAAAATGTGTATTATCTTTGAATTTTCTTTGTCTTACTTTCCTTATATTATGTAGAGTAACAAAGAAGGCAGTTTCTGGTTTAAATTGTAAGCTGTTTTCATGTTCTTAAAGTCCTTCTTTTCTTGTCTTCTTCGACTGCCCTCGTATTTGTGCCGGTACTATATTTTTTTCTGCGTCTATTTTCATCCCTTCTCCTATTCAATATATTATCTATCTGTTATTTCCTTGGTTTTTGTCAACAACTTCTATAGGTAAATTCCATTCTATTCATTTCTTTTCTATAAAGTTTATTTATACTTACCTATTGAATTTCTGCTGTTCCTTTTACTTTTATGTTTTCCACTTTTTTCTCACCTGGTTGGTCTTTTGTTAAGACACCAATTTTCTTTGCAAAGTGCAAATTTCTAATTTGTAATTCATTTTCTACGGAGATGTCTATTATTCGTTCCCCATCATTACTTCCTACTTGTTTTTAGTGTCTCTCGAAACAGTTTTCAAATCCTGCGTTTTTGTTCCCTCCTCTATCATTCAGTCACATATTTCTATTGCGCTACAATCACTGGTGTTTATATTACTTCCTCTTGAAGATCTGCGAGAAGCTTCTTTTTCTTATTTTTTTATTCCTCGTTTGACCATACATGGCACTTTTCCTTGATATTCCCTCATTATATTCTTCTACAGTTATTGTAGTATGTTTTCGCATATATTTTCCTCTTACTTTAGTAGTAGCGCTAAGCCTGCCCTTGCATTTTCTTTTTTCCTCTACTTCTGTTTAATATATCCAGTATCCATTTCCCAACTTTCGTGACAATTTTTCCTTTTCTTCCTTATTGATTTGTAATCCTCTGTCAGTTCGTGATCCTTCAACAGTGAACAGTCCATCTTCCAAACTTCATCACACTAAATTTTTTCTTTCATTCCAATGCCTGTTGGTATCCTATAGTTTTACTTGTCCCGATGTCTGTTTTATTTCTTTTTTTTTTCTCCCTAGTTTGAATCATGGCGTAAATTCTCTATGTCCCTCATTATTGTTTGGTCTGTTTGTGTTCTTTTTTCTTTTATCCTTTTTAATTGTACCATGTATCATTTTTAGAAAATTTGCTTTTTATATCCTTTGTTCTACTTGCTTTCTCACCTTTTGTATTGCTTATTTCGTCTCCGATATATACGTGTGTGACCTCTCATTTGTCTCAGACAAGATTGAAAAATCTTTTGTAACATCTTTTTTCTAGGAAATTGAAGAATGCTCAACAAAGATATTTTTAGGGGTGAAAATGGCGAAACTGGTAAACCGAACATTAAGCATGAATCTAATACTTGCAGTGCTCAACCAACCACATAGAAAACTGCCCATAATTAAACAACAAGGAGTGGAGTCATTAGTAGACAGTATGCTTGCAAAGGAAGTTGTTGAAGCGTCTTCGAATCCATGGTCATCAATAATTGTAGGTAATATAGTAACAAAGAAAGATCCAACAGATTCTGCATCGATTGTAGATTAAGAAAGACAGTTTACCAAATACCCAGAGTTGACGATACTCTTACAATATTAGCAATAACAATTGGGTTTCTACTTTGCATTTCAAAAGCGGATACTGGCCAGGTGTTCATCACCCAAATAAGTTAGAGAGAAGACAGCGTTTTCCACTGGAAGTCTTTTCTTCACCTATTCAAGGTTCTGCTTTTTGGACTCCGTAAGGCCTCCGCTACTTCCAAAAGACTGATGGCAATACCTGGATTATATGTTAGCCATGAGAAAAACTTCTGATGAACAATTTACGAGATGTTTTACACGTATCGACTTCCCAGTAATTATTTGTGCTATGAAAGATACAAAATCGTAGCAATAATTAATTCAAATTCCAATCACAAATTTCGACATTGAACAACCAGACGACCTAATTTTTTTTCCGTCCATATCATCATATCTATTTATTAAGTAATTATTAATTCGTCTCAAAATAAGCTCATTTGAATGTCTAAAACCCTATACAAATTAAAGGGGAGGTCGTAGCAAAAATTCTATTTACATTTAGAACGTGGTAGGTAGGAAAGAATCTAATAAGATTTATCTCATTGTAAACAAAACAACTTTGCGGTTCAGTTTCCAAACGAACATCACAACAGTGGCGATGCGAATATCCAGAGAGGAAACGTAGTATATTTTAGCCAACGACGCTAGGCGCCAAGAATCGATCGACGTTTTGTTCTATAGTGTGCGCAATCAAGTTTCGGGGGCTCTATATCACATCGGCATCCAGTCAGTGGAGTGTTATCAATAGGGTCGTCCCGAAGACTACTTGGTGGTGTCCTCATCCCAGTATTTCTCAATGGAAATGTGCCGGATACGAAGAGGTAAGTGTCATTGATCTTATAAGTTGGCGATTTTACGTGCATTTTTATTGATTGTTTGCTTTTAACTTTATTTTGCTGCAACTTTCTCTATACACAAGCTCTAGGTGGAGTATTTTTCTTTTTATTTTAAAAGAGAATTTGATATAATGATACGCATATACGAATCAAACAAAGCTACAAAATAACTATGATCATGAAATAATCACATCAAGTTTAGCAAATTATGCAATTACTAACCTTTGTTAACCTCTTGTTGCAAAACAAGCAACCTAATAACAAATATTTACCCGATAAGAAAATGAAAATATATTTGTAGAAACTTTATAAACATCAACACAAATCAAAATGTATCTGCATATATAGGAAAGCATATTTTTCTATTGTCATCAACGCCCTTTTAAAAAACTTTCATAATTTTTCTTGTTCCCAACATCTGTGAAACTTCTCCATTCATAAACATGTATCCAGAACAGTGGCTTGGGAGTGCCGGAATAGTAAAATAGAAATGATCTTATTTATTTATACCTGAATATCATAATTTTCAAAAAATTTTGACTGAAGGCAAACATGCTTAGGTAGGTACCTATTTACCAATCTTGCAGGTAACTAATTAGGTACCTACCCGGGAACTATAAAAATTCGTGATATGGGGAACCATATGAATGATTCACTTGGTCTAATAAATTATTAATTGTCGGCTTTGAATCGATGATAAGCCAACATTCATTCATCAGTCTCGCACAATACGAGGTACCTACCACACCTGTAGTTACCTACCATAATATTTTATTTGTTTTGGTGCTTATTGATGGGTAATTGTGTGTTGTTTTGAACGTTGTTTTGAAGCCTATTGGAATTCGCTTATTCAATAATTATGGTGTTATTCAATTCAGGTATGTTCAAAGATTATTGTTTTATTGATATAAAAGGAGTTTTGGGAATTTTTTTTTTTGAAAAATCAGGATTTCAATTTTTTTACATACCATCACATTATTGGATATCCTGATGGATTTCTCTTTTCACCACAATGTTTCTATTCTGTTGTCTAACCATTTTGATTTTTACAATATGGCGATATGTCTAGGTAAAGACACCTCTGCGTAGAGTTCTGCATCTAGGAAAGCTGTTATGTCAAATTTCTCCACTATATTGTTATTTTTGACTGTAAGACGAAACATTACTCTTAAGAGCTCTTGAACTTACTACTAGGCTGAATGTCACGTCAAAATCTATGCCATATTTCTTTTGGCAGCGATTTGTTCGTCTACCACAACTTTCCCGGTTTCTTTTAATTTAAGAATGTCTTCATCCATCATTTTCTTCTTCGTGTTCAATTTCATTGTCATCGTTTATCTTTTTTTCATCTCAATTTGTTTGCTCAGTTTATTCTTTACTTTCATTTTCTAATAATGTAGGTAGTCTTAGTGCTGTTTTTCTGATGCATCTTCTTATTTATCTCTCGAATCTACTTCTCGCTTTTCTTTGTCAAACAGTCTATAGCCATTATGAGCATCATGGTACCAATGAAGCTGTTTAGATGTCATTACTTTTAAGTAATGTCCTGTGTTTAGTGTAACCCTGCTGCAATCCCGTATTTACCCTGACTGAATACGTCCGACATTTCACTCCCAACATTCACTCTGCATCTGGAAACTTCCACAAACTCTTGTTAGTCTTATAATCTTAGGAGGTATACCGAATTCTGCCATTGTCTTCGATCTTAACTCTTCTTACACTATCATAGGCCTGTTGGAAATCGATAAACAGTTGGTGTCTCTGCCTATTAAATTCTCAGCTTTTTTCTAGCAGCTGTTTGATTGTGAATAGTTGGTCAGTTGTTGGTCGGTTTATCCGAAAACCGCACTGATAGTCTGCTATTATCTCATCAGTCAATGAAGTTATTCTCGGATAGATCTTTGTATGCTACGTTATTCCTCTATAATTTTTTGCATCTCATTCTATCTCCTTTTTTGTGTAAGGGGACCATTATGCTTTTTTTCCAGTCTTCTGGGATCTTCTCGTTTTTACAAAAAGTTCTTATGAGTTCGTGTAGTTGGGATGTGGTTGTGTTTCCGCCATGTTTCAAGAGTTCGGCGGTTATCGTGTCTTTACCGCGGATCTCAACTTTTTTAAGCATTCTCAATTTTTATTCGAGAAGGGTATTCTTCTCGCATTTCTGCAGTTTAGAATCTGGCCGGTTCTTCAGTCTGTATAACCCTGGTTAAGTAGTTGTTCGAAGTATACTTTTCATGTTTGCAGCATTTGATCTTTCCTGGTTACTAGATCTCCGTTGTCGTCCTTGATGATGTTTTTGGTTCTGGGTCTTAAGTCATTCTTGGTCTTATTGTCTTATAAAATTTCCTGATAATGTTCCTCCCATCGACTTCCCGCTCCTGCATCTCCTGATCTAGTTGTTCTCTTTTTTTCCTTCTTAGTAGTTCATTATCCTTTCTTCTTAGTTGTTTGAATTTACTGTTATTGTCTTCAGTAGAATCATCATTACTAGTCTTGCATTATTTCTCTCCTTGAGTACCCTCTCACATTCCGGATCGAAATAGTGGTTTCTATTTTTGTTTCTTGGATTTACACCCACAGTCACTCGTGCTACCCCTATGATTGCTTCGGATATTACTTCCCAAATCGTGTCGATGTCATCTGCTTTTGTAATTTCTTGGCTTCGGTGCTTGTTTTCCAGTTTTGTTGTATTCTACTGTTGGTTTTGTTGGGATTTTTCATTTTTTGCGCTTGATATTGTTGGAAACACAGAGGGAAGCAAGAAAACAATGTAGTTCGGTTGAATCTCAGAGCATAGGTAAGTTAAGTACGTACCTACTCGTCAAATGTTCTTGGTACTATCTTTCTCTCAGATCTTCTTATTCTCAATGGTTCTTGAACTGAGGCTGGAAAATCATTGTCGCTTGATGTACCTATAATTCTGATTCATCTTCATGAAAATCGAAGACATCAAAATTATCATCAACTGGAGTTTCCCCCACTGAAGCTGCATTTTCAGCTTCTGGAACCATTGCAAAACTTTCTTCCCATTTTGTGTTTTATTTATAACAATATCAACTTCTTTGCTAACCCTTTCGTTAATTACCACATCCGCGGCTTATTATGACTTCATTTTTATCAGGATTATACAATCTATATCCTTTTACACCTTGTCCATAACCAACTAAAATCATCTTATTTGCCTTTTAGTCCCATTTAGTACGTTTTTCTTTGGGAATATGAACCATTACTTCACTGCCAAATATTCTTAGGTGACTTATGTCTGGTTTTCTATTGGTCCATAGCTTATACGGCGTCTTGTTATTTAATCCACTCGCAATACTACGATTTCTCAAATACACTGCGGTACTAACTGCTTCGGCCCAAAAATTTTTGTTCAAACCAGCATCAAATAACATATCTAGCTTTTTCAACAATTGTTCTATTCATGCGTTCACACATGCCGTTCTGTTCGGGCGTGTAGGGGTTGGTTTTTTGATGTTCGATGCCATAATTTTTGAGAAACTGCTCAAATTGAGCACCACAGAATTCTCCAGCATTATCCGTCAGTAAAACTTTAATGTTTCGATCCACCTGATTCTCTACGAACTTCTTGAATTCCTTGAAGTTAATAAGGGCTTCATATTTTGTGCTCAAAAAGTATACAAAGCTCATTCTACTGTAGTCATCTACAAACAACAAGAAATATTTCGAACATCTTATGGATTTGTGTTCCAGGGATCCACAAAGGTCTGCATGAACAATTTCTAAGCATGCTGAGGCTCTATTGCCTTTAGACTTGAAAGGCAATCTTGCTTGCTTGCCTTCACAATAAACTTGGCAGAAAATGTCATTGTCCATTTTTCCTGCTACTTTTAAACCTTCAACTGAGCCATTTTTCATTACTTTCAGGTCATTGTAGTTGATATGTGCTAATCGTCTATGCCATACTTCATTTGACACTGTTAAAGCAACGAAAGAGTCTTGTGAACCTTTGTCAAATACTAGCTTATATACATTATCATTTAACTCGGCTACTGCCACGAGTTCATCAAGATTGTTGTGAATTTTACAACTACTGCCATCAAAAAACACATTGTTACCATTTTTAATGAGCTGACTAACAAATAGAAGGTTTGTTGTTATATCTGGAAAATAATGTACATTTTTTATCATATGTCATGTTTTTTGTCATCTACAATTGTTTGGATGTTAACTTCACCCACATCTTTTACTGGTACCTTTGATTTGTCTGCAATCATGATTTCCTGTAGTCCCACAGAGCCTGTATTTTCTATCCAGTCATTCCTTGACGTTATATGTAAAATGGCTCCTGAATCCACGTACCAATCTGTATTGTTGTAATGGCCATTTATAAAAACTGCGCTGAATGCACTACTTTTTCTGTGGCAATCTCCTTCATTTTCACTCGATTTATTCTCATTAGTTGGACATTTATTCATAAAGTGTCCCATTCTTTTACATTTGAAACACCTGATGTTTTTCTTATCAAATGTCCTAGGATGAGTGCTACCATTTCTGCTGTTGTTTCTAAACTTGCCATTTGCTGCAAAAGCACCTCCTGTTTTTGCGCCTATGCTACTATCTACCTGCATATCTAGCAATTTAGTTTTCACAGCGTCTGCACTTATCTTCAATCCTGAGTGTTCGATTGCCATGATCATTGGGGCAAACCTGTCAGGCAATCCCGCCAACAAAAGAGATCCAATGTGTCATCAATGGAAAATCCTATACGTCGTAATTTTTGTGAGGTTTCTATAACTGAACTTACATAGGACTCCATCGAATCACAGTTTTCAAGGCGCAATGATATCAACGTACGCAACAAAAATATTTTTTGTGTGAAGCCTGAGTCATCAAACATGTTTTTCAGATACTCCCATAATTCTCTGGTGGTTTTGGCATTTCTCACATGTACAAATAATGAGGCGTCCATCGTCAATATCAGCTTTGCTTAAGCCTTGGCATCTTTATCTAAATCTTGTTCCGTACCTTCAATGCACTTGGAGAGTCCTTCCAGGACTAGAAAATTATCTACGGCAAACGCCCATCCGTCATAATTTTCCCTGCCCAAGAGCTTTGATACTCTGGACATGTAGTTCACAGACATTTTCAGCTTTCAGCATAGAATTCACGAATTCGACACCGTATACCTACTGAAAAACAACGAATTTCTAAGTTTTTCCCCACTTTCTTTGTTTTATTATAAACTAGCTGACCCGGCGAACTTCGTACCGCCTCTGAATTATTAAATACCTATTAAATGTTGTGTTAACGTATCTATTAACTGAATTAAATTCAGTTTTTTTCGATTGTGAATTAGGCTTTGGTTGAAGAAAATTAATGTTTACTCTCTGGATCAGAAGTCACCTAAAATTAAAATTTTACTTCATCCCTTTTTAGGCAGCTTGTTGGCATTATTCTTGTAAAGTGTACCACCAAATAAATAAACTCAGGCACAGGAATGTTCAAAGAATGTAAAGAAAACGAAAAAAAATATCCAGCGTAGCCCTGTTTCACTTAATCTGCACTGCATGCACTGCACTACTCCATCTGTTCTACTGTATCTGCACTATTCTATCTGATCTACTCTTTCCGCGCCATTCTATCTGATCGGAATAATGGATAAGTTCTGTTCGGAATAGCTCCAGTTCCTGAGCAGCATTGTTCTACTGTATCTGCAATGAAATTACCGCGCAACGGCGAGCTTCGTTCTAGGTATCAGAGATGGCGCCATATACAAAATGGTTTGCAATGAAAATGTGGCGGTAAACTTGGTATCGGTTATAAAAGATGGTGCCGTATGGCTTGGTGAATTTTTTTCATAAATAGGTAAAATAAGTAATTTTGTTTTTTCTTTTTTTTTTTCTTTTTTCGATTTATTATGTTATTAGGGACAAAGACAAATCCAATAAAGCAAAAATCATAAAAATCAGTACAGCCGTTCTCGAGTTATAAGTAGTAGAACCAACCCCCAACCCAACTGTGATTTATATATACAGAGTGAGTTTTATGTATGGAAACGCCCAATTATCTCAAAAACGGCTTGCTCGATTTTTATAAATTTTGGTATGTGAGGGTATTGTTATATGGCCGATATTATCGTGCCATTTACATGGTTGTCAGATCATTCGATTTTTGGCAACTATTAGGAACTTTGTTATTTCAAATGGATCACCCTGTATATTTTTCAGTTTTCGTAATCCCTGAATAATACTGAATATTTTTCATGAAATGTTTCCTATACCCAAATGCCTTAATTTAGGAATTATAGCTACATTTACATTAAAAACCGCAAAAGTTGAAATAATTCATTGGCTTGTCCCGCGTGATGAGAGCTCGTCGCGGGAGCGTCTCGTCATGTCTGTGCACACCTTAAGATCTCTATGACTACAAAAATAATAGCTTTCACGTTTCAGTAAATTATTATTTGTCAGTTTTCATTGAATGTGATAATGAATCGTTTATCTGAAAAAGAACGAATTGAGATTTTGATGATATTGGGATATGGTGATAGGCGTAGAAGTCAACAAGAAACGTGTGATATTTTCAATGATTTATATCCCAACCGCAATCCCATTACAAAATCAACTGTTAGTAAATTGCTTAAAAAGTTTACCCAAACTGCTGGAGTAAAAGATCTACCCAAATCAGGGCGCAGGAAGACTAAATCAACTGACAACAAATCTCTAGATGTTTGTGTCATGTTAGAAGACGATCCTCACTTGAGTACTAGGCAAATATCCAGGGAACTTGAAGTTTCTCAAACAACCGTGATGAGAATTCTGCATGGTAATAAATTCCATCCATACAAAGTGAGGTTGGTTCAGGAGTTGTCAGATGACGATTTTGATAGACGTGAGGAGTTTGCCGATACAATGATGAGAAAATGTTACGATCCAAACAATCCAAATTTTTTAAATAATGTTATGTTTAGCGATGAGGCCACTTTTCTTATCAATGGCAACGTAAATCGGCATAATTGTAGATACTGGTCTCGTAACAATCCTCATTGGATGCGTGAATCCCACACCCAATATCCCGAGAAACTGAATGTATGGGCTGGAATAATAGGCGACAGAATAATTGGACCGTTTTTTATTGAAGGAAACTTGAATGGTCCCGCGTATTTACGTTTATTGGAAGATAGTATTATACCTGAGTTGGCTCGGTTATTTCCAAATCCAAGTGAGTATTTTCAATTGCCTTTAAAATTAAAAAAAAAAATAATTTATTGAAACTTTCAGACAATAACAATATTCCCCAAAACAATATTTGGCTGCAACAAGATGGAGCTCCACCCCACTATGCCCGTGAGGTGAGACAATACCTAAATCGTTTGTTTCCCGGAAGATGGATTGGAAGGCGTGGATCTATCGAATGGTCTCCTCGATCACCCGACATGAATCCTCTAGACTATTTCCTATGGGGCCACTTGAAAAACACTGTTTATAAAACAAAACCTCTCAATATTGAGGAATTGAGAGATAGAATCACCAACGAGATAAGAAGAATAGAGCAGACAGGGATGTTGCAAAATGTATTGCAAAGTTTTAAAAATCGCATGGCTTGTTGTCTGGAAGTCAACGGACAACATTTTGAGCAGCTGCTGTAATGGGTTGGATAAATTTAGATTTTTCAACCCTCGTTGGGTTCATCAGATCACAATCCCAACTCCGCAACCTGTGAACTAGCTATCAAACCATGGTTCAATAAAAACTGCTCAACAGCGGGAAATTATAAAAATGCTGCTTATTGCAAATGGCATCGTAATCCGACAGCCTAAAATCTCAATACATTCTCACGACTAGAAACCACTGTAAGCAGACCAATGGCGAAGAAGAAGAAAAAAAGGCAAAAAAACAGTTCGGAGAAGTGATCAATTAATAGCTCCTGTCGAGTGCCAAGGCACCAGCACAAAAGCTAGGGGCGCTCTATAGAGCATCCCTCGAAAACTGTTGCTGACCTGGAGTTGACCAAATACCATTAATAGCCATAAACCTCGGGAAAAAGTGGTAGACCTATCACTATTCTATCGATATCATTACAGCAGGTGCTCGAATTAACTGACACTTGTGACTCTGCCCAGAGTTGTACCAAACAGATACACTCGTCAACACAAGCAGCTCATGAACATACAATTCAGCTGCGAACACCTAGGACGTCACTGTTCAGAAGTCAATTTGGTCTGGAGGGCTGCCTAGCTCTGGAATGAACTTCCAAAGGCATGAATACTTTTCTCGAAAACTATAACCTACAGCGCAATGTCCATCGACATCTCAGTGTACACGCCGCTCGTTGAGTGGTAAAGGATTTTCCGTTTGTGTGTGAGCCAACCATGAAAAAGTAATATTAAGATAGCTATTGTTTTCAGTTAATTTAGTTTTCCTGCGCCCAGATTTGGGTAAATCTTTCATTGCATCAGTTTGGGTAAACTTTTTTACCAGCTTACTCACAGTAGATTTTGTAATGGAATTTCGGTTGGGATATAAATTATCTTGTGGACTTCTACGCATACAACCATATCCTAATAAAATTAAATTAAATTAAAATCTTAATTCGTTTTTTTTTTTTCAGATGAACGATTCATTATGGTATTCAATGAAAACTGACAAATAATAATTTACTGAAACGTGAAAGCTATTATTTTTGTAGTCATAGAGATCTTAAGGTGTGCACAGACATGACGAGACGTTCCCGCGACGAGCTCTCATCACGCGGGACAAGCCAATGAATTATTTCAACTTTTGCGGTTTTTAATGTAAATGTAGCTATAATTCCTAAATTAAGGCATTTGGGTATAGGAAACATTTCATGAAAAATATTCAGTATTATTCAGGGATTACGAAAACTGAAAAATATACAGGGTGATCCATTTGAAATAACAAAGTTCCTAATAGTTGCCAAAAATCGAATGATCTGACAACCATGTAAATGGCACGATAATATCGGCCATATAACAATACCCTCACATACCAAAATTTATAAAAATCGAGCAAGCCGTTTTTGAGATAATTGGGCGTTTCCATACATAAAACTCACTCTGTATATAGATATCTGGGCAGCATAACCTGTTGGAAACACATTTATTAACCAGCAGAATGTTATAAATTATATTACAGGTGACCAGTCAATAAACTAAACTATTTTTTTTTTCATAGTTACCTAAAGTGAAATAATATAGAGGGTGATAAAATAGAAATTCTTTTTTGATACATTTCCACAGATATTCTGATTCTCGGCTTTGCTCTAACAAGAAAATGGCCCGAGTCCGAGTCTGCCCCTCGACAGCTTCATACATCCAGGACCCTGCTTCCCTTGCCTTGCATCAATTACGACGTGATCAATTTGGTCATTGGAGGCCCATGTCTTTTTATGGATATCTTTATATTCATAAATTGTAGATTTAATAAGTAGGTTGTTGGTTGCGGCAAGTTCCACAAGTCTGCATTATCTTTTCAGAACATGTGTAGGCTGTTTGTACCCATGTGGGGCCTCAATGCCGCTTCTTTTCCTAGCTATGCATTAAAATCTCCCAAAATAAGTTTCATATCCTGTTCAGGAGCCTATTTTACTATCCAGGGTGTCGTAGAACTCGTCCTTTAACGCTTCATGGCTGTCTTCGGTTGGTGCATGTACACACAGTAAAAAGTAATTATAGAATAGACCAATCATCGTTTGCTCAGGGGTTCAAATTTTAGGACTGAGCCCAACATATTTTTCTTAATTGCAAAGCCGGTACCGAATAGAAGATAACTAAACTGAGTTTTCTATTTATATTTATATTTCCTGATCTAGGCCATCTTAGTTCCTGTAGTACAGTGACGTCCATCTTCAGCCGCTCAATTTCTTTTATTGTCCTGGCCGCTGCACCTGTCTTCTACCAGTAGGTACCTACGTTCCATGTTCCGTTTTTCGTTATGCGTTTTTCTTGCTTGTTGAAATTTTCTTTACCCAATTTCAGTTTCTGAGTGATCAACATTATCAAAAGTGTCATTTTTCAGAAACTTTTTTATTTCTTTTTGCCAAATTACTTTTTCTGAACTCTCGTCCGCTTCTTAACTGGCCAACATGGTATAATCTTCGCATTTTGATGGCAATTTTGTTCGTCTAACACGGCTTCTACTATTTGGTTCTCTTGTTGGCCTCAATTTAGAGTTTCTTTTGAACCGTTTTCATTTTGATAATTTTTTTCAGCATTTTCTTTTTCATGTTCATGTTTATTGTCATTATTCATATTTTCTTCATCTATACCTACTTGTTTGTTTAGTCTGATTTTTACTTTCAATCTCTAAAACTGTTAGGTCTTAGTGTTTGGTTTTTCTGTGTCTTTTTGTATTTTTTCCATTTTTTCGCCTTCAAAGACTACTTTTCTCAAAACTATACTATTACTGCTTTTCTTTGTCGAACATGCAATAGGTAGTAATTTTGGGCGAAAGCAATGAAAATATTGTATTCTCGACTTCTCGAGTTATTTTAAATGTCCCAAGTCCAATAGTCTGCACCTTCATACTTATTTCCTAGGAGGTAAATAACTTGTACACACGACAGATAATATGTTTCGATCTAACACAGACGAACTCTTTTGTAGATCACCACATTTGTTCTTGTTTATTTCCATTCCTTGAGAAACTGATGATTTTCCGAGTGATTTTTCCATGTTTTGTATTCACAAGTGTCCTAATTTTACTAGTTTTTATATTTGTTTTTTCTTCCAGCCACCAAACTTTTATTGTCTTCACAAAATGCTTAGCTTATTCTTATTACTATATTCTTCCTCATCCAACACTTCAATGCTATTTTTATACACGACCAATCCGTCTCTAGGAAATCTCACATTTCCCTCACTGTTATGACGAAACAGAGAAAAAATTTTTGCTCCAATCAGGAGCATAAATAAGTATGTACATTGTCCAAAATACAAGATTTACCGACAATTTTTACAACTTCTTTCGCTAGTGATGCCGCGAGACTCGAGACTAATCTCGTCTCGTCTCGACTTTTCGAGACGAGACTGGCTTTTGGTCTCATCTCGTGAAGTCTAGACGAGACGAGACCCAGACTCGGTAAAAATCTCGTGTAGTCTCGAGTCTCGAGATGACAATTAAAATTTTTCTTCCATAGCTTTATTATTGGACTATTCTTTGAATATGAAATCAGTAAATTTTAATACTAACAATTAATGGGAATGGGATGATTACTTAATTTTCAAATTTCACTTTCGGTTTAGCCAGTAAGATCAATTTGAAAAATGTTTAAAGCACTTTCGCTTGAACTGGAAGTTAGATCTGAAGATAAAGTAGGTAGAAAGCATCCCATTAGTTCACAAAAAAATTACAGGGTGATTCTTTTTTCCAAAAACTGTTTTGTTCTCCAGCATTATTCTTGGTATTATGAAGAGGTAAATATGGAAATTCACCTTCGAATTCTTCAGGTAATAGACCTATCTATTTTTACCTGGTATGCGCGCGCAACACGAGGCAATGTCTTTCTATTGGCTAGTTAATACAGGTGTGAGGTGATCGTTTTGCACGCTGGGCATCTCTTTATTCTTGTTCATTGCACGTGGTCTGACAAGAATAAATCTAAAATTGATATTCAAGTTGACAACTGTCATTCAAAAGTTTTTTGACATTTTCATTGACAAATAAAGTCTGTTTTTTTTTTAAAGATAAAAGTCAAAATGACATTCTGTTGGCAATACAATGTAAAATTGTCAATGCTTTCAATTTTTTTATGTAGAAAAGGCTTGTGTTGCCAACATAGTTACTACATTTTTGACTTGGGGAATTATCTTTAAAAAAAAAAATTTGGTACGTTTTGCCTCGTCTTGCGCAATGAGCGTTCTGTGTCTTTTTTTATTTAATGAAGTTTTCGTATTATTACCTCTTTGTCTGGTAAAATAGATAGGTCTATTACATAGGTATTTAATTTAATTCTCTGACATATTGCATGTCAAAGGGATATTTTCAGTGTTGCCAATTTTATTAAATATTAAAATGCAAATAACTTTCTCAAAAATGCCACTAGATTTTTTAAATTATTTTTCTGGGGTTCCTTGAAGGGTCCTCCACCATGTAGTGAATAGTTTTTACGCTATTTTCCGGACACCCTGCATAACTCGAGACCAGACGAGCACACTACTCGAGATGAGACGAGACTTTGGTACTCGAGACCGAGACTAAGTCACGGTCTCGCCTCGAGATGTCGAGACGAGACGAGACCAACCTTAAGTCTCGTCTAGTCTCGTCTCGCGGCATCTCTATCTTTCGCTTGTATTTTCTCTTCTTTTTTTTTGCTACACAGATTTCACTTTGTCCATAGAGTCAAATAATACGTAAATAGTTTCATTTTCACCCAAGTTTTTATTACTATGAGCCATGAGATAAGAAAAATAAGATTATTTCCAGATCTCTAAAAAACTCCGATCCATTTTTGAGACAAAACAGTTTTCTCCCTTTTGGTTAGATTTTTCCAGCATCGTTTTCCGCTACAATTTTCAGCAATGTTATACCCATCTCGTTTTTGTCATAGCTTCTTTGTTTTCTGCCTCTTTTATATTTTCCTTCTACTCTCAATGATGCTTACGCCTACCCTTTCTTCAGTTTCATCTGCTTGCATTTTACTTCTTCTGCAGCCAGCATGTTAAATTTGTAAGTGTTTTGCCCTTCAATGGACAATATTTTTATGGTTTTCGGGCAAAGCGGAAAGAGCTCTAGAAATCAGCATGTCTCCGGTTACAGTTTGTTTCAAAGACTTCGGATATCTGTATATTTCTTCAAACTTAAAATAAAATAAATCCTACGAAAGATGGCATTGTTGTTGTTCTGAAACTTTTTAGAAGGTGCTAGAACTTTATCAATTTAATGTAGGTGTTCGTTAAATAATTAACTTTTTTGTCCTTGCCTCCTTTCTTATCCAAATTCGCGTATTTTCTTCTGGTTTTCTTAGATCTGCGTCACCATATTTACGATTTCATAGAATCTTTGATCTTCGATCTTTGAGCTCGGAGCCGTACACACAAATAAAAATTTGAATTTTCATAGACTTCAATAATTATTAACGACTTTTTCAATATTCGTACTGTTTTTTACTGTTCGCACTTTTTCAGAACAGAAAAAAAATAAGTAGGTATAGTATTTTTAATACCTATTTAGAAGTACCTGTCGTTTTAGTGACAAAACGTATGTCGCTTCTTGACACACCAATAAATTGATAAATAAGGATGGGGTTATTCTAAATGGGTATTACAAATGCTATATAGGTACCACAGTACTAGGTACGTGTGAAAACGTCAAGGTGTGGCACGCCAATATCTTCCTAAAATTCAGTTATGACCGTCGACCAACCAACAGGATAGGAACAAAATTGCTCAAAATGTCATTCAAAACTTAATTATAAAAGCATGCCTATAGGTACTAGGCACCTGAATGCTCTAATCCTCAGTAGAAGAGGTAAAACACGATGCAAATCCCCAAATCAAATTATGCATTAATTTATTTTACCATATGCGCCATTTTGTCGCAGCAGTCTTAAGCATAATTTTAATTCAAAACTGGAACTTTGGTGCCATCTGCGAAACAGTAAGGGCCGGTTTATTCACATTCTGATAAACTGTCAGGCATGCAATCTAGCGGATAAAAACGCAATCTGTAATCCCATTGGTTAGCCAGTTATCCGCCGACCAATAGAATTATAGAACAGTAAATTTATCTTGTAGATAGTTACCAGCAAGTTTATCTGAAGATGAATAAACCGGGCTTAAGTGTCATTAATCGAATGATAATTATTAGTACCTACACACAGGCCGCCGAAAGCCGGGCCGGGTCGGGCCCAGGAGAAAAAAGAATAACGGGCCCTATTTTTTTTTGGTCTCCCAAATAAATGAATACGCCCCCCCCCCCTTTTTTTTTTGGTCACCCCATTAAAAATCCGGGTCCCCCAGGTCTTACGGGCTCCGGGAATTTGTCCCGTCTACCCCCCTTCTTGTCGGGCCTGCCACAACTTCAAATTATCGCATGTTATCAAATTAAGAAAAAAGCTACGGAAAAAATGTTGAGCCATCTAAACGATTTAGGTACAGGGTGATCTATTACAAATGTCATCCCCTTCTAACTTTTTCATTTGACATTTTTGACAAAAGTGTCAAATACAAAAGTTTCAATAAATTGTCGAAAGTTTTTAACTACGTTAATTTCAGGCATACAGGGTGCGTCAAAAAAGTGCAACAGTGTGAAGTTATATTTTTTTAAATGGAACACCCTGTATATTGTGCACTTATTTGTAAGTTCCTTTTAACCTGATTTCAACGATATATGATTTGATATGTCTATCTTCAATACCTATAGGGAAAAACATGAAAACCCCTTTCAAGGTTTCACATTGAAAAAAGAAAAATTATACCATTTAGGCTTTCGAGAATTTTTTTTATTAACAGTTTATTGGTCAAATTTTATTCATTATTATAAACGGTGAAATATTATAATAAATCCAGATGTGTAAGTTATTATTAGTATTTAAAAAAAAATAATATGAGAGCCTAGGAAGGGATTTTCGCGTTTTTTCCCTATTAATATTGGAGATAAACCGAGAGATAAACATATCAAACCGTATAACGTTGAAATTAGGTTAAACAGGTCTAGCAAATAAGCGCAGAATATACAGGGTGTTCCATTTAAAAAAATATAACTTCACACTGCTGTATCTTTTTGGCGCACCCTGTATGCCTAAAACTGACTTCGTTAAAAACTTTTGACAATTTCTTAAAACTTTTGTATTTGACACTTCTGTCAGAAACGTCAAATGAAAAAGTTAGCAGGGGGTTACATTTATAATAGATCACCCTGTACTTCTTATGAAATCATTACCAAGAAAATTTCATTAAATAGAATACTTACGTCACGGAGGGTGGAATACCGAAATTATCTCATATATAATACCACAAGAGAAAAAATTTTGTTGGCAAAATTTTCGACTGGTATGAAAGTTTGTTGCTTGGCAATTTCGCGAATGACATTTTTGACAAAACCACGAGCCGTCAGGCGAGTGGTTTTGTCTTGAATAAAACCGAGAATAAAACCAAGAGAATAATTTTGCCTACATAATTTTTTCTTGAATGGTATTCGGCTGGACTATTTCACGAGAGAAACAAGCCAAATTTTCATTTGGATAATTTATTTTCTTTAGGTGACACTTGTCAAACTCAATAGTTTTTTACATTAACCACACAAAATTTTGTCGCTGAAAAACCATCATGTTGGTTTTGTCCAGGTACGAACAGGTAGGAGTTTTGTCAGTAGGAAACCGGCCGTTCCTATGACATTTTGCCAGTGTAAAACACTCTAGTGAAATAGACGTAACAAAAAGAATCCAAATTAAAGTAACTGTTGGAAATTTTCATATTATCAATTTTTGCAAATTATTGAAATGTTCGGAGAAAATCCTGCTCTGTGATAGAACTATCTATTTTTACCTGGTGTGTGCGCGCAACACGAGGCAATCCCTTTTTATTGGCTAACTTATAACTAGTACAGGTGTGAGGTATTTGTTTTGCACGCTGAGCATCTTCTTGTCCTTGTTCATTGCCCGTGGTCTGACAAGAATAAAAGTACCTACGGTTGATATTCAAGTTGACATAGCTTGACTGCTTGACGAGTGATACTCAAAAGTTGTTTGAATTATTGACAAATACGTTGCACAACACGCGGTCTTTCTCCTTCTCTCGTTTTATCCCGTGCTAATAAGAAGCACGAATTGCTATACATAAGTCTAACATAATTTGGTACGTTTTGCCTCGTCTTGCGCAATGAGCGTTCTGTATCTTTTTTTATCAGATGAAGTTTCCGTATTATTACTTCATTGTCTGGTAAAATAGATAGGTCTATTAGGGGAACTCCGGGTTATGAGTTCCAATATAATATTTTATTTTCTACTTTACTATTATAGATCCATAATACCTAGAAAACGAAATACGTTAATACACCTATAACAACCTGATCCATAACGCCCGCTTTTGCGGGCGTTATGATCTATAACGCCCGCTTATAATACCCTGAGGTGTTTTTGTTGTTGTTGTTGTTGTTCTATTAATTTGCACTTTACCCTAGGCAGCCACTAATATCTAACCGAAAATAATTTTCGGTCTAGCCAGGATTCGAACCCGGTCTACCATCAACGTTTCCCATGTAGTCCAGCGCGTTAACCCACAGGACCACCACCGTTGCCTTGCCTTATGAGATGTTTATAGATTTATTAATATATTTCGTTTCTAGGTACAGGTCGCAGGTACAGGTACAGGTCACAGGTATAGGTAGATGTCAAAATACAAAACAATATTCTGTCACACTAGTTTAACTGATTTTGTTAATAATAAATTGATGAAAAAACATTGTGTTGAGTAGAAAATAAAGCATTGTATGCACCACAGGGATTTTAAGATTATAATGCCCTTCAGGCGAAATATATCCCTCGGGCCAGATGCCCTCGGGCTAGTTTCGCCTTCGGGCATTATAATCTACATAATCCCCTTGGTACATAAATAGCTATTTAATACCTATTTGGAAGTACCAGTCGTTCTAGTGACTTTACGTATGTCGTTTCTTGAACACACAAATAAAATTAGGTTAGGAATTTCTTATTTGTATTAGGCAATTCAATCCATCTGTCAGATAGGAAAATTCAATATGGCGTGGCGGCCAAGCAAGTTTGTTTTGAATGTGTTTTTATGCGTATTTCAAATTATTTTGCTTTGAGTTTTGCTTGCAATTTTGATTTGGATTATTTAATAAAATATTTGTTGACTAGGTACCTAAACTAATAAATCGGGCAGAATCTAGATATTTTTTTGTGTTTTTTGGCCCTTGTGTGGCCGCCACGCCATCTTGAAAGTCACGTGGTTTGAATTGCCTAATATGAAATTGACGTATTAGCAATCGACGTTTGTTTTTGTTGGTAATTTTTTGTTTCATCTGATTCGTGATTGATAAATAAGGATGAGGTTATTCTGAATGGGTATTAAAAATACCTTAGCTGTAGGTACTTGATCGAAATTCATTATGTTGAACATACTCCACGCCAATGACATATTAACACAGATAAACTTTGATTCACGAGGGTTTATACTTTTTGACATAATTTGCCTTCATTTTTTAACAAATAAAAATTGACTGAAACAAATCAATGTCGTCAAAAACGTTCGTCGGTTCTTAAACCAGAAGTCATTTATTTTAATTTGTCAAAAAAATTGAATGTGTCATATGCATCAATCTACGACAACCCGTTTTTTTCAAGTTATGATGTCTTCGATGTCAAAAGTATAAACCCTCGTGAAACGAACTCTAGACATTACAGTAAACAAAATTTTGTGTCGTCAACATCTAGGAAAGCAATCCACCACCGGTGTATCCCCTCCAATTTGGTTGCCAAATTGTTACGGATTGATATTTTATCCTGTCATGACTTTTCTTCTAAAAGTTAGAGGTTCAAGATTAAAAACGACTATTGTCAATTCCAGTTCTGTAAGACAGGCGGAATACACGCTGCAATCGATTGACATGTCAACGCGCCCATCATCAAACTTATATCATAAGAGTTAGAGGTAGATAGATAGATAAACGAGTTGCACCCATGAGCATGCCTTCATTATTTTGGTCAAGTGAATGACGGGTTAAGAGGGGAATACGGGTTTTGTTTACACCACCAATGCATCCCTACCATGACCCTTTTCGAGCAGCTCACCTCTCCTGGCCCATGGGGGGTCTTCTCATCACAACAAATTTCAGTTTATGAATGAGATGTGGTGTCTATCTGTGTTAGGATGTCATTGCTCCACGCCCGTCCACGCCCTTTCAACTTTCCAAAATATTAAATATCTGTAATTTATGCAAAATATTCTTTTATGATTCATTTTTCTTCTCGCCATTGAAATTTCAGTCATCCACCATTAAACTCCATCAGTACCATAGCAATTTGCTGTGGAACTTGTTTGGCTCTATAGAATGAGATAGGGCTCTTTTTCTGACATTTTTAGAGATCTCCGTTCATATTTCTCCAAAGAGCCTGAAATCTTCTGAATTCTAAAGTTGTGGAACTGTACCACCATCACAGTGAATATTTATTAATGTTACATTAATAATTTTCTAAATCACTTCATAAATTATTATCAAAAATCATTAATATGTATTATTTTTTCTGGTCGAGAAGCATGCTGACTTTGTGTCTACGATTCTCCTCGATGAATTCGATTTCGTTTTTTCGTGCAAACTTCTTTGACGTGATGATAGTGATGTCCAAAAATTTGAGGCCCAAATTGAAGATTTTTTTTTCGGAGAACACTCCACAGGCAAATTTATCGCATCTTGAATAGTTGATCAGGAGCGCTGGAGCGCATGCCTTCACAGCTTCTTCCTCTAGTGATAAATTTATCCCTGGAAGATCAGGGCTTCTAAATTAATGCCTCCGTGGCAATCAATGACATTGGTCTCAATACTCGCGAATGAACGCCATATCTTTCGATGGTCCTTAGCTTTTTACCTTTCTCTTGTTTGCAAAACAAGCTCATCGGTAACATTTGGATTTGATGAATTTTAGCATTATCATTCGCTTTAAAACGAGGGGTAAATCGCAAGGAAAATCTGGAGTATCGGAATTAGGGGAAATCAATAATAAATCCGAGAAAATCTAAGGCAATCAGGAGAAATGATAAGGAAATCAGAGGACATCAGGAGGAAGTCAAGGGAAATCTTGAGGGTCACAGAGAAAATTTTGAGGAAATTATAAGAAAATTAAAAGAAATCAGCCAATCTCTAGATCTGACGCATGCGCAGTTTCCAGGGGAACTCTTGAGCAATCGTACTAGTGATCAGGAAAAATCAGGGGAAATCATCAATGATTTCTCCTAGAACCGCATCTGGTGTACAAAAATTAACCACAAGGCTTCTTACTGTACAAATTACGGTCAAATCAAGAGGAAACCCGAGAAAATCTAAGCCAATCAGGGGAAATCATAAGTAAATCAGAGGAAATCCTAAGGAAATCATGGGTAATCTTAAGGAAATCAGTCAATCTCTAGATCTAACGCATGCGCAGTTTTCAAAATTTGAGGTTATATTATCCGGGGAACTCTTGGGCAATCTTATATCTGATAATCAGAATAAATCAGCTAAAACTGCAGTCTACAAGAGCTGATCTGCGATTTACCCCTCGCTTCAAAATCAGTCCATATCGACTTCTGTCGTGCAATCAAAAAACATGCTGAATCCGCGGGAGAAACTGGTTGGGCCAAGGGAAAGTAAACCAACTAATTGGCTAATAAGCCAACGTGCTTTCGATTAACATAAAATTATCTCGTACATTATCAATGTCGTAGTCCACTTCAGTAGTAATACTGAAAACAAACCTGCTGTAACAGCAGAAGTCAGCAGGAAACTGACATGCCAGTCGCTCATAAAACAAAAGGCGATTTCATCCAGTCAACTGGAATTTTACCGCTGCGATAAATCAAGTTAAATAATTTGACCAGCATATTTAACGAATCTTCGTTCTTTAGAAGTTTCAAAACTTCCGTGTATACTTCGTCTTGCTCTACCTCTTTTCTGGTTCTAGCCAAAGATATTGCGTGCTGAACTTCTTCTTCTGTAATCTTTGGTTTGGTTTGAGCATTTCTATGTAGTGAAACCATTCTTGTAAGTTTTCTTTGGTATCAGGTATAATTTTGCCTTGGTTGTCCACAAGGATTCCTGCTTGTTTTTTATTAAACAATCCGGCCGTTTCCTTTATGTGCTTGTGCAAATTAAACGTGTCATCTTTAGCATCTAGATCTTCCATTTCTTGATATTGTTGTGTTATCTATTCTTGTTTTGCCATCTTTATTTTGTTTTTTGTTAGTCTATTCATGTCCTTGCTGTAGGATACAATTATTGAAGAACGTTTAAGCAAGGGAGATTGTAGGATATTATGGTAAGGTAGTAGTAGATATCTAATCACGACAACCTGGCCGGAGTTCGAGGTTCAAGGAACCCATTTGTTTACGCCTTGAGCGCGTTTATTCTGGAAACCTTATTGTATTCGAAAAAACAAGTTTTCTAGATAAATCCGGAGTACGATGTCGTCTATAAATAGGGCGTCGGCGTAGTAGTCATTTGGAAGTCAGTTTAAATATCAGTATTGTTGAAGTCAGTTTCAATACGAGATTTGTTATCTACGGTTTGAATAAAGCGATAAATAATAAGTGAATTGTTATAAGGTCAATTTGTTCAATAAAAGTTGTTATTGTTAGTGAAGTAGACCCGGAATCCGTGACATTATTATATAGCGCCAAAAACTTCTGAATTTGAAATATTCAAACTCTAAAATATTATAAAGCCTCTAAGCTTTAACGCATTGCCTCAACTAGTGTGGGTTGTATTTTTATTGAAATTGGAATTACATCCCGATTCGTCTGCTCAATGACGCAGACATTTTCAAATTAAAGACTTCGATTGATAAATCTGCTGTTACTGCTTTACTATTTTTAGGGAGGCTGGAATAAAGTTCTTCAATCATTAGGTCGACATTAAAAGCAAACACTCAGAGAAAAGAGAAAGAAAGGCACATATTGGCTATACGAGGAGGTCAATTATCGATTATGTAGAACATTTTTAGCACAGTTACCGTTTTCTATTATTAGTAACACTTCAGATAATATATGAAAAAACTTTCCTTCTTCATATTCGATTCACTTATGTAAACTTGAACTAATATAAGCTTTTTTCTCTAAATCAATAGTATAATATCTCGAGAACAAGAATTACTAATGAATGGTTTTGCGAATCTATAAAGTTTTCGATTATATCCCAGTCTTTTGCCTATCTTCGTTATTGATACAATTTGATTGATTTTGCATTTATATAATTATTATAAAGTTTTGAGGTTCGAAGAATCGAAGATAAAGAGAAGAATCAAAACTGCACTTTCCTAGATTAGTTTTGTTCTTAGATAATATTTGAAGTTTAAATTCACCCATCAGATATTCTCAAACTCAAACATTTCCCAAGAGAATTACAAATGATTGATTATACTGTAACTCGTTTTGCTCTATTTCAAGTCGCTTGAACTGCTCTAAAGTTTTGAGAAGACGGCATTGCGTTGGCATTATCATTGAAAAATAGTTAAATCGGGTAATTTTGCAGTGAGAAGTTAAAATGTCAGAAAGTTTAATATATGGATTCTTGTTTTTTCAGTTCAATGAACATACTAGGCAAGACTTTTCATAATTTTTAAATGCAAAGGAAATTTTGTGGAAATGTGAAGTGTCTTGTACATAACTTTGTAAATGGCTAAAGACAAAATACATTCAATGGCTTCCGAAATAAGAATCGGTAGAGCTTTATTTGATAGAGCATTATTTCAACTGATATCTCATTTTCACTCGAACAGTTTTTATTTTTGGTCACTGATTACGCTACCCAGTTCTAGGAAATTCAATGGGCTGGCAATAATTTTCTTTACTTTACTAAGGAAAAATCATTCTTCCAACAATATACATTTCAGATAAGTCAAATCGTCGAATGAAATGCTTATCAAACTTTGTATGGAAAAAATGAATATTAATAAGTCTAAAAATAAATCCAAGTGTATAGGGTTTAACATTATAAATATAAGATTATTATAACGACCGATAAGAATGTTTGTTTATATAATTATTACATTAAAATCATTATTTATGAGGCTTTAAGAACAAATCAAGAACGGCAAAATTTTTCCATAGGATGTAATACATTTTCTGATTATTTTACTTAAGTTAAAAACAGTCTATGTCATATCATTTCTTGGAGAAACTCTTATTTATCCTGGAAAAACAAAAAGATTAGACGTAAATACACATTGTACTAGACAGTCATTCAATCCGATGGGTTCGTCTGCCTCGATTTTTTCTTAGAGCTCTATTAAAAGTTATTTTTCAATAACGTTATTCATCGGTGAGTATAATATATATATATATATATATATTTTTTGATAGATTTACGCTTTATCGATTGCAATACAGCGTCTAGCCAAGACGACTACAAAAAAATATCTTATTAGGAATTTGCGCCCACACTGAGAACTTAATTAATAAAAAAAAAAGTGTTTTAGTAATTGATTTACCAAAAGCAAACGTCTTGTTTTGGCCCGGAATATTCAATCGAGCTTCTAAATTTCGTAAGCTCCAACGCACAGTAGGGTACATGTTGAGATTTGCACATAATACAAAATGTAAACATCTCGATAGAACAAAAGATTCTCTCGAAGTCCAAGAGCTGAAAGCAGCCTTGAACTTGATCACAAAAATTCTCCAGTCAATTCATTTTTCAAAGGAAATCTCAGAGTTGAATCAAAACATATTTTTGAGCAACAAATCACTGATTAAACTCAAACCCTTCTTAGATAAGGATGGTTTTTTAAGAGTGGGTGGAAGATTAGACAACGCTAATGTCTCCTTCGATCAAAAACACCCCATTTTGCTCCCTTCCCATAATCATATTGTCTCATTAATGTTAATCCAAGAACATGAGCGTTTAGGTCATGCAGGCGCACAAACAGTGCTATCGAATTTTCGCCTAAGGTTCTGGCCACTCGATGGTTTAAGGGAGACAAAACGTATAATCAACAATTGTATTACCTGCTTCCGATTCAGAGCTCAACCAGCAGAGCAAATTATGGCAAGTCTGCCAAAGGAGCGTGTGAATGTCTCCCGCTGTTTCAGCCAAGTTGGAATAGACTATGGCGGACCCTTCTTAATAAAATCGTCCAAGCTACGCAAAGCTCCCCTAATTAAATGCTATATTGCAATTTTTGTCTGCTTGGCCACCAAGGCAATTCATATTGAATTGGTGACAGGGCTCTCTACCGAACACTTCATCATGACATTGAAAAGATTTATTGCCCGGAGAGGTAACCCAACCGTGATACATAGTGACAATGCCACCAATTTCCAAGGCGCCCAAAATCAATTGAAGGAATTGCATAACTTTTTTAGAAATAGAACCCATTTGAACTCAATCAGGGACTTTCTCTCTCAAAATGAAACTGAATTCAAGTTCATCCCTCCAAGAAGTCCTCATTTCGGTGGCATTTGGGAGGCAGCAATTAAAAGCGCCAAATACCACATCGTCAGGCTGGTTGGGGAAACCCGCTTCACGTTTGAAGAGTTCTATACAATTTTAGTGCAAATTGAAGCCATATTGAACTCACGTCCCCTATGCGTTCTTTCAAACGACCCAAACGACTATCAAACTCTAACCCCTGGTCACTTCTTAATTGGTTCAAGCCTTACGGCTCACCCAGATAAGGATTTAAGTCATCTTACTTCAAGGGGGGGAATATGTTGCGGAAATAACTATGATAAATAATAGAAATTGAGATTATATTGATAAACTACAAATAATAACATTTTAAACTTGTTGTGGGTTATTTCCGCAACATATTCCCCCCCTTGAAGTTTCCAAACTTCAATGAGAGACGAAACATTAACAAAAAAAAATAAACAACATATTTACAATAGAGAAAGTAGCAGGTTTTAATCCTGAATTGGTAAAGGACATACCTTTGCTATTCCTCGAGTAAAAACACCACTTTGTGTTTTCAATTTTACCACTCTGGTTTTATTGTCTCGTCCAGGGAATACCTCTAAGACTCTGGCTAAAGGCCATCTTAGAGGTGGAGTGTCATCTTCCTTTAAAAGTACTAATGTATTGGGGGTTAGATCTAGAGAATTCCGGAACCATTTAGGTCGATTTTGGAGTCTGTTCAAATAGTCCACTGACCAACGCTTCCAAAACACTTGTTGGATGTGTGAAATTTTCTGCCACATAGAAAGGCGGTTCTCATTAAGATGACTTAAATCCTTATCTGGGTGAGCCGTAAGGCTTGAACCAATTAAGAAGTGACCAGGGGTTAGAGTTTGATAGTCGTTTGGGTCGTTTGAAAGAACGCATAGGGGACGTGAGTTCAATATGGCTTCAATTTGCACTAAAATTGTATAGAACTCTTCAAACGTGAAGCGGGTTTCCCCAACCAGCCTGACGATGTGGTATTTGGCGCTTTTAATTGCTGCCTCCCAAATGCCACCGAAATGAGGACTTCTTGGAGGGATGAACTTGAATTCAGTTTCATTTTGAGAGAGAAAGTCCCTGATTGAGTTCAAATGGGTTCTATTTCTAAAAAAGTTATGCAATTCCTTCAATTGATTTTGGGCGCCTTGGAAATTGGTGGCATTGTCACTATGTATCACGGTTGGGTTACCTCTCCGGGCAATAAATCTTTTCAATGTCATGATGAAGTGTTCGGTAGAGAGCCCTGTCACCAATTCAATATGAATTGCCTTGGTGGCCAAGCAGACAAAAATTGCAATATAGCATTTAATTAGGGGAGCTTTGCGTAGCTTGGACGATTTTATTAAGAAGGGTCCGCCATAGTCTATTCCAACTTGGCTGAAACAGCGGGAGACATTCACACGCTCCTTTGGCAGACTTGCCATAATTTGCTCTGCTGGTTGAGCTCTGAATCGGAAGCAGGTAATACAATTGTTGATTATACGTTTTGTCTCCCTTAAACCATCGAGTGGCCAGAACCTTAGGCGAAAATTCGATAGCACTGTTTGTGCGCCTGCATGACCTAAACGCTCATGTTCTTGGATTAACATTAATGAGACAATATGATTATGGGAAGGGAGCAAAATGGGGTGTTTTTGATCGAAGGAGACATTAGCGTTGTCTAATCTTCCACCCACTCTTAAAAAACCATCCTTATCTAAGAAGGGTTTGAGTTTAATCAGTGATTTGTTGCTCAAAAATATGTTTTGATTCAACTCTGAGATTTCCTTTGAAAAATGAATTGACTGGAGAATTTTTGTGATCAAGTTCAAGGCTGCTTTCAGCTCTTGGACTTCGAGAGAATCTTTTGTTCTATCGAGATGTTTACATTTTGTATTATGTGCAAATCTCAACATGTACCCTACTGTGCGTTGGAGCTTACGAAATTTAGAAGCTCGATTGAATATTCCGGGCCAAAACAGATCTTGATCTTTCTTATCAGTTCCTACTAGAGCTATTTTCTTTTCCTCAGGGACATCAGACAAACTGGGAGTGTTGCCAAATTGGGAGAGATTTAATCCAGGGTCATGAAGAAATTTAGGGCCTTGCCACCAAGTATGGCACTCCTGGACTTGGGGTATTGGCAAACCTCTAGATGGGTAATCAGCGGGGTTGTCTGAAGAATTTATATGACGCCATTTGTGATTTGAGGTGAGTTCTTGAATTTGTGCTACTCTGTTAGCCACAAAAACAGTCCAGCGCGACGCATGGGAATTTATCCAGCAGAGCGCAATTTGCGAATCTGTCCACAAATTTACAGAACTCAATGAGAATCGATCTTCGAAGATTGCGATTAACTTTGAAACCAACTTTGAGAGCAAAACCATGGCGCATAATTCTAGCCTAGGCAATGTAACTGTTTTCAGAGGAGATACTCTAGATTTAGAGGTAATCAAATGACAAGATACTGTTCCATCAGTATATAGGGCGCGAACGTAAACGCAAGCGGCGTATGCCTTGAGGCTGGCATCAGAGAATCCGTGGAATTCCATGGAACTTAATGTTTTGTCAGAAAAAAGGTATCTAGGGATCTTGAGCGTTTTGAGGAGAGGAAGGTCATGTATGAAACCATTCCATTCTTGCAAAAGTGAGTCATCAGTAATTGGGGTGTCCCAATCCAACTTCAGAGTCCAAAGTCTTTGTACAATTATTTTTCCTGTCACAATGACTACAGATAAAAAACCAAGGGGATCATAACATTGAGCTATTACAGAGACAATTTTTCTTTTCGTAATAGGGGTTGTTAATTTTACTTCAGGAATAGAGACGCAGAAGAAGTCGAGAATTGGGTTCCAAATAAGGCCAAGTACCTTATTCGGGTTTTCGTCAAAATTCATATCTACTTCGACTATTTTTTCTTTATGAGAGATTTTGTCTAGAAATTCCTTTGAATTTGAACACCATTTGTGTAATTCAAATCCAGAAGCCTTTAATAAAGAGATAAGTTCGCTATAGAGTATTTCTAAATCCTTAAGGTCATCACATCCACTTAGGATATCATCCATGTAACATTGTTTCAATAGAGAATGAGACGCGAGGGGATAATCTGAGCTATTTTTTAATGCAACATCGTTTAAGACTCTAGTTGCGAGGAATGGAGCACTGTTAGTGCCATACGTGACAGTGGTCAATTCGATGCACTGAAGTGGTTTTTCAGGCTCGTCTCTCCATAAAATATTTAATAAAAAGGTCTGAGTGGGATTTATCTTTATTTGTCTGAACATCTTCTCAATATCAGAGGTGAGAGCATATTTGAAAGATCTGAAGCGTAACAATATGTCATAAAGGTCAGGCTGGACCTGAAAGCCTTTGAGAGTTATGTCATTTAGGGAAAGGCCCGTTGTGGTTTTGCAAGAGGCGTCAAAGACCACACGCAGCTTCGTTGAGCACGCACCTTCTCTAACCACAGCATGATGAGGGAGGAAGCATTTGAGCTCCAGATTTTCATTAGCAGAGGAAAGGGGTACGAACCTGGCATGTCCAAGGTTAACATATTCATGAATAAATTTCTGATATTCATGAAAATAATCTGGGTCCTTTACAAATTTCCTCTCGAGATTGTGAAATCTTTTTGTGGCTATAGACAAAGAATCACCGAGTTTGAGATTTTCAGAGGGAGATTTCAAGGGTAAGTTAACTTGATAAGAGCCATTTTCTAATACTTGAGTTGTTTCCTTGAAACAAGCTTCAGCCTTTGCATCTTCAAGGGAGAGAGGGGCTTTGGTATGAATTTCTTCCATGGACCAAAATTTAGTCACTATATTTTCGAGAGAGCTATTGTCCGGGCTTTGAACAAACATAGAGACAGAGGAGTGCACTTGTTGTGCAGGGCTACTAGTGACTAAATGAGAGCAGTTATTATGGTGTGAATTTTGGGGAAACGTTCCTCCAAGAATCCAACCGAGATGAGTGTTTAAGACTGTGGGCAGGCCATGACCTAGATGAATCAGGCCTTTTGTCAGGAGATTGTAATAGAGGTCTGAACCAATCAGAAGGTCAATTTCCGAAGGACGAGTGAAACTAGGATCAGCAAGAACAATGTCGCTCGGTATATTCCACGAACTGACATTTATTTGTATAGAGGGGAGGGGTCCTGTTATTACAGGGAGAACAGCGCAGGAAATCTCAAATTTCCTATGAGGATACAAATTTGAGTATATTTTCAAATCAATCATCTTATTAGTAACATTGTTACTAAGAGCTATGCCAGACACATATGTTGTTTTGACATAGGGGACTAGTTTTAACCTTTTAACTAGTTTGTCAGTTACAAAGGAGTGTTGCGAGCCATTATCCAAAATGGCTTTGGCTTGAAGGGGCCGCCTGTCTGCGTCATAAAGTGTCACGCATGCGGTTGCTAAAAGGGTTTGTGAGTTTTTTGTAGAGAGTGCTGAGACGGAGTGGAGACTTTGGGAAGATTTGGGAAGCTCATTTTGGTTTGGTTGTGAGTCAGCTTGATTTTGTGGTCTTGAACCTTGTGTCTGTGTCTTGGGAGGATGCTGAGACGGTTGCTGCTGACCATTAGAATAATTTGGTCTAGCAATCGAAGAGTTATTATGATGGGGTCTTTGTTGGGGTCTGTGACCTTGAGCTGGAGGATTTTGAGGGACAAAAGCATTGTGGAGCAATGTATGATGCCTTTGAGAGCAGATAAAACAACCTTTGGTTGCTGGGCAATTGGCAAGAGTGTGTTTGGAACCAAGACAATTAAAGCAGAGTTGTTTTGAATAAACAAAAGTCTTCCTTTCCGAGTCCTGTAAACCTTTAAACTTATTACAAATATAAATTTTGTGAGAGTCTTGATTGCAATATAAGCAGTGTGTAGTGACTTTACTTATATTATTTTGAGCGAACAGAGCAGCGCCAGAGTTTGGGGTTTTGTTTACTTTTCGTTGCCCGTTTTGTGCTGAAGGCACTTCCGTACTTGAGAGATTTTCCAAAGCTAAGCATCTTTTTTCGAGGAATTCAAAAAGGTCATCAAGTTGAGGGAGTTGATTTAAATCGCGCTCATTCTCGAACGCCTTGCGCGTGCCAAAATCAAGTTTTTTTCCCATTAAATATATTATCAAAAATTCCCAAAGCTGTTCGTAAGAATAGTGCAAATTCTTTAAAGAAAGTAAATTTTTTCTACAATTTGTAACAAACTCTCTGAGAGTTTGAGCGTTACATTTACTGAGTGTGTTTTGTTCCAAGAGAGCAACAAAATGAGCGTTTATTACAGAGATTTTGTTTTCATATCGTTTCTGCAATATTTCTAGAGCGATATCAAAATTATCGTTTGTCACAGCCAAGTTTTCGATCAATTTCAATGGTTCGTTTCTCAAAAATGACTTTAAATAAATAAATTTTTGTATTTTACTCAGGTGAGTATTATCAATTATCAGAGCAGAGAAGATTTGAAAAAAGGAAGTCCACTCAGCGGTGTCACCTTTAAAGGGGTTTATATTTATTTGAGGGAGTTTCACTTCCATATGTGGTGGCAAACTCAGCTGTGGCAAACTAGTTTGGCTTATTGGTGGAGTGTTCAGGGTAACCGGAGACAATGTTTTAATACATTTTTGTATCAGAGAGAGAGTATCATAGAATTGATTTTCAACAATATCTCTATTTTCGTTATCATTTGCAGTGAATTCTTCAAGATAAGTTTCAATTTCATCTTGAGTCATTGAGTATTTTTCAAAGTTATCTTTTAAGTTAACTATACGATTTTCAAATTGAGTTGGATCTACTTCAACATCCTTATTGTTTTTCACCCAATTGGCAATGCGAGTAATAGCGCTTTTTGCGCGAGTACGGACCTGCTTCATAGCATCAAAATCCATATTGAGAAATAGCCTTTAAATAACTCCACCAATAATAATCAATTAATTTAAAATGAATTAAGAGAGCCAAACAAGCTAATTAATAAATTGTACCTATACAAATCAATACACAATGTACCTATTTACAATATAGAATATTTACAACAGAGAATGTACTTACCAAGTACGAGCAATACAGGGATTCGAGTAGGCAAATTTCAATATATAATAAAAACACAAGTTTTTATTGAGCAGTGTAGAAATGAGAATCTTAAAGCAGTCAGAGATAGAGGCATAAAAAAAACATTAAATTTTTTAATTAATTACATTTCAATCAAGGCTTTAATCCGGCTCGAAGGACCAATGTGACGGAACTAGCTATTACCCTTTTGTGGACTCTAGTCATTACCGCACCAGGGATGTCAAAAGTTTTTACTTTGACTGACTGTAAAAATTAACCATTAGGTGTTGGATCATTTAAGCCTTGTATTGAACTAGGGGTGCCTTGATTCTCATTTATACAAATAAAACGCTGAAATAGAATAGTTATCAATTTAATTAATAAATGAAGTTAATTCGGTTTAATCAGCAATCAAATCCTATCTAATAATTCCTATTTGGACGTCCAGTCGAACTACAAATTTTATACTAATCTAAAGTAAATAAGCGAGTAAATAAGTATCTTGATTTATAAAAATAGTGAAATTTCATAATAATAATATCAATTATGGTTAAATGTTCGATGAACGAGAACACAAATTAACTAATTAGATTTACGAGAGCACAACACAAATAATTCGTGAACTTCAATCAGCTCACTGTATTCACAAAATGTTTATAATCCTTGAAAGTTCTTTTGTTTATTGAGAGTTAATAATTTGAGCACTTTTCTGCTGAAGTGTGTAAACAATAAGTGCAAGAAAAGTCTATATATATATGCTCAGTTTCTATATACAAATTTACAAATTAATGTTCATTTCACGAGTGTGAAAACCAAATTTCTGTATTAAAGGTTAGAACAAACACTTCAATTTATAGTGCATTTCAACCGAATCAGTATTCAGTATTTATTAATTTATTGTTCGACTGTTTTGAGAAATTGAAACGGTCTTACTTGCTTAATCCAGTTCATACCGGTAAATCCATATAGTGATTATTTATCCATTTATCACTATTCGTAGTAATTTGCACTGTCAGCTAAGGGATTTTCCACTAAGAGAGAGAACACAATGATATACAGAGTTGAAGCCCGTCGAGAGTGAGACAGGAATAACCTTAAACAGGCGTAGTAGAGAATTTTGCTAGGTCCGAGATGACTTGCAACAATTTAGGGGTTAATTACATGAATTGTAATCAATAATATCGTTGATAATATAGGCCATGTCAGGCCTTGAGACACTGGGAGTAGTATTTTACTATAATTCGCGTACTAACGGGGGTTTTCTGGGGGTTTTTTTCCTCTGTAGAGCGTTCAGAGGCGAGAGGGTGCAGAGTCTTTGCTTACTCTTCTGCTTCTTGATTACTACTGTTGTGTACCGTGCGTCGAGTCGACTGCCTTTTTCGGAGCAGGTCGCATAAATCAGGGATGTTGGGTGGCAACTGACCAATCACAACAACAAAATAGATCCATTGCTCATAGGGTAATGAAGAAATCTGTAATTTTACCGATTCAAAAGGGCTGCTGTTGCCAGTTTTACAGGATTCTTTTTTTAGAATATTATTTTTATGATAAATAATAGAAATTGAGATTATATTGATAAACTACAAATAATAACATTTTAAACTTGTTGTGGGTTATTTCCGCAACAAAAGATCTTTTTTGTCTTCTTTAGCCTGTGATCTGCCTTTTGATTTGTCCCCAGCATTATGGTCTCCGTTTTATTAGTTCCGAGTTCCATCTCTGTTTAATGAGATTTTCGGAAAAGAGGTTTTCAATATTGCTGTTATTTGTCATCACTTTCTTCTCCCATATTGATCTCCACACCAATTTATTGCTCTCGAAAATCTGCTGGTCATCAACTGTAGCTCTTTAAAACTGTTACAAATAAGGAAAATGTCGTCGACCAACATGATTCACTCATTTGCCGTTTATATTTATGCCAAGTCTCAACAGTCTAGTTTCTTGAAAACATCCTCCATTACCAGCGTAAAAAGTTTGGATAAATATCACATCTTCCTGTTTGACTCTTAGTTAGATTAAATGGCTTGCTGAAGTCTGGATATTGCAGAAGAGGTTGATTTGTCAGTGAACTTTTGCAAGTTCTAATGCAGTTCAAAAATTCTGGTGTCAGTTCTATTTTAGCGCCCTTTATGAGGCAGGAAGTTTAGTAATTTTAGCGAAGTCCTTGATAAACTTCCTGTAATATCCAAGAAGGCCTAGAAATCCTCGGATTTCCTTCGTGGTTCGCGGTATTGAATAGTCAAGTATGGCTTTAATTTTAGCCTGATTTGGTCTTATTCCTTCTAGTGTAACAATATGTCCAAGAAGGGCAACTCCCTTTTTTAGGAACTTGCATTTGTCCATTTGAATTTTGAATCCAGTTTCTCTGAGACGTTGAAAGATTTTCGATAGATAAGCCAGAATCTCTTGAAGTGATGTGCTTGAACACAATGATATCGTCCATGTACACTAAGCAAATTTCTCCTTGGAGGGAGGCCTTTCAAAACTTTATCCATTACCCTCTGGAACGTAGCTGGAGCATTTTTTAGGCCAAACGGCATCCGGAAATACTCGTAATAGCCATTTTCGACATTGAAAGCAGTTTTTCAGATATCTTCATTAGCCATTCCGATTTAATGAAAACCACTTGCCAGATCCAAGGTCGTGAAGTCCTGGCATCTACCAAGTTTGTCCAAGATGTCTAATTTGGAATTACTTTCCTATAGTCCACTACTATCCGCCATTTTATTTTTCCGGAGGCGTCTAGTTTTTCTGGAACTATCCATATCGGGGAAGATCAAGGTGACCGGCTTGGTCTGATAATTCCTTGATCCAACATGGAAGATATCTGGTTTTTCACTTCCATTTGATTTGTCCCCAGCATTATGGTCTCCATTTTATTAGTTTCGAGTTTCATCTCTATTTGATGAGTTTTTCGGAAAACAGGTTTTCAATATTGGTCACTCATTTTTCTTCTTTGCTGTTATCTATCATCACTTTCTCTTCCCATATTGATCTCCACACCCATTTATTACTCTCGACAATCTGTTAGTCATCAAATGTAGCTATTCAAAACTGTTAGAAATAAGGAAGATGTTGTCGACTAACATGATTCACTCATTTGCCGTTTATATTTATGCCAAGTCTCAACATAACCAGTCTAGTTACTTGAAAACATCCTCCATTGCCAGCGTGAAAAGTTTGGATAAATATCACTTCTTCCTGTTTGACTCTTCTCTTGATTGATTGAATTGGAAATCAAACCAATTCAAATGTTCAACATGTTTCACAAAGTTCGCTGCCTAGTATTTTCAATTCTCGACCAAATCAAAGTAATTCAATCACAATGTTTCTCAATACAACAATGACAATGTTCAAAATAATAATGTTCATGAACAAGATCACAGCTTTGCTATTCAAGACTCGGTTCAGAGTCATTCTAATGAATTGTTTTCTGCTCATTCTAGTATCAATAATCATTCCGTTTTTAAATCCAATGAATAATGTTCACATTTTGCTGGGTACAGCTAACAATTTTATTGAAGACAATTCTATTAAAAAGCAGGCGGGAGGAAAAATGAAACACACCGACTTATTCAACTGTCCGAAAGGAACTACTTTTTGTTTTATTAGGAAACAATAACATGTCTCCATAGAATCGTGTCTCCAAGGACTGACAGGTGACAATACTGACAAAAGCAAGACTAGGTATACATACTACATACTACTGCTACTATAGAGGGCGCGCTATGTATCATTTTTTATTTTTTAAGCTAATATCAACACCCCCACTAGGTAAAACAATAAAAATACAATCATATGTCATTAACAATTCCAAGACTCTTCAAAAACTTATAATGTTTAACAGAAGGCAAAGCTTTAGTCAAGACGTCAGCCACCATTTCACTTGTTTGTATATATTCAAGATTTATGAACTTATTAGCAACAACATCTCTAATATAATGGTGTCGAACATCTATGTGCTTTGTTCGCTTGTGATATACAGGATTATTACACAATTTGATTGAGCTTTGGTTATCACAATAAAGCTGAACACAATCAAAAGAGCCTTTAATCTCACCTAGCAAATTTCTCAAGTAAACTGCTTCTTTCGAAGCTTCAGACAAGGCCATATACTCGGCTTCTGTCGTTGACAGTGCTACTGTCTTTTGCTTAGTACTTTCCCATGATACAACACAATCTGAATATTTAAAACAGAAGCCAGTATAAGACCTCCTATCAACTACGTTGCTACCCCAGTCAGAGTCTACAAAACCCAACAAGTCACTAGAACCCTTTTTATATTTGAGACCAATATTCTTGGTTTTCTGCAAATATCTTAAAACTCTCTTAGCAGATTTCCAATGACTGATATCAAAACAACTATTGTACTGACTGAGATAGTTGACTGAGTAGGAAATATCAGGCCTAGTCATGACAGCCAGGTACATTAATCCACCAATAAGCTGCCTATAAGGTAATGACGAATCACAATTTTTGTCACCCTTATTCAAATTTAGACCATTTTCCATGGGAGTTTCAACAGTTTTACAATGAACCATGTTGAATCGAGTCAATAGTGAATCAATATACTTCCCCTGATCGAGAGTTATGACTCCATTTTTCTTGTCAATATACACATTCACACCCAAAATCTGTTTGGCTTGACCCAAATCTTTTAATTTAAAATGACTTGCCAATTTTTCTTTTAGATCTTTAGTTTCAGCTATGTCATTTGAGAAAATTAAAAAATCGTCAACATAAAGAGCAATTACGGTAAGTAAATTCTTGACACGTTTCATAAAAACACAAGGTTCAAACTTTGATTCACTATAGCCTAAGCCCAACAGTACATCCTCGACCTTCTTATACCAGACACGTGACGACTGTTTCAACCCATAAATTGCACGTTTCAATCTCAAGACTTTGTTTTCATGACCTGGTTTAATAAAACCCTCAGGTTGTCTCATGTAAACAACTTCGTCCAAGTGTCCATGCAAAAAGGCCGTGGTTACATCCAAGTGACTTACATCTAGACCTAAATCTACTGACGAAGCCATTAGTAACCTAAGTGTAGAATACCTAACAACTGGTGAGAAGGTTTCACTATAGTCCACCCCTTCTCTTTGGGTAAAACCCTTTGCTACCAACCTTGCACGATAGCTTTTATTATTTTCAGAATCACTTTTCACTTTATAAACCCATTTACACTCAACCACTGTGCCATTCTCAGGTAAGTCGACAACTTCCCAAGTCTCATTTTCATCCAGATTATCCATCTCTTCTTGCATAGCCTTTCGCCATTTGTCATTGTCGTTTCTAGCCATAGCCTGTGAGAACGTAGCTGGAAAATCTTCAAAACAGCTGTTGCCATCTGCAGCACTCAGGTAAGTAACGTAATCTTCAAATTTCTTTTCTTTTCTTTCTCTTCCAGATTTTCTTACTTCTTCTACCTTCTGAGTTTCAGCACCAACAGCATTATTTGGAATATAATCCGAGTCTGAATCGTCCAAATCAATAAATGAACTTTCTTCACTGATATTCTCAACGGCTGAGTTAAAATCTAAATCCCCCACTGCTTCTGACATTTCATCAACTTCTTCTTTGTTTACTATTTCTGACATATTTTCAAATCTTTTGGTTCTATAATCTTCATAAACAATTACATCTCTACTAGTTGTTATGTCATCAATATCTGGGTTATAGACTCTATAGCCTTTAATATTCTCAGAATATCCAACAAGAATGTGTCTTTTTGCCTTTTTGTCAAATTTGGTTCGCTTTTCTTTAGGTATATGCACCATGCATGAACTACCAAAAATCTTAAGCTCGGATAGGTCCGGTTTTTGTCCTACCCAAATTTCATATGGTGTTTTACCATTAAGACCACTTGCGACACAACGATTTCTAAGATAACTAGCAGTATGGACTGCTTCTGCCCAAAACCGTTTTTCTAAGCCAGCGTCAAAAAGGAGGCACCTAGCTTTTTCTATAAGGGTCCGATTATGACGCTCAGCAAGTCCATTCTGTTCTGGTGTGTAAGCATTAGTCATTTGGTGTATTATTCCTTCATTTTTTAAAAACATTTTAAACTCATTGGAACAAAATTCACCACCTTGATCTGTGCGGAAAATTTTAATTTTCTTATTTTTCTGCTTTTCTACCATTGCCTTAAAATCTTTGAACATGGTAAAAGCTTGACTTTTAGCCTTCAAAAAATACACAAATGACATTCGACTACAATCATCAACTAACAGCATGAAAAATCTTGAGCCACCAATGGACACATTTTCCATAGGACCACAGAGATCGCCATGTATTACATCTAATATATCTAGACTACGCTTACCTGTATTCAAAAAAGGTAGTCTTGCCTGTTTGCCTTCGCAACAAACCATGCAGTTGGATTTGTCTATGTTCACCTTCTCTTTTAAAGACAAACCGTTGACACAATCCTTCATTTTGTACATATCTTGGCTATTGATGTGAGCTAATCGTCTGTGCCATGTTACTGGGGATGCTGCCAATAAACATTGCTCCATTTTCATGTTCATCTTGTAAACGCCATCGACTAAACTTGCTGTGGCTATCTGCACATTAGAACTATTTACAATTGAACACCCCTGATGGGTAAATATAACATTGTTACCTTTAGCAATAATTTCACTTACCGATATGAGGTTTGTGGTTAGTTGGGGTATACATAAAACCTCCTCGACAAGTATCTCGTGAAACTTTCCATTGCAATCTGTAATAATATTCAAACTTCCAGAACATTTTACAGGTAAAATATGTTCGTTTGCTACAAGAATTTCCTTTATACTTGATTCTAAACAATTATGAAGCCAATTTTCGTTAGGGGTCATATGTTTACTTGCTCCTGAATCCAAGTAAAAATCGTTTTTGTTATACTTGCTGCTAAGAAATGCTGCACTAAATGCGTTTCTTTGCGATGTATTAGATTTTTCCGGGCAACGAGACATGTAATGCCCACTTTTCTTACATCTATAACAAATGATTTCATTTAAATCTTTTTGTTTATATTTACTTTTGTCATTTTGACTTTTGTCTTTCAAATTTCTGTCGAATGACTTGCCATCTCTCGGCTGATGCTGGAAGTTTCGTTTCGCGGTGAAAGCATTTCCACTTTTACCACCTGTGGCGCCATCTGTGCACATGTCCAGTAACTTCGTCTTTATGGAATCGGTAGTAATCTTCATACCAGAGTGCTCCACTGCCATGATCATGGGTGCAAACCTTTCTGGGAGTCCGGCCAAAAGCAGGGAACCAATCCACTCCTCGTCGATGTTGAAACCTGTCTTCTTCAGTCTCTGAGACGTTTCAACGACTTGGTTTACGTAACTTTCCATGTTTTCACAGCTTTCCAAACGAAGAGATATTAACGTGCGCAGGAGCCCAATTTTCCTGACGAAACCAGTATCTTCATAGAGATTTTTAACCTTCAACCACACTTCCTCTGCAGTAGTGGCCTCTCTAACGTGCATATACAAAGAGGGATCGATGGTGAGGATGAGTTTTGCCTTTGCTTTGGCAATCAAAACTGCGTCCGTCTCACTCCCATCAATGCATTTCGTTAGGCCTTCCAAAACGAAAATGTTTTCAACTGCAAAACTCCACTCGTCGAAGTTTTCGCGACCGAGTAGTTTTGGACAACTGTTTAAATAGTTAATCGACATTTTACTATTTACTTTTTCACTTCACGGAACGAACAAAACTGCGGTAAAACTTGTTTCAAACGATTTTTCCACGCGATTTAACTGGGCAACATAACCTATTAAAAAGCAGGCGGGAGGAAAAATGAAACACACCGACTTATCCAACTGTCCGAAAGGAACTACTTTTTGTTTTATTAGGAAACAATAACATGTCTCCATAGAATCGTGTCTCCAAGGACTGACAGGTGACAATACTGACAAAAGCAAGACTAGGTATACATACTACATACTACTGCTACTATAGAGGGCGCGCTATGTATCATTTTTTATTTTTTAAGCTAATATCAACAAATTCAGGAAATTTCAAATTGAGTAGGGCCTTGCTCGATGGAAGTTCTCAATAAATTCACTAAATCATTACCATTTATATTAATAGATAAAATAACAGGTCTGTAGCTACCAAGTACTCTATTATTTAAGTAAGATGGTAAATTGCGAGCGGTCGTATTTGATGGTAATTATTTCCTTGGGCAGCTACTGTAAAATAAGATTGTGGGGGCGGGTCTATTTACAAGTGAAAGAAACAACTGATGTACGGTTATCCATTGATAAATATACTTTATTAATGAGAAAATAAACAGAGCTTTTCCAATTACAATTGTACAATTTTTTTTTATACCCTAATCTCAACACCTTTCTAAAACAAAAATAAACAATTCTAGAAATGATGCTAACTTACAGCCACCTCTATACTCTCTGTGAGCTTGTAAATAAAATGTTACGATCGAAAAGCCTTGTACTTAAATAACTCTTTTTCTATAAAAGCCTTACTACATTAGGTTACAATATTTTTAACCAAAACTCCTACACGTCAAAACATTACAATAATTAATAAAACGTCCAATTTTATAAGCGTATCAAAAACCCTGAATTCGCTTCTGCCAAATTTGCAAGTTAATAACATATTTGCGAAGTCCCTTTGTCAATTCACTTACTTCATAGTCATTTTAATCATTGATAAAGTCAAAATAAACATGTCACTAGAGTACTTATATTCCGTCCTTAAATCACTGAACTAATCTAAAATAATTCTTTTGATTATTTAGAGCTCGCACATAATGTTGAACGAATTTTTAATGTTTCTTTCTTCACGACTTCTACACTTTCTTCAAAAGATCCGATTTAGCGCGTTTTCCCGAGGCAACAAACTCATCGCAAATTTCATCTAGACTGCGACTCATTAATCTTACTGTAAACTCAAGACTCTAAGCTTAACTCAAGTCTGAACTCAAGACTGAACTGAGCCCGCTGCTTTTATATTTTTCGATGCCCCAAAAAATTTCGGGTCATGTCCATTCATTAACCTTCCTCTTTTCTAAGAAATATAATTATTTGTCTGAAACCGTATGTGGCGCAATTTCCTGGATTATCGAGGTCAACATATTTGAAAGAATGCGGAGGACACCTAATTCAAAGAAAAGTCGCACTCGTGCCGGCAGTAAATCATTATTTTGTTAAACTTCTGTCACTTTGGGACCCAATTTAATTACCTAACCTTGTATTTTAATATTTATATGGATTTGATTTATGATGAGTTCAATGTGATGACTATGACACACGCTTGGTGACTAACTATTAAAATTTGAACGTATTTTAAATATTTCAATTAATATTATGTGTCAATGCTAAATTAAGAAAATTGAATGTTGGAGATTTCATTTACATTAGATTATTTGATTCAATTAACAATATTTGATTATATTTAAATTTACTGTTTTTGTATTTCAAGTCCTTGTAAAATACGGGTCTATTTTTCCCGGGTCATTACAGGTCAAATTTCACAAACAACTTTATCTATCACTGCTCCTGATTCAAAATCCAAGTTTAGGTAAATTATATAAACCATTCATGTTAGAATATGAAGCCTTAGGTCACATGACCAAGTTATCTGATTCACAAATTAAAAATGATGTAGATATAAAATATTATGCACCTCATCATAAGGTGTACAAAGAAAGTAGAGACGACAAAGTTACGTGTTGTTTTTCACGGCAGTTGTAAAAGTTCAAGTAGTCTATCATTTAATAATGTTCTCTGTGTAGGACCTGTAGTACAAGATGATTTGTTGAGCATTTTACCACGTTTTCGTAAACATAAACTGATATCACAAAGATGTACAGACAAGTAATGGTAAATCCAGGACAACGTCATTTACAACGTATTCTATGGCGTCCTTGTCCTGAAGAAAACATTTCTTATTATAATTTGAATACTGTTACCTATGGTACATCATTCGCTTCATTCCTTGTAATAACAGCCTTACGTCAAGCAGGCATTGATAATCAAGACAAAGTTCCCGAAGCAAGTCAGACAATTTTATCAGACTTCATGGAATAAAAAGGCCATGCCGAATTCTATGAACGCTCTATGTTTCATACACAAGTTAGTTCGGTTACATTATAATTCACATTTTTATTGCGCATCGAGTTCAAAGTTGACCAGCTCAAAGGTCATTAGTTCATTTGACCCATTAATACAGTCCGCTCTTTTATTCAGTAGTGTTCATTTATTTTCGAAATACTTATTCAGAACCAGCAAACCCATCAACAGAACTACGAGGCCATTATTTCATTTCTCTGGTATTTCCACAATAGCGAAGAATTTCTCCTTCAGACATATGTTAAATAGCCATTTCAATGTTGATTTCATTAAATTCTTTCAGAATTTCAGTTGTCACTTCTTCTGATTATTTGTTGTTCAGGTCGTTAACGGCCTTCCCAATCTCAAATTCTTCGATATCTGGCATATCTTTGAAACTGGAACCTTCGGTTTTTTCTTTGAACTGTATAGATCACCACAGAGGGTTTGCACAGCTTTTCTTTCCATAAACTTCCTTCTTTTCCCAACCAAAGTCACAGGTAAGTGTAAAGAGTTGAAAAAAAAAAACTGAAAAAAAGGTAGTACGTTACAAAATGATAATAAGAATATATTTACCATTACGTTAGGTACGTTTTTTGATCACATTAATTATATTATTAACCATACCCCTTTTGTTAACAAATTAACAGGAGGCCCATAATATGCTAAGTTTACTCAGCGAATAATTATTAGGAGTTTCATAAGTACAGAATGGCAAGGGCGCCACTGAATTTAAAAAAATTATAGTTATTTACATTACAAGTGCGTTTATGAGCATGATTACAATAACGAGTGTGAAGGATTAGAACGACGCGGTCGTAAACCGAGTCGTTCTAATCACACGAGTTTTATAGCCATGTTTAAACGGACGTGTGATGTACAACGTTTTATCTACAAAGCGAAAAATAAGAATATTTTTCCAATTATTTTCGTTCATTGGTAGCTGTCTACCTTCATTTTACCTTCACAGGTTTACCTTTGACATTTGTCAAATCACCAAAAATAGTTGTTGTATAGACTCAGAACCTCGTCCATAACACCACTAGTTGTTTTAATTAGGTAACTGCCCAATTAAGGACCGATTGAGAAGTGTTTTCTCTCTGCAGGACCATCCGTCGACGCGTTTCGCTGTATCACAGCCACAGCTCATCAGCACGGTTAGGTCCCGCAGAGAGAAAACACAACCCATTTTTGGTTCCATCCCGGAACTGTGTTTGATACAAGTGAGATGAAGACAGAGTCTCCATTAGGTTATGAATTCATAACCTACTCTATAACACCACTGGTTGTGTTATGAGTCTAATGACGTAACTGAAATACTAGAAAAATGGTTATGTGAAAACGTCATAACCAAACGCTTGTAGATAAATAATTAAATTAAATACATAAAATATTGAAGTGTGAAAATTCAGAAACACACCTAAAAAAAATAATCAGCAAACGGTTATTGATAATTATTCTGAAAAGGAAATAAATAAGGCATATAACTCAACCAAATCTTGACATAGGTAAAACCAATAAAACACTCAAGCAAATTTCAAATAAAAATAATATTACAATGTACCTCAATATACTTGCCATATAAGCTCATTGGCAGTCGCTGGCCATATCATTATCATGAAATGAAAATATAAAAGATTTAAGTTTCCAGAAGACTAATTTTAAAAAAAATGGATGTTTGAAAATTGTAGAAAAAAAAAGAATAAATTCAGTAAAATCAAATGCACCTGTATGAAATCAAAGGTTGGGTTAAATGGTCAGGAGATATAATAGAAATCCTCAAATATATGAGGATCCAGGGTTGAAAATTGATCAATTTTTGACGATGTAGATACTGTAAATTTAGACATGTTGTCCAACCTTGAAATATAAGTACATTCTTTAAATATGGCGATACTAAAAGTTAAGTAGAGATAAAATCTATAGCAAATACGATAAATCAAAAATCGGAAATAATTATTTAAATTTCACTTAGGTGTCAAGAATGTGAAATTGAAATTTTAAATATTTAAATATAATGTCAGTAAAAATTTGATCAATTATGGTAATTGATCATAAAGTAGATTTCATAAAAAAGGTTATAAATTAAACTCTATGCAAGCCTCAATTCCAACGAAAACGTTAGAGTACGGCAGCCATCCATTTTCTGTCACTTGACGAGGGAAGTTGCAAATGGAAGTTGCAGATTCTAGTCTTGAATCATGGTAGATAGAGGCTAGAAGTTCAGTTTTCTCCGTCAAATGTGGATGATGTCGACACGTGAGGAACTTGATTCCTCTAGGCAATCCCTTCTAAAGCTCTATGTCGCGCTCCACGGAAATGGTGATTTTTAGAAATGTGGGATTGTTGAAAATGGATTCCCTGGGAGAAACTGCTCTTCCGAAAACCTTAAGTAATAGAGGCATTCCATGAACAACAAAAAATTAAAAAGGACTGACCACGAGGGGGTTCGTAATTTCAAACTGGAATAAAACGGTAATCACGAAACTTTTGTTTTAAATTTTTCCGGTAATCAACGGAACTTTGCCTTGCGCAACATTTGGGTGGTATGAATAAAAACGAAATATCTGCTGCTACTACAAATATTAGTATATTCTCCGTAGTATTTACTTTAAAATGAAGTAGATACTACATTTCGAAACTACCGGAAATTAGTAAATCTTTCTTTGTGAAGTAAATACTTCGTAGAATATACTACTACTATAGTAGCAAGTACTTCGTTTTTACTCATACCACCCTTTATTTCGTCAAACTAATGCCTGATGGCCGATAAGGTACTTTTCTTCACGAGAACGGTAATCACAGTTGAGGAAGATGGCTGCCCCCAGGCCAGAGTGGACCTTTCAGGACCAACGGCAAAATTTAAGAGGGACGATGAAAAGGACAAGCTGAACAAGCAGAGCTTCCCTTCAAAAAAAAAAAAAAACAACGGAGAGTGTTGGTACCAAACTGGTACTTCAAATTTAAACGGAAAGCGTGCCCTCTAGGTTAATAATTGCTACTAATATTTTCGACAGAAACCTACTTTTGGGTTCTTTTAATAATGGCAGTCATCAGACTGTCTGTATTCAAGACGATAGGTAATTTTTATAAAATATTATATGGAAAAAAGAAAAACAGTACCTAACATTTGGCATGCTACAAGCTGTCGTTCCAGGACAGCATCCTTAAAAGGAAATTCGCAGCAAATGATATAAATCCTACGCAAAAAAATAAATAAAATAGAATCACTTTAACAACTACTTACGTAACAACTTCAATTAATGTCGAAAGCCAATTATTATTTGGGATTTTCTAGGGAAGTTTCTGGAATTACCCACTCAGAACATCTTTACTTTAATCTCAGTTTTAATTACTATTTGCGAATAGTCAGCACATTTCAACAGCAATAGGATCAACTCAATTTACAATTAAATAAATACCTATGTTTTCATTCTATGGCAAACGTTGAACATTATAACATAGAATTTGAATAAATTAATCGATTTTTGAGGTTAAAGACCTCCCTACATAAGTAGATGTAGGGTATACCTACTTTTTGTTGAAAATTGTGCAATTTATCCGATACGAACATATCAATTTAGACAAGCGATATCCCTGGGATATACCTACGTATTCATGAGAAAATGTCCAATAACGTGAGGCAATTTTCTTTTCTTAAAGAAAAATGGATTATGTATTTTATATGTATGTTGTTTCTAAAGCTATTTTATTATGTCTGTGCAAATAAATCGGTTTGGATTATTTTCATCTGAACATCTTGCACGAAACCCATTATATAGGAGTATCTACCTAATTAGATTTATCCTACTAAGTCTGACGTGATTTCATTGCCAAAATAGGGAAAAGTTACCACAGCCACTACAGTGTATCTTATGGAGAGAGAAATACAAGAGGCGAAATCCACTCCACAACTTCCTTAATGATGAAAATGCTAAAGACTTTACACAGGAATTCACGGCAAATGAGCGGAATATAAATTTTGAAATTAGGTTTGTTGGAACCTTTTACCCGAACGAGCAAAAATCCTGAAAGATCAGAGTAGGACTTTTGGAATCCCTATAGTTATTTTTTAGTGAAATAACGTGTATGGCCAAGCATATATTACTAGGTATATGTATACCTAAAGCTTTTTGACAACCATACCAAGTGAAACGTGAGTTTCTGCTCCCACTAATATAATTGTATGTTCCATTATTTTCATATCACAAAACACGAAAAATAATTTATTTTTGGGAAACTTGAAAAAACAATGTCCGTTTCCATTACTTCAATATCATGAAATATGCATTTTTCCTTTCCCGAATATGTTGGGAAAATAAATTCATTTCACCAACCCCAGTCTTTTGTCCATAAATTCTCCCCCATACCGCTTCCTTGGGCATTTTGATTTCGCTTTCTAACCGCCATATATTTGAAGTTAAAGTGGAATGTGGGACGCGATATAATAATGCAAATACAAAAGCATTAAAGTATCTCAAATTGTATGCATGTAGGCGTATGAAGGGGTTGGTAAATTTATGAGGTGTAAGTTTCCAACTTCTACTGTAACGTTTCGGGCTGGTTAATGGTTCAAATACTTTGGTTAATAAAGTAGGTAATGCCTAAAATTTGTCTCCTATGTGTTTTAGAATTTTATAACAGTTTACTTACCCAACTTCAAAAATTCTTTTCAAATTCAGTTCATTGGGTTTATATAAGCATTAACCAAAAAAAAACTGTGTTTATAATCGGCCTGACAAGATCTCTAATTGACGAACTTATTACCGAAAACGTCTTAAAAGTTTCCGAGTCGAAATGTTAGTATAGCAAAACGTGACGCCAAAAAGAGAAACACATAAAACGGAAACAGTGGGAAAGAAGGGCTCATTGATCAACTAGATACCCCAAAGGTAAATGTTACGTCAATGCGAATTTAACCTGAAATTGTTTTTGTGTCCCCCTTTTCTTGGAGTAGTACATAGAAGTGAGGACATTCGTTTATGTGTCAGAGTTGATTTTTACGAAAATAAACGCGAAATTTACGTTGCAACCGAAAATGAAATCTTCGACAAGGCAAAACATTGTTTTATTTTTTACTTTTTCCTCAAATATATTTAGTTTTATTTTATCTCTTTCATTTACAGGTAAAACGAAACCACTGGCGGCTAGTAGCAGTTGAGCTATAGCATAAGGAAGACAATTATTGTAGTTACTTCAAAGCACAAATTCAAAACAATAAGCACAATGAATATCCGCCCCAAAGACAAAGTAACAGCAGTTTTTCGAAGGCTCTTCAAGTCGTCTAACAATAAGGAAGAGGGTCCTAGTAAAGCCAGTGGGCCGCCTCAAGCTTCTCCAGCACGGAGATTACTAAGAAGTAAGTGAAAAATCAATATAATCATTATAGGCGAATATAATTAGAGTTACTCGTAATTGGACATTTTCCCCGCGAAATTCAGGAACAGAAAAAATGGCGCTCTGATTTTCTACCTTTCATAGTTGAATCAGCTCGAGTGCGAAATTTTCACAGAACTCGTTCCCTTCATCAATATGGATTTCTTTAAAGCAATCTTCCATCCTCATCCACTTGAGAGATTTTATTTCTATCCGTTCTATTTCTGTATCATATATGCATTCATTTCTTTTTGTTGTTTCAAGTGACATACAAGTGTCCTATCATATTCAATTATTTTGTTCAGAAATCCCATGCCTATGTATTGTCCACACTACATTGTCCCTCATCTCTCAGCCATTATTTAAATATCGGTTTCAGAAAACCTAAACCTTGGAAACATGTCAGTGCCAAATGAATTATAGTTAGGGTGAAAACTTTTGGAAAGCAGAATTAGGACAAAGAGGATGACAATAATTACATTTCTTATTAGATGTCAGACGTTTATTGAGAAAACTTCTAATAAACATTATTTTAACCAGCCCGTCTAATTGAAATAAACTAACTCTTGCTTCTTTGCACACATCATGGTTTTTGTCTTGTCAACGGCCCTAGTCCTAGTCAAAGAATCTGCACCTTGCTCATCTGCTCATCAACATACTTAATAATGATAATTTTGATATGTAGATATATAATATATGTTTGGTGATTTCCCCATTGGCTCCGAGTATGTGGTCCGTGGCCGGAATACTCCGGCTCCAGTTTCCTCAGCAGTTTTGGATCCGTCTGTGTACCATTTGATGGTGTTTGCTTAAAGGGATTGGATAGATTCCATGTTCCATCTGTTATTTGTACATAGTTCGATGGAAAAGTTTTTCTCGAAACTGAATTTATAATTTATCAACAATCACGTCTTTTGGTAGATCCATGTGTGTGCACAGTTTGGGAGTGGAAAAGTTCTTCCAAGGTGCGTCTCCCTTTGTAGACCTATCTTCTCCAGTCTGAGAGTTGATCCACTGGCAACCCGCTTCACTATTATGTGGAGTGGTGTGAGGTCTAGAATGAATTCTAGTGCCGCGGTTGGGCATGATCTCATTGCTCCTATTATACAGAGACACGCGAGTCTTTGTACTTTTCCTAGCTGTTACTAGTTCGGTTCGGTTATACCAGGCTACCGCTCCGTAGGTGATGATAGGTTTCACTATCATGGTATACATCCATCTTAAGACTGACGGGTTACAATCCCATGCAATGTTTTTGCAGACCTTCCAAAATTGCTTTGTTTTTTGTGTTCTCTACATATCGGTTCCAGAGAAGTTTAGAATCTAGGGTTATTCCTAGGAATTTAACTTCTTTTTTCCAGTCAAGTCTGCTTCCATCGAGGCGAAGGTTTCTCAGGTTTGGGAGTTTCGTTCTTTTCGTGAATGTTACCAGTGTGATTTTTGGTGAGTTTAGATTCAGCCCCACTGTCTCACACCATTCCTTCGTGGTTCAAAGTGCTTTTTCTATAAGGTCGTAGAGTATTCCTTCGTATTTGCTTCTGGCCATCATGACAATATCATCGGCGTATCCAAAGTAGGTGAAGCCCTGATCGGTCAGTACATTTAGGCCATCAACCACTAGACTCCACATCAAAGGTGAGAGTACTCCTCTCTGAGGACATTCTCTAGTGGTCTGTTCACTTACGTCAGTTTCTGTAGTTCTGGTGGCTAGAGTTTCGCACATCCAGGTTGATGTGGTTTTGTCCACTCCTTTTTTGACGAGCGCATTCTTTATTGACTCACGAGAGGTGTTATCAAATGCTGCCTCTATGTCCAGGAAGGCGCAGATGGCTACTTCTTTATTATGCAATGTGCTTTAGATGCTGTCAGTGAGTTCAAGTAAAGCTGTTTCCGTTGATCTGTCCGCTCTGTAAGCATGCTGCCCAGGATGTAGTGGCGTCTTTTCTAAAACACTTGTTCTAATGTAGTTATTTACAACTTTCTCAGCAAGAAGGACGTGAGGCATATAGGTCTAAACGACTTCGGAAGAGTGGCATCTCTTTTCCCTGCCTTTGGGATAAAAGTTACTTTAGCTCTTCTCCATTGACTGGGTATGTATCCGGTCGCTAAGCTGTACCTGATGAGTTCGATCAGATACGGCATGATTTCATTATACCCTTTTTGCAGCAGGGCTGGAAAGGTACCGTCAACTCCAGGCGACCTGAACGGTTGGAACGAGTCGATCGCCCAAGTAAGCCGCTGAGGAGTGCAAAGGTTCTTGGCAACCTCCCAGTTTTCTTGCCTGGTTTTCCTGGGCCGGCATTTTGCTTTCTTCAGTATCACTGCGGACTGTGAGTTTCCAGTAATAGAGTAGCTCGTTGCTCTTCATTTTTTGTGTAACTACCGTCTGGTTTCTTAGGTGTCAATGGTCCTTTCGCCAGGGTTTTGTATAATCTGGCTGCTGATGGTGTTTCTGTAATAGATTCACAGAAGTCTCCTGAAGTTTTTTCGCTTGGCCTTCCTGATTTCTTTGTTGTACTCAGTCAGCCTCTCGGTGTAGCCCTGCTATTCTCCGTCTCGTTTGGCTTTGTTGAAAAGCCAACGAATCTCGAATCTAAGTCGTGATAGGTGACTGTTCCACCATGGGCAACCATTTTTGTTTACTTGGTCTTTTACGGAACAGCTGGATTCGTATGCCTCCATGTTTGCTCCGTTAGGGATTTGAAGGGTTTCTTCTACTTTACGTATATTCTTGCAGCTAGAATGATTTTGTTCGAGGTTGCATTGCAGTTTAGTTCTGTATTTTTCCCAGTTCTTATTTCTGGGGTTCCTATACGAGGTAGTTCGTTCCTGCACTCCTTTTACGTTAAATATTATGATTCTGTGACCAGAGAGAGAGGGTTCATTGGACTCTCCAATTCCTGATCATTTAGTCAATATTTGGACTACAAAGTGTTTTCTAACACTTCCTGTCTGACCCTAGTAACAAATGTTGGTGTATTCCCTACAATTTGTATATTTAGGTTTGAAAGATAAATTCTAACAGTTGCTCACTTCTTAGATTTGTTAACTTCCCCAAAATGGTGCTGTGGGCGTTTGCGTCACAACCATTTAGGAGTGGTAGTTTGCTCCTGTTGCAGTACTCGACTAGTTTATGTACTTCTTCTCGTGGTGCTTGCCCATCTCCAGCGAAGAAGCCTGATGCCAGTACTAGGTTGCGGTGTGGTTGGTCGGTGATAAGTTTTCCCCGAACGGTGACCAAGTCCCGCGACGTAAATTCTAGAAGACATAAATGATTAATGTTCTCTTTCAGAAGAATGCATGCTCTAGGCTCGTTACACCGACTGTCCCAGATTAATTTTGCCCCTTTACTTGGTAAACCTTTGATCTGCTCCTTATATATCCAAGGTTCTTGGATTGATACGGCTTCCAAGTGTGCCGACATGAACAACCGCGCTATAGCAGCAGGTGCTCCCCTAGCGTGATGTGTGTTCACTTGGGCTATTTTGTTGTAATTCGCCATCTTACCTGTTATTATGTCATACGATTGCTTGCACAGTTATCTCCATATAATGTACGGTGTTTTCCACCCTCAGAACACAGTTGTTGAAGAAACATTCAACTTCAATTTTTTTTTCTTCAATTTACTCCCCTGAATAATTGTGTCTCACGTCGATATGTTTAAAACGAACATGGTAAGCAGCACCATTATTTTCTACTGAATTGCCTCTTCTTTCTAGGTCCTAATAAGGCTTCTTGAGCGGCCATCGACAAAGCGATTACTCGCTCTTTGTCGCAGATAAAGCAAATGTGGTTTGTTGTTTAGCGGCTTACGAAATCGCCGTTTAATTTTCTAGGAAAACATCAGTTGTGGTTTTTATTTTGACAACATCGCCTGCACAGTCTGCATCAGCATATCCAATAATTTTCCTCCTTCTATTTTTTGAGCTATCAAACTCGTATGAACATCATTCCTTTAAAATATCCGAAAATTCGTTCAACCACATATTAGGTTTATGGGTAAATCAGGTTACATTATTCACAACAAAGGAAATATCAGGTCCTGTAATCTGTGCATATCATATCTTTAATGTGAGTCCATATGGATTATTTCGTCGTCGAAATAATGGAAGTGTTTTTGGTAAGTCGTTAAGACCCTGATCGATAATTCGGTTAAATTCAGATGGGGCAGTCTTAATACGAAATGACAATCTATGCATTTTATTTGTTCCACGGTATGTAGTGAAGATTTAAATCAGGCTACATTCATCGTCTACTCGTAACCTTCTTATTTACCTCATAAGCTCTAAAAAGCTTCTTTTTAACGTCCGAGAAAATTTGACCCAAAGATTTAGAACGATTTTCCATTGGAGTAGCTCTATCGAAAAGAATAGGTCCAACATTATCGAGATTTTCATTTGTACAAGGCAGCTTCGGACCATAGACCATAAATAATTTGGGGTATAACCAGTAACCTCATGAACTATTCCACGAATTGCTGCACCAATACGGTTCAAATGTTTATCCCACAGGCGATGATTTTTTGAAATAGTAGCCATCAACATGCTCTTCATAACTCTGTTGATTCCACTATGATAGTTCTCGGACACTTAAACATTAAAATTACATAATCCTCCAAACAACGACAAATCGCCGAAGCAGTGGCAGTTCTTAACGGGAAAATAAGAGAAAATTTTGTAAAACAACAAACTAGAAATAAAATATGAGAATATCCAGAAGTTTTTTTTGGCAAAGTGCCAAAGAGATCTGCACCAGTTAACTCGAAAGGTTTAGAAATAGTAACTTGGGAGCTTAACATTACACCCGCCCGTGGTTTTTGTTCAGGCTTGACAGCAATAGTTACATTTTCGACAACGCCTAAAAAAATTAGCTACATCTGACTTCATTTTGGGCCAATAATATTTCTGAGTCAATAATTTGTACGTTTTGGTTTTAAATACTCCGACATGACAAAGTAAATTATGGGCATCTTCAATCAGTTTTCTTCTTTGATCACGTGGAATGGCTTCTCGCCAAAAATCACATTCCTTACCATCATCACCATATTCATATTCTTGTATGGTATTCGTATTGTCAGTATTTTTAATAGCATCTATAATCGATACAGTTGGACAAAGTATCGGGTAGGATATGTTCCTTACTCTTCCTGTGTACAACGGTATAATCATAGGCTTGTATTTCAATCGCCCAACGGGTAGGATTTTTCAAATTATTCAACTAGCACAATGAGCTGTGTTCTGTTACCACCGTAAAAGTAGTTCCCTCCACATAAGTTCTGAGCTTTTCAATTGACCACAGAACTGCCAAACATTTTGGTTCCGTGCCCATATATGGCGTTTGTTTTTATTTAACGACCTAGAGACGTATGCAACAACTTTTTCTCCTTCTGGATGTTGTTAGCTTAACACTGCTCCGAAACCAAATCGTGAGGCGTTCGTATGTATTTTAAATGAGAGAGAAAAATCTGGACATAACAAAGCAGGTGCATTAACTAAGCAATTCTTGATTCTTTGGAAGGAGTCATCGCAAGATGGAAGGCCGATTCTTTCTAGTAAGTTTGGACAGCAGAGCAATTAGGGCAGAAAAATTTGGCACGAATCTTTTGTCCGGATCCACCTGTAGGCCATTTTTGTCATTACATTTCTCTCTGGAGTCTGCCAGGTTGGCATTTTTCTATTTTTAAATTTTTCAAAAACTCCTTGTAGCACTTTTATGTGTTTTTCAAAGCTTTGTGTCACTATACATTATACATATCATCGAGATATACAAACACATGATCTTGCAATACTGAACCAATAACTCTGTCGATGAGACGTTGCCACGTTGCGGATGCATTCACAAGTCCCATTGGCATTATACAAAATTCAAATGACCCTTTACCTGGTATCGTAAATGATGTGAGCAGACGAGAGAATTCTGCTAAAGGAACCTGAAAATATGCCGATTGTATGCCTAAAGAAGTTAGGTATCGAGCATCTCGTAGGTATAGTTTATCTAGTGTTGCCGACACGTATGGTAGAGGGTACGCATCTTTTACAGTTGATTGGTTCAACTTCCTATAATCTACCACGAAGCGCCATGAACCATCTGATTTTTTAACCAATAGAATTGGTGATAGTACCGTTGCTTTATAGGCAATGGGTGGTATGAATAAAAACGAAGTACATGCTACTACTACAAGTATTAGTATATTCTTCGCAGTATTTACTTCACAATGAAGCATTTACTAATTTCCGGGAGAGTCGAAATCTGGTATTACGCCCATCCTGAAAAAATCTGCTCCCGGAATTAAAAGATGTCTATAAGCGTTGGTATCACTAAAACTGAAATAGTTTTAATTTGTCCCTCAAATTCAAAAAAAAATTCAACCGATCCTACGCTGTCACAAATTCCGCCATTAGCAACGTTGCTTTGATTTAATTTAAGACCTAAAGAAGAAATTTTGTCTCAGCCTGGACCTCCTAATATGTTGTTTGAAGCGCCACTATCTAGTAAACCACACAGTTGAATACCCAAAACTTTCACTTGTAAATAATATCTCCTTTCCCATGTGTTAGAATGAAATCCAATATTGCTTATTGTTTATCCGGGATTTTATTTAAGACTGTTTGAGGAACCAACCGGTGCATCGGAGCGGGGTACGAGAAGTACCTAACGCGTTGTGTGGGACACGAATCGACGCATTGATACATACTCGCAGGAATTTCGCAAATAAGATGATTAGGTATGATACTTCTGTACATTTTATATACAGAATCCTAACAATAATCAATCGAGACCGTTACATCCATTACCTATTTGAGTTGATCATCATACGTATGATTGATTGCACAGTTACCTCCTTACTTACAGTGTTCGGTGTTTTTCAGGTAAAAAAGTCGTGACTCTCTGAGCACAGCTGTTGAAGGAACATTCAACTTAAATTTTCTTTTCTTCAATCTTCTCTCTTAAAATTTTTTGTCTCAAGTCTATAGGTATATGAATTCACACTGAACATGGTTATTTGCAAGATGTGATTGCCAATATAATATAGAGTCGTGGGTCGTGATAAGACTTCTTGGGCTGCCATTGATTTGCTCTCTGTCAGCAGTTGTGATTTTTCTCTCAGAAACATCGCCTGCCCAGTCTGCATCAGCATAACCAATGATTTTCCTCCTTTTATTTTTTGAGCCACCAACCAAATGGTAATGTCAGGTCCTATAGCCTGTGCATATCATATTGTTTCTCATGTGAATCCGTGGATTATTATGTCGTCGAAATATGAAAGTGTTTTTGGTAAGCCGTTTAAAAACTGATCGATAATTCGGTTAAATTCAGATGGGGCCGTTTTAATACCAAACAAACAAAAATCTGTGCATTTTATTTGTACCACAGTGTGTAGTAATGGTTTGAATCAGGCTACTTTCATCGTCTACTCGGTGGAGAAAGCAATTGACCCGTACATCATAAGCGAAACTCTATTGAGAAGACCGCTCTACTGGAATGTTGAACGTTGAAGTCCCAATTGTAAAATGGATGGCTTCGATGCTAAAACACCGTTACGTTACGGATGAAGTAAAGGGAGCATCGGCTACCGCTTCCACGGTCAGAGGGTGTCCTCAAGGGGGTTTTTCTCCATTACTATGGACACTAGTGGTGGACAAAATCCTTACCAGACTGCGTAGTGCTGGATACCAGGTCATAGGCTATGCAGATGACCTGTACATTATAATAAAGGGCAAACATGAAGGCGTTTAATAACAAGCCGAATGCAAAGTGCTTAAGCATAGTTGAAAATTGGAGCGAAGGCGAGGGATTATCTCTAAACCCAAGCAAAACAATTCTTGTTCCGTTCACAAGAAGAAGTCAGCTAAATTTAAAATCCCCTACCTTTAACGTTACAACACATTTTCCAACGAAGTGAAATACTTGGGGATCACCCTGGACCAAACACTCACTTGGAACAAACAGTTAGAGAAAACATGCTCTACTAGAGCCATCTGGTCATGCCGCAAACTGGTTGGGGACTAAAGACCAAAGATGGTATTCTGGATTTACCAAACTATAATAAAGCCCATGGTCACATACGCCTCATATGTATGGTGGCCCAAAACTCAGCAAGTCACCGCTCAGATCGTGCTAAACAAGGTACAACGGCTGATATGCCTAGGAATAACGGGAGCAATGTCGACCTGCCTCACCGCAGCCCTAGAGCGAAAGCCTCCACTTCACCTATGTGTAAAAAAGGAGACAATATTCAGCGCTCACAGGCTATTCCAAACAGAAGTTCAAACCTGATGATCTGAGGGGACATCTGCGCATCTTTGAATTAATAAAACTGGAGAATGCCAGCAAACCAAGCGACCACATAATAATATGGTCAGATTGGACTTAGAGATCCCATTCGCAGTGGTAATACACGAGCGCTAATCATGGGAGAATAACGAATTACCACAAGCAGACAATGCATCTCTGGTGGTACACAGATGGATCCAAACTAACGGAAAGAGCTGGACCGGGCATTTCCGACCCTAACTTTAAGCCCTCCAAGGCATTGGGCAAACATATTACAATATTTCAAGCCGAACTGCTTGCCGTAAACATATGTGCACAAGAGAGTCTCAACCAACGTCTTAAAGGAAAACATATCTTCACACTATCATCAGATACCCAAGATGCTTTAAAAGCCTTAAAGGCTTTGAAATGCACCTCGAAACTAGTCTGGGAGTGTAAACAGACCCTAAAAACACTAGCGACACACAACCAGGTAACGCTGATGTGGTTGCCTGGTCATCGGGGCATAGAAGGAAACGAAGCAGATGGCCTCGCAAAAGAAGGTGCCCCAATACCATACCATGAACCAGAGCCTTATTGTGGCTTAATGAAAAGCCATATCATGGAAGAACTCGACAAATGGGAGAAACACCAACTGTTATCATATTGGACAAGACAGGCAAAAAGAGCTGACTAGCTCCTAAACATGAGCAGACCAGACATCAGAATCGTCGTAGGACTGCTCACAGGACACTGCCTGATGAAATACCACTTAAGGTTAATGGGCAGAGCAGTAGAAGACGATTCCTGCAGATTCTGCTCAGACGCAATAGAGTCCGCAGAGCAATGTCCAGTCCAATTCTGCAAGAGGCTCAAGTTCGTCGAGGGGGCAACACTGTCACCAGAAGTGGGCCAACTGTCACCCAGAAAAATAGCTTCCTTCGGCAAAAGTCTACGCTTCCTGGAGACAATTTAAGATGTGGAGTCACGTACAAAATATCTGCAAAGGTAGCAGTGCTGAGCGGCTGGAAAGCCGAAACGCCTCCCCCCCCCCCACAATCTACAATCGTCTGCTTGGAGGTGTAAATATATTTACACACAAGTATTTGAAATATCCTAAACTATTCAGGATTTCATCCATACGTCCAATCGGGTAATTTCGCATTTCTCGATTTGGTTTAGGAATTATAACTAATGATGAACCCCAATTGGTGACGTTTACCGTCAGCTTTTAAAATATATAGTTCTCTGTCAACTCTTTCTCGAAGTGCACACGGTACTTCTCGTTTTTCATGGAATGTTGGTTCAACATCAGGTGGAAGTTTTAATGATATTGAATAAATTGGAAGTAAACAAATTCTTTCGTCAAATATTTCTGAAAACTGTTGCACTATTTCCTCCATATTTTCTCGGTATTAGGCTGGTTTGTATTTGATATTCTACGATCAATTTGTTTCATGCGATGAATCCAAGATGTCGGATCCAAATCCTACCTAAAAGTGATTCAAAATAAGAGCTTAGGTGTTTAGAATAAATTAGATGTAGAGCTTTTCAGTCCATGATTTATTTTTATGTTTAACAAAAGCGTATCTACGTTTTTCCAATAGGATATACCTAACACATTTCTCGTATATAATCGAAAAGCAATATTCGATTTCTGCAAATCTATTTTCAAATCAAGTGCTATTGTAATTAGAAACTGGTAGAAGTGTGTACCCGACTCGAATCCAAACTTTTGGGATTTTCCTTCGATCAATACAGCAAAATTGTCCTCGCATTGTAAATCATTTTCTTTCACGAGTTGATCGTTCACTTGATGAATGTCTATGTCTATTGTTATTAGTCAAAAGAGAACAAATGCACACTTTTCGCACATTTCCCACAATCAGCGCATTTTGATGTATCTGGATCTGTTTTCCAGTCTTTAACACGATGATTATCTCTGCCACAACGGTTACATAGGCTAACCAATTCAGAATTATTTATACTTACGTGATCTTGACTTCTGCCGTTTATTTCGTGACGTGAACGATTTTGAAAACACGAATCCGATTTACTTTATTGATGGGGTCAAACTTCAGGTTTACTGTATTTGATATCTCTTTACCTACTAGTTAAATCTGGAGTCTTAAGGGTATTGGATGCGCCTCAATGCCAAAATATTTTTTCCTGCACGAAGCACCTAACGCAGTCTATCATTGTATTCTTCCGCTCCGATTAATACTCCTTAGTGGGAATGAGATGAATGAAACAAGGAATGCATTGCATTCTCAATTTCAACCTAATTTTTTAACAATTGAAGTTATATCAACTTTCTTTTTTACATTCGATTTATAATATAGGGACGAATGGCGCTATCTTTTTAGAAATCCGATAATAGAAACAAGTTCTCGAAAAATTACAAAAATGTAATTTAAACTGAAAAAAAAAACAAGAAAGTTAATCAATTTATGGTGTTTTTTTTAGTTAGCGCCATTCTTATGTGTGTTAGCAATACAATGGCGCAAACCAGAATTCCAAAAATTATCTAGTTTTTTTTGTAGAAATTTAATTAATTCTTCTTGTCATTTTGCCTGTCTCTGTTATACCCGCAGCAAACCCTATGGCTCTTTCCTCCGCCTGTTTTGCGATAAATTTTAAATCGCTATCATAAAGGATCCAGCGCCAGCCGGCCCAACAGTAGCCCAATGCAATAATCGCGATGAACCTCGCATCTTTATTAGTATTAACTTGTTGGATAGTCGTATAGTTCGACGTGCGTTACAATATATTTTAAACGGCGCATTCAATACCCTTAAGTGCTTTTGTCAATAGTTCGTCGAAATCAACCGTGGTATTTTGAAGAAGCAACTGTTGATGAATCGAATGGTCATAAATTGTGTACTATGAGAAAAATATCGGCAACATTAAAATCGCAGTCTAAAGTATCACATCATGTCTTAATATAGCCACATATTCGAAAATATATTGATAAGTTGACAAAAACCTATGTTGGGAATCCATAACATTTTTCTTGAAGCATTGGTGCTTTTCTAGGTACCTACTCGATTAACTGATCACAGGTGAATTAATCTGTTTTTTTCGAAGATATAGGTAGTACTGTAGTGTAAGTCGTAGACCCCAAAGAATTAAGTAACATCTGAGCTACAATTTTGTTTTCATCAAAAGCATTCTTGAGCTTCAGATAATTTTCGTTCCCTGTAACTTTATTCTTGGGGTGAAAATTCTCGAATGAGAACAGAAAAGAAGTGGAATTGGAACCTGATAAATTTGTTGTTTGTCCTCAAATATGTTGAAGTTTAGTAGGTACCTACCATACTCCTGAAGCAGTCAAAACGGCAATAAATTGCTTGAATTTGTCTTCATCCAAAAAGAACATTTCAATAATATCTGTCGTATCGTATACCAGTTACAAATACCTTAAAAATATACCTAAGGATATAACAGTGCAGCAAACAGCAAGCTTCCAACTGTTTATCTGTATGGAACTTCAGGCATCTCCTTCGGTTTTTGGTGACATATCCTTCGAAAGTTTTTAGCCAAGCAAAACTGGGGTGTCAACAGCTTAACAATCTACATGTCCAATTTCTTCAAGGTATTTTCAAATGTACAGACCAATTTTGACAAGACAAGACAAGACAAATATGGCGTTTCCAACATCATAGTCACCTTGAAATGAAACATTAATCAGTTTTTGACTGTATCAGACCACATTTGTTTGGCATTCATTCAGCTTCTAGCTTGTCTAAATCCACACAATGAAGCAAAATTTATTTGATTCGCAAAAACCATTTGGTTGTAATATGTAGATTTTCTTTCTCTGTTATTGTTTGCCCAGCGGATCTGAGTCTACGGAAGGAATTCGGACGTAAATGTGCCATGTTGTCACGTTTAATTATTAAAAAGAGAAAATACCAGGCATGAAGTATAGTTCATTTGAAAATCCATTTTTTAATAACAAAATATAGATACCAATAAAACGCTAAATATTTCAACGTGGTTGTTAGATCTATTCTTATTCTAATAACTGATTTCTTCAATTTTGTCCATTGTAAAAAATAAACATTTTCTAAAGATACCATCAGTTTTTGACAATTTGGCAAGCATCCGGCCTGGATGAACCTGATTGGTGGAGTTTTTGGCAGGATGGCCGTTGCCACGGGGAACCATGTCGTTGTCAATGGGCTAACGTCACCTTACGTCTCGCTATTGGCCAGGGCTTCCGTCATTGTATCCTCCCATCTTGGAATATCGATTTATATTGAAATATCCAGTGGCGGGGGTTTGGTCATTTTCGATTTTCGTGTAGGAGTTGCAATACGATAACACTTCCAAAAAATTCCGCACGCAGCTGGGTATTTTATGAATGAAATCAGCCATTTTTTTTTACAACTGCATTCCCCTTACCGTTGCCCCGTAGACACAGAGTCGCTGAGCAGACATTAGATTACCTTACATCATCAAGTTGGTCTTTGTTCAAATCAAATTCGAAGGCCACACCAAAGCAAGTAAAGCATAACACTCTTCGTTCATGGCTGCTAGGAATGCCACAAATCGCTCAGTTCTACTCAGAGCTTTTTCAACAGTCACTGTCACGGTCAACAGTTCAGATACTTAATTACTTTTTGAACCATCAGGATCACAAACAGTATTTGGGATTTTGGGATGGGTCAAGCCATTTTTTTTGAAGTTTCAATTTTAACGATCAGAAAAATCTTGTCCAATTTCCGCCACTTTATCCGTAATTTAACAAAACTGAAGATAATAATTATCTCTAACATTCATGAAGAGTTAGTAAATGATATCCTAATAAGTTATATTATGTTCCCAGGTTATAAGGATACCGTATCACCAGCCAGCTCAAGTCAAGCACCATCGCCGGGATTCAGCGCCAAAAATAAAAAAGATGAGACTGCCACCCAAAACAAAACTGTACGCGCCAAAAGACTGATGAAAGAATTTCACGATTTACAAAGGTAACCGCAAAAACACTATAATACACTTATTCACACGTAAATTGTTTTTTCTAGATTACAAAACTCTAAACAGGAACCCGTGTTTTCGGTCGAACTAGTCGAAGACAATCTATTCGAATGGTACGTGAAAATTTACAAAGTGGATCACGAAAGCGATCTCATGCAAGACATGGCTGAACTTGGTATTCGCTACATATTGCTGCACCTAATCTTTCCAGACAATTTTCCATTTGCACCGCCATTCATGAGACTTATTTCCCCTAGGATCGAAAAAGGATTTGTTATGGAAGGTAAATCTCCAAGATATATATGTACTTTTAGTTTTCCAATTAACGATTAAACGAGACTTTAGGTAATAGTGCGATGTTTCATAATAGAATAGTTATACTAGGAGTTTACTAGTTAATTGGCAAGTTGATAATTGAAAAAGCCAGGCGTTAAGGCTTTGTTTCTGAAACGAAACATTATTAAGCAACAATCAATAGAAACACACAAGTTGCTTAATGTTCCCCTAGTGGAAACTTTGAAGTAGTAACTTAACTTTTGATGAAAATTTTCAAATTCTAACGAAATTTTTAGGTGGTGCAATCTGCATGGAACTACTAACACCTAGAGGCTGGGCTTCAGCGTACACAGTTGAAGCGGTTATAATGCAGTTTGCAGCTAGTGTAGTGAAAGGTCAAGGCAGGATACAACGTAAAAGTAAGGGACAAAAAGTGTTTAGCAGGAGAACAGCCGAGGAGAGTTTTCGGTCACTAGTGCGAACACATGACAAATACGGCTGGGTAACTCCTAGTCTGGCAGACGGTTAGTTAGGATAAGTTAATTCTTAGTACAAATTATTATGAAAACTGTCGCTGAGTGTTTAGCTGAAAGTTCAAAAGTAAGTATATATGATTAACCGGAAGGCAGTTAGTAAATGTCACAAATAATTGCATTGTTCTTATGACTTTAGTGAAATTGCGATTTAAGTAAAAAAAAGGGTAGTAAGATACTTAACGTGGAGCTGTAGCTAATCATCATATTTATTAGGTGTACCTATAGGATTTTTAAAGCAAATATACACTAATTATATATTTCACTTGACTGTGCCAATAAATTTGTCGTTCTTAAGATATCCCATTCCGTTTATGAAGAGAAATGGTTTAAATGTTGATACTTTACTTGAAGATATTAAATTAAGTTCAGGAAAATTGCTAGTATGTATCTACAACTAAATACCTAAAGATACCATTGATACTCAAGTAGACAGACACATCAGTAAGTAGATATGTATGAAGGAATCTGTAACTTGAAAATGAATGCACACATTACAAGTACCAGTCAAACTTTTCTATTGGATACTGTAAAGTTATGCGACAATAATATATCGTCTTGAAATGTAATGAAATTCACAAGATGATATTATTTTTATGGTTTTGAAGTTCTATAAGGCGACAATCAGTACCAAGCAAAGTACCTATCGTTCAGATTGTTCTACAACTCATCACAGGTATTGCTACATTGAAAAATACATTGGAAAATGTGTCAAATTTGATTGGCCAAGTAGGCCAGAGAATTTTCATACCGCGACACTTACGAAATTATATGAAAGCTAATAAAATCTGAAAAGCAAATATATAGCATATTTCAGTAAAGTCATCTTCTCAATAAGCTCCCTGGAAAGCTCAAAAGAAATCTTCCATCTTCAGAAATCATTGCAAGAAATGTTATTTTGTCTGGTAATGCAATGAACAATCCAATTTTGGGTGCATTCAGCTTCAAATAAAGCTGATCTGTACAGTTAAATCTGGATTGTATTAAAGTCCTTTATGCGCCAAGCTCAAACTGTGTAACAAATGTATACCAAATATTGACGACAATTATTATTAATATTAAATTAATAAATGTTATGATGCACAAAATCAAGAGTAAAAACCCTTTCCTGAACTTTGTATTAAATGTTCAATTAAATTTAAGCTAATTTTAATGCTCATATGAATATATTTTATATAAACAATTTTCGTAGTGTTAGCTTTGTTAAGATATTATAAATATTAAAAATAAGTCAAATACAATGTCCACTCTTAGCAGTATTATTAAATTAATCAAAATATAAAATTGTTAGCCATTTAAAAAATAATTTCGTTTAAGTATATTGTTGTGTATTTTATGTATATTTTTTGTCTTCCAGATATTTAGAGAAGTTTTACAGGTTATATTGTACTTAATGTATATTTTTGTCCATTATGGTACAGGAGTTTCATAGTAAAACTACTCAACAATCAACAAAATATTCAGCTTGATAAAACGCCTGTACTTTGGTCTTTCACCATAAATGGCTATTTTCACTATGTTAACTAAATTTATAAGACAAAATTCCAACTTGTACATAATTTTAAAATTTTCCAAGTTTTGCAGAACCATATTATTATGTTATAGAGTAGCCATTTATGGACACTTCCATGTTCTGTATATTAAAATTGGTGTGATAAATGTTATTGAATAAAAAAAATTTGCATAAAAAAATTGTTTTATTTTTCAACTTGTTATTTGAAGTGAAGAAATCATCACATTTATTTTATTCTTTTCCTAACTTAAATTATAAAGTAACTAAAGGGCAACAGTATAAATTAAATTAAATCAGTTTTGAGATGACCAATCATAGAAACAGAATTCCTAAAAAGATCACATTTTTGTTACTCCTCCACGCAGTGCCAGAACTAAATGCAGAACTGAGCCGCCTTGAACTTTATAGTCCTGGGCAGTTTTTTCATCATTCCTGCAAAAAACAACAGCATAAATAATTTCCAATAGTCGGCAGCAATTTCTCAGTACCGCTTGTTGAATAGGCAAAAGGACCACGCACAATTTACATTGAAAAGTGGTTTCGGTGAAATTGCTTGAATTTTTGATATGTTGTACCTCTATCACTCTTGTTTGATTTAAAAAAAAAAACTAGGGGGGTCGATTGGATGGTTTCGCCGATACAAGGAAAAAAGGCGCGCGAGCAATAGGGAATTTTCAAAATCACAAAATATAGACAATCACCCGGTACCTATATGAAATAGTACGTCCGTCAAAACAGTCTACTGTGTAATCTCTACCGTCTACTCCTAACATCTGAAGAACAGCGACGCAGACACGAGACCAAAAAGAGGGACCGCAGGAAGGAGCGAGAGAACAGAGGAAAAGACAATCCCGCCCTTATATTTTACAGTTGTTCCATTTTCCTACACTCATAAGTTAAAGTTATATTAAAGTGCAAAAAAGATTAAAATCCGTATTCAAATTTATACCCAATGAGTGATAGACGCGGGGGTATAGGAATAGCTTAATGGGCATGCCATGTGCATTGGTGTCCCAATGCAAAAATTAAATATAGGTATAGCATGCTACTGAAAAAATATTCCATATAACTAATTAGATTTAAGAAAACTATACACTAAAACCTAGAGGTAAACCACTCACGAAAAAAAGTACAGTGATTTTCAGTTTCTGGGAATACTTCTCAAATTTGGACAGTATTTCCAAGTATTCCCCGTCGTATTTCCAAATAAGGTCAACTTGCTTAGCTGACACAGCGTACGAGTTTTTGGTTTATTATTGGAATTTGAGTTTTCCACACATAAAAATTTGTTACAAGTGTGTCTCATTCATACCCTGCCTGTAGTAGACAGAACGACGCCCGATTATTTTCTGAGAAAAACATTGAAATTTGTTACTTTTACAAAGTGTATCATAACACCAAGTGACAGAAGCTTGGATTTCAATCAATGATTAGTGAGTGATTACAGTTAATAATATTGCATTGAGCATGTTTAACTGTAAGAGAAATTGTTTTAGGCCTGATGATGCTCTATTGAGCGAAACATGTGTAGCTAATCAAATAAATTATGAGACTGTGACTTTGTTTTTGTTATCTTCAAAAATCTTGCCTTTGGTCTCTTGGATAAAAATGGATGATGTCTTTTTCTGTAAGAGAAAGATATTGGGAAGGTAAGCAAGGTTTGTTCTTAGCTTAGAATTTCAAGTAATGGAAACACAGCTTGGGTTCCAGTTGCCCCAGTAAAAATACGTACAAAGGCAACTGGAACGTACCTATATGATGTGGGCAACTGGAACATATTATGTTCCGTCCCACCTGAAATTAACATTGTATTACATATTCTCGATTGCCCTAGTAGGTAGTCTGTCAGATAGTAACATATTTAGGTGCCTCATTTTCGCATAAAAGCCTCGAAGAGGGTTGAAAAGTGCATCGGTTTTGAGTAGGTTGAAGCTCGGGTTGAAGGTATTTTTACTGGGGATAACATATGGAAAATTCGATTTTACTTACATTACCCTTAATTTTCCGTTAGCGACACTCAAGAAAATATGTTTTCTTGCTACCGAAGTTGCAGATTTGAACTTGTGTGGAAAAATCGCCCAAAATCTCGATTGTTCCTTAGATTTCGCCGTCATTTCAAACCTTTAGCCACGTGCAACATCCCCTTCTTTGATTTCACAAAGCCAGGTTCTATTAATTAATCCTTTGGTGAATACGGCTTGGGAGAAAATATGGACACTAGGACGTCTTTCATTTCTGTTAAGGAAAATCGAATTTTCCATACGTTATCCCCAGGGGCCATTTGTAAAAATACCTTCACCCTATTCAAAATCGATGTATTTTTAGACCCTGTTCGAGGCTTGTATGCGAAAACAGGGCACCTAAATATGTCACTATCTGACGGTCTATAGAACAAATATGGTCAGGAATTATATCCATAGAACCTCCAAAAGTGCGGACAGTGAAGATACACCAAGTAGGCCCTGAAAAAACCAATTGAAGATGTCCAAAACGCTAACAGAACAATATATGGTGCTGCCGTTTTCTATGACATCCCAAGATGCACATTCTTTGTTTTTGGAACAAGAGGGAAAGGTCGAGGTGTTATTCACTAAGGAAAAATGTGACAAGATTTCGAATTTAGAGCGATTTTGAGGGATTTCGGGTGATTTCGGTAGGATTTCGGTAGGATTTCGGAAAGATTTTGAGGAATTATACACTGTGACAAGATTTCAGATTTAGAGCGATTTTGAGGGATTTCGGTTGATTTCGGGTGATTTCGAAGGATTTCGGGTGATTTCGGAGAATTTCAGGTGATTTCGCAAATATTTTAATTTGATTTTAGACTGTTCGGAAGTGTATTAGTATTTTTTGGTCTGCGGAAAGATTTCTGAGAGTTTTCGGCGGATTTCGGAGTGATTTCGTAGATTTCGGAAGGATTTCGGGGATTCCGGTAGGATTTCGAAAAGATTTCGGGGATTTCGGACGAATTTCTGACACGATATCGGGGAGTGATTAACCTGAGGATTAACCCCTCGGGAAAGGTATATTGTCAGTATGAGGTGGAAAAATATATGAATGAAGTAGAAGAACTGTCCACTGTACTGAACACCATGCAGAAATGGAGACATAGATTACTTGGAAAATTGGTTTATTATTTTATTTCCTGTTCATTTTAACATTTTTATCAAATGTTTTCTATTCACCACTAAGTAATACTTTTGTTGCATCTCCCATAATTCTCAAGCAAACAGTTCAATCAATCAATCAATCTTTACATATACGTTACAATATGTTCCAGTCGCCTCAGAATTATTACTATGTGAATACATAAGAAAATAGGGGTCGGTGTTTCAGTTGCCTTAAAATTAGGGTAACTGACCAAAAAAAATTGGAATCTTTATTTTGATTTTTGTGTCCACTTAATGGATTTTTTCATTTTGATATATTTAAGACTTAGCTTTGTCAATAAGGATCAATTTAATCTTTGACAATAAAGCATGTTTACTACTTACTACTACAACACTTAACCCGAGACTTAACCAGAACAAAGTGAAACATTGAACTAGAACAAACCAGAACAAACATGCACACAATTCTTGAGATTTCAATGAAAATGCCCAAAAATACTTTAAAAATGGGGTTGGAAGTTATCTCGGAAATTATAGCAATTTACAAATACTTCAATGTATCTATTTCCTAATAATTTCCATGTACTTCCAGATAGTGATGTGAATCGAGAATATTCCCATGCGAATATTCGCGAACATTGGGAAATTTCCGAGAATATTCGCCGATAAAAAATGGAAACGTTCTCCTGAATGAGAATATTCCCGGAAACTTTCAAACAAAAACTCTCAAAAGAATATTTCCGAGAATTTTCAAGAATATTTCCAAGAAGTTTCCAGAAGAATTTTATGAAAATGCGAGGTTATTGCAAAAACAAGGTCTCAGTGCCGTCATTTCACTTTATGTGGATGACGTAGCCCAGTCCAACTGTCTTTACAGAAACGCTGATCCGATTTACCCGATCACCAGCTGATGTACCTACAGCCTACAGTTTGTCTTGTTTTACAATAATCTTCATTGAAGAAAGATAAAAAATAAAGAGCTGAGAGATTGGGTTAATAACAATCTGAACAAACCACAGAGTTGGCTGACTGCATGGCTTTCCACAGCTTATATCAAGTGAATAATATTTCTAATATTTATGGGAACTTTCTGGATTTGATATTTTGTAGTAATAAAGATGTATAGAATTTTTAATACCTATTTAGAAGTACCAGTCGTTCTAGTGACAAAACGTACGTCGCTTCTTGAACGCACAGATAAAATTAGGTTAGGAATTTCCTATTTGTACACGAAATTGACGTATTAGTAATCGATGTTCGTTTTTGTTGGTAATTTTTTGTTTCATCTGATTCGTGATTGATAAAGAAGGATGGGGTTATTCTAAATGGGTATTAAAAATACTATATGTACCTCAATATCAGACGATCCACTTTTGAATTTGGACACACCTCATCCTGCTTTGGTTTTTGATGTATTGATTTCAAATATTAATTCTAATAAGTTGGAGTATGATTATTGTTTTCTAGATTATAAGAATTGTAATTTTAGGGATTTAAATATTTATCTGTCTTGTGTGGATTGGGACTCTTTTGTTGATATGGATGATATAAACTCTGCTGTCGAAACTTTCTATAATCAAATTTATCATGCTATTGAGATCTTTACACCCATTTCAAAAAGAAAAACAGCAAAATTTCCAAGATGGATGGATAATCATTTACCTAAAATATTTAATTTTGTCTAAAAAAAAGGCACATCAAAACTATAAAAATACCATGTCCGCTCAGGATTATAGAGTTTTTTCAGAAATTAGGAAAGAATGTAAAATTTATTCTCATATCAGCCATAGGAATTTCATTGAGAAAATCGAGTCCGAGGCACAGGACAGAAATGGATTTTGGAGATATGTACGATCGAAAAATGAAAATCGTGGATATCCCAGTTCTATGTTTTTTGATGAGCATGAAGGTAGCACACCTCATGAAATTGTCAATCTCTTTAAGGATAGTTTTTCCTCAGTTTATACTGAGGTGAGTGTTGAGAGTGATCGAAACATTCCTGTCTCTAATTTATCTAGTTTGTCTAATTGCAGTATCAGTTCAGTTCAAATTACCCCTCTTGATATATTTAACAAGATACATTCATTGAAGAATGGATTGGGTTGTGGTCCAGATGACATCCCAGTATTGTTTGTTAAGAATTGTAGTTGTATTCTTTCAGAGATATTATGTAAAATATTCAATAAGGCTTTAGAGTTGGGACGGTTTCCTGATATGTGGAAATTAAGCTATATAACTCCTGTGTTTAAGAGTGGAAAAAGAAATAATATTAAAAACTATAGGGCCATATCCAAAATGTCTATTTTTTCTAAGGTATTTGAGTCTATAATAACGGATTTTCTTACACCAATTTTGAAACATGTTATTGTACCAGAACAGCATAGCATGGCTTTATTAAGGGTAGATCTACATTGACTAATCTTCTGGTCGATGAGGAGGCTCTGTTGGAGGGGTTGGAGAATAAGTGTCAGATTGACTCGGTCTACACTGACTTCTCCAAGGCCTTTGACAGGGTTGACCATAAGATACTATTGGAGAAGGTGGCCGATGTGGGGCTGCATGGAGGTCTATTGAGCTTGATTGGAAGTCTTCTCACAGGTAGAAGGCAGGCTGTAAAGATTGAGAATTACATCTCTTCAGTATTTTCGGTGACCTCGGGGGTGCCTCAGGGAGGACACCTGTCTCCTTTGCTTTTTAGTATATTTATTAATGATCTGTCAGGTGTCTTCAGAAATTCCGATTTTTTGCTCTTGGCTGATGACTTGAAGTGTTTTATGGTTGTTCGGGATGTCAGGGATGCTCAATTATTGCAAGTGGACTTGGATATGTTTCGGACTTGGTGTCAAAGAAACGAACTCCGCTTAAATGTTGAGAAGTGTAAGATTATTACTTTTTCTCGGAAAAAAACACCATACTTACATAATAGACCGATCTCCTATTACCAGAACTGCGCGCGTCGCTTGTAGGCTGCAGGTGAGCGTCCAATGAGAAGCAAGTTTGGTACAGGTTTGCGTCATATTCTTATTCAGGGGCCAGTTCAGAGTGAATAGTTCCTTCTTTCTTTGTAACGTGTAATTCGACAAAGAGCAAACTAATACTTTACATATTACTTGAACTCACCGCAGTGTCGTTCAAGGTTTTGTCAGATTATACTTGACATATTCCTTTGCAATTTCATTGTGCAATGTTGCCGGATGAAACATTTATCAAAATAAAAGTGTAAACGATGTTAACATAAACTTTTCAAGCGCTTCTTTTGTCTGATTCAAGGCGTTGTAAAACACTTGACACTATATCACTTCTTTAATGTTATAATGTTCGATTTGTATTGTCTTTATTTGTTCTGCAACAATACAATCTGGCTACACTGAACCTACGAGTTGCGCGCGCATGTCATCTTTTATTACTTTCTAACTTGTATTTATTACAATTAGGCTCTCTTTCTCTATTTATGCGAGACAGGTCTATTACGTTCTTAATGATTTGGTGATTAACAGGGTTGAAACTATTAGAGACTTGGGAGTCTATTTCAACACCAGGGTTGCAGATTTTTTTGATTTAAATCGGATTTTTTTGATTTAAATCAGATTTTTTCGATTTAAATACAAATTGCGCGTAAAAATTTACCACTATCACTTTTTTTCTCGTTATAAAATTTCCAGATATCGTCTTTCTTCCTTACCAGATATCCTTACTTTCTATTAATAAATAATTAAAACGACAGACGACGATTAGAAGGATTCCCAGGAAGATCAAATCAAATAGCATTTTCGTATAATTAAACTGGTGCAGCAAGCGAGTGTATCTCCATCCCTTTTAGGGACAAAAGAAAGACGAAGATAAAGGTATGGTGCGGCCTGTGCTAAGAATGCCACTGGTTGCTAACAGCTGATTACCACATGTTCGCTGCTCACCCAAGGTCTGGCGGTGTGACGTCAGTGACAGTTGCGTAGATAATAGTATATTATTCAACGGGCGGGTAATGATGGCTATTACTCACGAAGGACGAAGTTTGCTCTACGAGCCGCAGGCGAGTAGTAATAGCCATTACCCACGAGTAGAATACTATTCTTTTTCTATGATTAATAGATAATAGGCTTGAGTTTTGCGGTTTTTTATTTAATTTTCATAACAAAATTCATTGACAATTCTGACAGGTGAAGGACAATATGAGGTTAGGTTAGCACAAGTCTTGTCTAAATCAGCTGTCAAAATGACTGATTGGAAGGTTGAAGTATGTTGTCGAATTTTCTGATCTCTCTTCAATAGTGGAGTAATGAGACCAGGATATTTTCATTGGTTGAAAACAATTGAGCAATGAAAAAAAAGTCACTGCATGAGTAATCATTCACATTGATCAATAGAAAATGGATGTATATTATGCATATTATTCAACACTCATAGAAAAATTTAAGTTATCCCATTTTCGGTAGCGTAGATAAATTCAATTAGTTGCATTTTGATTTAATGTTTACTGATATTTTTTATAAATCACCAAATTACTAAACCGCGATTTAAATCATGCGATTAAAATATAATAATAATTTGATTAAAATCGCGATTTTAATCACTGATTTAAATCAGGTGATTTAAATCAATGCAACCCTGTTCAACACAAATGTAAGCTTCACAGAGCACATTGAAATAACTGCTAATAAAGCAATGAAATTACTAGGCTTTATGTTCAGGTCACTAAAAGAATTTACTAATATCTACACCCTAAGAAACATTTATTGTGCAATTGTTAGATCAGTTGTAGAATATGCTTGCCCTGTCTGGTCCCCTTATTATGCTGTGCACATCTCCCACTTGGAACGAATCCAAAAATAGTTATTTATGATATAAGTGTTAAAAGTACATTTTTAAGGCACGCATGTGAAAGTTTGGAGAATGAGCGAAGCGAATTCTGCAATTCACATAAGTGCCTTAAAAATACTTTTAACACAAATATCATACAATATTTTTTCTACAAACGGCAATAAAAAACAATAACCAGTAACAAATTGCATTTTTTAATGAATAATAAATTGGAAACATTTTTCCTACATAAAATTATTGAATTTGACATGTGATTTGACATTTGTCAAAAAATCCAAACAACCAGCGCCTTGTTTTACAGGTAATGAAATGTCTTGTCAGTTTCTTGAAAGTCTTTCGTGGTCAGTAATGCTTTTTGCTAAAAATGCAACAAAATACAGAAGAAAAAGAGGGTTGCATCGATCCCTTGAAAAATATAGATGAGGCAGCCAATCCGGCTACCTCAGTTGTTCAAATTTCGCCATGAATATCAATGTAAATAACTAAAAATACAAACTTTTTTTGACGTTCGCTCTCAAAATTTGATGTTTCATTTTTAACACTAGTGCTATAAAGACTTTATGGCACTAGTGCGATAAAGTAACATTTTTAATGCTACGGGAGGGTGTTAAAAATTGCATTTTTAACACGTTTGTAGAAAAAAGTTTTTAAGATCCATTGCATATCGATTGGGCATCCCAAGTGAATTTATAAATTATAATGAGTTAATGTCTGTCCTAAATCTTGAAAATCTGAACCAGAGGCGACAGTTTTTTGATATGTGTACTTTGTTTAGGATTGTTAATAATTCTATTGATTCTCCAGACTTACTTGCTAGAGTTGGCTTACATGTACCATCTAGCAATTTAAGAGGAAACACATTGTTTAACCTTGATTTTCGTAGAACCAATTATGGTTACCATTCACCTTTACTTAGAAGCTGTTGTTCTCTGAATGATATTGTTTTGAAGACTGATTTGGATGTTTTTAACATAAGTTTGGATAGATTCAAAAGAATTTTAAAGTCGATCCTTAAATGATCGTTTTTTGTATTTGTTTTCAATTTTAAGCGTATTATGTTGTTGTTTGTGTTTTGATACCTACTACAAAATATTTGTTTAGGCCTATGTAATGTTGTTTTTTTATACTAATTTGTCTGTTGCCTACTTGTTATTCCAAATATTTATTATTGCGTGTACCTACACTTTAAGTCTACCTTTGTAAAAATGGCATGTCCGTAAATAAAGAATTTATTATTTATTAATCGGATCAGCTTTTCCTGTCTTATTCAACCGTCCATAAAAGTGTTTTTTTACTGACGTTTCATAAAAGCAACTTTTCGATTGTCATTTTAGTTTTGAAACGACATTCTTTTAAGCACTCAGTGCGTAAAAGTGACTTTTGAGTGCGTAAAAGTAATTTTTAAGCACTAGTGCCTAAAAGTGTCATTCATTATTCAGAAATAAAAAACACACTAAACACATATTTGAATTTTGTTTTGTATTTATTATGAATATTGAAAATGGAATTACTGAATTGAACGTTTGGTTTACTCAAAACAGAACTTTGTGTTATTACCTACTTTCTAGGATTTTAATTATTGATGTCGAATTTTGAAAAGAAAATCGCATGAAAAGTGTCAGGTGTCAAGTAAAAGCAGGTAACAAAGATTTTGGGTGTAATCGACTTATTCACATGAAATAAAATTGTGTTTTTTTATTATAAAATGCCAGTAGAAAAAATCTTGTATACAATACGTTACGAAACGATGTCTTTTAGTCACTCGACGTGTTGTCCAACTCGGCTTTGCCTCGTTGGACAATTTTCACGTCGCGTGCCTAAAAGACGCTCATTTCGTAACTTATTGTATAAATAGCTATTTTACTACATAGTTTAATTTTTAGCTGATCTTACAGCAAAAAATAGGTGTTTTTCTTGGTTTATAGTCTACAGGGTGTCCCAGGGTGGATGGCGTATTAGACGTTTATAGAGAACTAAAAAGCGGATCATTTTGAAAATTTGGCAACCGGGATAAACGACCATAATCTACACTTTAAAAATATTTTTGTTTATGCGGTGTTGCCGCTTCTACTCTAAACCAGTGGCAACATCGCTATTTTAAATGAAACACCCTGTATGTGATTGTATATTTGGATTCTACGTAAAATTCTGAGCAGATTTTATGTGATATACCCTATACCTAAGTTCAACTGTTTTGGAAATATTGACAGTTGAAAATTGACTTTTTGCAACTTTGACAGGCTGTAAAACCTAAACCATAGACTTAAATACTACGAATAGACGTCCAGTCAAATGGTAAAAATCTGCGACGCTATTTGGAGGCTCGCTATCGAAAGCGAGCCTCCAAATTCAATTCAGGCTTTGGTATTTTAGATGCTAGATACGAGATGGCGCGCATTTCTGTCATAATTCAAATTCGCGCGTTACGCTGTTGCCAATAGTTCTAAAATAACTAGTCCAAAATCATTAAATAGGCCAAACCATACATTAAGACACCAATTTTTTTTATTACTGCATCTTATACTAAATATTATACGCAAATTAATAAATTGTTAATGTTAAGATTTTTTTTTAATATAAATAAATTTCACTTATTTTGTAAATTGTTAAGTTTTCTATTTCTAGTGAAAGCTGAAATGGATTTTTTTTTTAAATGGATTTTGAAAATTAGTTCTTTGAAATCCAAGCAATAATTTATTTCTTCGAAAGTCGCAAATAGCAAAGAGAATTCTTGTCTAGTTTTTGTCCGTATAAATTTGACAACACCGAAACATCAGAAAAAAGGCGGAATGCGGTTGTCCTGGAAACAATGACACGCTGCTCGTACACAAGGGTGCTAGCACAGTTTTCTTTGAATTTTTAATACGAGTGGCGCCATCTTATGAATTATTGAGGCATTTTTTGTGCTGCTATTTCCACTGGACGTCTATTCGTAGTATTTAAGTCTATGCCTAAACGGTTAATTTCAGAGGAAAACCGATCTTACATTCCTATCTTAGATTTTCGTAAACTATCATTTGACACCAACTTTGAATTTAACCGGAGATTAAATTTAATTGGAATTTTTAATCATGGATTAAATTCAAAATTGGTGTCAAATGATAGTTTATAAAAATCTAAGAGAGGAATGTGAATCGGTTTTTCTCTAAAATTAACCGTTCAGGTTTTACAGCCTGTCAAAGTTGCAAAAAGTCAATTTTCAACTGTCAATATTTCCAAAACAGTTGAACTTAGGTATAGGGTATATCACATGAAATCTGTTCAGAATTTTATGTAGAATCCAAATATGCAATTAAATACGGGGCGTTTCATTTAAAATAGCGATGTTGCCACTGGTTTAGAGTAGAAGCGGCAACACCGCATAAACAAAAATATTTTTAAAGTGTAGATCACGGTCATTTATCCCGGTTGCCAAATTTTCAAAATGATCCGCTTTTTAGTTCTCCATAAACGTCTAATACGCCATCCACCGTGGGACACCCTGTATAGTCAGTACACTATAATAATGAGTAAATAAAGCTTACTACGATTTGTCTGATTTAACTATAAATTTAAAAAAAAAAACAATATTTCCATAAGTTCCCGAAAGTTTCCAATATTCCTGGAAAGTTTCCGAGAATGTTCACAGCTTTCGAATGTTTTGGGAATTTTACATCTCTACTTCCAGAGTATTCCCATATACTTCCAGAGTATTGCCATATACTTCCAGAATATTCTCAAGGATATCCAAGTATTCCTAGGTATTTCCACAGTATTACCAAGTATTCCTCGGTATTCCCAGCAACATGTACATACATTGAATTCCATGAGTGATTTACCCCTCGACTAAAACTCAACAATCTTAGAGTAATCTCAAGGATTTTTATCGACAAGAGTATAAAAATTAAAGTGAAGAACTACTGCAAACCTATTGCCATAGTATTTTAGATTATTGAAATGATATTGTCAACTATTGCAAGCATATTTTAGACTATTGTGAGAGTATTGCTGACTATTGTGAGAGTATTGCAGACATTTGCAAGAGTATCGTGGAACATTGCAAGGGTCCATCACACTATCCGGAAACACGAATTTGACATTTTTGAAGCTTTTACATTAAAATAGACAACTCAAATAATAGTTTTATGAAAAAAAAAATGCGGGTTTTTTCATTTTTCTCCAAGAAAATTCAGTTCAAACTGACGGAAATTGAGTGTGTGTGTGTGTGTGTATGTCTCAATGGCTCTGGCGGAAGCCAACTGGCCAGCGTCTCTCATTGTATTATATTATATTTTATTTCACTTTTTATTTTATTTTTTATTTGAATGAAATTTTTTTTAATTATGCATAATTTTTTATTTTTTTTTTTTAAACTTTCTGAACTGTTTACTGAGATTTCGGGAATTTTACATAACTTTTGAGAACTCTATCCTCTATTCCTACATATTGCATTTAAATGTGACGGAAATTGACCATTTCATAAATCGAATACGACATTAAACGAAATAAAAATGCAAGGTGCAATCAACGTTGCCACATTGTGTGATATCTCCTGAGCTTAAATAATAATAAACATAAAAAAAACCATAGTCATAGTTTCTTAGAGGTTTTATTTATATTTCTTACTAATAAGTTGCATTAACCATTTGTATCTATACATTATAATATAAAAAAGGAAAAGTTGAATTAAGAACCGCTAAAACTAAACAAAGCAAACTTCCTTAGGGAACAAAATATGTAATTAATCAACTTAATAATCCTATAAAAAACCATTTAATATTTTTGTCCAATTTGCAATGTTAAGTTGTACATTCGTTGGATGGCATTTTTGCCATATATCTGCTTCCACATACCTATATTGGTCAATATATTGTGGCAAATATTTTGAATGCATAACACCCATAGCTCTGAGATATTTTTTCAAGCCAGACCAATACCCTTCCACCTGGTTGGTACAGACCTCTGTAATGGGATCTTTGAAATATTTGGTATGGTTTACTGTACTGTTCGGTGGACGTAACCATAGTCTACCAATCCAGAATAAGCGCGTCAATTGCCTGTCCATATTTCACTATCGACCCTTACATGTTTTGTTATAATCGGCAAAAGAATCGCAGCGGATCGATTTTTGACATATTGAATATATTCCGTTTTTTCAGTGTTATATTTTCTTTCAGAATTTACCGATTCATCAATCTGTACCAAATGATTCTCTCCGCCTAAATAGAATAAAAATTATAACAGACGATCCTCTTCTCAACCTTTGACACAGATCAATGAATATTATCAATTCTTATCAGTTTAATATCACTATCGCTCTGTTTTTCGATAATGACACATAAATAAAAAATGAATCAATAGTAAAGTAATTTTTTTCTGGGTCTCGTAAGGAAAAAAGGTGATCTGATTTTAGAAACTTTTTCAACTTAAAAAAAAAACATAAAATCAATAATCTTAGTAAATTAAATGACAAATATTTTCCTGTATGAATTTCAGTAAATTTATTTATTCATAAGAATATTTAATGTTTTCCGCATCTAATTGAACATTTTAAAGAGGAACTAAACGGTTTTATGGAGAAAGTATATCGAACTTGTAAGTTTTAGTGTTTCCGTATAGTATGATGGAACCCATTGCAACATTTTGTGGACTACTGCAAAGTATTGAGCACAATTTCAAGGTATTGCATTCTATTGCAAGGCATTACTGCTGCAATACTATACCTAAATTTGTACATAATATTATATTGTGGCCAGTGAAATCCTGCTTGTTTTTTTCCTTGTAGCGGCGAAACCATCCAATCGACCCCCCTATTTTTTTTTGAAAATCAAACAAGGGGGTAGGAAGTACAACATACAAAAATTCAAGCAATTTCACTGAGACCACTTTTTAATGTAATTTGTGCATGGTCCTTTCTGATCAAGAAATAACTATCTACTAATGAAATTTTACTTACATTTGCTTTCCAGAAAAAATCAACCTCTGTTGTTGTGGAGGTATACCTTCCTTTTCTTCTACCCTTTCCTTAATCCTTTCTACTTTGTCTGTTGGTTCAATATCAATTTCAATTTCTTTACCAGTCAGTGTCTAAAAAAAAAGTTGAAGATAGAAAGGACATGATGATTCTTGTACATTATACTTTTTTGTATTGAACTTTGAGACGTTCCTATTTGAAAAAATTGAAATTCTTGTTTGTAGTGAGGTTTGCAACAAAAATAGCAAGTACTTAGGCTAGTAATGAAGAAATTTCGGAAGAAGAATCTTATGGAAGAACTAGAAGCTATTATATTTCAATCAATATAAAAACTATAGAAAAGCCAGGATGAAAACAAAATGATGAGCCAAAGAAATTATTGAAACCGATAATGGTAGGAACTATTCAAAGTCTGGAAATTGAACTAAAAATCGAGCTAAAAATATTCAAGTGCAAATACACATGATATTCGAAAAGATTTTAAATACAAAAAATAAATAAAAATAGGCTCTCATTATAGGGAAACATAACCTCTTTTTCTTAACTTACCTTCACTTTAATCAGCATTTTGTTGTTGTTTAGTGAACAGGTATCACAAAAATACACTTACGAATTAATTTATTGTAGGCTAATAATAATAAATTATTTATTTATGAATAATTTCGCAATTTGTAAGAATGCCGAACACAAAAATTTCTATCAATCAAATCAGCAGTTCCAAATTTTTAAGCAATCGACTGACATGACAATTGACATTTTTTTTCCAGATCATATAAGTGTTTTCGTTAGTAAAACTAGTGTTGCACTAGGTTTAGTTTCGTGGAACACGAGTGTTGGTGAAAATCGCCCGAGTTGAATACCAATAAAACACAAATTCAACAACAGTTATTTGATTGATACTGATAATTTTACCAATACTGCACCCGATTGATCAAAAAGCGATCCGAAACGGTTTCACATATTTGGCTTAAAACGGAGCGTTGCTCTCGGCACCATTCGTTTCACGTGTTCGATTTGAGCAATAGAAAACTGGCACAGAGCGCTCTTTCTTGCTCCGTCAAAAATTCGACGGATCAAAGAGTTTGATCAAAATAAAGAATGTTCGGCTATTGATTTCAAATGGTGTGTCCTCGTTTGGATTAAAATCGCTGCCGGAGCACTCCCGCAGAGATCTGTGACGTCACCGCCTAGACGGAGAGCGCTCTGGGAGCAGTAAAGCGTTATGTTGGAGTGGATGGAGTTCCATTGGCAAAAAATGTATGGATAATGGGAATGGGCCAATGGGTACATGCACCACCACTCAACTGAACCGTTGCCAAGAGTATTTTAGTTGGGAAAACAATCGCGTTCAGCGGCGCTCAACAAAAGCCCCTTTTTGTCAGCTGCTGCGATTGGTCTAAAAGCAATAAAAGTCAAGGCTTACCGTCTCAACTTATGGTTTAAACATGCGCAGAAGTGTTGGGCGTTCAGGAATTTTACATCCGCAGTATCTCAACTATCCTCAACTGCCTTGCGCTGCAAGTTAGCTGCTGCTGATTTCTGGTGAGCGTAACCATTGACACATTCAACCTACTAGGCTATTGGCCAAGTGTGTACTGAGTAAGTGACAAATTCATATAAACAAATATTATTTTTTATTATGGCCGACACTAGTTCATCGGCGCATCCTTTGATTTATGTGTCCTCACATTTTCATGACATCCGTTGATCCTTTATCCCTGATAATCAGGGAAATTGCGACATCTTCGGGTTGAACAAATAATTATATTTCTTAGAAATAGCGGAAGCATAATTTTATTAGGTCAACGTATCGAAATGACGCGATTTCATGGTAGGACCGAAATGTTTTTAAACAATCAGGTAGCAAGCGCGAGCGGTAGACATAACAAAGATTAGTCATCAGTACAAATCAGTCCAGTGAAGATAAAATTTGCGAATAAGTTGTTTTGTTATGTGCGAGCTTAAAAATAATTACTTTTAACATCGATGATGTCATAACTTGGAAAAAAAGGTTTGTCGTAGAAATTCATATAAATTCAATAGCGTTCAGATTTTGTGTTAAAATTTATTTTAACTTAGTTCATTTGAGTTTTCCGGAAATATATAAATTAATGAACTGCGTATCATATATTGCGAAACCGAGATAGTACCTAATTTTAATCTTGAAGGTACCTTATTTTCATTTACGCGTCTTTTGACATCAATTTTTTTGAGAAATTTAATGAATCACTTCAAGATGAGGTGTTTTCTCGCGTCTCAAAATTTTGAAACATTTTCCAAAACTGGTTTAAAACAGTTTCAAAATGACGCCATAATTTCTCTGCGCGAGAAAATGGTTGAAAACGTGGATTGGATTGTATTTCGAAACGGTTTCAACCAATATTGTGTGACGTCATGGGTTCATCGCAAGAATATAGTATTTCAAATCAAACCTGTTTTGAACCAGTTTCAAAAAAGTGGACGCCAGAAAGCAGCTCTGGTTTCAAGAACCGACGAACGTTTTTGACGTCATTAATTTGTTACAGTCAATTTTTATTTGTTAGAAAAGGAAGGCCAATGATGACAAAAGTACAAGCCCTCGTGAAAAAAAGAGTAGGTATACCTACCTACTAATAATATAGTTTACTTAACTTAAGTTTTCCTTTCTCTTTGGTTTTGTTATAGCAACAATAATTTTTTTATATAATTAGCTACCTACATAGGAATCTGTTGGAAGGTTCCTACTATATGCGTAATAAAATTACGCATTCACCAAAGCACTGTGTAGCTTTAGCTCATTTGTTGTCTTATAGTTTGCAGTTAGCGTAATACAACTTACACATATCTTATACCTATTCTTTTGGTTGGAAATCATTTGGGCTCTCCGGTTCCAAAAAAAAAGACAATGAAGCCAGGTTGATAGAGTCCAAGTGTACTTGAATCAAGTACTCTTGGACGCGCTTGAATGATACTTGGATCGTATCAAAACCAAGTCCAGTTGGATAGGTCCTAACATCCAACTAGCTAAGTAGAGGCTGGCTTGGCTGCCAACTAAACTTACGTGGTCCAAGGTCTCATTCAAGAGCACTTGGACCGTGTCAACCGGGCTTAAACAATCTTACATTTAAGTACAATAAGGTGATCTATTATAAATGTCCCCTCTCGCATAACTTTTTCATTTGACATTTTTGACAAAAGTATCAAATCTTTTCGCTGGAGACTTGAGGGTATAAGTTTCAATCAGTTAATTTTAAAATTCACTCATTCACAGATCAGAAATTGTACTTGGACAAGTCGAACTAGTTGATTGCTAGGTTTAGGTAAGAAGGCACGTACTCATATCTCTCTTAGTGTACACTGCAAGAACGGAACTACAGGCTGGAATACGTACAGGGTAGTTCTGTTCTTGTGAAGGACCTAAGGGCGTGACGTGCCGGAACACGTACAGAGTAGCGCAGTTCGGTCTCTATTGTATTAGGTGGTTAGAGGGAACGAAACTACGGGTTGGCACACGTACAGGGTAGTTTTTTTCCTACTAGTGAATAACCTAAGGCCGCTTCGGGCTTGGACACGTACAGAGGGTAGCGCTCTTCGGCTGTTTTTGTGTATAGGGGGAACGAAACTACGGACTGGAACACGTACAGGGTAGTTTTGTTTCCTACTATGGAAAGACCAAAGGGGCTAGGTTTGTTTGTTTGTGTTGTTCGGGGCAGCAGTTCCTGCTTTGGGGCGTTCGTTGGCGAGCGTTTTATATGGATCATCTGCCATAATCTGAAATATTACAGCTTAGTTCAAGTTAGTGCGACACAAACAAACATGCATTTTATCTCACACTTATGGCGATTTCCATTTGTCAATCAGTGCGCACTGATGAGTGTATCCACATCTTTTTCCTAAAGCATGTAGCATGTAAGAAGGATACATTTTTTTTGCACTGGTTCGACAAATGGAAATCGCTATTAAAGTAGTGATAGTTTGACAGTTCTACGTCCTCCGTCCTCCAGAGAAGATTTATCAGGAGAAAATCGTATACAGGCATCTAAAAGCTGTATCAAACCTGCCTCTAGACCTGTATAGCTGTCTTAAACAGTAAACAGACCTGTCTAAAGCTGTATCCGACTTGTCCAAACCTGTATCAAACATGTTCTAGCTGTATATAGACCTATCTAAAATTGTATCCAGCCATACAGGTCTAGCGGCAGGTCTGATACAGCTTTTAAACGTTGTATACGATTTTCAACTGATAAATCTTATCCGGAGGACGAAGGGCGTACCTTCTTCTGACCTCTCATTATGCTGGGACCTGAAGCTTTCTGCCCAGTTTCAAATGCAGTCATGCGCCTTTAGGGCAGTGATCCGAGGCGCCGTAGGAGTTGGCTCGTTCACCCAACCGTGATTCTGGAGCTTCTTGCCTTTTTACTGCCCTGTCATTTAAAGCCGCGCTGTAATACCAGACCGCACCGTGAAGCATATCACCGCCATTTCTCTCTTATTTCTCGTTCACACGCTCACGCTTCATTCAATTAAACCTTAAACTTTTACCTTAATTAAGTTTTTTTGCATTTTCCTGTTGTATTATAAATTATTAGGTAAACAATAATCGCCGTTTCCCCAACTATTTTAGGGAAGCCCTAATTTCTGAACTGAACATTTCTCCATAGCAGACTGTCATTTTAAGGAATACTTATCATTGAGTATCGAGTATCCCCTAAAATAGTTGGTGGAAACGGAGCTTGAAACGGACATAAAACTACTTTCTTGTGTATTTCATTTTTGGGGAATGCGCATTGACCTCTGGTTTTTTCGTCTCCATTGCGTTAAAAGCTACCTAGAGAGCACGTGGGCCCGTAACCACTATAATCTTTGGTGCCGCCCGAGTTTTCCGAAAAACCCCAGAACCAGAACCGACCGCTTTCGTACCGAAAAACCAAAGTAGCGCTACAAGATACTTTTGACAATGTTGCATTTTGAGATACCCCTTGTATCTTAACTCTCTTATAAGTGGTCGGAAAGGTGCGACAACGGGCTCTTTCTTATAGATCTTTTTACGTAGATTCCAGTGGCGAAGTCAATTTTTCTTTAGAAGTGATAGTTTTTGAAGTATGAACCAAACATACGTTTTTTCAAATGAGACCTTGTATAAGAAAATTCGCACTTTTTTGACATTGCTTCGACAATTTGACGTTTAATGCGTGAATCAAACGTCAAATTGTCGAAGCAATGTCAAATAAAGGCGAATTTCGCAGTTATGAGTACTAGGCTTCATAATAACTCATTAGATTTATTTACATACTGGATGTCTTTTATAAAATTTATGTTGAAATTGCCAATAGTAGATATTATACAGTATTCGTATTGCAAGGATAGGTAATACACACTACTACTACAGGATTGCCTATCTTCATAAAGCCTGTGCAGTTCAAACCTCAAGCCCCCACCATGCCAAATCACCAGTGATGACGTAGACAGCGTGTCGTTTTTCGCCTTGACGTACGGTGTTTGTGTATGATTCCACTGGCTTTTGTTTTATGCATACTTGGTTTCACTACATTATTTACCATTCTAAAACAACTGTTTTTTTTTTATCTCGTTTGCATCTTCCTTTTTGCTTATTATTATGTTAATCAAAATGGAATAATATTTTTCATCATAAATCTAATGGCGTTTTCGATTGGTAGGTTCAGTGCGCACTGAGTGTATTTGCATCCTTTCAATCGACCTGTAGAAGAAAAAGACAGAAATAGAAAAAATTGCACTATAGTTCCGCACTAGACCTACGAATCGGACACGCCATAAATTCTAAACTACGACCGCTGGTGTTAATGGCGTTATTGACGTCGGCTATGGTGCTAAAACCATGACCGCGATCACCAAAAACGAGGGCCGAGGCCGGTAAGCAATCCGTAGTAGGAGTGTATTATCCGCCCAAAAATTTACACCGATTTTCAAAAAATTAATTTCAAAAAATTTTGCATGTTACTATACTCTATAGGTACTAGGTGATCGATTCGATAATATATCTACTGATGAAGAACAAAACACCCTGCATATGGAATATAATATCGATATTTGACGTGGTGTTGCATTTTTTTTTGTTCTTCAGTATATTAGGTATTATACACAAATTTGATTTCGAAAATTTAACTTATTAACTTTTTGAACCACCATCAACTAAAATACCGCCATCTTCTATTCTCACATTTTGCCTAAGAACTGAGTGATTTGTGCACGCAACATTCCTCTTGGCTATTTGCAAGGGTGTGAACCTGAGCAGTTACCCGAGCCATAATTTAAAAAAATATAAAAGATAGAGTGAAAGAGCTTTCAAGCCATTAGGTACCCTAGAAATAAATAAATTTGAAAATACCGCCTAATAATATTTTTTATCGCAGATATTGGCGGTTCAATTTTCTCGTCCACCACAGAGCACAGAATTTCTCCATTGTGGTTTTGAAACTGAGAAGCAGAGCAGATTGAGACTGGGACTGACACTTGCCCCTAGTTCGCATTTTTGTATCGTCGTCCTTATTCGTCGTTTTTGAACAATGAGTAAGTATTGCTTAATATAGGTGTTTTTGTACTGGATATTGAGCCTAATGAATAAAAAACAAGCAATTGCTTGGAGCAATTGCTATTTAGCAAAAGCAATTGCTAATTAGCAAATTGCTACAAGTAAAAGCAATTGCTAGATCTTCATATGAATAAAGTTTTAAGCAAATGCTGCTTTTCCAAACATCTTTCCAGCAATTGCTTACTGAAAACAAGTCCAGGCTTGTCTTATTTCACTTATCATTTCATTCCGGTGCCGCCCGTATTTTGTTAGTTGAGTACAACCCCGCGGATTAGTTTGCTACGATTATTTATATTTGTGATGGCAGATTTAAGTGAAGAGGGAAGTAGTAGCGATGAAGAATTTGAAGATATTAAAGACAAGCAATTTATATTTATACAGAAACTGAAGGAACATAAAATAGTTTTCAATAAGTCACAAGTGCCCCAAGTTAAACTAGAAAAACAGGCCGCTTTAACAATCTTAGTAAAGCAATATAGAGAAATATTCAACGTCTTACTAACGACAAAACAGTTAGCAAAGAAAATTAGTAACATGAAGGCAGAGATAAAAAAGAAGTTTGATGTTAACAAGACAGGCAACAAACCATTGATCTACAAAGATTGGGAAAAATTGTTGATGGATATGCTGGATGTAAAGAAAAATCCCGTCTTTAATAAAATACCAGGTATAGTAGCTAATTTTTTTAATAATGCCCCTTGAAACAAAATAAAAAATACAATTTTCAGGCGCTATTTCCGTCGGAGATGACGAACAAATGATTCGTGATAAGCCTTCTACATCATCGAATGACATTTTTATTACTAAAGATGAAGCTTGCAGTACCACTCCTAGAAAAAAAATTAAAATATCAGATAAACTACCTGAAACTGATGAAACGAGAAATTTGTCAACTGTTGAACTACAACGATTAGTTTTATTAGAACAGCTTAAATTATGTCGTATGCAACAGGGAGAAATCTTGAGGAGAAAACAAGAATCTGATGATACATTTCATGTCAACAATGTTGTTATGGAAAACGGCAAGAAGTTCTTCCAGTTATAGTAAGAGTGCACATATTTAAGAAAATGTATTGCAATCATAATTGATTAAGTTGAAAATACACCTGTAAAATTAGTTTTCATATTTGATTGTTTTCTTCGAATATTTAATTTAAGATTTTGATTAAAATTTGATTTTGTTATCGAAATTATATAATTAGATAATTATTATTTGTTGTTTAATAAATAAATAAATTAAATCTAATACATACATGATTAATTAAAGAGCATTTGAGTTATCAATTCTCGATTTTGCTGTCCTAATTGACGAATCACATTTGTCGTTAGATCGTTTGGTGGTTGTGCGTCAATTCCAAAATCGTCATCTTGAATCGAATAGTTAAAATCTGGATCATTCAATTGTTTAGCGATATTATGAAGGACAACGCAGGCAATTATCGTCGATGGAATTTTATCTAATTTGTTCCGAACTTTATACCGAAGGACAGGGAACCTTGCTTTCAACTGTCCAAAACATCTCTCAATTACCACACGTTCTCGGCAGAAAACGTTGTTGTAATTTTGCTGCTCCTGGGTTGCAGGATTTTTCCAGGGAGTCATAACCCAAGGCGATATGGAGTAGCCATCGTCTCCTAATAATAAGCAATCTTCTGGGCTATTTTTAAGAATGTTGAATACGTTGGAATTTTTGAAAATTCTGCTATCGTGCACAGAGCCTGGCCATTGGCAATCTACGCTTGTAAACATTTCTCGTGCATCACAAGTTGCTTGCACGTTGATGCTGGGGTATCCTTTTCGGTTAATATATTCATCACCAAATTCTTGAAACTTTGGAATCCTGACGTGAGTACAGTCTATCACACCGATGGCATTTGGAAAACGGTATCTGTCTGACCACAACCGTTTAGCTTCCACAACAGCTTCAGCACTCCTAGGGAATTTGATGAAAATATTGGCCTTCTCAACAACTGTATTGAGTACGGAAGTGTATGTCTTACACACAGAAGTTTGGTGAATTCCAAGTTCTTCACCAACAGAATTTTGATAGCCAGGATCTGCCAATTGCCGCAGAAAGACTTTCATCTTAGTTAAAGGTGATAGTGCGCCCCCTCGCGTTTCCCCCACATCAGTCAAAAAATAATCTGCCAACCATTGAACATTCTCGCGATCGAAGCGATATAACTTTTTGAAATTATCGTCTCTGCAATTTTTTCGTACACTGTAAATTTTTCTCTTACGCAAATTCATATATTCAGCCATAATTATACGCTACAGCAAATATTCATCACAGAGAACTAAATTTGACTGAAGTCAAGTAAAGTAAAAGATGCAGGGGTCAACCTAGCTTGAACATTTGGAAGCAATTGCTACACTAGAAAAAGCAATTCCTTATTTTATTCATCACATTTTAAGCAAAAGATAGCAATTGCTATCATTTTTTAAGAAAAAGCTTTGACTAGAAGCAATTGCTGCACTTCTAAGCAATTGCTGGAAGCAAAAGCAATTGCTTTGGTTTTTATTTATTAGATTTCAAGCAATTACGCCACTTTTATAAGAAAAAGCAATTGCTACGTTTTTATTCATTAGGCTCATTAGGTAGAATCTTATTAAACTGCATTAACCATCAACGATACGTTCCATAGCCAATAGTGGGATCAACTGGGAGATTAATTATTTTGTTTGAATTTGCGAAGATTCCGTGATCAATTTATTTATTAGTCAGTTATTCCGTTTTTGTTAGTATTTATCAAAATTGGGTTTTCCTAAAGTGGTAAATTGAATTTCGCGCCATTTTCTTACTGTCAATCTGTTATATTTTGACACTTGTGACGGTTACAAAGGTCCATTCTTTGGAAAAAATTCTGCATCACACTGCCGCAATGGTTATCCTACAAATCTGTTCACGTTGCTTCTTTTAAGTAGGAATGAGTGAGCCTATGCTCGTTAGGGTATTCATTTGTATTGCTTTTTTTGCTTCAAGCTGATCTCAGCAGCAGATCGGCGTTCACTTGTCCCATAATTCCCATATAATAGGCTCATAAATAGCAGCTCCTAGCAGATCTTCCTGATTTTTCGAGCAGGTAGAGCAAGTACAAATGAGCAGCTACGTGAGTCAGGATGAGCAAGTACAAATGAACAGCTACGTGAGTCAGGATGACTTTGCTGATTAAATCCAAGGATCGATTTTACAGCTAGAATGAAGCAAAGTTTGAAATGATACTCCCGTAATGAAAACCCCTGACCTGGGGCCCGATTCTCGTCTCAGGGAATAGAGCTCCCCGATAGAACGAATGTTTTGTCCTTATCAACGTAATCGAAAAGTAAACGAGAATGATAAAGAGAAAACATTTGTTCTGTTTAGAAGCTCTAAGTCCCTGAGACGAGACGGGCCCCATGATACAATAAACTATTTTTTCTGCGATTGACAAGAAATGTCAGCATTTTTGACGGGTTGACAGGTCGCAATACTCAAGATTCTGTTATTTTAATGATATTTCAATAGTTGCTAGGGAATCAATGAATAACAATACGGGAACTGCTGAATAATTGGAACAAAAAGACAACCATTTAACAGATATTTAACCGATCGCAGGAAAAATAGTAAGTATGTGTATTTCGGTGTAAAAGCACATTCTCAGCCTTCGGTGTTTGCCGGCCTCGGCTACGCCTCGCCCGTCAACTCAACTCACACCGTCGGCCGAGAATGTGTCACTTTTCCACCTAAATATACAATATACTATTTCTATCATCGCCTCAAAAAAGCTACTTTCTGGCAGTTCAGAACAAACGTAATTTCAAAAGAGTTTGATGTCAGATACTCGTGACCAAACTAAATCAGAATCACGTTTGAATTTCACCTAAACCCTTTGGAAAACTTCATACCTATAGAGAAAGTTTTACTATTTCACATTCATTCACGAACAAGTTATAGGTATTCACTTTCATCTTTCAATATCTTCTTATTAGTCACATTTTTACTGGTCTACATAACTTCACTCTTCCATATTTTGGTGCTCAGATTGACTTGGGTTTGATTTGTGTTCAGAGCTAAAAATTGCTTTTGGTGCTCTGGTACCTATACTATTAGTATATCCGCATTTTTTCTTTTTTTTTTGTGTAGGTATCGTCACAGAATCCAAGCTAGACGAATCCAAAATAAAAAAGCAGAATTTCAGCATCCCCCTTGTGGACGTAGAGCGAATAATGAAGAGCACGGCAGGGGTCAGTGAAGAGCCTATCGACATGAAAGTTTTAATACTATTATCCAAAGCTACCGAATTGTTTATTAAAAAATTCACCAAAGATTGCGTTGCCAAAAGCAACCCTGAAAAATTAAAGTACAACCATTTCGTGGAACTTGTGCACGAAAAAGGGAGCAAATACGGTTTCGTAAGCCAAATTGTACCAAAGAAAATTACTGTACGGGAGTTCAAGGAATTAATGGCCAAAAAAGAAGCCGCCCGAAAAATGGAGGAGGCAAAGGCAAATTATTGAGTGAGATACCATAGTACCTATAATAATATATAAGAATAAATTATTAATATTTGAATAGTAGAAGAACTAATGTTTTTGTAATGTAGTACATTAATACATTTTATACCTATACGGTTGGTTTTTTTCTCAAACTCATCATGATCCTGTAATGTATTTGCAATTTTCATAAATCATGCATTAAATCTCTTGCCTAAATACCATAAGGCAGGTCACCACATAAGCTGTGGCAAGAATCAATAAAGGAAACATTTCTACTTGGAAAAGATTTTGATGAAAAGAATAACTAATCTTGCAACATGTGAATTTGTTGTGTCCCAGGTTACTCACAGGTCTCGGTCTTCCATCCAGCACTTGTGAGTATTTGAAGAAGAAACAGAAACACCAATTTTGGATTTCTCAATTAGGGTTTTGCTTCCAGGACGGCTAGAAATTTGTAATTTGTAGTAATTATTTTGACTAGACTATAGGGACTATTAAAGTTTCACTTCCAATGATATTTTCCTATCATACATTATTTCATAACTCCTGTGATAAGTGTTAAGAAATTGTGCCAGAATTTTTTAAACACGGATATTTATCTCTGCTTTTTCTTGAATATGTCCATGTATTTAGAGGAAAACCAACTTGGACAATGTTCACCTGTGAATTGGTTATTTCTCTTTATTGGGTCATAATTAAAACACGGTAATTATTGCAAATCCAGTTCCGCTGTGTGAGTTCATAAGGACCCGTTTTTTAACGTCAATGAAGCATTCTCGATTGGTGTCACACACTATATATTTTTGATTTTTTTCAAGTTATGCTCCTGTCCCAGAATAATATCAATGTCCTCTCCCTTTGCCTTCTGGTTGAGCAGGTCGTGCGCTGCAACGCAACTGCTTAGGTTTTTTTGCAGAAACTTGGTTGTCTTCCTTGTCTCGTTCTTACTATCGCCGTTGCGAGTCGTTGTATGAGTAGATAGGTGTCGCGTTTGTTATTGTGTTGTTCTTGTTCTGGATTACCTTGGCCATCAGTCGTACTGTTTACTCCTTCTAGCACCTGATAGAGCACTTCTAAACATCTTGCAGTTTCCTCTGCTCCAGCGTAATGGTAATTTGCTTTACAGTGTTGGCAATATGACTCGTTTTTGCATTCTGCTCTTTTGTGGTCTGGTCCAGTGTAGTTTTGGCATAAATTCTTGCTTTGTGGCCGAAGCCCCAGCACCTGTAGCACCTTTCCAAGTCTAGTATTTCTTCTATTCGACAAATATAAAACCCTATTCTTACTCTGCCTTCTTTTAGTAGGTTGCTTGCGTCTGCCTCCGCTAAGGATACTTTCGCCACTTGTACAGTCCTTTGGTTTTGCCCCTTCCGTCCTTTCACATTTTGCTGTCCTTGTAATATTTCCCCTATTTTTTCTTTGACTGTCTGTCCTGACTCTTTGAGTTTGACATTTAGTAAGAGGTCGCCTTTTGCCGTTTTTATAGCTCTGCTTATTCGTTTTAGAATCTGTTCGTCTTTGATGTCTTTCAGGTTTTTAAGGGTATCAGCGTAGGAGCAGGTACTGATGTCTATAATTATTGCATCATCCCTTCTCTTGTTGGCTGGATTCCTTGGTTCCGGTGGGTCTAGATCGGTTATCCTTATTTGCACGTCGGTGTTGAAGAAGATAGCTTCTGCCATCCCATATTCCTCATCGTTATTGCTCTGACTCTTGGTGGAAGGCTGACAAGTGTCTCCTTAATATTTTCTTGTTCCATTTCTTGCTTGAGTGACTTGAGAATTTCAAAGACGTCTTTCAGGTTTCAACCGTTCTGTTCAGTGTGGTCTAAGAAAGCCGCCGTTATTCCTTTCCCGAGTGAAATCTTTTCAGCCGTTCTGTTTCTGAAGGTGGTGTACATACCTACACCTGTTCTACCTTGGAGTAGCTACCTCCTTGGCATTGGTTTTTAGTTCCTTCCATTACTTCGGGAAAGCGCCTCGTAACCCAAACTTACAAAGTAACTGAAACCTACCAATACTAACCCAAAGTAACTCAAATATACCAATACTAACCCAAAGTATCCTAAACTTACCAAAACTAACCCAAAGTAACCCAGACTCACCAATACTAACTCAAATTAACACAAACTTACCATTTAGTGTTTTATTTATTCATTGCATTAAGTATATTTTGACAATGTCGGATTCTGAGGAGGTAAAATCTCTAATAAAAAAACGCGGAACGCTTAAATCTAGATTAACATTATTCGAAAAATACGTAAATTCTATTGAGAGCCTTAATTTATCATCGGAGTCGGTAGAACGTTTTGTAGTTATTGAGTTGGAACAGCGAATGCAGGTATTTGATGGCTTAATAACTAATTTCGAGGATATTCAGGGTGATATTGAATGCGGCATTGATGATCCTGATGGCCAGTTAAACGAACGCGAAGAATTTTGTAATAGATATTACTGTATTTTATCAAAAGCAAAGCAACTATATGAAACACTGAAGCCGGTAGACACCCAAAGTAATAAGTCAGTTAGTCAGAGTAGTTCAGGAAATCAGACACAGCACTTTAATGATGGAATAAAACTGCCAGACATAAAATTGCCAAAATTTGACGGGTCCTTTCAGGCTTGGTTAGATTTCCGTGATATTTTTGAATCTCTCATTCATGATAATTCGGCGCTAAATAAAATTCAAAAATTTCATTACCTCAGGGCATCACTATCAGGTTCAGCAACCCAGGTGATTCGGTCGTTAGAATTTAGTGAAAATAATTACGATATAGTTTGGGATACATTGTGTGAGCGATTTAATTAACACCAATTTGTTGGTGCAAAACCATATTAATGCGATTTTCACGTTGGAAATTATAACGGCCGAGTCCGCTATAAAAATTCGAAATTTATCAGACAATCTTTTTAAACATTTATCAAGCCTAAAGTAGTTAGGAGAGCCCACCGAGCACTGGGACACTTTGATAATATATATTTGTTCAAGTAAGTTAGATAAAATTTCTTCTCGTGAATGGGAAAGACTGAAAGCAAAACAAAGTAGTTCATGCTCCTTAGATTTTTTCAAGAAATTTTTAGAATAGCGAGCCGATTTACTTGAAAATATGGAAATTAATTTTGAAAAAGTTCGAAATGAATCACGTTCTGGATCGAGTTCTGGATATCGTTTTCGAGATAAACTAAATTCGACACGCGAAAATAAACAAGGTTATAACAGAAATTTGCATATTAATACACAAGATAGAAATGAGCACAAGTCAAATTTCAGTTGTTTTTATTGTAAAGGAAATCACAGTCTTTTTTATTGCTCGGATATCTTAAAATTATCAGTACAGGATCGAAATGCGAAAGTCAGGGAAATGCATTTATGCGTCAATTGCCTTCGTCCCAATCACACGTTTAATGATTGCAAATGGTCAGGTTGCAAAATCTGCGGAGTAAAGCATAATAGTATTTTGCACAAAGACAAGGAAAAATCTAATACAGCTCTTGTTTCATCACAGTACGATGAAGAAAGCGAACTATCACAAAATTTGGCACAGCACGCAAGTTGCAATCTTGTAAACGTAAAAAATGCAATTTTATCCACCGCAAAGGTAGAAGTACGAGATGCAACAGGCAACTTTGTCACAGCACGTGCACTTCTTGACTGTGGTTCGCAGTCAAGCTTTATGACGACAGAATTGTATCAGAAATTAAACTTGCCAAAATCAAAAATTAATTTAACCATTACTGGGATTAACGATAAAACGACATATTCAAATTTTAAATGTAATTTAAAAATACGGTCATTGGTAAATCGCTACAGTTTTCATTTAGATTGTTTTATACTTGATAGGATTACAAGCAACATACCAGGTTTTAAAATTAATCGTCCATCCTTGCAAATACCGACCAACATCAAGTTAGCAGATCCCGGATTTGATGAATCACAGCAGATAGATTTATTAATTGGTGCAGACGTTTTCTGGAGCATTTTACGTTCAGAAAAAATACAATTAATCAATAACGGTCCCTTGTTACACAATACGGAAATCGGTTGGGTTATAGCAGGTCCGTTATCTCTTTTGAACGACAAGACAGTTTGCAATTTAAGTACACATTCGATTATTCAAGACCAACTTGCTCGTTTTTGGGAGATAGAGGAAGTATCCACCAAAAAACCTTTTTCAGTAGAGGAGGAATTATGCGAAAAACACTTCGTAGATCATTTGCAGGTTTCCCCTGAGGGTAGGTTTATTGTCTCTTTGCCCTTGAAGGCTTCTCCCAGAAAATTAGGCGATTCACGAGAAATTGCGATTAAACAATTTGCGAGTTTAGAACGAAAATTAATGTCCAACGAAACTTTGAGACATTTATATACGGCCTTTTTACGCGAGTATGAGCAACTTGGTCACATGAAAGAAGTGACAGATAACGATGACGTTTACAACCATATTCCAGAATATGTAATGCCACACCATGGAGTACTTCGCGATACGAGTTCAACTACAAAGTTACGGGTAGTTTTCAATGCATCATCTTCAGGCGTGTCTCTTAACAGTTTACAGATGAATGGCCCTATTATACAATCAGATTTATTATCAATAATAATGAGATTTCGCATGCGAGCTATAGTTCTATCTTGAAACATAAAGATGATGTATCGACAAGTATTGTTGAATCCTGAAGAGCGAAAATTACAAAGAATCATATGGCGATTCAATACGAGTGAACCGATTAAAATTTATGAACTTAACACAGTCACTTACGGCACAACAGCGGAGTCCTTTTTAGCAATACGAAGTTTATTTGAAGTCGCAAACGAGTGTGAGAATGATTATCCAAATATCGCGCAAATAATTAAAAAAGACATGTATGTTGATGACTTGCTCACAGGCGTAGACACACCAGAAGAAGCGCAGTTGGTTATCAAAAACATCATGCATGTTCTTTCTAAACGAGGATTCGATATGCGTAAATGGAAATCTAATTATCCAGAAGTTATTCAGAATTTCAATGCCGATCAAGCGGAAAATACGTTAGAATTTTTTATTAACAAGAAAATCGACAGTAAAATTCTAGGTCTTACGTTACATGGGTAAGTGACAAGTGACAGCGACGTTCTAACTTATAAAATATCTCCGAAAAATGACATTAATCCTAAAAATGTAACTAAACGTATAATTTTGTCTCGAATTGCTACTATTTTTGACCCTCTCGGCCTAATCGGCCCATTTATTATAATAGCGAAGATTTTATTACAAAAACTTTGGGCTAAAAATCTCACATGGGATCAGCCATTACCCGAAGATATTTTAAGCATTTGGACCGAATTTTCATTTGAACTTGACTTATTAAACGACCTTTTTATTACTCGTAAAGTGGTATGTGATCGACCTACTTACCTTTCTTTACATGGTTTTTCTGACGCGTCAGAGTCTAGTTATGGCGCATGTATATACGTAGTTTCGAAAAACAATAAAGGTGAGTAGATAATCAAAGGGGGTTCTAGGACCAAAATCCGACCATAACCTCAATCTTTCATTCTTGACACGTGGTGGATGCGCCGTCGTTGACACGAAGGTGGATGCGCCGCCATGGCCTTATCTTGTCGACAGATGGCGCCATGGGACCTGCTCCCGCAGGGCTCTGCCCCCCAAAAAGGGGGCCCGCAGGGCTCCGCCCTCCAAAAAGGGGGCCCGCAGGGCTTCGCCCGCCAAAAAGTGGCCCATAGGGCTGCGCCCCCCCCAAAAAGGGGCCCCCGGATTTTAATATGGGTACCAGAAAAAGGGTGGGGGGGAAATGTTTTCCCGCCATTTTGTCAACCGTCAGCTGTTGAACGTCATCTGTCAAACGTCACCTGTCAAACGTCACCTGTCAAACGTCATGACATCATAGCGGGAGTTTTGAGTCCTTTCGGGTTCTGTGATGACGTCATAGCGACCTGGGTCACGTCCTTGGCGCCATTTAGAGTACATAGTGCAAAGTTTGATTCAGGGTTCGCGTTCTGTGATGACGTCATAGCGACCTGGGTCACGTCCGTGGCGCCATTTAGAGTACATAGTGCAAAGTTCGATTCATGGTTCGGGTTCTGTGATGACGTCATAGTGACCTGGGTCACGTCCGTGGCGCCATTTAGAGTACATAGTGCAAAGTTCGGGTTCTGTGATGACGTCATAGCGACCTGGGTCACGTCCGTGGCACCATCTAGCGTACATGTGTCAAGTTCGATGTGTCTTATAACAGGATGCTGTGGTGGAGACGTAACTATGAGGGTCCAGCAGCTAGCTTCATGTTGTACCTAGTAGAGGGTGTTCGAACTCAAGGATGATACACACCTACAGGATTGCTTATTGACCTCGTGTGTTACCATTTACGACGCCATAACTAAGCCATCAGCTGTTTAAACAACCTACGTCAAGGCGAGAAATAACATGCTGCTTACGTCACAACTGGTGATTTAACGTTGGGGAGAGAGTGGATTTGTTCCACACAGGCCTTATGAGGATAGGCTATCCTGTAGTAGTAGTGTGTATTATCCTTGGTTGGAACCAACGTTTGATGGGAAAGGGGCCTCGTTTTTTTATTAAAAACATACATTTTTTAAGACAACGATTTCAAAAAGCGAATATTTTCCATCAATAAACTGCTTAATGTTCTAATCATTTTGGTGGTACGTCTTGGGAGAAACACTATGCGTTGTCGTCAAATTCAACGAGTATTTCAAATCCATAGCTAAAAATATGCCACAATTGTATCGATTACCTAAGTATATAAGATATTTACTTACTTGGGTAAAATAATAATTGCTGTGCAATAGTTTTATAAGGACGAGAAAGAATACAACACTGTGGGCACCCCTTTTAATTCGAACTTCGCTTGACATCTGTTGATCTACCTTAATTTGTATAGTTTATTGGTTCCAGTGAAGATTTGCAATTATTTTGAGGTCTGTATCGTAGAAAATATTGGGAACTTTCACTTTATACGAGGACTTATAATTTTCTCAGCGTTTTTGATCCTTTGTTATAAAAAGACAGGTCTTGTTGATTGATTGATTTCAAATCCATATCTAAAATATTCATAATTGTATCGATATTAGTAGGTATATAAGATATTCACTTACCTACTTGGTTAAAATGATAATTGTTGTGCAATAATTTTATTGTTGTTGACGAGTCTCAAACAAGACTGAAAGAGCTTAATTATTATAAAATCCGATTCAAACTTCGAATTAACAACATAACATACAAAAAACGCTGCCAAAATATTGGGAATTTCACTTTCTATGAGGCTTCAGGTCTTGTAATGGGCTCTTTCACTAAAATTTAAATACGTAATTTAACATTTAAGTATAAAATCTCAAAGGAGGGACTATTTTAGGCATATATACCAAAAAAAAAATGTTCTACAAGGTTCAATAAGTTTTTCATAGGCAATCAAAAGTGCCTAAATTCAAACTATTTTAAAACGCGCCGATTTGCCGACGTCACATAAATATTCTTCATTTCGCTTATGTCGTTGCAAGGAGGAAGGGCTCGGCTGTGTTTGCGCTCTGTAAAGATACGTAAAGGTTCGAATGCGCTGTTGTCGGTTGTGACTAAATGTAGTGCAGCGTAAAATAAATAAATAAAACTAAACATAAAAAATTGCATTAAATTGTATTTAAGCATAATTTAAAAAAAAAATGTTATAAAATCTTGAATCTATAACTAATTAATTTAACTACTTTTCATGAGATTTTGCCAACATTTCAGAATTAAATCTATTACAAATTTTCAATGTTGACAATTAGTGGCAACACGGTCAAATAGCGAGCTGCGACGTCATAGAAATAAATTCTGGGTTTTTATTTGGAGGTATTTCTTTGTTTTCTGTTTTCTCAAGAAGGACTTTGAATTTTTCAAAAGTAAAAATACAGAAAATTCTGTTTTTAGTTGCTTTATCCAAATATGCCAATTTCAAAAATTAGTGAAAGAGCCCATTTTCTCAGTGTTTTTAATCCTTTGCTATAAAAAAACAGGTCTTGTTGTTGATTGATATTAGTATATAAGATATTTACTTACTTGGTTAAAATCAAATTAATTGTTGTGCAATAATTTTATATTTTTCACTGGTGACCAGTTTGAGCAAACTGAAAGAAGCTTGTTATTATAAAATCCGATTTCAACTTCGAAGTATCACATACAAAAAGCACCGCCAAATGTGAAAACTTAATCGGCAGTTTTTTTATCTGAATTATATCAGGACCGTTCACAGAAACCGCCCGAGAAAAACAACAACACATTTTAAAGATAAATTTTTAGTTTAAGGCGTAATTATTAAGTTAGATATTTAATATGTCCATTTTTATTTTAAAAAAGGTGACAAATTCAATCGATTTATCAAAATTTAAAAGAATACATTTAAATTAGCATCGTTGACATTGTATGAGCCAAAAACCCTATGCAATACAAAATTTCAGTGGATACATTGTTACCTGTAAAAGATGAGGATTCAATTTTTATTCTTTGTACAAAAAACGCAGCATCCAGTACCAGTACTTTGAACCTGGATTTTCAAAGTTTAGTTCTTTGTGCGATAAGTGTCGGTTTCGAAAAACTGTAAGTACTATTTTTAAATATCTAAGTGATGTAGGATAAATCATGCCCTGAGACATATTTTAAATTAACACAAACCTTGATTATTGAATTATTTTTATTTTCATTAACACATAAACATATTGTTTGTTTTTTAAAAATACCGACAACCCTGAGTACCTATTTCTTAATTTAATTCCAATAGTTTTTTTCGGAGCAACTTGAATTTACTTTTACACTTACATTTGCACAAAACTCAAATTTCTTTTTCTAAAATTTAGGTAGGTTCTTTAACCAATTTAAACTGATTTTATTTTTTCATTTATTTTAAAACAAATCTCTATAAACAGCGAATTTTTAATTTTGTGCACAAAATCGTTCACCAGGAAGGAGATAACCTGAAACGTCATGGGATTGCTAATCATCTTCCAAGATCTGTAACCAATGTGGTGGGATTTTTAAAGCAGAGGGGGCTATCCAACACCACCCAAACACCCAGCTCCAAGAGAGCCTCCAAACGAAAGGCTGGAGATCCCACCGCCCCCATGATGAAGCAAGCTAGACTTTTGCTGGTAAGTTGACATTAAGCGAATTTTTTAAATCTAATTTAATTATTTTCAGGACCTTCAATATCAGCCACATGCCGGTGGTGTGAGGATTGCGACTTGGAGGCACCGATAAATCAATGGGTTGGTCATCTTCGGTGTCTCTAGCACCGAGCCAACACCTGGTGAAGCAGGAGGAAGACGTTAGTCTTGTCAAAACATCTTTCAAGAACCGAATTGAAACATAGCGGCTTTCATCAAAGCAGGACCCTATCAGCGTGAAGCACGTTTTGAAATTAGCTGTGGCATACCTATCCAGTATTAGGACGGACGGAGGACTGAATGATTTTATGACACAATTACCAGGATAGCAGAAAATGCGTATGCGAAAAAAATAATTTAGAGCAAACAGTTAAATAGCGCAAGGATATGAGAAAACTAACTTCGCACATTCTTGAGCAACCGACCCACCGAATTCAGCAAACATGCGTACACGTACACGTACACGAGAAGAAGGGGTTTTAGAACTGGTTTTTCCTTTAACAAATCACGGTAACTATGGAATAACATAATAGAGGACTAAAATATGACACAACCACTTTCAAGTTGATACTGGAAGTAGCCTATAAGGGGCCCAAATAGCCTCAGTAAAGTGCTAGAAAGATACCGGTTGCCACTACCACCCCCTGCTCAGAAAAAAAAATTGGGTTTTCAGGCATCCTGAACAAAAAGTTCACAGAATTCCAGGAAAAAGAAAGCGGTATGTATCATTTCAATTGCAGTGTTATATACTAAACAATGTCTCTTACAGGCTGGACGCTCCAACAACTTTAAGCTCTAAATATAAGTATCAATAGGATCATAACCCTCTAAAAGCCTATTCATATCTGCCAGTACCAGGATAACCTGTAACGTCATGGGAGTTGCCGCACATCTGCAATCAATGTGGTGGAATTTTCAAATCATTTCATCCACAAATAACATGGGTTGAGGAAAAAAGTATGCGGAAATTTGGGATCTGTTTCTATTTAAATACTCAATATCTATTGAAAAAAAAAAAAATATTCAAGGGTGACGATAAAGACGTATTTCATTTTTATGATTATGAATATTGATACAATTTAGATGGTAGTCGCACTCACAGTCCTATTAACCATATTGGCAATGATTGTTGAGAATAAAAATAAGCTTTAGTATAAACTATGTTTTATTCTCCTGAGAATGACAGAGATGAAGCCACCATTGATCTCTGTATACCATCAATCCACAGTCAAATAGCGCCAGCACACACTTAACATAATATCATACAACTTTTATTTATGTTCCAAAATTGTATCAAGATTATTTCCATTTCAATAATTTTTGAAAAGAAACTTCTTAAACGGCGTTCTGCTATTTGGACGACAATGGAGAGCGATTTGAAAAACGCGTCACGGGCAAATTTCGTTACTCGAGAGACAAGAAAGATGTAACGTAAAGGAACAGAGAAAGACAGCTATTGATTGACACAAACCAAGGATTATAAGCGTCGAGAGGACTGTCCATTATTGACAAGCGCCGATATTGACACAAACCAAGGATTATAAGCGTAAGGATGATTGCCTATTATTGACAAGCGGTATTGGAAAAATAAAATCATTTCTGGCGAATTTCGGGGTTTTCCTGATATCTCTGGAAAGCACTCGGAATTTTTGAAATATCAAAGCAGCATAATAATGAGCACAAAGTTGCACTATACTTTTTTCTGATTCAACCGACGTCGGGTCTCTTTCCGTAGGATTCCAATACAGGATTCGAATAGGATTCAAAATAGCTAGTATTCGAATGCTACCCAAGTCTCCCAAAGTACCAAGTGTTATCACAGGAGTCTATTCGAAACATGCCGCATTAGTAATAATTATCAAACTTCAAACTTGTATAACAGGAGACTTTCTCATTGAAATGAAGCATTACGTTGATAGACTTGATACTGTTTACAATGCCAATCCCCATTAAGTATACATGCCCCAGATGTAAGGGTGAAACTGATATACCCAATCGACTTTGTTTGCCTTGCGAGTTTTCACAATTTGTTGAACAAAAAAGGATACCATCCCATTATTTTGCAAAACCCGAACGTAGAACCTAAATTATGAAGTTGTACTAGTAAATTTTCTATTAAATAAAACTTTTGTTATTATATTTTTCTGCTTTTTATTTATGGCCTCTAGACTAGGTTAGGCTATAATAATTTAAACAAAATTCAACGAGAGCATTGTGCACAACATTAGGATAGGCCATCGAATACTATATTGTTAAGCTTTTTTAAGTCGACACTTTCCGTATGGGGAGCAAAAGAAGGAAGGATACGGTAAAAACAGGTGTGAGATCAGGTGACCATTGACGTACAATCGTAGGGAGTCACACCAACTCATATTGGAGTATCAGCTAGGGGATTCTTATCTTGTCACAAGTCGCTATGGCTCGCTAGCTGTCATTCGATACCTATTTCGATATCGGATGGAGAGTGATTCATATGTATTATTGTCGAATTTCGTATCGACATCAAATAGACGGTGGTATGAAAAACGAGAGAAAAATCGACCTTCAAATTTGAATGATAGATGATAGATTATGTTTATTATTTTATAATTTATTTTTCGCTTCAATTCAAACTATTTTTACTTCTAAAGATTCCTTTCGCGTTGAAAATAATTTCAATTTTTAATTATTATGTTGCAACGAAATCTTAAGGCAGCACCGTCAACAGCAAAACCTTCACTTTAGACGCACGACTCGTAGGGTAGGAGAAACTTAAATTTACATTTTTCTTCTCGTCTCTCAACTCCACACTCCCGTATTCCTTATGTGAGAATGACCGCGTTCACCAGCACTCGACATGTTGAGTGATTAGTCAGCGGCTTTGTTGAAAAAGATGAAATATAACGAAGGATTACATACACAAACGACAAACATAAAACATAAACACAACACATGACACCACAACTTGTCACTTCCAAATAAAAAAGGATAGCCAATCATTCGAACAAAGATCAGCAAATCGAAAAGCCGAAACGGGACCTCTTACTTACGTCAGAGAGTCGATCCGAACTAGCATAAGAATCAGCAATTCGACATCGAATTGGTCTTAAGAATTCCGCAGGATTATAAATGATGGACTGAATACGCATGCAATTTAATTCATTTTACCTACTCATCAATAACTGATAGACTGTGCCTGACTCATCCATATAATATTATAGGTCCTGCAAAATATTAATGAAACCGAACAAACACACTGCATACATAAAACGTCCATTTTATGTCATATTCACGTTCATACGTCCATATGACCTATTCACTGATCTCGAAAATAAATGGATAAACAAAGAACGCTACTAATGATGCTAATTCACGAGGTCAAAATCTAAACAAAAACAACTGACTGGGACAGCTGTGAGCATGCGCAGTAGATACATGTAATGTGCGTACACAAAATCTGGCCAATGAAAATGAAGGAATTTCGAAACTTAGAACAGTTGTTCGAAAGATAAGACACTGCGCAGGCGTAAGGCTGTTCCGTTGCACAACTGTTCGTGGAATATTGATCCCAAACTTTCGCACAAATTATGCAAATCAAGCCGAATGAATTGTTTATCCATTTATTTTTTAGATCAGTGGACCTATTCAGAACGTACATTAGACGTACATTTTAGTAAAAACATTCATATTACGTACATTTACATCCACCATTTTGGTTTTATGTTAAAGTGTAAAATACAAACAGGTCACTGTTTATTTATTTAATTCCTCGTGTCTAAGTTTAACTTTGTTTGAATCTCTATTAATCCTAGTAATTCAAATCATTGGCTTAGAAAATCGTGTGTTTATTTTAGTGGCAATCAGACGTAATAATTAAAAATTGATAAAAAAATTTCTTGCCTCGACTGGAATTTAAACCCAGGACCCCTGAATTTCCAGTGCAACGCTCTAACCAACTAAGCTACCAGGAGCTGTTTCATTTGTACCTTTTCGAATGTCGATCAAATCTGGAACGCAAAATAAATGGAAAATAGTATAGAAGGACTAACCACACAGCGTTTTTATGCCTAGGGAGTTTATCGATACCGTGGGAAAAATCTAGATCGACGATGTATTTGATCTGAAATTTCGGGGTTTGACCCGAACCAAACCCAAATTTTTGGGGAGTTTCCCGGAATTCGACCGCAGCTCCTTATCTCATGCTATCATCTTCAAAACACAGTTATCGTCCCGCCATCGAGCGTCATCTTTGTCGTCGTCTCGTCATCGATCGATTGCAGAAATTCTAGCCGGGGAATCGAGTCCTCAGACCATCACACCAAAATCCAGCACTGTAGACAAGGCACTAGATCCTTGAGTAATTATTGATAAAAAATGTTTGTAAGTAAAGTCTATACCAAGTCACTTGGACTAGCATAAAAACTAACTAAATCCCGGCATCCATCAGCTTTTTCTTTGTCAAACATGGACGGCGTAATTTCAAAAAACAGTACTAAAATTAATAATCAATAGACAGTATGTCAATCAATCATGATCGGCAATGGCCAATCAGATCTATTGAGTCCACGTTTACTGGTATCGAACGTGTACATGGAGGATGAAGCCAATCAGATAATATACCTATCCATTCTTACTTGTCTGGCTTCCAACGGGTACGAGGATCAATCAGTATAAATTTTACTATATTTTTCAATATGTGATGCAGTATATTGACCATACGTTTATTTTAAGCTTGGTCCAAGTAACTTCGTATAGACTATAAAACGTTCTAACTATACAGGTCCAGAGACAATTATAAGTGTGTAGACAGCTATACAGGTCCACAGACAGGTCCGATACAGCTTTTCGAGACAGATCTGTCTACACAGACTGCTTTTCGAGACAGCTTTTCGAGACAGGTCTGTCTACATAGACTGCTTTTCGAGACAGGTCTGTCTACACAGACAGCTTTTCGAGACAGGTCTGTCTACACAGGCAGCTTTTCGAGACAGGTCTGTCTACACAGACAGCTTTTCGAGACAGGTCTGTCTACACAGGCAGCTTTTCGAGACAGGTCTGTCTACACAGATAGCTTTTCGAGACAGGTTAGTAGTAACGGGGGCACCTGAGCCTGAGAAATTTTTCGATACCGTGGAAAAATCTCTAAATCGACGGCGCCTTTGATCTGAAACAGCTATACAGGTCTAGAGATAGGGTTTTATACACCTATACAGGGCTAGAGACAGGCCTGTATACAGCAATGGTAAGCAAGGGTTAGTTTGGGTTAGTTATAGGTTAGCATAGGACCCCCCACGTCGTTGGGTCAGTTAGGGAAGATTCGTAACTGACCCAACGACGTGGGGGGTCCTATGCTAACCTATAACTAACCCAAACTAACCCTTGCTTACCATTGCTGTATACAGGCCTGTCTCTAGCCCTGTATAGGTGTATACAACCCTATCTCTAGACCTGTATAGCTGTTTCAGATCAAAGGCGCCGCCGATTTAGAGATTTTTCCACGGTATCGAAAAATTTCTCAGGCTCAGGTGCCCCCGTTACTACTAACCTGTCTCGAAAAGCTATCTGTGTAGACAGGCCAGTCTCGAAAAGCTGCCTGTGTAGACAGACCTGTCTCGAAAAGCTGTCTGTGTAGACAGACCTGTCTCGAAAAGCAGTCTATGTAGACAGACCTGTCTCGAAAAGCTGTCTCGAAAAGCAGTCTGTGTAGACAGATCTGTCTCGAAAAGCTGTCTGTGTAGTCAGACCTGTCTCGAAAAGCAGTCTATGTAGACAGACCTGTCTCGAAAAGCTGTCTCGAAAAGCAGTCTGTGTAGACAGATCTGTCTCGAAAAGCTGAATCGGATCTGTCTCTGGACCTGTATAGCTGTCTACACACTTATAATTGTCTCTGGACCTGTATAGTTAGAACGTTTTATAGTCTATACGAAGTTACTTGGACCAAGCCTAAAATAAACGTATGGTCAATATACTGCATCACATATTGAAAAATATAGCAAAATTTATACTGATTGATCCTCGTACCCGTTGGAAGCCAGACAAGTAAGAATGGATAGGTATATTATCTGATTGGCTTCATCCTCCATGTACACGTTCGATACCAGTAAACGTGGACGCAATAGATCTGATTGGCCATTGCCGATCATAATTGATTGACATACTGTCTATTGATTATTAATTTTAGTACTGTTTTTTGAAATTACGCCGTCCATGTTTGACAAAGAAAAAGCTGATCGATGTCGGGATTTAGTTAGTTTTTATGCTAGTCCAAGTGACTTGGTATAGACTTTACTTACAAACATTTTTTATCAATAATTACTCAAGGATCTAGTGCCTTGTCTACAGTGCTGGATTTTGGTGTGATGGTCTGAGGACTCGATTCCCCGGCTAGAATTTTTGCAATCGATCGATGACGAGACGACGACGAAGATGACGCTCGATGGCGGGACGATAACTGTGTTTTGAGGATGATAGCATGAGATAAGGAGCTGCGGTCGAATTCCGGGAAACTCCCCAAAAATTTGGGTTTGGTTCGGGTCAAACCCCGAAATTTCAGATCAAATGCATCGTCGATCTAGATTTTTCCCACGGTATCGCTAAACTCCCTAGCCATAAAAACGCTGTGTGGTTAGTCCTTCTATACTATTTTCCATTTATTTTGCGTTCCAGATTTGATCGACATTCGAAAAGGTAGAAATGAAACAGCTCCTGGTAGCTTAGTTGGTTAGAGCGTTGCACTGGAAATTCAGGGGTCGTGGGTTTAAATTCCAGTCGAGGCAAGAAATTTTTTTATCAATTTTTAATTATTACGTCTGATTGCCACTAAAATAAACACACGATTTTCTAAGCCAATGATTTGAATTACTAGGATTAATAGAGATTCAAACAAAGTTAAACTTAGACACGAGGAATTAAATAAATAAACAGTGACCTGTTTGTATTTTACACTTTAACATAAAACCAAAATGGTGGATGTAAATGTACGTAATATGAATGTTTTTACTAAAATGTACGTCTAATGTACGTTCTGAATAGGTCCACTGATCTAAAAAATAAATGGATAAACAATTCATACGGCTTGATTTGCATAATTTGTGCGAAAGTTTGGGATCAATATTCTACGAACAGTTGTGCAACGGAACCTTACGCCTGCGCAGTGTCTTATCTTTCGAACAACTGTTCTAAGTTTCGAAATTCCTTCATTTTCATTGGCCAGATTTTGTGTACGCACAATACATGTATCTACTGCGCATGCTCACAGCTGTCCCAGTCAGTTGTTTTTGTTTAGATTTTGACCTCGTGAATTAGCAGCATTAGTAGCGTTCTTTGTTTATCCATTTATTTTCGAGATCAGTGAATAGGTCATATGGACGTATGAACGTGAATATGACATAAAATGGACGTTTTATGTATGCAGTGTGTTTGTTCGGTTTCATTAATATTTGGCAGGACCTATAATATTATATGGATGAGTCAGGCACAGTCTATCAGATATTGATGAGTAGGTAAAATGAATTAAATTGCATGCGTATACAGTCCATCATTTATAATCCTGCGGAATTCTTAAGACCAATTCGATGTCGAATTGCTGATTCTTATGCTAGTTCGGATCGACTCTCTGACGTAAGTAAGAGGTCCCGTTTCGGCTTTTCGATTTGCTGATCTTTGTTCGAATGATTGGCTATCCTTTTTTATTTTGAAGTGACAAGTTGTGGCGTCATGTGTTGTGTTTATGTTTTATGTTTGTCGTTTGTGTATGTAATCCTTCGTTATATTTCATCTTTTTCAACAAAGCCGCTGACTAATCACTCAACATGTTGAGTGCTGGTGAACGCGGTCATTCTCACATAAGGAATACGGGAGTGTGGAGTTGAGAGACGAGAAGAAAAATGTAAATCAAGTTTATCCTACCCTACGAGTCGTGCGTCTAAATTGAAGGTTTTGCTGTTGACGGTGCTGCCTTAAGATTTCTTTGCAACATAATAATTAAAAATTGAAATTATTTTCAACGCGAAAAGAATCTTAAGAAGTAAAAATAGTTTGAATTGAAGCGAAAAATAAATTATAAAATGATAAACATAATCTATCATCTATCATTCAAATTTGAAGGTCGATTTTTCTCTCGTTTTTCATACCACCGTCTATTTGATGTCGATACGAAATTCGATAATAATACATATGAATCACTCTCCATCCGATATCGAAATAGGTATCGAATGACAGCTAGCGAGCCATAGCGACTTGTGACAAGATAAGAATCCCCTAGCTGATACTCCAATATGAGTTGGTGTGACTCCCTACGATTGTACGTCAATGGTCACCTGATCTCACACCTGTTTTTACCGTATCCTTCCTTCTTTTGCTCCCCATACGGAAAGTGTCGACTTAAAAAAGCTTAACAATATAGTATTCGATGGCCTATCCTAATGTTGTGCACAATGCTCTCGTTGAATTTTGTTTAAATTATTATAGCCTAACCTAGTCTAGAGGCTATAAATAAAAAGCAGAAAAATATAATAACAAAAGTTTTATTTAACAGAAAATTTACCAGTACAACTTCATAATTTAGGTTCTACGTTCGGGTTTTGCAAAATAATGGGATGGTATCCTTTTTTGTTCAACAAATTGTGAAAATTCGTAAGGCAAACAAAGTCGATTGGGTATATCAGTTTCACCCTTACATCTGGGGCATGTATACTTAATGGGGATTGGGATTGTAAACAGTATCAAGTCTATCAACGTAATGCTTCATTTCAATGAGAAAGTCTCCTGTTATACAAGTTTGAAGTTTGATAATTATTACTAATGCGGCATGTTTCGAATAGACTCCTGTGATAACACTTGGTACTTTGGGAGACTTGGGTAGCATTCGAATACTAGCTATTTTGAATCCTATTCGAATCCTGTATTGGAATCCTACGGAAAGAGACCCGACGTCGGTTGAATCAGAAGAAAGTATAGTGCAACTTTGTGCTCATTATTATGCTGCATTGATATTTCAAAAATTCCGAGTGCTGTCCAGAGATATCAGGAAAACCTCGAAATTCGCCAGAAATGATTTTATTTTTCCAATACCGCTTGTCAATAATAGGCAATCCTCCTTACGCTTATAATCCTTGGTTTGTGTCAATCAATAGCTGTCTTTCTCTGTTCCTTTACGTTACATCTTTCTTCTCTCTCGAGTAACGAAATTTGCCCGTGACGCGTTTTTCAAATCACTCTCCATTGTCGTCCAAATAGCAGAAAGCCGTTTAAGAAGTTTCTTTTCAAAAATTATTGAAATGAAAATAATCTTGATACAATTTTGGAACATAAATAAAAGTTGTATGATATTATGTTAAGTGTGTGCTGGCGCTATTTGACTGTGAGTTGGTGGTATACAGAGATCAATCAATGGTGGCTTCATCTCTGTCATTCTCAGGAGAATAAAACATAGTTTATACTAAAGCTTATTTTTATTCTCAACAATCATTGCCAATATGGTTAATGGGACTGTGAGTGCGACTACCATCTAAATTGTATCAATATTCATAATCATAAAAATGAAATACGTCTTTATCGTCACCCTTGAATATATTTTTTTTTTTTCAATAGATATTGAGTATTTAAATAGAAACAGATCCCAAATTTCCGCATACTTTTTTCCTCAACCCATGTTATTTGTGGATGAAATGAATTAAAAATTCCACCACATTGATTGCAGATGTGCGGCAACTCCCATGACGTTACAGGTTATCCTGGTACTGGCAGATATGAATAAGCTTTTAGAGGGTTATGATCCTATTGATACTTATATTTAGAGCTTAAAGTTGTTGTAGCGTCCAGCCTGTAAGAGACATTGTTTAGTATATAACACTGCAATTGAAATGATACACACCGCTTTCTTTTTCCTGGAATTCTGTGAACTTTTTGTTCAGGATGCCTGAAAACCCAAATGACCAAATTTATTTCTGAGCAGGGGGTGGTAGTGGCAACCGGTATCTTTCTAGCACTTTACTGAGGCTATTTGGGCCCCTTATAGGCTACTTCCAGTTTCAACTTGAAAGTGGTTGTGTCATATTTTAGTCCTCTATTATGTTATTCCATAGTTACCGTGATTTGTTAAAGGAAAAACCAGTTCTAAAACCCCTTCTTCTCGTGTACGTGTACGCATGTTTGCTGAATTCGGTGGGTCGGTTGCTCAAGAATGTGCGAAGTTAGTTTTCTCATATCCTTGCGCTATTCAACTGTTTGCTCTAAATTATTTTTTTCGCATACGCATTTTCTGCTATCCTGGTAATTGTGTCCTCCGTCCGTCCTAATTACTGGATAGGTATGCCACAGCTAATTTCAAAACGTGCTTCACGCTGATAGGGCTCCTGCTTTGATGAAAGCCGCTATGTTTCAATTCGGTTCTTGAAAGATGTTTTGACAAGACTAACGTCTTCCTCCTGCTTCACCAGGTGTTGGCTCGGTGCTAGAGACACCGAAGATGACCAACCCATTGATTTATCGGTGCCTCCAAGTCGCAATCCTCACACCACCGGCATGTGGCTGATATTGAAGGTCCTGAAAATAATTAAATTAGATTTAAAAAATGCGATTAATGTCAACTTACCAGCAAAAGTCTAGCTTGCTTCATCATGGGGGCGGTGGGATCTCCAGCCTTTCGTTTGGAGGCTCTCTTGGAGCTGGGTGTTTTGATGGTGTTGGATAGCCCCCTCTGCTTTAAAATCCCACCACACTGGTTACAGATCTTGGAAGATGATTAGCAATCCCATGACGTTTCAGGTTATCTCCTTCCTGGTGAACGATTTTGTACATAAAATTAAAAATTCGCTGTTTATGGAGGTTTGTTTTAAAATAAATGAAAAAATAAAACCAGTTTAAATTGGTTAAAGAACCTACCTAAATTTTAGAAAAAGAAATTTGAGTTTTGTGCAAATGTAAGTGTAAAAGTAAATTCAAGTTGCCTCCGAAAAAAACTATTGGAATTAAATTAAAAAATAGGTACTCAGGGTTGTCTGTATTTTTAAAAAACAAACAATATGTTTATGTGTTAAGGAAAATAAAAATAATTCAATAATCGAGGTTTGTGTTAATTTAAAATATGTCTCAGGGCATGATTTATCCTACATCACTTAGATATTTAAAAATAGTACTTACAGTTTTTCGAAACCGACACTTATCGCACAAGAAACTAAACTTTGAAAATCCAGGTTCAAAGTACTGGTACTGGATGCTGCGTTTTTTGTACAAAGAATAAAAATTGAATCCTCATCTTTTACAGGTAACAAATGTATCCACTTAAATTTTGTATTGCATAGGGTTATTGGCTCATAAAATGTCAACGATGCTAATTTAAATCTATTCTTTTAAATTTTGATAAATCGATTGAATTTGTCACCTTTTTTTAAAATAAAAATGGACATATCAAATATCTAACTTAATAATTACGCCTTAAACTAAAAAATTATCTTTAAAATGTGTTGTTGTTTTTCTCGGGCGATTTCTGGCGAACGGTCCTGATATAATTCAGATAAAAAAACTGCCGAATAAGCGTTTACATTTGACGGTGCTTTTGTATGTGATATCAAAGTTTAAATCGGATTTTATAATAACAAGCTTCTTTCAGTTTGCTCAAACTCGTCACCAGTGAAAAATATAAAATTATTGCACAACAATTATCATTTTTAACCAAGTAAGTAAATATCTTATATACTAATATCAATCAACAACAAGACCTGTTTTTTTATAGCAAAGGATTAAAAAACACTGAGAAAATTACAAGACCTGATATAGAGTGAAATTCCCAATATTTTGGCAGCGTTTTTTGTATGTGATTACTTCAAAGTTTAAATCGGATTTTATAATAACTAAGCTCTTTTAGTCTTGTTTGAAACTCGGTGAACTATAAAATTATTGCACAACAATTATCATTTTAACCAAGTAAGTGAATATCTTATATACTTACTAATATCGATACAATTATGAATATTTTAGATATGGATTTGAAATCAATCAACAAGACCTGTCTTTTTATAACAAAGGATCAAAAACGCTGAGAAAATTATAAGTCCTCGTAGAAAGTGAGTGTACCCAATATTTTCTACGATACAGACCTCAAAATAATTGCAAATCTTTACTGGAACCAGTAAACTATACAAATTAAGGTAGATCAACAGATGTCAAGCGAAGTTCGAATTAAAAGGGGTGCCCACAGTGTTGTATTCTTTCTCGTCACAGTGAGGATTATAAAATTATTGAGCAACAATTATTATTTTAACCTAGTAAGTAAATATCTTATATACTTAGGTAATCGATACAATTGTGGCATATTTTTAGCTATGGATTTGAAATACTCGTTGAATTTGACAACGCAGTGTTTCTCCCAAGACGTACCACCAAAATGATTAGATCATTAAGCAGTTTATTGATGGAAAATATTCGCTTTTTGAAATCGTTGTCTTAAAAAATGTATGTTTTTAATAAAAAAAAAACGAGGCCCCTTCCCCATCAAATGTTGGTTCCAACCAAGGATAATACACACTACTACTACAGGATAGCCTATCCTCATAAGGCCTGTGTGGAACAAATCCACTCTCTCCCCAACGTTAAATCACCAGTTGTGACGTAAGCAGCATGTTATTTCTCGCCTTGACGTAGGTTGTTTAAACAGCTGATGACTTAGTTATGGCGTCGTAAATGGTAACACACGAGGTCAATGAGCAATACTGTAGGTGTGTATCATCCTTAAGTTCGAACACCCTCTACCAGGTACAACATGAAGCTAGCTGCTGGACCCTCATAGTTACGTCACCACCACAGCATCCTGTTATAAGACACATCAAACTTGACACATGTACTCTAAATGGCGCCACGGACGTGACCCAGGTTGCTATGACGTCATCACAGAACCCGAACCATGAATCAAACTTTGCACTATGTACTCTAAATGGCGCCACGGACGTGACCCAGGTCACTATGACGTCATCACAGAACCCGAACCATGAATCGAACTTTGCACTATGTACTCTAAATGGCGCCACGGACGTGACCCAGGTCGCTATGACGTCATCACAGAACGCGAACCCTGAATCAAACTTTGCACTATGTACTCTAAATGGCGCCAAGGACGTGACCCAGGTGGCTATGACGTCATCACAGAACCCGAAACGACTCAAAACTCCCGCTATGACGTCATGACGTTTGACAGGTGACGTTTGACAGGTGACGTCTGACAGATGACGTTCAACAGCTGACGGTTGACAAAATGGCGGGAAAACATTTCCCCCCCACCCTTTTTCTGGTACCCATATTAAAATCCGGGGGCCCCTTTTTGGGGGGCGCAGCCCCATGGGCCACTTTTTGGGGGGCGGAGCCCTGCGGGCCCCCTTTTTGGAGGGCGGAGCCCTGCGGGCCCCCTTTTTGGGGGGCAGAGCCCTGCGGGAGCAGGTCCCATGGCGCCATCTGTCGACAAGATGGGGCCATGGCGGCGCATCCACCTTCGTGTCAACGACGGCGCATCCACCACGTGTCAAGAATGAAAGATTGAGGTTATGGTCGGATTTTGGTCCTAGAACCCCCTTTGATTATCTACTAAGGTGAATGTGAATCACATTTATTGTGCGCGAAGTCCAAGGTTTCGCCTTTGAAGTCCCTTACAATACCGCGCCTTGAACTTTGCGCAGCTCTCATATTAGCAAATTTGATTTCAAAAGTTCTCGAATCTATAAACGATCATTTCGACGAAGTGTATTGTTGGTCAGATTCAACTATAGTCCTTGGGTGGTTGCAGACCTCTCCAAACTTGTTGAAACCATTCATAGATAACCGCATAGCGGAAATACAAAAATTAACAAAAACATTTACATGGAAGCACGTACCGACAAAACATAACACTGCGGATTTGGTGTCACGGGGGATGAGTCCAAAACAAATAATTGATTCAAAATTGTGGTGGCACGGACCAAATTGGCTCCGTTCTGAAAAAAATGAATGGCCAGAAAGTCCAATTATTACAGAGGATCTACCAGAAATGCGAAATATTTCTTTAATTTCTAATACTTCTGCGAAAAATTATTTTCCTTTTGAAGATTTTTCAAATTTAATTCACTTAAAACGCATAGCAGCATACATTTATAGATTTATTTTTAATTGCAAAAATCCGATTGAATCACGCATTTTAACAGCAGCTTTGTCAGTTTCTGAAATCAATGACAGTTTTAATCGAATCATTAAAGTTGCACAGTTAGAGTCATATCCTATAGAGTACTCAACCCTAGAAGCTAAGCGCGAGCTTCCATCTACTAGCAAAATTTTAAATCTAAAACCATTCTTAGATAGTCAAGGTCTAATACGCGTAGGCGGCAGACTATCCAACTCCGATTTTTCAGTTTCAAAAAAACATCCGATTCTGCTTTCACCCAGCCATGCTCTTACAAAGCTAATATTTCAATTCGAACACGAAAATTTGTTGCATGCAGGTCCCTAATTACTTTTAGCAAATATTCGCGAGCAATATTGGCCGACATCAGGACGCAGTACTGCCCGTCAAATGGTACAAAAATGCGTAAAATGTGCTAGATATTCTGCCAAAAACGTTCAACCAATAATGGGTGATCTACCAGCGGCTCGAGTACAACCAGCTTTGCCGTTTTTTAAGGTTGGTGTAGATTACGCGGGCCCTTTTTTAATGAAGGATCGACGTGGAAGAGGGTGTAAACTTATTAAGTGTTGGGTAGCTGTATTCGTTTGCTTTACCACGCGCGCAATCCATCTGGAATTAATTTTATCTCTTAGTTCCGACGATTTTTTACAGGCTTTCAATAGGTCGCCGCGGAAAGCCTTCCAAAGTTTTTTCCGATAATGGCACAAATCTTGTTAGAGCCAATAAAGAAATTCAATCATTGTATAATTTTTTTGAGGAAAACGGTCCAAAAATGTTGAATTCAGTAACCAATATTGGTATTAAATGGCACTTCATACCAGCAAATTCGCCGCATTTCGGGGGAATCTGGGAAGCAGGGGTGAAAAGTCTCAAACATCATCTAAGGCGAGTATTAGGTTCACATACTTTATTTTTTTATGACTTCCATACTTTACTTGTACGTATTGAATCTGTTTTAAACTCCCGACCCATTTGTCCTCTCAGTTCTTGTCCAAACGACCTTTCCCCATTAACGCCCGCACACTTTCTACTTGGAAGAACTGGAGCTGGAACTGCCATTCCCGAAGGTACCGTACCGTCCTACAACTCAAAGAAAATTACCTATCGCAATTCCAATTGGTCCAAAAAGTATACGAGCTGTTTTGGAGCCGTTGGCAACGTGAATACGTCAGTGAGTTACAAACCCGACAAAAATGGACCAGAAACACAGGAACTTTAGAAGTTAGACAGCTGGTTATAATAAAAGATAACAACCTACCACCCATGAGATGGCGCTTGGGACGTGTTTTGGAGCTTTTTTATGGCAAAGATGGAGTCTCCAGAGTAGCGATGGTCAAAACAGCTGACGGAGTCGTATCTAGAGCTTTGGTGAAGCTTTGTCCATTACCTGTTGAAAGTTCTACGGAGAACCTTTCAAGGAGGGGGGCATGTACAGTACGCCCCTGTACTACCGACCGTTCGAGCAGAGACATCGCCGGCCGCCCGAGCGAGAGTGGGAACAGAGACATCGACGACAGCCCGAGAGAAGAAAACAGACACGAACGCACGAACGGCACAGGCCGCCAGCAACAAGTCGGCCACGCATAAAAATAATATTTTTCGATTTTCAATTGAAGCTATTAGTGCATGAAGGTGTTAACTCAATTTTTAGCTGAAATCCCGAAAAATGGTATGTATGAAGGTGTTAATTCATTCTTTGCGTTAGTAAAGACTTTGGATCATAGATGTTGCCAGGTACCTTGAAAACTGAAGTTTAAATCGCGTTAACTCAAGTTTTGTCGAACTTTTTTGGAGCAAGAAGGTGTTAACTCTTTATAATTGTGCAAGAAGGGGTTAACTACTGATTCAAAAATTAAAAAAAAAAAAAACATAAAAAATGATAAAAGTTGACTCGTAATATTAAATTTACATTTCTTGTCTGTGTTTTGACGCATCTTGATTTTGATTTTAGTTTAAACAGAAAAAGCTCCACCAATTTTACTTTAACCCTAAATATTTCAAAATTGTTAAAAAGTGACTTAACACCTTCCCTTCATGCACTAATAGCTTCAATTGTTAATACACGTTTATTTAATACAAAACCAGCGCATCATTTTTGTGTACATCAGCAGAACACGTTACACTCACATTCAAAGAATGTTTCTATGACATTATAGTTATGTTCTCAACAGAATATTATACCAATATGCTTGAAATATTCTTAGAATATATCTACATATATCATTCTCAATATGCATCCTAGACATAAACATTCTTGGTTGATTCTAAGGATATACTTGGAATGTTAATTTTTGCTTCCAAATAATGCTCCTTTCAGCCCTTTTATATTAAAGGCAGTGAAAGAGTTGTTGGAAAACTTCTCTGGAAAACACAAGTATTTAACCAAAGCTCCGGTTTCGAGCTTGTTATGCTCTCGTCGAAGCACGCCAACTGAGAGAAACAGTTTCCAAGGTGATTCGAATGCGAGGCAAGATGTAGATCTTTAATAGCGCGTGGCTCCCTTTCTTGGAAGTCCTACAAAGCAAAAGAAAAAGAATATACCTATAATATTCTTAGTAGGTTCTAGATAGAGCATTATTGTTTAATTGTTAAATTAAGATTTTTGAGTCGCTACTTTAGATAATTAGGTGAACAATATGAAAATATTCTTATCATGGTTACCTACCTACATAAACTTCTCAGCACAATTTGGTAGGAATATTCTTAATACTTGATAGAGATATTAGCCAAAAGAACATTTTTTAGGGTACATTATAATATTGTTTGTATGACAATATTCAAAGATTGTTATATAAAGTAGGTTCTTAGCACAATCTTTCAGGTAGATGCATAGAATCAACATTCCTAGTACATAAATAGAACGTCCAAAAATGAATATTTCAATCGAAACAATCTTAGAATATTCATTAGACATTCCTAAAAGAACATTCCAAAAAACACTTTGAGGGAATATTCTGAGAATATGAATGTTCTTTCACTGTTATGTGGAATAATCCAAAATTACTAATACTAACTCAAAGAAACATAAACTTACCAATACTAACCCAAAGTAACACAAACTCACCAATATTAACCCAAAGTAACTGAAACCCTCCAATACTAACCCAAAATAACTCAAACTTACCAATACTAACCCAAAGTGTCCCAAAAATAATTGTATTTGAGCATTTGTTACATTTATTGAGCCTTGTTTTTATCAAATATTTAATAATTTAGGAAGAATATGAATTTGTTATGGAGCAATTATTTTATTTATCGAGTGTCTATTATTTTTATTGAATATTTATAATTTTAACGAGCATGTAAATTTTATATTGGGCATTCATTAGTTTTATCGAGCGTCTATTACTTTTATAGAACATTTAATTTCTTATCGTGCATTTAGATAAATAAGCTGAAAAATTAAACATGCATTCAAGCATATAATTTGTACCTGTTTATAATTAAAATACAATTTGGCAATTTGTAACTTTTTATTTTTGACTTTTCCCTAGCACTTTGATGTACTTATAGAACAATACTAAAAGTATCAATCAAAATAATCTTCAATGTCTATATCAGGATTCAACAGATCGTCACCGAAAGGCTCCAAATCCAACTGATTCAATATCAAATTTTCACAAGTCTCTTCCAAATCAGTTTCCCCAATCAAAACGGCTCCCTGCAATTTGTGATCCTGTATCACAAACTTGATATATTCCATCCCTCTGGTTGTCCTCAACAAAATTTCATATTTCTTATCCAACTTCTGACCATTATACAATCCGAGCAAAATAACTTTGTAACCGAAAAGCTTGGTTGAATGAGTGAACATTTCGAAACAAAAATCCTGTAAAACTTCTTCATTATTCGCATGACTGTACATGCTTTTGGCTGCGTAACAGCCCATTTGTCTGGCTTGTGTCCACAATTTCATTTGAAACCAGTGTTTTGCCATTGGCCAGTTGGCATTGCAAATATCTCCAGCAGCATAAATATTTTTTAGGTTTGTTCTCATAAATTCGTCAACTTGTATTCCACCATCTGGAGAATACTCAAAATGTTTTGTAGATTTAAAGTTAGTTCTTGGACTAACACCTGTTGCTGAGAGAATTAGATCACACATAATTTTTGTGTTATTTGTGAGTAGTACTTCTAAAGGATATTCTGAGTCTTTTAATGCTAATACTGAGGCAATTTCGTTTTGATAATGTACTGTTACATGCTTCTGTTGTTCCGAGTGTCCAGAAATAATTAATTTTTTATACCAATCAGGCCCCAGAGCTGCTCCAGACTTTTTGATTTCACCTTCTTGATAACGCATTCTTTTACTAACAGGTTCCAAGTTTGAATTTGAAGTTTTTAAAGCAGTTTGGAAAAATTCTGCAGCACCTGGATCGACAAATGTAGCAGATATATGATTGTCTTTTACAACCCAATGGATTTCTGTGTTTTGAATTTTGTATACTATTTCTGAGGCAATGCCTCCATTGCCTACAACTAGGATTTTTTTGGAATTTTCTAATTTTTTCAAAAAAGATTCCACAGAGTCAGTGTCTCTGATTCCTATAATATGTTCAGGAAATTGTTCAGATTGTGGGATAAGTTTTGGTTGAGCTCCCATACACAAGCACAAATAAAAGTAGTTGATTTTTACACCACTTTTTGTTCTAATGAAGAATTCGTCACTATTTATTTCAGACATAATATCATGAATTATTTTGATGTTACTGTATTTTTCACCAAGGAAATTGCCATGTTTTTCTTCTATGTCGAATTCCACAATAGTTCTTGTAATCGCATGCAAGTTGGTTACAGTTTTAATTAGGGAAGATTCACTTAATAAGATAATTGATTTTTCTGGTGCCAGGCAAGCTAGAGTTTCTGCACATGTTACTCCTGCAATACCACCGCCAATAATAACAAAAAATGCTTCCATGATAATTGATTATATGTATTGTAAAATTCCTTTTTTTTTAAAATATTTCTCTAGTTTTTTTTGTATAGGATAGGCTACAAGATATGATGAGTAGTACCTACATAAATGTTACAAAATTGAGTTCTTGTGCAATACCTGTTATCCATCAAATAAACAAATTTCCTAGTAAGTAATTTCATCTATTTCCATTCTTTCTTATATTTAGTTCAGTTTAAATGAGGAATTATACCAGTAGTTTATTGTACTGTTTATTTACTTTTTTTAATAATTTTTTGAGGTTATGTTTGTGATTGTCAGTTCTTCAAGGTGTTTTCGATAACGCTGATCCGATTATTCGATGATGTCATTTGTACCTGCTCTGACAGATCGACTTTTGGTTCCAATTCACAGAACAGAACATGGGAGTAGCGTGCCTGTTTCGAAAATTGATATATCTACTTGGAGCAGATCTAGAGAAAATGGTCTTTTAATTAATTGAATTGAGAAGCGGGTCATTTCCTTGTACCTACAAATTTTATACAACAAGTTGTTTATTGCATTTACAGACTTCAGTTCTGTTCTAATCAATATATTAAGGCGCTCCACTTAAAATTTCACACGTTTCCTCGTGAATCTTCAATTCAGCCTCTAAGAAACACTTCCCACAGTATTTACAACTCCAAAAAGTTTGCGGAACTTCCTTCGAACGGGAACAATATCGCAAAAAACTCTCTGCTGATATAGGGCGCACCGTCAGTCTGGATGAAATAGGCCTTGAAGAACTAAATTGCAGCGAGTGTGGTATTGGAGAAATTGGTCTGGATGAAACCGTCAATGAAATTGGTCTCGGCGATGATGAAGCTGGAGACGCTGGACGTTGCGCCGCAGTAAAAGTTGCTCGTGGTCTTACCATGATTTTATCAGGCTCTGGTATGCTGTATAAGCTTGAAAAATTGGAGGAATTTCTTGCAGCCGTACCCGTGTCATCCACTGATTGTGGCTCATGATTTACTTGAGCTGCATTGGAAACTTTGAAATAAATTTGTTTTAGCATGGGACCCCTTGATGGTTTCATTCTGGTGAAAATATCGAAAGTTTCTTGGTCTTGCAGAGCACTGATCGCCGCTTCAAAGTGGCGCCTTAGGATCTCATCGTTCATTTTTAACTTAGAATTTTAAATGATGTATTAATGATTATTGAAGTTTACTGAAATGTGACAATTTTTACTAACCCTAGAGAAAAAGTGGTGACAAGGACAAACAGAAGTTGCGCTCTAAAATCCTAAAATAAAGTATAGTTTGTCGATAAATAGAATTTGCATGTTGACGACAGGCGCATAAATACATGTCTGATCCTAATTTCCATGTTTTTTACTCGAGAATGTCCAAGAGCAAGAATCGTAAACTAACACGATTGCTCATCCTAAGGCGTACGGTCGCCTATTCTCGAGTTCGCAGGGGTGTGCTGGTGACGTCACTACTATCAGCAGCTGATAGTGGTGACGTCACCCGCAGACCTCGATGAATTGCTTGCTTGTGAGCAGGGATCGACCCGGACCGAAATGAAATATCGGTTCCGTTCCGGCCCTCAGCGTCATGACAAATATCGGTTCCGGTTGTAGGAGAAATATTTCGATTCAGTTTGGTTTTCACAAAATATCTAACAGCAAAATTAATGTTTCTGTAATTTGTGGTTTGGTTTAATTTTTATTGGATTTCTCGGCCTATCTGCAACAACTTTAATATTAATAATTGAACAGCCTAATTTATAAAATCTTGAAGCCCAAAAATACCGGTAAGAATCGATTAATTTATATCGGTTCCGGTTCTGCCTGCTTCACAACAGGTAATTTTTCGCGAGGATAGGATAATCAAGCATAATCTGATTATGCTGGGCTATGTGATATGTCAATTGCAATTGAGTCTTTACTCTCCTTCCTCGCCATCCAATTTTTGGTCTGCGAGTGACGTCACTATCAGTAGCTTATAGGGATGACGTCACTCGCAGACCTCGAAGGAAGGCTTGCAATTCAGGCTCTTAGTCAATGTCAGGTAATTTTTTTGTCGATTTTAAATGTAGAAAAGGTGATTTTCGGTCTGTTCTCACAGAAGAAATTAGGTGTTCTTGATCCTCGAGTATCCCAGAATTTGATGGTGGGGGAGTTAAAGGAGTATGACACAATTGACACATCACATAATCCAGCGTCAAGGTAGTTTGAGAGAGGTAGGTTGCCTGATAACGTATGACGTCATCTGGGGTGCCTAAATATATTGCAAATCTCCATAAAGGCACCCCAGACGCGTCATCAAGTTACCAATTATCAGGCAACCTATCAGCATCTAGGAACCTTGATCCAGCATATCGATTATACTTGATTATCCTCGCGAATAATTGCCTTTTTTATGAGATATGGGTTTAGTTCCGGTTTCGATCCGCAAAAAAAAAAAGGGTTCCGTTCCGGTTTTCGGTTCAAGATCGTTCCGGTCTGGGTCCCTGCTTGAGTTGTGAGTAAATTATTTCGTTGATTTTAAATGTAGAGTCTTTTTTTTCCCAAGATGGATTTTTACATTGAAAACTTTGAAACATAAACAATATCGCTTGGCCCTGATTGGAGTGATTGGTAGCAAAATGCCGTGTCCCTGCAGGTTGGAATCAGTTTAACAATGGAGCAAATGACATGTTGTAACCCAATAAGTGGCATTGCTTATGTTTCAGTTGACAGTGTCAAAATCTATCTTGGGAAAAAATAGAGTATAGATAGAAAAGATGATTTTTAACATTTAGGCATTCCTTTTTTTGATCAAATAGTTTTCTAAACTCGTATAATGCATTTTCCGCCAAGAGTTAAGGTCTGGAGGCTGACATGCCAGACACTTTCAGCAAAATAAGCAGTCCTATTAGGCTCACTGACACGAACAGGGACTAGGGATTCTGATAACCGGTAGAACTAATTCAGAATCGATCCGGAACCAATTCGTGTTGAACCGCGAAGAAAGAACTGAAACGAAATTTAGTGATCTGCAAACGACATAATTTGTACTGCCTGCACATGCGAATTCTTACGAATCAAATCTGAATTTCTGAATCCTTACCGCTAGCCTCCATGCCGCGAACAAAGCTGATCTCTAGTAGAAACATTTATCTGGGTTTGGCTATTCAAAACGCAGTTGATTTGGAGTCAGACTAGTCAGAGCAGTTTTCTTGCCGAGTAAAGAGATCGAAAAGTACCACTTTCCGCACTTGTTAGGTAAATAAATATATCATCTGATTACGCAATGAAATATTGCGATCTAGTCATTTGACACTCGTTCCAAAGTGTCGGTTCAAACTGCACTAGAGTTACATTTCAAGCAAAACTGTGTCCTATTTTACCTACAAGCGGGCTGTGAAGCCACCACACTTATTTGCAAGCGGAAAGTAGCACTTTGTGAAACTTTCGAATTGAGCTCCATTTACTCGAATCGATCCATATCGCCCGAAGATTATAGCCGAAGGTAAACTCAAGTAACTCTACGCAAGTTCGAATGCAAATGGGAGTACTAGAGTGCACGGAGTGAGCAAGCGGAAATAGCTCCTGTGTGCAAAACCAAAAAGCATCAATAACCAAATAAATAAAATGCTACAGTGTGCTTTTAAGGTTAGCTTAGCTAGGTGGGTCCAAGGATGATACACACTACTACTACAGGATAGCCTATCCTCATAAGGCCTGTGTGGAACAAATCCCCCGTTCCCCCCAACCCAAGCCAAATCACCAGTTGTGACGTAGGCAGCAAGTTATTTCTCGCTATGACGTAGGCTGTTTAAACAGCTGACGTCTATTAGCGAATTCTATTGGTAGAACCAGTGCAGAAAAAAATGTAATTTTATCTCTTTCTCATACAAGCTGGTAGAAAAAGACACGAATACACTCGGGCGCAATAAACCCTCCCAATAGAATTCCGTATTGGTTATGGTGACACACCAATATGGCGGCAATTACCAAGAACGAGGCCGATAAGCAATCCCTGTAGGTGTGTATCATCCTTGAGGTGGGTCTATATTTTCAAAGATAAACAATATAATAGATATCTCAGTTCATCAACCTATGGAAAACTCCTACCGAGATAGAAATAGGAGAGCGCCTGAAGTCATCGACCACAAGAGGCGCAGTACCACACAATACCACGAAAATGGAGGCTCTTCCATGTCTGGCGCTGATTTGAAGGTCCCTTGGTAGAGTAGACAAACTGAATGAATACACAAGAGCTGTTTTCTCACGTTCATTTTTTTGAAACTGGTTCAAAACAGGTTTGAAACAGTATATTCTCGTGATGAATTCATGACGTCACATGAAAATTGGTTCAAACCGTTTCGAAATACAATCCAATCCACAGTTTCAAACCATTTTTTCGCGCCAAGAAGTTATGACGTCATGTGACACTGTTTTAAACCAGTTTTGAAAAATGATTTAAAACATTTGAGACACGAGAAAACACCTTTAGGTCTGTTCGCACAGAAGTCATAAACCAGTCAGAGTGAATTTCATTGGTTGAGGGCCGGTTTCTCAATAGTTGTATTCTTTTCAAGAATTTAGAACACTAGAGCTAGGCACTCCGGTGTTAGTTGACCCCGATTTAAACCGAACAGATGCGCTGGCTTTCGTGCATTTATGGTTGAGTTTGGGCTTGAGCACTTCAGGTGCAAGAATCACGTTTCGAGAGGAATAAGCGCGTAACGCCCCAGATCTGTTCCGAGACTCCTCTAGGTGAGAAAAGAATACAACTAATTGTTACAGTGGCTAAATAAACCTTTACAGACAGTGGCGACAATAGAGGTCCCGCCGCCATTTTGTTCCCAACCTCTTGTTACTTTTAAATATTAATATATAGGATTTAAATGGACATCTATCATAAAAAATTGAAATCGACGTATTTGATGACTATTATTAGGTCCATCAAATACGTTCTTTTCTATGTTTTATGATGGATGTTCACCCAAATCCCATGAATTCATATTTGAAATAAGCAATAGGTGGGAACAAGATGGCCGCGTTTTCAATATAAATATATGGGATTTTAGAACCAATCAAAAATAAGACAGCAATTGTCACCACTGTGGGTAATAGAGTCACTGTACTAATTGTTGTATTCCTTTCACACCTAGGACGAGCTCCGGAACAGCTCCGGGGCTTCACGCGCTTATTCGTTTCGAAAAATTTTTGTTGCACCACGCATCTGTTCCCTGCAAATCGGGGGGCGACACTAAACACTGGAGCGAGTAGTTCGAGTGTTTCAAACTCTTGAAAGGAATACAACTAATAGCAAGTAACCCCAAGGATAATTAATACACACTACTACTACAAGATAGCCTATTCTCATGAGGTTTGTGTGGAACAAATCTGAAGCCCTCACCACGCCAAATCACCAGTTGTGACGTAGGCAGCATGTCCTTTCTTGCCTTGGTTATTGATTTTGCCGGCTTTTGCTTTATAAATACTTGGTTTTACTACATTAATTACCATTCTGAAATAATTCTTTTTTAGATCTCGCTTCCAGCTTCCTCTTTGCCTATTAGGTTAATTAGAATTAGATAATATTTTTCATCATGAATTTAAATTCTAAACGACGACCGCTAGTGCAAACAGCTGACGACTTAGTTATGACGTCGGAAATGGTGACACACCAATATGGAGGCGATGGAGGTGATTACCAAAAACGAGGCCGATAAACAATCAGTAGTAGCAGAGTTTGTAGTATTGTTTATAATTCTTGAGTAACCCCTGGGTTAAGCAACTCCAGAGCCGCTTTCGAGTGACGAATTTTAAGGTGCTCCACACCCGAGGCTTCACACTCTGGTGTACCAAACAACTCTTGTGTCACTGGAACGCACCCTGATTTAAGCGTCGCCTATTAACAACCCGAGGCACTCTAGAGTAGCTCAGGAGTGCTTAAAGTGCGTCACTGGAAAGCGACTCTGGTAAACATTGCAACTGAATACGTTTACTCTGGAGTTAAAATGAACCTGAAGGTGACTCGCTATTGAAAACCAGCCCTGGAACTTGAAACTAGCTTTCTGATTGTTTTCAACCAATGAAATTCCTTCTGACTGGTTTGTGATTTCTGTGCGAACAGACCTACTAAAAATGAGAATAAAAACGCCGGACGCGATCTGTTCTCCGAGCTGGAATTTACCGTTAGTTTATTTAAAAAGTGTACTCGGTGCAGGCTCATTCGCGTCCGTTTATTAAAATTTCTGGCACTCTGATACAGCGTTCAACTGCTCTGTTCGCTCGCTGGTCACTGATTACGCCTCCGCTCTGCTCTTTGAGCAAAATACCGAACGCAAGGGGAGTACGAACACGAACCGTCAACTAACCCAAACTAACCCAAACCAACATAACCTAACCTCATTTTTGATTTTATATTTTGATTTTGATTCTTGAATATTTTTCTTCAGTTTACTAAATATTTCTTTAATTTATTTTTCCCACTTTCCCTGTATTTCTCATCGCAAACAAGTCTTGATGTTCAATATAAACAATAAATATATAATGTAGCTTGTAGGTAACACCAAACCAAAGCTAAATATAAAATCAATTTAAATTTCAATAATCTCTTGTTACAAATTTAATTTATCTTTCCCAAGCCCCCAAATGATTCCATTAAGAATTACCACTAATATCCTCGCCAGTCGTCTGCAAATAGCTACGTTCAGCCCTATTTTATTCAATCATTTACACCACAGATTAAAAAGTACTGGTACTAGAAGTGAAATAACTCCATCTGCGAGTAGCAAAGAATCTGCAATCGACACAAATGTAAAACCTCTAGGCGAAAGAGTGAAGGAAACTACCAAGACAACTTACAATGCTTTAATTATTCTGGTTGGCCTAGGAGTGATAGGCGGTTTGGGTTATACGATATTTAGTGAATTGTTTTCTAGTAAGAGTCCTAGTAATATTTACAAGAAAGCTGTAGATAAATGTATTGAGAGTACACAGGTGTCTGATAAGCTGGGGTATCCGATAAGCTCACACGGACATGAAACAAGAAGAGGTGAGTGAGTAGGCAATTATTTTTGAATTTTCTCATTTTTCTGCCTTTTTCCCATTTCCCAATTTTTAGGCAGGAGACAACATGTTACTCATGCTTTTTATGTTGACAAGGAAGGAAGAAAACACATTAGAATGAAATTCCATTTAAAAGGTACTTCCCATTCGGGCACTAGCCATGTCGATATGGTAGAGGTAAGACAATATCAATAATCAATAATATGGTTTTGAAGCTATAAACCTAATTTTTCTAGAATGATAAAGGAAAGTATGAATACCGCTACTTATTCGTTGAAGTGGATGACATGTTCAAAAGTGTGATAATTGTAGAAGACAACCGCAACAAACTTGGCCCTGAGTCAAATCTGCACGACCTGGACATGAAATTTTAAATAAAGCTCGACTTTTATTGTAAATTGTATTTTTTATTTATGTTTGTTTTATCCTCATACATCAACACTAAATTGTTTTTGAAAATATAAGTTTTTATTTGAAGTATGATCCAGGATATTATTATGTAAACAGCAATGTATTGCATCCATGCTAACTTTACTATTTGCCAGAATCTTGGTTTGAAGTAAATTTTGTGTTCTGGGTATTTTAGGATAAGGTTGAATGTGAAAGTACTGTCCTGGGTGGGATTTGTAGTTGTTAATACATTGTCCAAAGTGGTTTTTACTAAAAACATTATAATAATTGAGCTACAGTTGGGTGTTATGAATTGCATAATAACTTACATTTGCTCTCTGCATATCTTGCTATAATATTTTCAAATTTTGCACTTTGAATATTTTCCTTATCGATAAGTAAATAGTCTGGGTTCATTGCCAAGTCATATTTAGAACATCTTATTGCTTCTGATTGTTTCAAACCCAAGTCTGCATAGACAGAAATTTGAGTAAGACTACTAGTAACAAAATTTTGGTATATGATGGCACTTTGTGTATGAAAGGTACATGGCAACTAAAAAATACAGATATTATTGAGGATTGTTGTTGATATTTCATACTTACTCCTAGGGTATAGTTTATTGGAAGAACCAAATGGATTGAGCTCATCTTGAAATGCTTTGGAAGACCAGCGGTAATTGTAAAGTGAAGAGAATCGGCTTTTCCATCGTGGTTGTCGTCTAATTCTCGAACCTAGAATAAATAAACTACATTTATTTAAGATGTAGGTACCTATTTGTTGCTTCCTAAATTAAATGCTCATACAGTCAGATGACGTTACCTTAATAGTAGAACAAGTATCAAAATTCTTCATATATTTCTTATAATATGCAAACGAGCTGCAACTTATCACTTGTGGATTTTCGCTTGAGGTTGCCAGAAATAAGAAATCGCCTGTAAATTTGACATCGGGTTGCACGTAAACCACGTCACGTTTTTGCCAAAAACCTAAAGAAAAATGGGTCAATAACAGCGAAGGAAAAAATATAATTAATTCAGTGGAATAACCACAAAGTTACTTTCACATGTATCATGAGTCATTTAATATTGGATTAATCGCAAATTAAAGAATGCATTATATTATGATGTGTATGGAGTTTTGTCATTTTTCGGTGATTAAGAACTGATCTATTCGAAATTGCTTAATGCTGGTTGCGAATAAACTGAAAATAAGGCGAATTTTCAAATGAAAAAGTCCATGAGCAATAATTGGTATTGTGTGCTTGAATGACATAGGTACATATATTTAGGTTTTTCTACTTCCGTTATCCGTATCGTACAAATTATTGTCAACGGTCAACACAAAAAAAAAAACTGAAAAAATGTGAAAAGTTAATAAGTGTTTAACGCTCATTTTATTCCTTATACTAAGGTCGTCCAGGTACGATATTATGGAGACCATAGACCTCACGTTACTTGAAAACGAATGCAGATATTGAATTGCGGTTTGCGCCAAAATGTAGATATTTTTTTGCTCTTTAAGCACAGCAATACAAAAATAATATTATGCCATTTGGATTTTTCATGAAAATTAGGAAAAACTGGATATTGAATAAACAGCGCTCTCTAGCAGACGCGGTGGGAACTATCGACCTCGAACGAAGTGGTGTTCTTAATAACAATGAAATTCTCTTCCAAATAAACCCAAATTGAATGAGTTTGAATGAGGGGTATGGAAGATACAGCAATTTCTAAAAATAAATTTTCACCAGCTTCCCCCACCCTTATTACTGAAGATACGAAAAAAAGCGTAATAACCAAACTGGCGCAAAAATTAATGAACTTTTGATTTCTGTTGTTAAAACAGTGTCTTAATATAGCGAGTTCTTGAGAAAAGTTGAATTTTTAGCTATATCATCGTAATTGCGCCCCCTAGCGGTCATTCTAGAAACTTGAAAATAATTTCCATCAATTTTTCTTGGCCCATTTAGCGAAGAAAAAAAAAATCCCGAAGCCGTAAGGTCTATGGTTTCCATAATATCGTACCTGGCCGACCTTAGTGGGACACCTGGTATACTGTAAAGTAAAGACGTTAATCTATTACTTCCGTTACTTTTGGTACTTGAAACGATTCTATAGGTATAATGAGCCAATAGATCTATAACGAGTCGAAGTAAATATACCTAATACCTGACTACCAATACCATTTCAAAGTTTCAGATAGAGAATTTTCCTAAGCACGATAAATAATAAATAGTTATTGTTATAAAAAATCTTTCAAGTTGACAAGATTTTGCGCAATTTTGCCTGATGCCTAGAAAATACATGTATTGAATTTTTCCGCACGAACGGAAGCGAATCATCTAGACAATCCTAGCAGCAACGACTCGCTATAAAACAGAGTCGGCCACCAAAGAAAGATCAATTAAAAAGTGAGTTAAGACTTCATTGTGTAATAGGAGCTGTTCTCTCCCAAATTCAACAGATATTTTAATAAATTTCCACAATGAAAAAAGTCATACTAACACCGACAGCCTGTCACGTAGACCGTATTACCAATTTTTGGCAGCCAAAAACTCCGGACTTTTTCCACAGATGAAGAACTTTAACTTTAGTACATCAAAATTGTTACTGATACTGACGACAAAGATTCAAGGAAGACTTTAAATAACAAAAAATCATGGAGAGGAAGGCTAGCAAATGGGCAGCGAATTTGGCCGAACAATAGCGAATTTTCTAGACAATTCTAGAAGTAACTACGTGCTACGCACTATAAAACGGAGCCGTACACTCGAATAAAGTCGGTGATAAATTAGTCATCATCATCAATGAACCGCGACGCGATAGTCAGACTGTGAGCTGTGATATAGTTTTTGTGATCAGTAAACTTGTTTGTAGTTAAACGGTAATATCTTGAAGAAATATATAAATTAATTTTGGAAGAGTATAGGTAGTAACAATAATTCATAATTGCGAGTACTGAAAATGTCGGATATCATTATTTCAGAGAGTTTGTTTCAAACAAAAAATTCCGCATGATAAAATAAACTGCTTTAAAATTACTTATTTTGAAGAGACAGTTGATCGACGCGATAGTACAAACACGGAGGAAAATGCTTAAGATACAACGCGAGTGCGATGCCAATATTGCAGAATTATCAGTCATACAAAGCACGAATGTAGAAAGTTACAAAATAAACTACTTAAGGTTGAAACCTCGGTTGAAACTGACCCAAAGGCTCAACAAAATCTTATTTCATTTACTTCTAAAGCAATCAATAAACCTAGTGCTACAATACCGCGATGCAGCATAAAACTACTGCGACTTCTTCTAGTTGCTATGGATGTGGAGATGTGGAGGTTTTATTCGATTCAACTGTCTAGTGTGCCTGAAACGGCCGCGTTGGAATTTTTAGTTTGGATACCTTAGTTTCCCCACGCGCAAGACCGGTCTTAAAAGTGAACATATTAGGACATGTAGGACAAGGTTTGATACTTGATAGATACCTACCGCCGCTAAGCAAAGTGTTGCTAGTTCCACACGTTGTATGAGCTTTTGATAAACAAGGGACAGCAACTTAAAAAGTGAACAAATCACAGTGATTTAAGCTGAAAAAGGATGTTTACACTACAAAAGTTAATGTTATGTTGGAAGGGAAAAATATTCCTACAAAATTTATAACCTTTCCTGGAGCCGAAACGAAAACGCTGTTTGGAATTGATTTTATACAGGATGCTCAAATAACTCTAGATACAGCTAATAGAAAATGGAAATTTACAGATAATGTATTCCATGAATACGATCTTGAATATGAAAGCAAACCTCAAAATGAGTTCTGTGAATTTTCAACCACAGGAATGACAACTACATACTACATCAGCATCAGTTGTAATCATTCCTAAGAAAACAGGTGGTAAAGACTGTGTGTCGACTACCAGAAACTTAATGCTATTACAGTAACTGATAGCTATATCTACTATCGCTATTGGATGAGCTATTACACGCCGCGAAACAGACTCTTATTTACATGGCAACCATTGATCTCAGATCCGGTTACCATCAAGTTAGTGTTTATGAGCCAGATCGCGATAAAACAGCTTGTACAAACAACGTTTGTTGTTTTTTGTTATACGAGAATGCCATTCGGACTCAAAAATGCGCCGGCAACGTTTCAACAGTACATAGATCGGTCTTTAAGTTTAATCGTGTTATCGAGTTCGTTTGAAGATCATATGATAGATGTAAAGCAGTATTTGATAGACTTGACCAATTCAAACTACGTGCAAACCGCGAGAAATGCGTATTCGCGTGTGCTCAGGTGAAATATTTGGGACATCTGATCACACCTCAAGGTCTAACAGTGGATCCAGAAAAAATATCAGCTATATAGGCAAAAAGACCTTCACCACGAAACTTACATAAAGTGCAATCGTTCTTACAAACTGCAAGTTGGTTTCGACGCTTCATTGATGGATTTGCTGAAATATCACGCCCATTAAGTAACCTCACAAAAAAAAATTTTTTTTTGGAGATGATATCCGTTGAACAAGAGTCCTATGACAATTTAAAGAAATTGCTCACCACGGCACCCGTCTCTAAGCAATGTGACTTTACCGAGCCTCACATAATAAGAACCGATTCAAGCGTTATGCTTTTGGAGCTTGTTTACTTCAAGGTGATAGTGAAAAAAATGAACGCCCTATCAAATATGCAAGTAGATTATTGACTGCTACAGAAAGAAAGTATTCTACTTCAGGGAAAAAAAGCCTTAGGCTGTAGTAAGGTTTTAAAAAATTTCGTGAGTACCTACATATAGAGTGTTCACTTGTACCATACAGACAGATCATCAAGCTTTGAGATGGCTGTTAAATATTAAGTCTCCAACAGGTAAACTAGCTAGATGGGCATTACAGACTATCTACAGAATATCTACCAGGAAAGAGAAACAATATAGCTGATATGCTTTCAAGATCACCCTGTGAGCTTTTGAAAATTGTGAGATTTGTACATTTTCCATAGAAATGCCTCGTAGAAGCGCTACGGCTACGGAATTACGAGAAGAGGAATTAAAATATCCCGAGTGATGTAGATCAAGAGTTTAGAAAGTGAACAGAAAGAGGTTAAATCATGACACAATAAGGAGTTTTATACAGATATTCTCGAGAAAGCGACGAAGAACATGTATAAGTACCTAAACAGGAGAGAGAAAAGGTTCTCCAAGAACATCATGATGTTCCAAGCGCCGGACATTATGGTGTTGAACGAACGTTTCATCGAATATCGTAAAGATACTATTTTCCTGGGATGCGAAGAAACATAGCAGATTATTTGAAATCTTGCACAGATACAAACCAACAAATCAAAAACCTGCAGGATTGTTGCAAACACCCGTTTATGCTCAAATACTTGAAACATTGGCTATTGACTTATTTGGACCACTTCCGCCCGGACCTGGAGAAAAAACATGGATATTTATAGTAGAGTTGTTTTCCTTAAAACAAGCTACTGCCGAAAGTTGTGCTACTATTCTAGTAAATGAAATCTTCTTCAGATATGGAATATGTAGGAAATTGATTAGCGATAATGGAGTACAGTTTATATCTGCCATTATGCAACAAGTCTGTTTCATCCTAAAAATTAAACAAGCAATCATACCGCTTTACCATGGTTCTGCTTATATAGTTGAACGAAAAAACAGAGACAAGACTTGCTATTTTAGTTAAAGATGATCATCAGGGCCGATCCTAGCAGGTGTGCAACGCGAGCCCCGCACGCGGGCGGCCAAATCTAGGGGCGGCCGCAGGCCGCCCATAGTTCTGTCATTCAAGATTCAAATGAAACTTTTCACGAATTTCTCAAAATAAAACTACTTCTAATAAAGAAATGAACTGAAGAATAAAAAACCCCTGGAAAATAGAAAGTTTAGTGCACAGTCAGTTTGATGGTTCCTTAAACTCTTTATACATCCCTCATTGGAGGGCAAATTTTTGTATATTATCTCAATAAATACTTCTGCTTTGTTTTTTTAAAATGTTTATTTTTGTTCGTGATCTGCAAGAATAAATATTAACTATCCAACAGCACTAGGTGAATAGTTCGCTAATAATTTAACCAACTTTTGTGGTCCCAAGTTCAGTTGGGTATGTTGTGTAGGTAAGTATTACGACTAGGGACTGGGGTATCTTTGGTTTTTCCACTGGGCCCTTTTTTCTCATATCGGACCTAAGCCCAAGCCCAGGCCCTACTTAGTTTTAAGATAATATCTGTCATCATTGATCACCACTCACACGCATTTAAACAACTCATAGAAAACAAATATGTTCCATACAAGATTTTTTGGACTTGAAACGTCCAAAAACATTCATTTTGAGGCTCGAAATGACCGGTTTTGGGCGTGGCACCTAAGAAAGAACTTTTGCCTCCGGCGGCGCCTGCGGTAGGCTACCACTGCCAGGGCCTGCATATGGAGGACTAGGAGTACTATCTCTATGGGGCGGCACAATTGCTGCTTGCACGCGGGCGGCCGACACCCTAGGATCGGCCCTGATGATCATGGGTCTTGCTCTGAAAAATTACCCGTTGCAAGACTTTCAATGAATTCTACTTGGTGTGAAGCTACAGGACGATCCGAAGCTTATTTGAATTTAGGCCGAAAATTACGAACATTGGGTAACGTAAGCAACGACATAGAAGCTACAATTGAAGCAGAACATTTTGATATAAAATGTTTGATACTTGTTTTTCGTTTTGTTCATCTCTATTTTTTCGAAATTCGTGAACAAAAAAAGTTAACAATAATTTACATAATATCAATAGGCATTCCTTTACAGATATAGCCATATTTAATTACCAAAAATAAATACAATATTTTTTGAATTTTGTCCATTGTGTGCCGTCTCATTGGCTAAAGCCGATAGGTATTCATGATTTTGTTGCCAGATTCAAAAATACGAAATTCAATTGAGTTCAACGATTATATCTATCCTTTATTTTTTTATAACGTAGTCAAGTCAACGAAAATAGTTTCTAGGTAGTGAGTTGTGTAATGATTTACTAATGAGAAATTGGATATACTCATATTTTCTGGAAAGTGACGTCACTTTCCGAGGACAAGACCCACGTTGTGGCACCAGTTTAAAAATTCGATTACCAAATCGTTTTATTTCCAGGAATAAGCGTTTTTTTTTTTTTGAAAAAAAGTAGGGATGTTATTAGAATAATATTTTGTTTTTGAAAAATGTGGATATTTTATTGGCTTTTAAAATTTTAATTAAACAGTTTGAGGGTGTGTGTGTGTGTTGAAGTACTTTTGAACTTAAGCTATGTTTATTCTCAAGATTTATGTTTGTCATTAGTCCACTGCTAAGTGTAATAGATCTATTACCATTTCTATATTACCTCCAGTTTCAGAGCACAACACAAACGGCAAGATAACAGACACTAACCCGGAAAGTAAAGCTACAAGTGTAGCTTTTGACAGTAGAAATGCTTTGTATTTAACTTTAATACATTTTGTATACACTTCTAATACAACCATTTTTGAAGACTGACTGCTATTTGAGAAGAAAAATAAAGCTTTGCGGTACGTATACAAGTTTACCCACTGTAAAAATTATTGTTTGTATTGCCTAAAAATGCCTTATGTTACCATGGTCACACATGGTTTTGTTTTGTAGTAGGTACCTATTTACTGTAAGGGTAGTTTCATACACGTTTTGATATAGTTGCTAACATGGGGCAATTATTATTAATTGATAACTGATCCAGTCAATAAAATTCTAATTCCTAGACAAGATGCTTTGATAAGTACCTACATATTGTATGGATAAAATCAATTACAGAAATTCTTTGTCGAAACCATAGAAGTAGGTACCGTCATTTGGGGTGAAGTCGGACGATTTTTGTAGTTTTTTGTTAATAAAATCTACAATTTAAAGAAAAAAAATCCCAAAAAATTAATTAAGAATCTTCCATGTCTCCTTTGTCAAATTACATACTAAAAGTAATGACATTTGTATCCCCTCCCCTTTTTTTTTAGGTAAGTTGTGTGTCCGCCTTCACCCCTATGTGTGGGGTAAAGGCGGACGACAATTTATTAAGCATTCCAAAGTGTCTTAGCCCCTAGTACGGGGTGCAGTCGGACAGAAAAAATAAAAAAAAATAATATTTATAGCAAAATATTATAAATTTTAGGTAAAAAAAAAATGCAAACGGGCTGTCCGCCATAATTCTTCGATTTTATTCCCTTTTTCTTGTCATGTAAGGTGGATTTAGGAACCCCATAATACTCAGCACCTTGTCATACTTTTTCTGCCTCGTCTAATATCTTCGAGTGCTCTAGCGACGTTTTCTTCATTGTAGTTTTTGAAATTAATGCCGATCTTCTTCTTATAGTGTCCGCCTTCCCCCCTATAAAATGACTTTTTTTACTAAAACACCATTATTTAACAAAAAAAATAATATTTTTCTACGAGCGTGCATTTTTTATTACTTTCCCGCACGCATCTTAGTTCCGAAAATTTCACTTTCCCGCACTAGTGCGCGATTTTGTTTTTCCCCGCACTAGTGCGGGAAAATTCTATTCCCGCACTAGTGCGGGAAAGTGGCGTTCAGAAGAAGTGTCAGTTTTGTTAATTAATCAAACATTTTATCTATTTTGTCTGCCTACATTTTTGCTAGATATACTAATTTATGCGCTCATAAACTATTTTAAATATTCCTATTTTCTATTTTAATCCATATTATTCTAATTTGTGAATATTTCAAAAATGTTATAATTTTTTTTGACATTGTTTGACTTTTTGGTTCCTTTGAGGCGGGGCAGTTCCTTTAGCTCAGAAATTTTGTTTATTGTAACATCAAATCGATTTAATACATAATTTTTTTCAATCATTCTTGAAAGTAAACGTAAAAATATAAAAATAAGTAATTTTGTAATTACAAAATTACTTGGTTTTTGTTTTTATATTTGAATGCGCTCGTAGAAAAAATAATGTACCTAACTCATGCGGAAAGTGTCTTTTCCGCACTCGACTGCTTGCCCGAACTCCGCTTCGCGTCGTTCGGGTCAACGGCAGTCGCGTGCGGGAAAGTAACACTTTCCGTACTTGTTAGGAAAATAACTATTTTTCACCAAATTGCCATGGGTTTACTTATAATAGAGCACATAACAAATATTAGCTCATTTGAAGTAGTTACAGTATTCCCTAGTGCCCAACAGTTTCTTTTTTGGTTTTCAAATTTTAAGAAAACAATAAAATTTATAAAATTCTGACCACGTGCTCTACGGCGAACTTATCCAGCAAAAATGCACCACTCTCAACGATACTCGAGCTAAACTACGCGGAATATGCCGGTTGGTGGATTTTTTGGGCGTCTGGATACCCGATATCGTAAAAAACGCCAGCCAATACCTGTCTGTCCGAGTTCACCCCCACAGTCCGACTTCACCCCAAATGACGGTACCTACCTATTTTAAGTATGACTTGGTTTTAAGTTTTGTTCTACGTTTTTAGTACTTACCTCTAGTTTGAGAAATATTTTTAGGACGTTATTGATCAAGAACATCTAGTTTCGCTTTAATAGAGCACTTAAGTACGTTTTCCTGTCATGGCGGTTGCGATTGAGAACCAAATCTATATGTACATACAATGGCTTATTAGGAAACAACAGGGGGACGACATCACTATTTACTATTAAGATAAATAATAGGATACGAGTGCACTGAAGCTAAAGTTTTGTTGCCACATAGTGGTCTTCACATGTGCGTTAATACCTAAAAATGGATGTAATCCAGAAATATTGAACTTGGGTTGGGTTTGGTGTGAAGAGCTTGGTAAAATCTTTCCACGATAACTTGTAGGTACCTATTTCTTTTCTATTGTTCGTTGTACCAGTAAGTTTCGCCTTTGAGCTTCAAAATATCTTCCTATTCCTATAGGAGATTGCGCAATTTCCTTCTCATCTTCTTTATATTTTGGTTTTTCCGATTTTTTGTAGTATAAGCCTGTCCACTTTATCGTTTTAATACCTTCTTATATCTCTCATGGCCTTATTAATGTCTTTATTTATTTCTTTTCTTGTTTTTGGTATCTTGTTTCCCGTTTTTGTACTTCTTAGAATTCTTTATTCTATTTTTGCTCTTGTTTCTGTACTGATTTTGTGGCCTCTTGCGCTTTACCCTTTTTATTCAGGAATACCTTAATACACCCTGAGATTGACAAAGATGTTATGTTCTTTCAACAAAATCCTGATAATACTTGTTTAATAAAAATATATAGAAGGGGAAAGAGATATATAGACAAGGGTAACTAGGGGTGGATGAGTTATCTATATAGGAGGTAGCAGTTCAATGGTAAGTAAACGTGAAATTAAGTTAATTTGAACCTGAAGGATGATTTTCAAGACAGGTAGTGGTAAGTCAACTGGCTATAATATTGAAGAGTACAAGTGGTTGCAGGTGAGAGGCTCCAGCTTCCAAGGAGATGATGGAACCCTTAATACAGATGCGGTGGATGGTTCCCAAAACGGCACAACAATACGCTTACCTGAGTATACAGTTATTTGATAGAGTGGTACTACTAGGAACCTCTTGGGGTACGATTGAGATTCACAGGCCCCAAAAGCTAGCAATCTATCCAGGTCCAGGATTGAGCACCAGCAATTCAGCAATCAGGTGCCTTTTGTGCATCTAACGACAGCAACAGCAGAAAGGGATGTAACGTTACTCAATATAAAAGGCCTAAAAGAGGGAGTTGAGGTAAGTGCTGCAATCAATTACGTTTTTAGGGACATAAAACTCTAACAGGGATCAGAATACAAAATAAAATGATGAATAATAGGGACTTACCAATGTGGATTGGCCTTTTCGACACTCAACACGTGACACAAACCAAACTTATTTTCCAGAATTTGGGTTTTTACGTAGGGTATTAAAATCTTGTTAAATTAGCAAATACTTGCTGTGGTGTTTTATAAGAATAATAGCCACTCAATTACTTCCCAAATATTCACTCAAATTGGCCAAAATGCCTATAACGTGGCTTCTCTTCGGTGTGATTCTAGAAATAGAAAAATTCCTCCAACAGTAGAATTTCTGGTTACACGAACCGGATTCTAGGGAATTTTTCGTTTATTTTTGGACAGTTCGAATTAATGTATATTACGCATTCAATACTCAATATTCAAGTGTGCAACAGGTGACTTTAGTTCATTGTCTGATTTAAATAATTTCCTAACCCTACCCTACCAACATTTGTTTACATTTTCCTATTTTAACCCTATTTCAATTTTCTATAAGACAATGGAAAGGACTTGAATTCTCAATCAAAGGATGCTATGCTAATTGAATACCTACCTGTTTCAATCTTGATTAGCTCTCGTCACTGCAATACAAGCGAAAGCATACCAACTCAGAGAAACAGGTTTGATTAATAATAATAAATGCGTTTATTCAGTAAACAATATAATACAATATAAACATTTAAAAATATATTTTTTTTTTGGATTTGTGTTGGTCCTACTTTTTTGTTTTATCATTATTTGCTTTCTTCTGATTTGGTTTGTAGTTCGAAAGTAAAAAGATAGCTGACTGTCTTCATGAATATTGCGTTTCGCTCTTATTTGGATTTTTCAGGCATCAAGGGAATCTTGCATCCGTAGATCAGCGGTACAATTCCCAAACAAGGAAGATTAGGTCTAATTGACATCACGTTAGTCGTTAGTTACCTAACTACCTGAAGCAAAAACTTTTTACGATACGTACCTACCCTCTTCTTGCCATTGCGATTTTTATTTTTTGGAAAATCTATCACACACTTCGAGCTGCCAGGCTTAGAATAAGATGATCAATAATTCCAAATAAATGATTAGTAATAATTTCGGCAACAAAAATTCCCACTAATTCGCTTCTTTTTTATAACGCTCAACCAACACAATCCAATATCATCCTTGACCTAGGAATTATTACTTATCAAATTTAATCATTATTACCATGAATAAAATTTTGGCGCTCGTTTACCGAATTCTGAGATTCATGTCATTTATCATCGCGGACCCAAAAGTCAACGATTTCTCGTATGTGTAAAAAACCCGGAGGCTACACAATATTTCGATGAACTATAAAAACGACAAACGAGAAAATCTCCTGGTTATTTTTCAGTGTTAGGTGGTACTGGTGACATTGTGTTATATAGCCTGAAGGACTTGGATATTGTTGATAATAAATTAAATCATCTGAAGGTAAAGTTGTTTTTTTTTTTTAAATTTTAGCTGTAATGGAACAATATTAGAGAGTTTTATTAAAATTAATAACATTCTTTCTACTTTTACCTTTGCTTTCAAGTTAAAATATTCCTAATATTATTCTTTGATTGCATTTTGCATGTAAAGGTGCATTTCCAGATTTTGAATAAACAAAATAATTGGGGTAATGAAATATGTAATAATAGACTCACTTTTCGATATCCCAAATGATTATATTTCGTAATGTCATCAATCTACTACTTGTTCAACCAGTTTTGTTTTTATTATAAGTCAAAATAGTAATTACTCACCTAACTCTGCCTTAGGGTGAAATTTGAAAAAAAAAGTTGATTTTTTGAAAGACGTTCAGCAAATTAGTAAAGTTGGTAAAATAGTCTTTTATACTGATGATTGGATAATTTCTGTTTAACATCTACACTGGTACCTACATATTAGACAAATTCTAAAGTATAATGCAAAATGCTATGAAATTTTCTAGCCTATAAAAGCTACAGGCTACAGACAAGGTAGGATAATCATAACATGTAGATGTGAATCAAATTTAACCACCATCATTCATCATACCTAAAGTTTTATTTTGGAAACAAATTATAGGTATATGAAACCGTTATAGAATTTAAAGTGGTTAATTGTGTATTTTGTTTTTTGCAAAATCCAAGTAGCAATATAAATGCATTTTATTCAAACCGCATACCAAATTAATTCTATGCTTCAAGTCAGAGGAACAAGTAACTTTAAAATAAATACATAAAATGTCTTGATTACAAAGCAAAATTGAAAATCCGGTTCTCGGGAAGATGATTCCCAAGTTGTCTTGAAATCCACATTTATTGCAATGCCAAATAAGCTTACAAATCATGATATACTTAGGCTGTTTCTGAATCATGTTCACCTAAATAACTTTACGGGTGTGAAGTAAGCAACCCAAACTTAGCAGCCAATTTGACGGAAACACCCGAGCGACCATTGACGTAGCATTTTTTCTAAATTCAAAATAAATTCAATAAATCATAATTAGACATCTAGACTAGCCATGAAATTGATAGAGCACTATTTCAACACCTTTTCCAACCCCTATGCAAAATCTCATTGACTCAAACCGCGTCGAAATATGAAAACCCTTAACAAGTAAAAATGCATAAACATTCAGATTTTCGTATTTTTTTTCCAACTCGGACTTCAAGTCTTGCCATGAAATTAATGGAGTAATACTCTAACACCATTTCCAACCCCCATGCAAAATTCCATTGACTCAAACCCCGTCGGAATATGAAAAACTACCCTTAATAAGTAAAAATGCATAAATATTCAGATTTTCACGTGTTTTTCCAAATCGGACTTCGAGTTTTTCCATGAAATTAGTAGGGTACTTACGCTATTTCGAACCAAAGTCAGAGTCGGAAAAAAATACGAAAATCTGAATATTAATGCATTTTCACTTGTTAAGGGCAGTTTTCCATATTTCGACGGGGTTTGAGTCAATGGGATTTTGCATGGGAGCTGAAAATGGTGTTAGAATAATACCCTAATAATTTCATGGCAAGACTCGAAATCCGAGTTCGAAAAAAATACGAAAATCTTAAATTATGCATTTTACCTGTTACGGGTAGTTTTTCAGATTCCGACGAAGTTTGAGTCAATTGGATTTTGGATGGGCGTTGGAGATGGTGTTAGATTAGTACCCTATTAATTTCATGGCAAGACTCGAAGTCCGAGTTAGAAAAAAATACGAAAATCTCAATATTTGTCCATTTTTATTTGTTAGGGGTAGTTTTTCATATTTTGACTGAGTTCGACTCGATGGGATTTTGCATAGGGGTTGGAAAAGGTGTTGAAATAGTGCTCTATCAATTTCATGGCTAGACTCGATGTCTTCTCGATTTTTTAATTGTATGGTCTCTATTGTGTTAGTTCAGTTCCATGTGTGACCTTTTCTGTCCTGTATAAGGGTGCAGGTCTTTCTCTTTTTACCTTTATGATGAGCATTACCCTTTAATTGTCCAAATTGTTGTCTGTGAATGTCCAAGCCTGACAACCATATTGATTATGAGTAGGTACTCAATACTTTTGCTTGGAAACTTTGCTTCTCAGGTAATAACTTGGAATCTTTTGATTGTTTGGGATTCATGCGAAAACTTGACATAACTAGCTTACCCAAACAAGGTTTGTTATACGTTTAGCATCCCAGATTCTCTGTCCCAGATATGTGTTTCCTGAAGTCATTACTTATAGTTCTCGAGAACTGTTGGAAGTTAGTACGATGTTATCGACGAACCACAGATGATGTATTGTTCGTCGATTTTAATCTGATACTCGGACGGAATGTGAGCTGGTGGTTCCCTACATTAGAACGCCAATGGTTACCTGACATCACACCTGTTTTTGCCATATGAAACACCGCCTCGCTCCTCATACCGCTAGTGTCAGTTAAAAATCGACGAACAATAGTCATCCGTCGTTTATATTTATGTCATGCCCACACCAGTCAAGTCTCTTGGATACATCCTCCATTGCCAGAGTGGAAAGTTGCGGTGATACTACATGTTCATGTCTGAATTTTCTCCTGAGGAAATCGAATTAGTGTTCTCTTTCAGCTGTATTCTCAATGTAGCATTTCTCTAGATGATATGAAGAAGCTTTTTATGTCATGAGTCAATCAGAAAATTGTCCATTGCTCTTCCTCTGATCTATAGCTCAAAACCACCGAATTTTCTTCTCATTTATTTATTTTTTTCTATTTACTTTCTTTCCTGTTCCTTCTTCCAAAAGTTATCGTTCGTCGAATTTATTTTGTTTCTTTCATGTGTTTATCCAGTGATGTTTGGAATTCTTCTATATGCCACTTTTGATAATTGATGATAGTCAAGCTCCACCTTTTTGTCGAACAGCTTGAGTTTGATTTCAGCTCTTAGAACTCTTCGATCACAGCCTGTGGTGATTGTGATGATTCAGTTAACAACTGAGACATTTTCAAAAGTGGATCTACTTTAAAACACAATGTTTAAATATATTTCGTTTTACCGTCTAGTAATATCCAATATAGAAAAAGATAATCACACGAGTTTTGTAGTAATGTTTAAACGCATGTGTGATGTACAACGTTTTATCTATGTACAAAGCGAGAAATGAGAATGTTTTTTTTTCAATTATCTTCGTTTATTAGTAGTTGTCTAAACTTTGTTCCACCAGGGTTCATACTTTTGACATAATTTGCCTTCCTTTTTTAACAAATGGAAATTCAATGACGTCAAAAACGTTCGTCGGCTTTTAAACCAGAAGTCATTCATTTCAATTTGTCAAAAAAATTGAATGTGTCATATAAATTAATCTAGGACAACCCCTTTTTTTCAAGTTTCTAGGTCAAGTATGAACCCTGGTGAAACGATCTGTACGCTCTGTACCTCTATTCTACCTTTACATGTTTACCTTTGACATTCGTAAAATCACCAAAAATAGTTGTTATAGATTCATAACCTAGTCCATAATACCACTAGTTGTGTTATGAATTCATAACCTAACTCAAATACTAGAAAAATGGTTATGTAAAAACCTCACATAACCAAACGCTTGTAGATAAACAAATTAACGAATGCATTATACTAGGTCTGTTCCAACACAGCAGGAAACCGTACAATGCACAGTCACGATTCTGCGCAAAGCCTAAAATTTGTGCGTAGAAACTAAAATTCGTTCACTGAGTGATTTCGAAATCGTTCATAGGACAATTTTTGACCTGTTAGAACAGACCTAATATATACATATAGCTTTTACTCTAATCTAAAGCTGGTCTTTCAAACTGTCGAACATTTGAAAAGACATTTTTTTTCTGTAGTTTTTATTTAAGGTTTAAAAGTCGTGTATTTTGAAACCGGACTAGACTGGTTGAAAAATTAGATATTCAATTTTTACATTGACATCAAAATGTATGCCATAAAGAATTTTGAACAAAAACAAGTAAAAAAATTCCATAAAAGTGCAAAAAATAGAACATCTGTATGAATTATTTATTGATAGAACGTTTCACTAGTTTTTCTTATACCACGCCGTATCTCTTTTACGGCTTCAACTCGCTAAAAATAAAATATTATAAATAAACATAAAACTAGGCATCACATGATCAGACTTGATTTAAAAACATCCCATTAGGTACATCAAATAATACTTTATAATATGTGTAAAATATTATAATTAACAAGTTTCACGATAATATAAAAGCATGTATTATTAATTGCCTACCAATTAATTTACCTTATAAAACATTCCAAATTTTTGCATTTTTAATTTGAATAAGTTACCGCAAAGAACATCATGTCATTGTAGGTGCCTGCATTTTTATTGATTCAATTATATAACATCGTAATAGCGGGTGTTTAAACTTAAAAACGAACCACCCTTTTAAAACTATGAGGAAGCAAATATGTATAAATGCAGTAGAGAGAACAGGTACCTGGAGAAAATTTGAATTTTTAGGTCTTAGTTATATCATCGTAATTGCGCCCCCTAGCGGCCGTCTTAAAAACTTGAAAATAATTTCCATCAATTTCTCTTGGCCGATTTAGTGGAGAAAAAAAAACCCGAAGCCGTAAGGTCTATGGTAACATCATACCTTACCGACCTTAGTGGGATACCCTGTGTATAGCGGGAGTCGTAAAATTGGATGAAGCATGTAAAGGCGGCACAAGAAGTTACTTAAATCACTAAAATTTCAATTATTTTGCCTGGCTAGAATATGGCGGTCACCCTGTATAATACTGTATATGTATAAGTAGGTATATGGTCTATATTTATTTTACTAACAAGTGCGGAAAGTATCATTTTTCAAGCGGAGTTCGGATAACAATCGAGTGTGGAAAAATTACTTTCCGTGTTAGGAACACAATTTTTCCGCACAGCTGTCAAAAAAAAAAACTACAAATTATGTAGTTATACTTATTTCCGGACGCCTGTAGAAAAACTATTTTTTTTTTACAGGTCATGAAAGTACCACTTTTCGGCACTAGTGCGGATGAAGAATACCTACCTAAAATTTTCGGGGGTAATACCACGAGTGCTTAAAAATTACCGATAATTTTTATGAAAGCTTGTTGTTTTAATACCACGAGTTCGAGGAACGAGTGGAATTTGTACAACAAGCTTGAATGAAAATTATCAATAGTTATACAAGGAGTGCAATGGAAATTATCAATAATTTTTGGGAAATTTGCCCGAATGCATTTTCAGTTAAAAACGCATGAGTGCAAATTTGTCGAAAATTATAGATATATTTCCATTGCGCGAGTTGTGTTTTATGAGAGAATTTCATGAATCAAAAATTTAAATTTTTTGTCAAAAAATGTCAAAACACCAGTTCTCGCACCAGTAACTATGCAATTATCTGATAATTTGCACTAGTACAAATTTTCGCGTAATTCCAATCTGATTGGTTCAAATCAACAATCAAAACATGTCAGTTTATTTTTGGAATTTCAGTTTTGACAGATGTACGAAATTCTCTGGGGTCGTATTTTCGAATTCATTCGAGTACACTTCGTACACGAAATTTGACTGACAGCAATGTAAATTAAATGGGGAGCATTCGAAATCGTATCAAATTTCGTATGCGAGAATATTCGAAAATACGACCCCAGGGTCAATTTTTAAGCACGAATGGTATTTAGGGAGAATATTTCACGAATTTCATAAAAATTGTGGAATAGAATTAAACTTAAATTTGTTAAAGTCGTTAAAATACTTTTCCATGAGCAATTTTGCGATAACATTCCAGAGAACTTTTACTGTAATGCTCTTTATATTCTTCCCCGTACCTTTTTCTCATATTAAAGGCCCAGCTTTTAAGAATAGATGCAAATTCGAATATTGAAGTATAGGGTATTCCAATGAGAGGTTTCGAATGTTGGTAACGAATAAAATAAAAGTTTCATAACATAACTAAAAGTTATCTATGGCAGTGCATAGTTGGACAGTGTACAATTATACGTGGAATATAATGTCTGCCAAATGACCACCACAACTTCTCTGGCAGCACACAATTCTTTTGTTGAAGTTTTCCACTACTACTGAACACATTTGTGGAGTCACGATTTATACACCTAATTGCCCCAGATGCGACAATTTTGCTTATTCACGTAGCCGTTCAAGTAGAAAAGAGCCTCGTCACTGAAAATCATTTTATTGCAAAAATTATTGTTGTCATTTGCCTTCACCTGTAGGATGCAATTGGCAAATGCATGACGTTGCTCATGATCGGCTGGCTTTAGCTCCTGTGTTAGTTGAATTTTGTAAGGATGTAGCCTTAAATCTTTTTTCAAAATTCGCCATGTTGAAGTTTTGCTGATATTCAAATGCTGCGAATTTTCGAATCTACGCACTATTTTGCGAATGGTAAGTTCTGACGGACGATTGCGTACACCAAAGTATTCTCAAATTTGCCGAAATGTAGCTCTCACAGAAAACCCATTTTGAAAATACGTTTTAACAATGTAAACACGTTGTTTTACTGTGTAGCGCTGCATTGCTGATATTGTACTGAATTCCACAATGAAATAAAAACCGAATAACATAAACAAAGTTTGAGATAAGAAGAGGAGCAAAATAAAACATTCGAAACCTCTTATTGGAATACCCTATATCTTGATCAAAAGTGTTCTTTTTTTCGCCGCAAAATCACATAAACTGCCTCCAAATACTGTTTTTAGATTTCACTGTGTTTTTTGGTTCAACTTTTACTATACTTTGGTCGATTTCCTCATCTTTCACTTCACCAAACCGATTCATTTTGATTTTTAATGGCTTTTGCTTTCGACAAATACACCAAATAATCGTATCACTATGGTTACTATTGATTTCCGTCTCTAATCTACAATACAAATATTAATTTTCTTGTGTCGTCAAAATGTTCAATTGACTTGTATAGGTGATTATTCCACTCATGTGTTAAAAATCCCATAAGACGAGTGACGATTTTCAGAATTACAGCGAAAATTCTCTTTTCCATTTGTTTAACTAGAGAGAATTACAGCGAAAATTCTCCCATGTTATTGTATACATGGTTGTCATGCTAATTTTTGATACAAACAAACGGTTCCTGATAGCAACCATTTATTTGTATTGATTGTTAAGATGTTCAAATCGTTTAATACATATTTATTTCCATATTTTTTTGCATTCTCATACGTGAAATAATCCTCTAAATACCACTTGAGCTTTAAAATGAACCAGATAATTTTTCACTCATGCGTGTTTTCTCTACAAATTTCACTCGTCCTACGGACTCGTGAAATTATAGAAAACATGCAATCGTGAAAAATTATCGGTAATTTTGAAGCTCTCGTGGTATTATCCCCGATAATTCCACGTTGCCTAAACAACGTTGAATTTTCGAGTGTAATAGGTATCACAAGAGTACGGAAGCGCTGGAGGATCAAGTTGAAGTTTTTTTTTAAGTCGACCGGTCGACTTATTAAGTCGACTTATTTATGTCGACTTATTTATGTCGACTTATTTATGTCGACTTATTTATGTCGACCTATTTATGTCGACTTATTTATGTCGACTTATTTATGTCGACTTATTTATGTCGACTTATTTATGTCAACTTATTTATGTCGACTTATTTATGTCGACTTATTTATGTCGACTTATTTATGTCGACTTATTTATGTCGTCTTATTTATGTCGACTTATTTATGTCAACTTATTTATGTCGACTTATTGGACGTGCAATAAGGACAAGCAGTATTTAAATTAGCCTTATTTTGACATCTACGCATGCGCATTTGGGTCTAAAAATAAAGACTCCCTTAATAAGCTTGTCTTTATTTGTGTATGATTGGTGCGAGGCAGTAAACTTCCCTTATTTCAATATTTCTGACATTTTTGACGTTTCGCTTTTCGATGATAACGTAATTTTACTTAGAGAATTTGTTTTTTACAATAGTTTTCCATTTTACTGTAGGTAACATCAAAAAATGGGTATCAGCAGAAATTCACAAACAAAAATAAACACTTTTTTAGGTTGAAATTTATAAACATAGCTATATCAGCTGTCAAAATTATGAATACAAAATAAGGTAATAGGTACTTAACCCGTACTACAGTCTTCCAATAATTGTTATTTTCTTGCAGAAAAAGTGCTGATGCACTATAGTTATTAAGGTATCAAGGGTATTATAAGGATATATTAACGCTTGAGGTCAATGAATGATGTATTTCCCGAGGGTCTCTGGCCCGAGGGATATACGTTGACCGAAAGCGTTAATATCCTCAATACTCGTGGTGCCTTCAACGTTTAATGTCCGACTTAATTATTTTTTTTATGAGAAAATTTTGAATGAATTTTGAATAAATGAATCTAAAACCAATCAAGTAACTGCAAAAAAATATTCATAACGCCCTATTATTTAAAAATAACGCCCCAGGGAATTATTTCCTATTTAAAAAAATAGTCATAACGCCCTAGGGCGTTATTTTTCAAAATAACGCCCTTGGGAATTATTTCGTATTTAAGTGACTTTGACATACTTAATGTCATTATTTCTCGAATAATATACCAGTCGGACATTAATAAAATACCGTAGATTCTTAATACTGCGAGGCAGTATTTAATAGTTCCAATAACTCTCTATTATCTCGACCGCTTGAACTTATAAAGCAGGATCGGTATTACTTTTATGCCACTCAAATGTCTCTACTCTGGTACATACGTCAAGTGTTTCGTTTCACAGTCACATCACAATCGAAGTTTTATCTTCAAGCAACTGTTTTATACTTAATAATTGTGAGTGTATATTATATAATCAAAGTGTAATTGATCGTGAGTGTGTGAAACGAAACATTTGACGTATGTACCAGAGTAGAGTGGGATAAAAGTAATACCGATCCTGCTTTATAATTTCAAGCGGTCGAGATAATAGAGAGTTATTGGACGTGCAATAAGGACAAGCACTATTTAAATTATCCTTATTTTGACATCTACGCATGCGCATTTGGGTCCGAAATTAAGGATTCCCTTAATAAGGTTACTGCTTGTATTTATTTGTGTATGGTTAGTGCAAGGCAGTAAACTTATTTCAAATTTCTGACATTTTGGACGACTTTGACGTTTTGTTTTCCGACGATAACGTAATTTTATTTAGAAAATTTATATTTTATATTTTTCCATTTTACTGTGGGTAACATCAAAAAATGAGTATCAGCAGAAAATCACAAACAAAAATAAACACTTTTTGAGGCTAAAATTTATGAACATAGCTATCATCTGTCAAAATTATGAATACAAAATAAGGTAATACTCTAGCACCTACTACAGTCTTCCAATAACTGTTTTTTTCTTGGAAAAATAGTGCTGATGAGAGTTATTGGAACTATTAAATACTGCCTTGCAGTATTAAGGATCTACGTTATTTTATTAGTGCATCAGCACTATTTCTTGTAGAAAATATAGAGAGTTATTGGAACTATTAAATACTGCCTCGCAGTATTGAGGATCTACGTTATTTTATTAATGTCCGACTGGTATATTATTCGAGAAATAATGACATTATGTCAAAATCAGTTAAATACGAAATAATTCCCAAGGACGTTATTTAAAAATAACGCCCTAGGGCGTTATGGATATTTTTTTGCAGGTACTGGATTTGTTTTAGATTAATTTATTCAAAATTCATTCAAAATTTTCTCATAAAAAAAATAATTAAGTCGGACATTAAACGTTGAAGGCACCACGGGCATTGAGGATATTAACGCTTTCGGTCAACGTATACACCGGGAAATACACCATTGACCTCAAGCGTTAATATCCTTATAATTAGGGGGTGGGCAAAATAATCGATTAATCGATTAATAATCGATTAATCGATTAATCGATTAGTCGATTATTTTATTTTCAAATAATCGATAATCGATTAATCGATTAATAATCGATTAATCGATTATTTTCGATTAATCGATTAATCGATTATTTTCGATTAATCGATGAATCGATTATTTTTGATTAATCGATTATTTTCGATTAATCGATTATTTTCGATTAATCGATTATTTTCGATTAATCGATTATTTTCGATTAATCGATTATTTTCGATAATCGATTATTTTAGATTATTCGATTATTTTCGATTAATCGATTATTTTCGATTATTCGATTATTTTCGATTAATCGATTATTTTCGATTATTCGGTTATTTTCGATTGATAAATTATTTACGATTAATCTATTATTTTTGAGATAATTTTATGTATTGTTTTTGTTTGCATATCTAAAGGCCGGTTTATTCACCTTCTGATAAACTGTTAGGTATGCAATTTCGCGGATAATAACGCAATCTGTAATCCCATTGGTCGGCCAGTTATTGGTCGGCCCTTGGTCGACCGAGACAATAATTATAGAAGGGTAAATTGATCTTGCTAATAGTTGTCAACCAGCAAGTCTATCTGAAGATGAATAAACCGGGCCTCAAACTCCAAAGTAACCAGAGAGTTTATTTCAAAACAAGCCGGTTAAGGGCAAGTGAATTTCTTTTACTTCATGAAACCCAAGAAAAAAATCTACCGATTATTGTGAAATAAGCGAATAATCAAAAATAATCGGATAATCAAAAATAATCGATAGATCGAAAAAAAACGATTTATCAAAAAAAATTATCGATTAATCGAAAATAATCGATTATTTTCGATAAATCGATTATTTTCGATTAATCGATTATTTTCGATTAATCGATTATTTTCGATTAATCGATTATTTTCGATTAATCGATTATTTTCGATTAATCGATTATTTTCGATTAATCGATTATCTTCGATTAATCGATTATTTCCGATTAATCGATTATTTCCGATTAATCGATTATTTCCGATTAATCGATTATTTTCGATTAATCGATTATTTTCGATTAATCGATTAATCGAAAATAATCGATTATTTTTAATAATCGATAATCGATTATTTATTTTGATAATCGCCCAGCCCTACTTATAATACCCTTGATACCTTAATAACTATAGTGCATCAGCACTTTTTCTGCAAGAAAATAACAGTTATTAGAAGACTGTAGTAGGGGTTACGTACCTATTACCTTATTTTGTATTCATAATTTTGACAGCTGATAGCTATGATTATAAATTTCAACCTAAAAAAGTATTTATTTTTGTTTGTGAATTTCTGCTGATACCCATTTTTTTATGTTACCTACAGTAAAATGGAAAACTATTGTAAAAAACAAATTCTCTAAGTAAAATTACGTCATCGTCGAAAAGCGAAACGTCAAAGTCGTCAAAAATGTCAGAAATATTGAAATAAGGGAAGTTTACTGCATAGAGGTTTACTGCCTCGCACCAACCATACACAAATAAAGACAAGCAGTGCCAGTAAGCTTATTGAGGGAGTCCTTATTTTCAGACCCAAATGCGCATGCGTAGATGTCAAAATAGGGCTAATTTAAATACTGCTTGTCCTTATTGCACGTCCAATAAGTCGACATAAATAAGTTGACATAAATAAGTTGACATAAATAAGTCGACATAAATAAGTCGACATAAATAAGTCGACATAAATAAGTCGACATAAATAAGTCGACATAAATAAGTCGACATAAATAAGTCGACATAAATAAGTCGACATAAATAAGTCGACCGGTCGACCTAATTTTTTTTTTTTTAACTTGATCCTCCAGCGCTTCCGTACAAGAGGTTTCAGGATTACCGGATAATAATTTTACCTGTCACGAAACGCGTTACGCAGCAACACCACGACTCCGAAGGAGGAGTGGTGTTGCTGGTAACGCGTTGAGTGTCAGGTGAAAGTATTAGGTAATCCTGAAACATCGAGTGGTATTTCAAAAGGCTATACACCGAACTAAACTTTAATACTTTAAAATTTAAAAAAAAGTCTATAATAGAATCTAATATATAAAAATCAATGTTTGAGGGATATCCGGCTATGCGCTCCTACACCACTTTTCCGATTACAATGAAACTTTGGTAGGTTGTTATGGCCATCCCAAGGAAGGTTTGTAGATAGGTTACGCATCTCGGAAAAAGAAATTAATTTTGAATTAATTATTAATTTAATTGTAAACAAACTCATTCACATTACATAACAACATAAACCAACTTTTTTTTGACAGCATGAAATAACGTTGCTATATTTCATTTATTTAGGCTTGCATTCAACCGACGTAACTTTATTATTTCTTGAATTCGAGAACGGCTGGACCGATCTTGAATTAATACCACGTATCTCTATATAAGCTGAATTCGATTGAACCAGATTAGATTGATTTGGGTTCAATTTAAATGAACTTCTTCTGATCTAGATCATTTTTTTGTTGATGAGGGTGCACTGATCCAGCCTCAATCGAAAACAGTGTGGTTCACTTAAATTGAATCAGATCGATCTAATCGGGTCAATCGAATCGGCTATAGAGGAGAGTGTTATAGGCTATTTTTTATCCTGAAAAAAGAAGTTCGGTTGAGCAAAACTCTGATACACTGGAACGCCTATAAACAGCCCGGGGCGCTCTAGAGCAGCTCTGGAGTGCTTAAACTGCGTCACAGAACTCACTGGCAAGCGACTCTGATATCGGATTTAAAAAAAATCTAAATAGAAAATCAACAACAAAATTTGAAAAGAAGTGTATTATTTCAAAATGTATTCTCACGCTGGCAATGCAGCGGGTCATTAGCTAGTTTGCTATAAATGCCACCAAGCGCGATAATCCCAAAAGGCTTATCACTTTATAAGGCTCTCGTGTCATATGGGAATATTGTACAGTGAGTTGTATAACCGCTGTAATTTTTCGATTTGTCACTTCTCTTATGGGAAATTTTATACATGAGTGAAATATTCAGGTATGTACAGGTATGCTTACAGGAATATAGGTATACTAAAGTCCGTAAAAGTAAAAAAAATTATCTTAAATTGGGTAAATATACATATAGGAACAAATATTAACTTCCATCTCGTAAAAAAAATTGTGTTCCTAGCTCGTGCGGAAAGTCTCTTTTCCGCACTAGTTAGGAAATATAACTATTACCTACGAGCAGACAATAAAAACCACAAAAATAATAACAAATATGAATCTACCTATATTGAACAATTAACAAGATATTTTATTTATTATCAACAATTTTAATGGTGAATGTAAAATTTTCAGCAGATTCTAAATTTATCGCTGATGCAAATTGACGGTTTAGTAAATGATGAGGTATTGACCATAGAGTTCTCCTTAAAGTTTCTACTATAAGTGGTTATTCCTAAAAGTGGGCTTAGCCAACTCTAAATGCATAATGCATAATTTCAATTCATATAATGGATAATTTTTAAAACTTTACAGTTAAATGCACCGGTTTATACAACGCATAGTGGATAGTTGATAATTCAGTGTATAATGCGTAATTCATAAAATTGACCAACTTTTAACTTTTACGAATTATCCATTATGCATTTTAAGCACAAAACGTTAGAGCGCAAGCGCACATTAATTGATTATTTCGAATTTTGTTTTTGTTTTGGTTTTGCTCTATAACCTCTTAATCTTGTGCTTTTTCCTGATCTATTCCATTATTTATTATTTTATGAAAAATAACAAGTGTCAAACTCAGCTGTCTTGTCAATTCTTAATGCACAAAAATTATGCGTTGTATAAACACCTCTTTTCTCTTATGCATTACGCGTTATGAATTACACAATATCAATTATTAATTAAAATTGTGCATTATCCATTAAGAGTTGGCTAAACCCACCTTAAGATTGAATCTGAAACCTTTGTTCAACATTCGTTTTTGCTAAATTTACAATCTGCTAAAAATTGTTCATTCACGAGACAAGACGTGAAGACGCGCGACGTGCGGAAAAATGTATCCATACTAGTGCGGAAAAATTACTCTTTCCGTACGCTCGTAGGAAAAAGTTTGACATTCCTTATTTTCTTTCGCGTCATTTCAAAATATACGCAGCATATTTCTCTTGCCACTTGCCACTATCAATGTTAAGTAAAAATTATTTCCGGAAAATGACGATTTAAACAGTAATAATGTCATGCGTCTTTAAAGGTCAACGCAATAAATAAAACATAAATCTTTTAAATTAAATGATTCAATGTTGGTATTTTCAGTATTTTGTGACGCATTTACTCATTCATCAGATTAAATGCAACTGGTTTTGAATATCCACCTAGGTACTCTTTATAAAGGAAACGGAACTATCTTATAGTAGGGCGAAAACATGTTCCACAATTAGCCCAAAGGGAAACAAAACAAGGTAGGAAAAACACATAATAAATGAAAGAAGAGTATAAAGCTAAGTAGAACGATATCGGAAGCTATAAGGGAAGAATTATCAACTAACAACTAAAAAAATGCAAAAATTCTCGAAACTGTCAATTTTTTTACTCTAAACTGTCCCACCGGCCTCACAGTTCTCCGCCAGCGCCAGCATAGAGACTCCGGTAACGAGCGAGGTCGATGCAAACGCAAACGGAATCCCGACGGCAGGTTTATAAATTGAGCCTAAGACCCACCTGTAAACTATTCAATGCTTGCTTTGTGCATGAGAAGACCCCCCTCGAAATCCACCCGGGCTGTCATAAATATTCTTCATAGAAAGGGAGACATCACAACTCTCCTATCTATTCTCACAATAATTTTAAATCATTATACGAAAATATTTATATTTGAGACCTTTGACTTCGGAGATCTGATAGGCATAACAATGGCCGAGTTCGTTTTTGTCATATTTTTCGTCGATTTGCTCCGAAATTTTGACAGGCACGTGATTTGTAAATTGAAACACTCTCATCCAGTCACGTGCCTGTCAAAATTTCGGAGCAAATGGACGAAAAAGATGACAAAAACGAACTCGGCCTATATATATATGGGTAAAGGTTGAACCACATTAGATGCAGCGACTTGCAGAGGGAAGTCCCAATGTGCCAGTGCATATGGCCTGATGTTATCTCCAGTGAAAAAACACTGATCCTTAGCAAAAATACTGGAGGTTGGATTAAAAAGATCATTGAGTAGGGATCACAACAGACATATCACAGGAAGAGAATCCGAGTAAAATGGATGAGTGTAACATAGATTGGATCAAGATGAAAGCGTATGTCTAGCAGTGGACGCAGATGGACTGGGTATGATGATGATGATGATGATGTTGATGAGAAGGGTTAGGTATCATTATCGTAAAAATCAAAGGTAAATCTGCCAGTCTCAAAAAATCTTTGAAATGATATTAGGCTCATGGAAAGTGGCAATAATCTTATGTAATTTCTCACTTTATTTTTTTTTTTTTATGAAAGCTATCTAGAATGGTCCCATAATCCATGCATCGCAGGAAATGTTTAGAAAATTAGGTGTTTTAAAGATTTAAAAAAAGTGTCCCCAGTAAAAATCTACTCGGCCTATTACATAGAAGTTAAACTTACTATGAATATGAGGGAACTACAAATTGCGTAGGGAATGGCAAACCTCAGATAAGGATTAGGATGCCACACTGCGCCACAAAAAACATAATAATAGAACCGGTGTAAGAAAACTTTTACATTTTCTTCCCGAATGGCTCTCCTGATCTTTGATTTGAATAACAATTGAGTCATTGGAGATGCAAGTGTTGCCGGAGGCAATGGGTCTGAGAAAAGTATTCAATGAGGTGTTGGGAAGCATTTTTAGTCTAGTAGAGAGCTGCGCTGGAAAGAACAGCACAAATAAATAGAAATATGGACCGGTGATCGGACCCAGAAACTAATAGTATGCCGACCAAGAGAGATCAAGAGCAGACGGGCGAGATGACATTCACGTAATGGCAAGAGAGAACCAGATACAAAAAGTCCCTGCGAAAGTTTTTGAAACAGGCGCACATCTATGAGTGAATGAATGTTGAGCTGAGAAGAATGATGACATTCACAAACCAGCTGCTTTTCTGCACTTAACCGCTATCCTTCTGAGGCCCGGTTTTACCAAATAGAGGTTCAGTTGAATTCTACCGGTACTTCATCTTTCCTATTTAAAACGTATTAATGTCAAAAATTAACCACTGTTTGGTACAACCAGGCCTGAGATAACCAAACCATAGCTCATACCAAAGTTATCTAGGCCACGGAACAAATCTAAAACGGATAAGTTCGACACAAATGAATTCGATATTACAAATACAATTTATGTGTAGGTATATAAATTTTGCTAATCGCATGTGGGCGTTTAAACTACGAGGTGCTACGAGTCAATAAGCTCAACTTAAAGAAGAAGCAATCAAATCTTTATTGTTTGCGGCTCTCCTTGAGTCGTAATTTGATACAATGTTATTAAGCTTTGGGAAAAATGTCCACACTATCTTCATCTTACATGCTAATTTTCTCATTAAAAAACATTCTGGCGCCATAAAAATTGTACTACTTTTCTAACAACTGCGCATTTCGAGGAACAACAGACAATTTTGTATAATCCTCATCAATGTATTTATTGTTTCCACATTTTATTGGAGAAATTCCATCCTATAATACCTAATACCCCAAGCTTCACTTTTTTTCTAAATTCAATCATTACAATCATTAAGATAGGTAATAACTATTATGCCACAAAAATATGATGTGCTTAATAAACCTAACAATAAATAATTACTAGCTACGCCGAGAAGCAGGCACAACGCCAAAAATGTTGTGCCACGACTCTATCAATTTTCAATTATAGAAACTTATTCATGGATTAAATTTGCATATGATATATTTTTCGCAGTATTTCTCTGCCTCTGGTCAGGTGGTAACTTATTAAAAAACATTCCTTAGTTAACCTATATTTTTCAAAGGACAGTTTACTGGTAAAAATATGTAACAATATTCATATAGTATCTGCTAACTTCTATACTTGTTTCAGATAAATCATGGAACCAATTCAACCAGTCGGAACCGAATTCTACTGCAAAGAAAATGCCAAAGAATCTCACACGGATATGTACGACCTGTTGGACACAGAAGTACCTTTTCCAGTATTGCGTAGAGGTTGTAACATGTTCTTTGCCATCAGATTCGATAGAGATTACGTACCTACACAAGATGTTATCAGGGTGAGATTTACTATTGGTAAGTAACATACTTTTCTAATAAGGTAATGTTGAGAATAGATTTTTTGTTAAACGATGTCATTTATTTATTACAATTTATGATTGCATATCACAATTCTTAATCTATAAACATTTTTCTAATAAATCAGTATTCAAATGGTAAACATGTCACACAAGCTGTAATTAATCCACATATTTGAATGCGCAATTAATAATTTTTAATTGATGCAAATTGCATAAATCAACTCGAATTCCAGGAGACAAGCCCAACGTTGTTAAGAGCACTCGAGTCATATTGCCCATAATGCCAAAACAGAAAAAATTGGCCCACGATCCTAGTAGATGGTCAATCAGTTTGGTCCAGGATTCTGGTACAATTATCACAGTGAAGGTTCATATTTCCGCCCATGCTCCAGTTGGTATCTGGAAATGTTCTTTGCAAACTAATATTGTAGGACAGAAAGAAAAACGTTTTGATTATGCGGTAAGTGCATAAAACTTATATTATTAAAAATAGATAACCTAAGAAATGGGAATCACTTTCGTGTGATAACAATTCGTTAGTTCGCTCTTTTAGTTATCAAACAAACTAAATTTTTTCATAGATAAAAATGTGTTTGATGTTAATACGGCTTAAAGATCAAAAAATCGCTTGACATGTTAAATGCTAGCAGATTTATTTTATTAGACACATGTTTTCGTTTAGTTAAGTATAGAAAATTTAAGATTTAAAAATAGCAGATTACCACTTTGGATGTTTTTCCAAATTTTATACAGAAGTAGAAATAAACATTGCTCTATGTGAATAAATTATGAAGTTAACTTTAGAGCACGGTTGAGATCTCGTTTTTCTTCTGGTAGTTCTCAGCCTTCGATCGAGAAGTTGCAATAGTACGATTTTCTGAGAAAACATAATTCTAGTGAACTGCAAGCACTGCCAGCATCAAGCATTAGAAGCCTCTAATTTGAAAGGGACTAAGAATGGAGTTCTGACTAGCTTAGAAGTGATCAATCACAAGATAGAGATATCAAAGTATCTGCGCACCAAGCTTACCATATAGGGCTACTGTTGTAGGTATAGGCTGAAAAAGGGGATCAACGTGTATTAGAGACAGGCTCAATGGAGACAGAGGAATGAGAGACTCTTATCATTGTATCCTGCTTCTTCTTCTTATAGTACATCTCCTATCCGGACCTTGTTGACTGCTGCTCTGAACAGTTGAACATTGCTACAATTAAACCAATCTCTTAGGTTATTTAGCCAAGACATACGGCCTTTGCTAATGTTCCGCTTTCCACGAATCTTTCCCTGGACTATCAGTTGGAAAAGTGTCTATTTCTATCCTCTCATTATATGACCCAGAATTGAAGCTTTCCTTTCTTTATGGTGTTAATGATTCCGCAGTTGCTCTGCATCCGGTTCAGCACTTCGGTATTAGTAATTCTATCGGTCCAGGGAATACGCCACATTCTACAGTAACACGACATTTCGAAAGCTTGTAGTTTGTCCATGTCTCCATGTTTTTCTTGAGGGTCCATATTTCAACTCCATACAAAAGCGCGGAAAAAACGTAACAACGAATCATCCGCATCCTAAGTTCCACGTTAATTTCTCGACTATTAAATAAATTATTCATTTTTATAAATGTTGTTCTGGCTATCTCTATCCATGTTTTTAACCCTTTTGTTTGATCACCTGCTTCTTCTATCCAAGTTCCTAGATATTTATATGCCGACACATTCTCTATCGTGGTGTTTGCCACCGTCAGGTTCACATGGTTTAGATTTTGTGGGAACTTTGTAACTACCATTAACATGATTTTCTTAAAATAAATTTTCAGTCCGTATTCATGACATCGATCATTTAGTTTTTCTAAAAGGTATTGTGTCTCTTTTAGATTACTCGTTAACAAGAAGGTGTCATCAGCATGTCTATATGATTAATCACTTCCCCATTTAGAACTATTCCCACTAATTCATCTTCTAAGGTTTTCCAAAAATAGCTTCGCTATATAGGTTAAAGAGAAGCGGCAATAGGATGCAATCTTGTCTCATACCACGACGAATCTCCATTTATTCTGTTGGTTAGTTTTCTACCATTGTATTAGCTTTCTTGCCCCAATATAGGTTACTTATTATTCTGACGTCGACTTCAAGGTGTGGTTCCTAAGTGCAATTGTTCGTTATCTGATATTCTTTTGGATCTGGTTTCTTGGGTATGAACACAAAAGTGGATGATAACCATTGTTCAGGAATTTCTCACTTAGTATAAATGCGGTTGAAAAGGTCCTCCAGAATAATAATTAAATTATCAACAGAGTTTGATAATCTCTATGGGTATCTGATCAGGACCAGCATCAGCTTTACTGATACTGGGTTTCATAGTTTCCAAGGCATATACTATTTCTGATCCTAATATTTTCAAATGCAACGTTGCTTGATTCTTAGATCGGTTTTGGAGGGCTTCCATCATCGAAGAGTTCCGACAGGTATGCTTTCCACCTTTTAAGTTTGTCCCCCACGTCAATTATTATACGCCTATTTGTATCCTTGGTAATGGTACTAGCTGTCTTAACCCTGTTGCATCCAGCCATTTTCTTTATCTTTTTGTGCATGTGAAAGCTGTCAAATTTCTTTCCTAGTGCTTCTATTTCCTCACACTAAACTACTAAGTATTCTTCCCTTCAGTGGCGGCTGGCCCTAAGGGGCCAAGGGGCCGTGGCACTGGCGCAAAATATGTCGGTCCTTTTGAAATATATTTTTTTTTTAGCTCAATAGTTATTACAATCGTCAGATCAAATTACTTATCATTTTATAATTGGATCCCGACGGAAAAAATTTCTGTCGTTATTATTCCTAAATTTCCTAGACAATAATTCAAGCGACTGACTAAACTAAACTCGCTGGACTATCCGTCTGAGCCCATCTCACAACGGCCCCGCTGCAACACGGCAATACGTTGGAAAAGGTCACGCCGCGCTCCCAGTAACCAGCTGTTTTTATACGTATAAACGGGGCCACCTGATCGAACGGTCCGGATTAGTTTTTGCGCCAATTTAATTTGAGAGTCGGTTCGCGTACATTGTGCGTATTTTTTAGCGGCGTCGCGGCATCTTTGTCGGCATATTTCTTTGAAGCGCTTGCCGCTTGCCGCACCGCACAGGAGTCAGTTTCGTCTGGAAAGACAGTGCAGTAGATATTTTTTTATAAGTTTGATTCCTATTTGATTTGTATCGTGCCTTATGTTTTATTTTATATCAAACTGTTTTAATAAATTTCTCTTATTCCGCCCGTGCTTCATAAAGAAAACGCCGAACACCAAAGAATTTTTTTTTTTTTACTGTCTCATTTGACTATCGATACACAGTCAACGTTGACTCCAGGAATATCTTAGTGGTTAGATTTTTTAGCGGCGTCCCTAGCGTCATAGGGCGGCATCTCTAGCGCCATAGGGCGGCATATTTCTTTGAAGCGCCTGCCGCAAACCGCAAAGAAATCAGTTTCATCTAGAAAGACAGTGCAGTAGATATTTTTTATAAATTTGATTCCTATTTGATTTGTATGGTGGCTTATGTTTTATTTTATATAAAACTGTTTTAATAAATTTCTCGTACTCCGCCCGTGTTTCATTTATTATTTTGTAGAAATGGTGAATGCCCACGTTTGAACTGAGAATAAATGAAAAAAAAATTCGAGGCATGTTTTTTTTACAACTTTTAGATCAAAATTTGGGTTAGTTTGGGTCAGTCCAAAAAAATTTGCGCGCCTCTGGGGCTTCCCCCCTGAGTGTGTGCACCGCCAACATTTCCTCTCACCAGCCGCCACGGCTTCCCTTGCTTCCTTAATATTTTTCTGTACCGCTTTATGTAGTTTCCTGTACTGGAGCCTTCATAACCTTTACTCTTTCTCCTTTCTTCCATAAAATCTAGAATTTCTGATGTTATCTAGGGCTGCTTCTTGGTTTTTTTTGCTTGTTGGATGTTTTTAAGCTACTGTTTCTAGCCCTATTTGTATTTGTTCCCACTTTTTATCCACACTGACTTCATTCGATGCATTTGGGTATCTCATACTGTGTTATGGATTTTAGAATTCTTAAGGAGTTTTGGATCTATATAGTTGTTGAGGGGTTTTGTTATCTTTTTCATCTTTATATTAAGGTTAGCTAAAACTGGGTTGTGGTCGGAATCGGAATTAATGTCAACCCCTGGGTATGCTTTTGCAGCTTTGACTGAGTGTTTATAGCAGTTATTAATGAGGATGTAGTCTATTTGGTTTCTAACTGTATTTCCTGGTTTATCCGCAAGGTATTTCCAGGTGTACAATTTACGATCTGGTAGTTTGGAAAAGGTATTTCTCATCATAAGATCCCTAACTTGACAGAACTCTACCAGTGTGTGCTTCGACCTTGACTTTGCCTACTTTGGTGTTGAAATTTCCAATAACTATTGTGATATTATTATTCTTTTTGCTTCTAAAGATAGCATCAAGCTCAGCATAAAATTCTTGAACGTCGTCGTCCTCTTTATCCGCTGCTGTTGCATACGCCTGTATTATGTTCATATTTCCTGTATGTGTTTTAAGTTGGAGCATCATGACTCTGCAAATCTTCTGTTTAAAATCACTCCAATTCCATATAAATGCTTCGGGCCACTATTCCCAGAATAATAGTGCCGTTACTTGTTGCGCAGCTGCCACTTCCTGGCCATCTCACATCAGTAACTCCTAAAATATCCACATTTAGTCTTAACATTTCCTTTACAATGTTGTCCAGTTTTCCCAATGCAAAAATACTTCTTGCATTCCTAGTTCCGATCTTCATTGTTTGCTGATGGGATAAGTGGTATGGGAAGCATGCAAACGATGGGAAGAGAAAAGCGACGTTAAATACAATAAAGGGATAACCGAGATACTTTTCATGCCCCACAACAAGAACATGAGGGGAATAGACGGGAAAAACGTCATCCTACAGGGCTATGTCATGTATCTACGAATAACCATCGACCCTCGAAGAAACTATCTGGAACACATGAGAACCATCAGTATCAAAATATCAGAAATGACTATGTTCCTAACAGGAATGATCAAACGAAAATGAGACCTCAGTAGTCAATACTTGACAGAGTCCTGAAACCAGCCATATTATACGCAAGCGATATCTGGGGAGGCAGGGAAACACAGTATTTGGCAGGAGGCATATGGATGCAGCAGCCAGACCACTGCTGCTTCTGACCTGCAAAGCCTATGCAACAACGCCCAGCAGTGCACTGTAAGTCTTAGTAGGATTCCCCCCTTTTGGTTGAAGGCAGACGAACGAGGACAGGACTGGCTGACAAAACCAAACAAACCAAAACAATTGACAAACCGCACCCATCCCTGATAGGAAGGATGGAAGAATAAAGAGCGTGCCACTGGACTGAGGTCCACATGGACGCTAGCACAGATCAGAGGGAAAGAATCGGTTAGGGAATTTACATTAGACTGGAAAAGCAAAACATCAAATGAGAGCATCCAACAATGTTACCACTGATAATGCCGATATAATGGAGGTTTTAAAATGATTACAGGCAGGGACCCAAATACCAGGCATAAACCTCCTGATAACGACGGACAGGAAGCAGACATTGGTACGACTTAACAATGGACCCATCAAAAAAAGACTAAAAGCACGTATATTAAAGCTGACAGAGCTGACATGGACAATGAAATTCAGCGCAAAACCGAGAGACACAGAAGGACGTTGAAGAAATGGCAAAGACCTTGGGATAATGAGAGCAAGGACAAGGAGCTATATAAACATTGTAAGAAGGTTGAGTAGGAGAGAATCGACCTCAGCATCAAGGCAAGCCAACTGCTCACAAGCCAGGGCAATTTCGAGCAATACGTCCATCGGTTTAGGCTCCGCCAAACGGAGGGGACTTGCGCATGCGACCCAAACCTGATGGAGGACGCCCAGCACATGAGAGAGATCTGCAACCTCGACGTAAGGTGGATCATCAGAAATCAAATCATAGCCAAATATGGCGATCACAGGCTAACCCAGAGATAGGGCTAGCCCTGAAAAATGACAACAAAATAGAGTGACAGAAAAGAACATGAAAATAAACAAATGGGCAGAGGCGGCAGTGAGAGACACAGATATGAGAGAGGCAGAACAGGCCTAAACGACAAATGGAACAAAACAAAGAAATAGCGCCAGAGAGAATACAAAAAAGTATAGAAATAAAAATGATTGTAAATTAAATTATATAACAATAAAAACAGAAAAAGAAAGAAGGCACTCTTATACCGCTAATTTAACCATGGTTGGCGATAGGTTGTAGGGGTCTCTCGTTATTGAGATACTGACTGTGGCTTCTCTACTTGGTGAGTTTGCACACCGATTTGGGTATTCGACGCTTAAGCTGAAAGGCAGATGGCAAAATGATTTTCTAATCGAATGTACTAAGGATTCTTGCAGCCTTTAATGCAGTGGTTTCCCCTTGTCTTCTGCATCTACATGTCGTTGGTCTTTTTTTTATTATTCGTCCGCCTTTAGGTCGTGAATTCTTATCCCTAGGACAAGTAGTGGAGTGCCCTTACTCTCACCGTCTCATCCACCCGAAGCTGTTCGAGAGAACCTCGTTAGTTATCTAGCTAGTAGGGCGCACCGCGAGCAGGTGAGGTTGACTTTGGGTTTGGTTTGATCTCCTCTACCAAAACCCTTTACATCCTGCTACCTTCCTCCAAATTGAAAACATGGAGATTTTGAAGAGTTAGTAAATTTATTCAAAACACAGATGACACTCAGAAACGGAGATTTGGCTATAGAGCAGACTGGAAGCATTTTCGGTCTAAATACAAGCAGCCAGAGAGGAATAAACTTGGAAGACTGAATCGCACTAAAAGACCTGGTATTAAGGGAACGTGCGTTCGTATGACCAGCCAGATTCTTCTTTGAAGATTTTGCTGTGGTTAGCTAGGAGAATAGAATAATTGAAGAAAAAATTGAAATCCTCAGCAACCATCGCATACCGCATCATATAGGCTTCGAGTCTGAGTACATAAACTCGTGTACTGGTGGAAGAAATAATATCAATCAAAGTAGTACATTAAACTCAGACGTGAGTTAACTATAGAGCACTGGGGCGGAATCTGGAAGGAAACCTTCCACAAACTTCTAGGCTACGGTACAAAGACGTCAAAAAGGAGATTCCAACTTGCAAAAAACAAAAATAGATGGAGATTTTTCCAGGATTCGATGGCTGAATAGTGACTTAACAGCAAAATCTGGATCCTGGAAGGAAAATAGAGCCACACATCCAGCAGATAAACAAACAAACTAACCAAAACGAACATAAATAGAATGGCACAAAAACAAGCGGACTCAGAAGCGAAATACCCCAACAGCAATAAGAGCAGATTCAACCCAAAAAATGTATGGAACCAGATAATACACATAAGGTTCTGTGCAAATGCTTCTCTGGAATGGAGGTGTACAGCATGTGCCTATATTGGAACTTACCAATATGCAAGAGATTGGTAGATTGGTGATGGTTTGGTTATATGTCCTTCCCAAAAAGTCAGTTAAATGATATTTGACCCTTGGTGTATGATAGAACTAATATGTTGGGCATCGTTTTGACTGAAGATCTTACATAGAGAAGTATCAAGTACCAGGTAGGTACCACTGTCAGTAGTTGGTAGCGCTGCCGGTATCTTTTCAGAACATGGTGAACTCACCAGTTAGTGCCCCCCGAGGGGTAAACCACCTTGAAAAATATGTACATCAGAATCCCACGAAATCCTACTGGAATTCCAAAGAAAATTTCTGTTTCTGAGTCTTGAATTAACTTCAAATTTGCTTTGTTTGATGAAAATATTGTAGTTAATACATCCTTCTGGATTTTTGGTAGGTGTCAAGTTGGAGAAAACCTCATAATCTCATTTTTGACCTTCAGATCAATTTCAAATTTGCTCTGTTTGGTGGAAAGATCCTAGTTAATGAATCCTGAAAATCTTAAGTTGATCTGATTTCTCAAAGTATTTTCAGGATTTTTCAAAGTTGATATTTTATGAAACTGGTATCAAGTTGGGAAAAGCATAATAATTCTATGTCTGAGCCTCAAATTGACTTCAAATTTGTCTTGTCTGATGAAAACATCCTCGTCAATAAAATCTGGAAGCTACAAGTTGATCTGATACTTTCAAGTATTTTTCAGGATTTTTCAAAGGTGATTTAACGTGAATTCCCCAACTTTTTCTGGTATTAAGTTGAAAAAAACCTCATAATTTTATTTTTGAGCTTCAAATTGACTTCAAATATACCTTGTTTAATAGAAAAATTAATGAATCCTGAAAGTTTCAAGTCGATCTGATACTCGGAAGTATTTTTTAGGATTTTTCAAAGGTGATTTGACGAGAATTTTCCAACTTTTTCTAGTATTAAGTTGGAAAAAACCTCATAATTTTATTTCTGAGCCTCAAATTGACTTCAAATTCAACTCGTATGATATAAAGATCCTTGGTTTACGAATTCTGAAAGTTTCAAGTCGATCTGATACTCCGAAGTATTTTTCGGGATTTTTCAAATGTGATGGAACGTGAATTTTTTAAACTTTTTCTGGTATTAAGTTGGAAAAAACCTCATCATTTTATTTTTGAGCCTCAAATTGACTTCAAATTTACCTTATTAGATAGAAAGATCCTAATTTATGAATCGTGGAAGTTTCAAGACGAACTGATACTCCGAAATATTTTTTGAGATTTTTCAAATGTGATTTAAGGTGAATTTTTCGGGTACCTATTGAGTTGGAAAAAACTTCATAATTTTATTTATGAGCCTCAAATTGACCTCAAATTTGCCTTATTTGATGGAAAGACCCTGGTTTAATAATCTTGAAAGTTTCAAGTCGACCCGTTACTCTGAAGTATTTTTCGGGATTTTTCAAATGTGATTTAACGTAAATTGTTCAACTTTTTCTGGTATTAAGTTGGAAAAAACCTCATAATTTTATTTGTGAGCCTCAAATTGACTTCAAATTTACCTAGTATGATATAAACCTCCTGGTTAATGAATCCTGAAAGTTTCAAGTTGATCTGATACCCGGAAGTATTTTTCAGGATTTTTCAAAGGTGATTTAACGAGAATTTTCCAACTTTTTCTGGTATTAAGTTGGAAAAAACCTCATAATTTTATTTCTGAGACTAAAATTGACTTCAAATTTACCTAGTATGATATAAACCTCCTGGTTAATGAATCCTGAAAGTTTCAAGTTGATCTGATACCCGGAAGTATTTTTCAGGATTTTTCAAAGGTGATTTAACGAGAATTTTCCAACTTTTTCTGGTATTAAGTTGAAAAAAACCTCATAATTTTATTTCTGACCTTTAGATTGATTTTAAATTTACCTTGTTTGATAGAAAGATCCTCGTTAATGAATCCTGAAAGTTTCAAGTCGATCTGATACTCGGAAGTATTTTTCAGGATTTTTCAAAAGTGATTTAACGAGAATTTTCCAACTTTTTCTGGTATTAAGTTAGAAAAAACCTCATAGTTTTATTTCTGAGCCTCAAATTGACTTCAAATTTATCTTGTTTGATAGAAAGATCCTGGTTTATGAATCCTGAAACTTTCAAGTCGATCTGTGTCTCCGAAGTATTTTTCAGGATTTTTCAAAGGTGATTTAGAATGAATTTAACAAGATTTTTGGTATCAAGTTGGAGAAAACTTAAACATAATTTTAGTTCTGAGCTTCAGATCAATTTCAAATTTACCTTGTTTGATAAAAAGATCCTGCTTAATGAATCCTGAAAGTTTCAACTCGATCTGGTACGCCGAAGTCTTTTCGGGATTTTTCAAATGTGATTTAACGTGAATTTAGGTTGGAAAAAACCTCATAATTTTATTTCTGAGCTTCAGATTGACTTCAAGTTTGCATTGTTTGATGAAAATATCTCAGTTGATAGGTCTTGAAAGTTTGAAATCGATCTGATACTTCGAAGTATTTTTCAGGTTTGTGAGTTATTCACTCATTGATACGAAAAATTCTGACCTAAAAATAAATTAAATTTTGAACTACTTAATCTAAGTTCTACTGATTTCTGAAGTTCTCGTCGTTCTGATATAAAAAAATGATGATCCAAGATAACCAACCAAACGAAATTCGGGTGCAGCGACTTTTTGACAGAATTTCATCTTCATCAACCACAAAAATTTCAGAAAAGGAGAAAAATTATCAATTCATGTCTAATTTGATAGAAAACATCAATTATTCAATAAGGAATACAGAAGTTAAGCAACGAGTGGATAAGAGCCTTAAAAGTATGCAAAAATACTACGGTATTAATGGCACAAACCTGTTATTTCAGGGACTATTCTTGTATTTGATAAGAGCAGCTAATCATTGAATGTCAAGCAAGATTAATGCTTTCATTGATTTTGAATATGCCTTGAAGCAAACCTTAATTGGAAAAATAACAGTAAAATTAAAAGAAATAGAGACCAGATTACAAGAAACAAACTAAAGTTCAACAAGTTATTTTCACGAGAAGAATGATATTATGATGTGCAGGGATCTGAAGCCAGAGTGCAAATTCTTACTATTTCATCAAACATTATGTTTTGTGACCTGATGAAGATGATCTCCGAAAAAAAACTCACTTAACGTTATTACTCAAAATTAGTTAAAAATACCAAATACCCAGACAAATAAGCATAGGCACAAAATAGGGAATAGATTTCCTGTTAATACAGCTGAAGGGATGGTCATTTTAATACTGGACATTCTAACATATTGAAATGACGAACTAAGAAGCTCAAAGTCTTTAGAGATAACGGCCAAAAAATTGAAAAATCCTTCCATCTCTATATATACTTCTGAGGCTGATAAGATTTTTAGTAGGTACAAACATATCTATTTCACTTGTATCTCCATAGGTTCCAGATGATATCTACATAATATTCAACCCATGGTGCTCCCAAGATGGCGTTTTCATGGAAAACGACGAAGAAAGAAAAGAATACATCCTAAACGAAACAGGCAAAATATGGTGTGGCACATTTAAAAATCCCACAGGCAAACATTGGGTGTTTGGACAGTTCGACGATATCGTCCTACCGTCAGCTATGCTTTTAATGGAAAAATCCGGATTACCACATTCTGAAAGAGGAAATCCTGTGTTGGTGACTAGAGCAATATCAGCAATGGTAAATGTTTTCTTCTTATTAGAAGATTCTATGTAGTTTCCAAAAACGAGGTTTCTTTTAGATCAATTCAGTCGATGATGGTGGCCTTGTAGAAGGCAGATGGGATGGTCACTACGATGATGGAACATCACCTTTTGCTTGGACTGGGTCTACTGGTATCATGGACCAATACTTACGTTCTGGAGGAAATCCTGTCAAATACGGCCAATGCTGGGTATTCTCCGGAGCCACCGTTACTGTTTGTAGAACTCTCGGAATCCCTTGCAGATCTACCACTAACTATGTTTCTGCTCATGATACCAATCAATCTATGACAGTAGACAAGTAAGCGACCAACTCCACTGTAAATAATTTACTTTACTTGAATGATTTTTATAGATTTTTTGATATCTTCGGCAATAAAATTGAAGAAAGTGACGAAATCGACTGTAAAGACTCTTGCTGGAATTTCCATGTGTGGAACGATGTTTGGATGTCTAGACCTGATTTGCCACAAGGCTATGGTGGATGGCAAGTTATTGATGCTACACCACAAGAGACGAGCGATAAAGTTTATAGGTGTGGACCAGCTTCAGTTGCTGCTGTCAAGAAAGGTAAATATGAATCCTATACCTATTGCAATATTTGAAGATTATGTCAAATAGACTATCTAGTTGAGAAGGAATTGGCACTAAGATGGATTTTTTTTTATTAGGTGAAGTAGGATACCTTTATGATACACCGTTCGTGTTTTCTGAAGTCAATGCAGATATCGTTCACTTTAAAGAAGATGAGGAATCAGATTGGGGATTCAGTAGACTTTCAATTAATAAATATCAGTAAGTTTCATGTCATTTTATTTTAGCTTTGCATTAAATACTTGAGAAGCTAAGACTCTTATGCGTTCTAAGAGAATAACAAAACATTCTTTGTTTTAGTGTTGGCAGAAAAATCCTCACAAAACGCATAGACGTAAACGACGAGAAAGGTGACACCGACATGTGGGACATAACATCTCTGTTCAAAAATCCAGAAAATACTCCAGCAGAAAGATTAGCTGTATACAACGCAGTGCGTGGAATCCCAAAAGCACAACAGTTTTACGAAATTCCTTCGGAAGAAAATAACGATGTAGTGTTCGATTTGGTTGATATCGATACAGTCAATATTGGAAAAAGCTTCGACATTGTTGTAAAGATTGAAAATAAGTCTCATGAAGATAGGACTATAAGTGCTGTTCTTACTGCTGCATCTGTTTTGTACACAGGAGCAGCTGCTGGTGATATCAAGAAATCCCAAGGGATGTTTAAGGTAATTTTTTTTCTCCACAATACAATCTAGCATTAAAGCATTTACAAAATTTAATTTCAGGTTGCAGCTGGTAAAGAGGACACAATGAGAATTCGAGTATCACCTGAGGAATATCTGGACAAGTTAGTTGACCACGGTTCAATAAAAATCTATGCTTTAGCTACCGTGCAAGAAACCAAACAAACATGGAGCGAAGAAGACGACTTCACTATGCTTCTGCCAGTGTTGAATATATCCATGCCAGAATCGTGTGTGGTGCATCAACCGTGTGAAATCGATTTTAGGTAAGAAATCTTGTATTGTTATTATTTAATATTAAAATTGTATTTTCTAGTTTTACAAATCCGCTGAATATCCAATTGACAAATTGTATCTACACCATCGAAGGTCCGGGTTTACAGAAACCAAAAACCGTGAAACATGAGAATATTGAACCCCGTACTGAGGTTAGATTCAATCATACCTTCACTCCTCAGAAAATTGGTGCTAGAAAATTGGTGGTCAGTTTTACTAGTAAACAGATTCAAAATATTTCCGCTAGTTCGATTGTTAGGATTGATGGATAGGTATTAGCAAATGTATTAAGTGTTTTGTGTATTTTTAAAATATTTTTAAGAATATTTTTTTATTTGTTTAGGTCGTATGTAGGCTTAGATTTGTCATAATTATTTTTGTATCAATTCTATTTTATTTCCATATTCTCCTTATACCTACGTTTCAGCTAATATTTATCTTATTAATAGCCCTGATGGCTAAATTCTGGTATAAAATATACATATACATTTTTAATAAAATATATATTTTTTCAAATTTGCTTTAACTCTATCCAATAAATTATTACTGAATGGGGTATTACTCGTTGTGGTTCATCTTCATCATTTTCAGGATCATATCGATATAGTACTCCGTTTGACATCATGTATCTGTCCAGCGTTTGTAATCCACATCATTTGGATTGGGCACCTAAAAACTGTCTATATAATTTTCTTGACTTCTGGGTATCTCGCATCTGGTCTTCCAGTTGTTTCCTTGTACCCTCATTTGGTAAATCAACGCCTACTAATCCAATTTCAGTTTCATCAATAGGGGAGCGTGACAAAGTGTCAGCTATAACATTGAATCAACCTGGGCCGGTATTCTCGTTCCCGAAAACGCTCACCGCTTTTTAGTCGCTCGGCACTTTTAATGTAAATTTACATTAGAAGTGCCGAGCGACTGAAAAGCGGTGAGCGTTTTCGAGAACCAGAGGGCCGGTATTCTCGTTCCCGAAAACGCTCACCGCTTTTTAGTCGCTCGGCACTTTTAATGTAAATTTACATTAGAAGTGCCGAGCGACTGAAAAGCGGTGAGCGTTTTCGAGAACCAGAATACCGGCCCTGGTATAGTCCAACACATACCATTTTAAAGTCACGTGATTTTTCTCTATCCTTGTTGAATACATCTCAAACAGCGGTGATAGTAAAATTGACAAAAAAATTGCTGTCTAATTATTGTTCATAAAATTCTTACCTGAAATGGAATCCGTCATTGTCATCAATTAGTTTGTCATTTTAGAAAATGATACAACGAACAAACACAGCTAATAATTTTGACTATATTAGCCTTTTTCCAACTCAAAAAGATGCAAATAGAAAACGGGTACCCAATTCAAGTTCAGAATGTATTACAAGGGGCAGCAGAAGCGACAAAAGTGAGTCTCGCAACAATGGCAAGTATTAAAATTCTCATCTGATTGGTCAATACTACTTCAGAAACGCGTTTGTAAAATGCTAGTGGGAACATATCTTAAAATTCAATAGTAATTAACCACCAGTAGCTTTTTGTAGGTGATATCAACGACATAATCAGGCCCATGATGTATCATTTTCTGTTATTTTAACAGCAACGTTAAGTTATCTGTCACTGTTTATTCTATACGTCAAAATAGAGACGCAAATAGATGTTGAGCCTTAACAGAGCCGTTGAAATAACAGGACAGGATACATCATAGGCCTGAATCAACGAACATACGTTTTTTGCCACCAATATCACGTAACTTTAAAATGGTATTTGTCGGACTTTGTATTCAATTTTTAGATCATAATTTTGAAGTGAGCAAGTCTTCCACTGGGTGACTTTAAGGAGAGCAACCGTTTTAGGGGCTGATGGTCGCTTTTAACAAGGACTGTTTCAGACTCCAAATATCCCCGGAACTTCTCAACTGACCAAACTACAGTTAGTGCCTCTCTCTCTCTGTAAAGTTCATTTCACGAAAAGAGATAGTGAAAGTAAACAAACTTTGACAGGTAAGTCGAATTTTATTGGCTAGAAAGGGATTATACTCCCCCTAGGCAGGACCGTCTTAGGTTGTTTTGTATTTCTGTTCTCTTCTCTGAATATATTTCCGAACGAATTCTTCAGCAGAATCTGTTGAACTTGATATTGTTTTAATCTAAATTGCTCACTAATTAACAATAATTCACCACTATTTGAATAATTGCAAAATACTAGGAAATACGACATTAAACTTATTGACTCATGTGACAACCTGACAATAATAAATGTCATTAGTTGTAATTCATATTTTTGCAGTCCTTCTCTGAATTTTTAAGCTCCGCCTGTTTGTTTACCCCTACTATCTCGTTTCGTGGAATGAACTTTAGTTGCATAGTTTTTTTCTGCAGCTGTGAGCAACCTACTTAACTGGCATACTCAAGTCGTTCGTCAATTCCCTCCTCCTGGAGTAGAACTGCTCCTATTGCATATGAACTTGCATCCGGTGGTAAAGTGTATGTTCAGGTCGCGTTAATGGCCGCCATGTTTAAATTTAGTTTTTGAAAATGACAACTGCGTCACTCTACACATAGGGTTCAATATTTTATTATTTGTCCAAAACAAAATCTGTTTGTCGGTGAAACACTTAGTAACAGAGAAAGACAAATATACAATTATGATGCTCCCAATGTAGCTTTTTTGCCGTGGCGCCATCTACTTGAAATTGCTTGAACTGTTTTCACCTTCAAAATTCGTTTTAAGGTCATCTCAAAAAATCCGCAATAATTTCCAAAATCCTTTGGCATAAACATTATTTGATATATTATCTACAATTTCTACAATTAGCTTTTTTTAGTTTTTCGTGGTTATCAATAAAATATGCTTTTCACGTTCCAAGCTTGATAAACATGCAAATATGCAACCACCAACACATTTAATTGTTTTGGTGGTTGCGAACATGATTTATGTATTTTAAAAAAAAGGCTGAATATCGAAAAACCAAAATATGGAATTGTAGATAATCGATCAAATAATGTTTATGCCAAATTCGAGCCAATTCTGATGTGCCGTTTTTTTAAAGACCTTAAAACAAGTTTCGAAAAATCAACCAATCACAGTTTAAACATGGCGGCCATTAACGCGACCTTAAGGTATTGTCTGCTTGTCTAAGGATGGGCTGACTGGTAAGTAACTCTTTCAAATTATTGTAGGCATCTTCTTGTCTGGTTCCCCAGTTCCATTTAGCCTTTTTCTTGGTAAGTTTGGTTACTGGTCGGGCAATCTCTGCAAATTTATCAATGAATCGCCTGAACCATGAGCATGTTTGCAAAAAGGTAAACAATTGCTGAATATTTTTTGGGGGATTTCATTTGGCAAATAGCTTCAGTTTTACTAGGACTAGGAATAATGCCTTGGGGTGTAATAACATGACTCAAATAATGCACTTGATCTCAAGCAAAGGTGCATTTATTCCTGTTAAGGTGAAGTTTAAATTCTTTTATCTACAAGCGTGCGGTAACTAAAGTATATTACACGATTTTGCGTGCGGTAAGTACCACATTACCGCACGCTCTACCTACATAGGTACGTACCTTTAATTACCTACCAGAGATAAATTACCTACCTATCACCTAAATTCTACTTGTACACTGTCAAAGGTGACAGACGCAATTTTATTTTTTTTTTAAATTTTTTAAACTTCTTTCAGATATTTTGTTACCGCACGCTGTAGATAAAATACTGTATATAATGCGTATGGTAATTAGGTTATTACCGCCCTTAGAGATTGCAATCCTCGCCTCACCGGCTCGGTTTGCAAATTTCTCTCGCGTGTGGTAATAACCTAGTTACCACACTTATTATATAATATACTATTAAGCGGCCAAATGTTCTCTGAAAATCTTGCAAGTGTTGTTCTAAAGTTTCTGATAAGATAATTACAGACTATGGGAAGATATTCCATGGTTTCTTTTCATTTCTGTCAAAAGGGGAGTTATTCAGGGATAAAGTGATGTCACCGAACATTTTACGCTGGCAATGATGAATGTATCCAACAAATTAGATTATGTAATCACGACATAACATTGATATAAACGGTAAACGACTATATCATCTACGGTTCATTCGACGACATCGTCTACTTATTTTCGACAGTTTCGAAAACTACAGTCAGTGACTTGTCAGTTCTTAAAAGGATAGGAAGAAATGGGCCTGATAATTAATATATTGAACCAATGATGAAAAATATCGGCGAAAAAGAATTGAGAGTCACCATTGAAAACATCTCATTTTGGAAGCGAATAGGTACATATCCTAGGACAGGCTGAAACTTGAAAGAATTAGCCGTTACTGTGGAAAATCAAAAAGTTGAAGTTTATTTGAGAAGCAGATATTTCAACAAATGTTTATCACCCATAATGATATATGGTTGACTGACAGACTTGGACATTCACAAAGAACATAGATTTAGCTGAGCATGAGACGTTCCGACAAAAAACGGAGAACCTGGGTGGAAACGATAACCAGATTGAAGAAGCTAGTATCAAAAGTCACCTATCTAGAATGGAGTTTTGCTAGACGCCCAGCAATCAACTTTCAATTTGTTTTGTATCATGAAAAAACTCTAATTGATAAATCCTAAAAGTTTCAAATTCCTGGGATGGCTCAAAATATTTTTCAGGAACCTTCAAAGGCGATTTTACAAGGATTTTCTCAAGTATTATTGAGTTATGAGTACTAGGCTTAACACATGCGAGAAATCGCACTTATTAGAAAAATAACTATTTTTTTCCGAATTTGATATTGAAAAATTTTCCGCAGAATAGGAGAACAAACGAGTTTCCAGTTCCACTCCAACCAAAAGGCAGTGCTTCAAAATACAAAATTTGTAGTTTCAATTTTATTCAATTTTCAATTTATTCAATCATAAGCAGTATAATCAAATTATGAAAGGTTATTATATTCTGTGTCCATTCAAAACTCAAAAGGCCGGGATAATAATAATAAACAACTGTGGTGGCGTGGCGTGGCGCTGATTCCAGTCCAAACATGAAAATGCCAAAAATTGCAACGTCGCATATTCATTGTTTCGGGGCTACCACCAAGCTCTTGTGTTACATTACTTATTTTCGACAGTTTCAAAGAGCTACAATCAGGGTCTTGTCAGTTCATAAAAGGATAGGATGAAATGAGCCTGATGATAAATATATGGAACAAAGGGATGAAAACTGTCGGCGAAAAAGAATTAGGAGTCACCATTGAAAACCTTTCTCTCTGGAAGAAATCAGCGAATACATCCTAGGAGAGGCTGGAACTTGAAAAAATCGGCCTTTACTGTGGAAAACCTAAAAATTAAAGTTTACCTCAGAAGCAGATATTTCAATAAATGCTTATCACCCATTATGATATAAGGTTGACAGACTTGGACATTTACAAAGAACATGGATTTAGCTGAACACGAGACTTTACGACAAAAAGGGGGAACCTGGGTGAAAAGGATAACCAGATTGGAGAAACTAGTATCAAAAAAAGCCTGAAAGTTTCAAATTACTGGGATCAGAGCTGTCACAAATACTGGTAAATAGTATTTCAATTACCAAGAATCAATTACGGGAAATTCATGTTGCAAATACAAATACTAAATACTTTCAATTTGAAAAGTACTTCAAGTTTCAAGTACTTTAATTTAGTACTTGATTTTTTCAAGTAAAATAATTCAAATACTCTGTAAGTATTTCAAGTACTTACCTAATTAAATATTTGAAATACCTATGTGTATTTGAAATATTAAGAAGTAGGTACTTCAAGTACCCACTAAAAAGGAATTCAAATTATTCAATGATTTTTTTTAAAAATTGTTTTGAATTGAATTGAGCTGAAAATATACAGGGTCTTCCTAAACATCATGTACAAACGGAAGGGAATGATTCTTTGGTTTATTTTATGACTAAAATTTCTAATCAACATAGGTCCGCAAACGCTTGGTTACCGCTCTACAGGGTGTTCAAATTTTAATGTATTCATATTGAAAATAGGCAAGAATATGGCGGCGAAGGTGTGGCTTAATTGTAGATTTCTATTGAAAATAAGCAAAAATATGACGGCGGGACCTCTATTGTCGTCACTGTAGGTAGAAAAGGTTTATTGAGTCACTGTAGTTTCCTCTAGCAAATTACAGAGATTTGTCTTTTAATTTTTTTCTCGATGAAGGTCGGTCGAAAAAACTACAAGAGATCAAAAAGTTCCTAAATATGGTAGAAAAATTATTTTGTTTTTTAGAATCTACCAGCAATACCAGCGGCGCAACGCAAAAAAGTTCAGAGGCAGAAAAGGGGGCATGACCCTTGGAAAAACATCACCCTGTAAATTCTGGCTAACGTTTGACACGTGCAATCATTTAGCTCCTATTGCGTAACCTATATTCCGAATTAGAGCTAAATCCCTCAAAAATTGCAGGAGCTATAAAGAAAAAACTAAAAAAATATTGAAATTTCAACACCCCGTAGATCGGTAGCCAAGCGTTTGCGGACCTATGTTTATTAGAAATTTCAGTCATAAAATAAGCCAAAAAATCAACCCCTTCCGATTGTACATGATATTTAGGAACACCTTGTATATTGTAATACCTCTAAAAAAGTACTGCAGAGATTCTAGATTCCAAGATTCCAGTTGCAGATTGTAGTTACTTTCAATTTAAAGATTTAAAATTTATCTAGAAAAGGTTAATTGAGAAATAAAGTGCAGTGGGAATGTTATGCCTTCGAGGTGTGTTTACTATTTCTGCAAAAGTAAAGTCTTTCTACAGGGGCTGATGACGGAACACACGTATTGTACCTATGAAAAACTTCTTTTATGACAGGAAACCTATCCAAGGATTTTATATCTATACTGGTATCCTCTGCATATTGAAGAATTTCCAGTTCGAATTTTATTTTATTGTTATTTTAAAGACTCTCCAGGGAGTGGGAACCATCCAGTTGAAAAAAATCGTCAGTCATATCTGCTGTAGGACATGTTAACTTAACATTTGGTGAAGTATTTGAATTACTTTCTGAGGTATTTCAAATACTTTTTATTTTCTGGAGTATTTGAAATATTTTAAGTATTTTGAGTACAAATATCCAGTATTTGAATAACTTTTTTTGTAAATCCAAGTACCCAATACAAATACTTTATTTAAAGTAATTTTACTAATTGCAGAATCAAGTACAAATATTCAAAAACAAAAGTATTTGAAATATAGTACTTCAAATACTAAAAAGTAATTGAAATACATTTTCCAAGTAATTTACTTGAAGTACTGACAGCTCTGACTGGGATGGCTCAAAGTATTTTTCAGGAACCTTTAAAGGCGATTTCACAGGAATTTTATGATTTTCTCAAGTATTAATGAGTAAAAAAATTCGCAATCTACTTGTGAGTCTCATATCAACTTCCAATTTGTTTTTTTCTACGACTGCTATGTAAAACGTTAAAAAACGCACGCCAAAGTCAATCTGAAAGTGACGTTTTGCACACACCGTGCGCAAATTTTGAACTGACGCAGCAAGCCGCACATATCGTTGAACCTATTACCTGAAAAATCTCGAGAACGGTATGAAACTGCATATAACAAGTTTATGGTTTGGAGGGACAACAAAAATATTAAATCCTTTTCTGAAAATGCGACGCTAGTCTATTTAGAACTTTAGAAGAAATATAAGTCGTCCACTCTCTGGTCGCTGAGGACAAAACACAATAATTATAACTTTAATAAGTAAGAATTCAATTTTATTGTTATATTTCAAAGATGTAGAGAATAGAAAACTTGTTCACCTTTTATTGTCATTAAATGATATTGTTGGAAATTTAAATAAATTTACAAAGAATGTATTTTATTTTGTGATATGCAGTCGTAGAAAAAGTATAGTGTGCAACACGTTTGAAATCGGCTCTTTGCACACTCGTGTGACTTATTGCACTCGCCTACGGCTCATGGCAATAAACCGTCACACCCGTGTGCAAAGAGCCTTTTTCAAAACTTATTTCACAATATACTATTGTCTAATGACAAAACTCTCATTAATAAATTCAAGTTTCAAATTGCTGGAATGGCTAGAAGTATTTTAAAGGAACCTTCAAATAAGATTCCACAGGAATTTGACGACTTTCTCAGGAATCAATGAGTAATAGTATATTCTTCAACGAGAATATAATAGCCATTATATGCGAGTAGAAGACTATACTTTCTCTTCGAACTGTTTGGTTTTTTCTTTCAAATCATTAGTTTTTATAAGAAATAACAATCATCAAAAGTCTAAACCCGCCTTAATTTTTTTAAATTGAAAGTTTCGTGATCTGGCAGCAGACGTCAGTCATGTTTTGTTTGTATTGTCTCGTTGCGGCCCGTGTATTCCGAAAATACGGAGAATTTGATTGGTCGATAGGCCGTGGATTTCGATTATTATCCACGGGTCGTGTAGAATTCGTATCATTAATCAGTTTAATATCGAGCAAGAATGAATGTATTATTTAATGTTCGAAGAGAAAAAAAATTACAACTTTAGTGGTGAGTTTCATATCAACTTCCACTTTGTTTTGTATCATGACAAAACTCTAATTAATAAATCCTAAATGTTTCAAATTGCTGGGATGGCTCTAAGTATCTTTCAGGAACCTCCAAAGGAGATTTTACATGAATTTGATGATGAAAATTTTGACAATGTTTCAACTTTGAAACTTAATCACTCTGATTCAGAAGCAACTGAATCCCGTTTCCAGAGGATTTAGGTACATAGAATTTGATCCTCTTTCAGAAAACCTATGAGAAAAGTTGATTCGTTGACATCCATGTCAGGACACCTGAAATTTTTTGTATACAAAATTGACATTCTCTTCTCTAATTATTACCTCCATTGATACATAACACCCATGTCCTTGGATATAATCAAATTCCAGGACTATTTCTTATGAACAATTATTTATTCAATTACAGCATTAAAAGTGCACATAAACTACTTTGTTTTCCTTGTTCTTCTCGTCGCTCGTTTTGGTGGATCGTCGTCGTGTTTTGGATCATTTGGATTTGTGCCCGCTCCTTTTTCAATTCACTCAACATTGTAGGTGTCAAAATACCTTCTGCTAAAAGTCGTTCTGTTAGCCAACCACTTCCTATAGCTGAAAAAAACAAACTACCTATATTACCTATTTCAATAATCCTAATCGAATTGTTAGTTCTCAAATAATTTTGTTTCTTGGTATTGGTATCATATTGTTCGTTAACTGCTCCTGAATGTCAGTTGGTGAAAGGATAGGAACAAATGGACCTGATAATGGATATAGGAATAAAAGAATGAAAAATATCGCTAAAAAAAAATAAGAGTCACGATTGAAAACCTCTCTTTGGAAAAAAATAGCGAATACATCCAGCTAGGGAAGTTTGAAAGAATTAACCTTTACAGTGGAAATCGCACAAAGGACAAAGCTAGTATAGGCAGGTTTCACGGATCCTAATGAACCAAAAAAATCCACTTGACGTGAGATGCACAGATTTCAACAAATGTTTATCACTCATATATATGGTTGACAGGTTTGGACATTTATAAAGAACTTAGATTTACCTGAACATAAGTCTTTACCTGGATGAGAACGATGACCAGATTAGAGTATCTAGTATCAGAAGTCACCTATGTAAAATGGAGTTTCGTTGGACATCTTCCAAGAGAAAAACCACTCAGAAAACTTAGCACTAATACAATAGAGGCCATGTCCTGGGCACAGATCAAGAGGCAGATCACAAATGAGGAGATGAATCGAAGATCACAAACTAAACGAAGAATTACACTGAAGACAAGGGGCTGAAATTAGAGTTCTCTGATGAAAATTGTGAGATGCCTATATCTAAAGATGGATGGATAACAGGCTAGAGGCTAGACAAGAAGAAAAAGACGAAGGTTTCTTTTAACCTGCCTTAGGCCTTCTTCTCCATTTTACCGCCAAATTCATTGTCATAGTGTGTTAGATTTCAGTTAAGACTGGTCATCATACTTGTTAGAGTGAATAGGATAGGAAAAGCATATTATATACAACAGACATTTCCGCATGTCGCTCAAAGCGGAATCATCCTGGGTACATAAGCGGATTCGTAGATACGTGACTCTTCTATTACCAAATTTTGAAATTTGAAACCACAAAAACCACAACAAAATTAGCTCTTCTACAACATTTAGAATCACCTGAATTAAGCCTTACTCTTCATATCACTATTACTGATCAATGTACCTACTGTCCGATTCAAAAACTATATCAACTCATCAACGGTGCCTATATACCGTTCCAATTCCTCTGTGATTTTTCCTTAGATTATACATTTTAATTATGCATGTAGAAATAAGCAAAGGTGGGCACAGTTAATCGAAAAGTTAACTTCGTTAATCGTTAATTCGCTACTTGAAAAGTTAACTTCGATAACCGTTAATCGTTAAATTTTTGAGAATATAACGCAAGTTAAAGTTATCCGTTAAGAGTTAATCATCGAAAAGTTATACTAATGTTTGAAGCTAAATATAAGTAATAGATAATTGAAATAGAATGGGCTGGGCAAGGGTATAGTATTTTTAATATCTATTTGGAAGTACCAGTCATTTTAGTGATTTGTGGTTGGTTGGTAGTTTTTTGTTTCATCTGATTCATGATTGATGAACAAGGATGGCAGGGCCGTATCTAGACCAAAATTTTGGGGGGGGTTAGACAAAGTGGCAAAAAAAAATTGTTACACTAGTAATAAAAAATACATAAAAATAAGTATTTAATAAGTGTTGTTTGTTTTTAAGTTAAATTTTTTGAATTTTATTATTTTTTGGGGGGGGGGGGTTTGAACCCCCAAAACCCCCCCCTAGATACGGCCCTGAAGGATGGTGTTATTCCATGATACTAAAACACAGAAGATATGATCATTTGGTGGACGAAATTTGAACCAGTTCGCGCATGACGTCATCGCGTGACAAAAATCTATGGAGATAATAGAGAAATTAGCTTGTTCGTTATGATTTGACTGGCAAATCAGGATTTCCTGTGATAATAATTCAGATATACAAAATAAAACACGATTCAGCGTATAGTGTATAAATTATTTTACATAAAATAGCTATTTAGAAAATGTGAAAAATGTCACAGTTAAATAATATGTTAAAAGTAGACAACTATAATAAATGAAAATTGGAACAGCATTACACCACACATGGCTACTACATACTTTTTTCTACAACTGTCAAAAAATGATGATGTTCGCACACTCATGACAGTTTGCGAAGTGGCACTTTTTTCCCCAGGTATTGATTTTTTAACGTTCCCATGACGCCGTGCGCGAACTAGCTATTTCGTGCACGTGTGCGTGAAATAGCTAGTTCGCACACTGGGTGTCATGGTGACACATACCTGTCAGGAAATCAAAAATAATTAAAATTCACCTACCTTTGATTGAAAATGCAATTTTGGCTTCGAATGATTGATATTTAAATGGAGTTGTAGAAAAAATATTGTTTGCAACGGGCGTGAAATACTTTGGTGATCTCGACTATTTTTTTAACTCGGCTGTGCCTCGTTAAAAAAATCAGATCTCGATCACCAAAGTAGAATTTCGCGCCCTTGATACAAAAATAACTATTTATGTATATTTTTGACCAAATCCCTTTCATTATTTGTTTTGTCATAGTCTTTCTGTTTAGATGTTTCAGTTTTCGGAGATTTAATTTTTGATACTGAAGTCCAGCTTCCGATAGCGTTTTTGCACCCATATATCACAATTATATCTATAACTAGGCATGTTTTTACTTTTTTTTTATTATTGTTACTGCTACCTGCTACAATCCACGACCGCACAGTAAACCATGGTTTATTCTGTTCATTTGTGTTTGAGTTTCTTTAATAATAGTTACAGCATAAAGTAACTATTATTAAAGAAACTCAAACACAAATGAACAGAATACAATTTTAACAAGGAGATTTTCACGTAAGAACGGACAAAAATACTAATAAACAGATAAAACGATTAAAAACGAACAAAAACACGCCAAGACGCCATTAATCGGACCGAATTTGTCACGGGATGACGTCAGCGGAGGGAGAGAGACAGAACATAAACATGCGCGTGATCTTATCTTGTGTGTTCTAGTATCATGGTGTTATTCCAAATGGGTATTAAAAATACTTTACCTACACTCCTACACAGGTGAATATGAATAAAACAAAAAGTATCTAGATCTAAAAAGCGGCACTATTTCCAGTTTAGAGCTGATTTATTTACCATTAAGCTCTGCTAGAGCAAGGAGCGTATAGAACAATGCAAACAACGCCACAGCCCATCAGCGATACAGACCTAGGGGCTTGCGCATCGATCTCACTGTACGGAATCGGGTTTGGAGTCATTCCAGAACAGTTCCAAACTGCGAAGTGTAGCGAACTGAAATCTTTCTACGCCTGTGCAAACTGTCCCGATTGACCTTGACGTACAATTCAAGCAAACAAAATAACGTCATTTACGAACGTAACGGACTAACGTTAACGGAAGTCCAATGTAACGGAAGTTAAGAAAACCGTTAATATTTTTTAGGTTAACTTAAAAGTTAAATTTAAGCAATTTTTTTAACTTCGTTAATTAACGGATAACGGATTAACGGTTTTCTGCCTAGCTTTGGAAATAAGTTCATCAGGATTAGCTCCTACGATCTAGGTAGCCATTATTTAGTGGGCCTTTATTTGTCTCTCAACGATCTGGATAATGATGATCCCTTCAATACCTTACTAGACCTTTGAAATTGTTGAATGTGCATGTTTTGATTTAAAACCAAAACGCTTGATATGGTTTGATAAGACGTCTCAAGCATTATTGTATGCATAATAAGAAAAGATTATACATATTATTCATATTGTTATTCACACATTTATGGAACAAAATTTTTTTAACACTCTGGCCCAGTTTCAATTATAGGAGATTCCAGCAGCAAATGCACCCAATTAAAATAAACAAAACAAACACGCCGGAATAACATTGATCAATGAAAAGTATGCAATGAATCATTAATTCTCGCGATCTTCTCCCACTACAGTGGCGTTTCTTATGTTTATACGCCAAGAAACATGTGGGTCTCATCATTGATTCTCCGCTTACTTAACAATCTCGAAATCCATCAGTCCGACGCTGTTACACAAATAGTGCATCATTTCGTCGGTCTTACGTTTCGTCAATCGCGGTGTTAATTTATTCCCGAAAAATTTTGTTAAACATGAGAAGTTCAAGATTTAATTGTTGTCCTCCGCGGTTCAGGTGGTTCCGCGCTAGTTGGTCGCCGAAACACGATGCGGCCTTGCAAATGTTACCCAAACCTGAAGCACCTGATGCTGATGGTAAGTAATAGAACCGAAATAGTTTATCAATTTTTATTAAGCGATGTTTATTGTTTAATTCTAGTATAGGATTTCTAAAGCTGTAATGATGTTGTAAGCTTTTTAACGATTTACCTACGCGAACCTTGGAATTTTATTATGTTTTTTTTCTACAATAAAAGCTATTCACTTAAGTAAGTGTTAAAATTTGGCAAATGTAATATTATGGATGCATACAATTCATGATACCTACGCCACTGTCAAATATTTATTCTTATATTATCTCAGCTAGCAACTATAGCTGATGGCCACCCAAGAAATTAGGTAGGTATTCATACAGAGACAATAATTAATTTAATCGCATATTAAGTAAATATTTGCAGAAGAAATGTTATAACGTATTTTTTGGCAATTGAAGTAGGTATTCTTTAAAATCAAAAATAAGCGTACATTAGACTTTGAAATTTCTGAAAATACAAATGCTGTGTTGTGGAAAAAGAGTTCAGTCAAAAAGTGATAAGGGTAAGTAACAAAGCAATACCTATTTTCTTTTCTTTGATACCCAGTCGATCGTTTACGCATCGACCATTAAATCTCTGCGCAGATGATTTTTTGAGAAGTTCGAAAAAACCTTACATTTTAATTTGTTAGTCGTATTCCACTTGTGTTATTTATAACAATCTATTCTGTCACTGAAAAGTAGTTAAGAGAATTGAAAAATAGGTCATTCCCTAGACTCTCTGAACTATTCTCACCATCATCTTTGAATTGGAAGAAGCAAAATCTAATGAACCTTTAGTTATTAATTTATACATTTTCACAAAGCAAAGTCAAAATTCTTCGTTTAAACTTTGCCAATGGATAAGTTATTCTGTTAAATTTATCTTTTCAGCAATCTCAAAAAGCAACAGGAAAATTAACAGCGTTTCCGTTTAGTAAACTATTACATGGTCGCGCAGAGTAATCGATTTCTATTTGTAAATGCACCTTAACAATATTTCACGATCACCAATATTTCACACTTCAATAACTTGGCTATGGACCAGAGGTTTGATATTTTGCTTTATTTAATATGCGAATATTCTTAGGTACCTACTTCAAAAATAGATTTTTTACAATGTTCGTTTTATGTCCATCGATTTATTTATTTGATTTGTTGGTTGGATATTTATTTAACTAGAGCTCCCAAACTTTACGTTTCATCAAATTTTCCTCTATAGGTCTTAAGAAGTTTTTTTATTTTGCTATATATGATGTTTGTGATACAGCAATATGCTAAAGAAATTTGACCACACAAATATTTGAAAGAGTTTCAAATTTTACTGAATTCAGTCAAAGACGTTACAGGTTATTCGTTGAGAAGATTCAAATTCAAACCAAGAGCCGGGAAAAATTGAATTTTGCAAAATTTTCAATGAAATCCAATAAAAATAGCGTCTAAATTGTTTCGACTCATTGAAAAATTTTAAAATTTTCATTATTTCCGGCTCTGGATACCGATCAGGGTCTATCAAATCTGTACAATAGGTCGGCATACACACACGTTATTTCGCGCGGTTTATCGTGGCGTGCTGGGATGTAGCGGTTTGCACGCGCGAAAGAACGGCGTGACAAAAAAAGCGTCATGTTCCATACACTTGACAATGTATTCAAATGATTTAGCACGTGATTACGCGCGGCGTATCAGTTGGAAAGGAAAAACCGTATGTGTATGGGTAAAAAAGTGTCATTTATCGTGTCGTTTGGTCGTTTGGAAGTGCATGTTGTCATGTACTAATTTTCAATGTGATGGTTTGCTACGCGGCGTTTATGTCTCCGTACTAGCCTCAAAATCGTGACGTGGAATGGCGTGTGGACACGGATGTGAACTGCACTGTCATGTACTTGAGTACCGAGACGTCACATTCTAGATGAAAGCCCGTCTGAAATCCGTTCCCATTCTATCATTGCGCGTAGTCCTCCTCACTCACGCACATGATTTTTCACAGTTTTTTGCAGATGACACGATAAACCGCGCGAAAGAACGTGTGTCTATGCCGGCCTAATAGGTCGGCATACACACACGTTATTTCGCGCGGTTTATCGTGGCGTGTTGGGATGTAGCGGTTTGCACGCGCGAAAGAACGGCGTGGCAAAAAAAGCGTCATGTTCCATACACTTAACAAAGTATTCAAATTATTTAGCACGTGATTACGCGCGGCATATCAGTTGGAAAGGAAAAACTGTATGTGTATGGGTAAAAAGTGTCATTTATCGTGTCGTTTGGAAGTGCATGTTGTCATGTACTAATTTTCAACGCGATAGTTTGCTACGCGGCGTTTATGTCTCCGTACTAGCCTCAAAACCGTGACGTGGAATGGCGTGTGGACACAGTTGTGAACTGCACTATCATGTACTTGAGTACTGAGACGTCACATTCCAGATGAAAGCACGTCTGAAATCCCTTCCCATTGTATCATTGCGTGTAGCCGTCCTCACTCACGCACATGATTTTTCACAGGTTTTTGCAGATGACACGATAAACCGCGCGAAAGAACGTGTGTCTATGCCGGCCTAATGAGCTAATGGACTATGAATGGCAAGCAATTTTGAACACTCAGGATCAGATTGAAACTACATTTTGCCATTTTTCCAAAATTGTAACCAATGCAATGCACCGTTTCATCGTTAGGAAAGGCTTAGCAAAGGGATTCTTAAAGTTGAGAAATAATTTTGTATGCACCGTCAACAAATTTTGTTCTCTTACCTAAGAACCTGATAGAATTTGCAACATTGCAATTTCTTGATGACTTTTGTTTTTTTATCAGTTTTGACAGGTTTTTATACAGTTTGACTTTGACAGTTTTGGTTAGTTCGTTGGTTGACAATTTAAAAATTGTACACTTTTCGCGTAGATATAAAAGAAACATATTTGTTTCTCTATACTTTCCGGTGATTTTGTAGTGTATTGGTTATTTGGTGTCGGTCTCTATAGAAGAACTATGAAATATTCTAGGCCGCTCTTTGTTTTGTGTTTCTCGAGGTGTTTTTTGAAGGCAAGACTTGTTTCAAATATGAATGATAGAAACAAGCATGAATTAAATTTTTCACAAAACGAAAAACAATTGTTTATTTCCATGATAAGCAAATATGCTAATATAAGTGTAAATAAGAAGACAATATTTGCAAAACAGTGGGTTTTCTAGTTTTCTCAACCTGAATCGTCAGAAAAAAGACGAATCATCCAAATTCTTGGGGCCCATAATTGAAAATATCCAAAATATCAAAATCGTCTTCAACTAGCATGTAGAACTCCATTTTTTTGTATGGCAAAGGATGGAAAATCTTGTTTAATATAGTTGTTATGTTACAACAAATCCAACCGGTCCTAGCCTAACCCCACAATCGCAATAAAGACAAATTTTTGTTTCTTAAGTCGAGGATTTCGATGACTTAACTTTAAGAAGAACTTGAGCAAATTTAATTGGCGGTGCATACGAAATTTAAAACTTAAGTTGAAAGGGAAACTAAGAACAGAATAAAGTGAACGGTGCATACGGGCATCAGTCTCTACAATAGCAAAACTCAAACTGTTAATTTCACATTAATGTGAATGTGAGATACCTAGTGACGAGATAGTGAAGTTCTTGGTGTGTATCTCGTCCCAGGACTCACTTGGAAAACTCATTGTGACAACCTTAGCGCTAAGCTTTCTGAAATTACATTTCGGATAAGAAAACCTTTTGAAGAATGTTTCTACTACCACTGTACTCCAGCTTACCTTGGCTCCTTCTGCTCCAATATGTCACATGCAATACTAAACTGGGGTCATGCTCCAAGACAGCAAATTTTTAAACTCCAACCATACGAGTAGATAGAATAATAGCAGGTTTAAAGTACCCATACTGCTGTGGGGATGGGATAGCTTTAGGAGCGCACGGATTTTGACTTTCCCCTGTGTTTCATATTGAACTGCCTTATCTATGTCAAAAAAAATCAGGAACTTTTCCTGGCACATGCAGAGGTCCACTCGTGTGCAACTAGAAATCGTGACCAACTGGTACCTAGCTACTATCGATCGGGTTCAAATCACTTAGGGATAAGATTTTTTAATGCTCTTCCTTCTGACGTGAAAAACCTTGAGGTGAGAAATTTCATTGGAAAAATTAAAAAATAACTTCTTCAGGGTGCATTCTACTTTTTTTTGAGGGGTACCTACCTTGATGGTAATTTTATGTTTGATTAGGTAATTCAGTATTGTTGAATCTAATCTTGAATTTTTTGAAGTGTCTGTGTTGTTTGTTCTAGTCCCTTGTCTTTTTATTGCATAATTTTAACCAAATTTTTATATTTAAAACACAGTTATTTTGTTTAATGTAGATTTAGAGCGAACTGTAGCTCTGTTCTAATTAGAAAGGAATACAATGTATTTTTATAATAAGATTTATCACGAAATCAGTACTTTACACTTTCTTACTTGTAAAATCATTTGATTATGTGCAATTATTACCAATAAATAAACTTAACTTGAATTCAAATCAGAAGCCAGGGAAAATGAAAATTTGATAATTGGTGCAGTGTCAACTACTGTTGCTATTGATAATGTCAATCTGTTGCTATTGCCAAAAAAAATTTGAAAACAAAGACAGTTGTTTTGGTCCCAAAACCTGTGTGTTGTATTGACGATTGAACAGTATTAGTGTTCCAATACAATACCCATTACCTAGAGTAGATGATTTACTTCATTCGACTGCTAAGGCTGCCTGCATTACAACTCTTGACATGAAAAGTGGTTAGCATCAGATACCAGTGAAGAAGGAATACCAAGATAAGATTTCTTTTATTACTCCTTTTGGTACTTTTCGATACAATGCTATGCCTTTTGGATTGATAACAGCACCCGCAACCTTTCAAAGGCTCGTTGTAAGATTTCGCTCAGGGTTACCACATATGAGTAGGTATATGTTGGCTTATTTAGATGACTTGATAATTATGTCATCCACCTTTGAAGACCACCTAAAAGACCTAGGTGAGGTTTTCAAGAGGCTCAAATTATTTAAATTACATGTTATCGTATGGGAAATGTATTTTTTGCACCAATGAGGTAAAATAGGTATCTTGGCCATATGATCAGCCAAGACGAATTCACTGCTTGTCCAGGCAAGATAGCTGCAATTGTAAGCATGCGTGCTCCTAACAATGTGAAACAAGTCTTGAGTTTCTTACAAACCTGTTCCTGGTTTCGAACATTTGTCTCGAACTTTTCGGATGTAGCTAGACCGCTGAGCCAATTGACTCGGAAGAAATCTACTTGGAATTGGGGATCTACTCGTTCAATAATTTAAGGTGTTTATTGACCAGCGCACCCATTTTACGACAGCCTGACCGTACAAAACTATTCATTATCAGAACGGATGCTAGTTCATATGCCCTTGGAGCAGCTTTACTCCAGGGGGAGGTTCCAGAGGAAAGGCCAATTGAATAAGCCAGATGTCCGAATGATGCCCAAAAGAACCACCATACGGCAGAGCGGGAAGCCTTAATTGGCTCTTGTATGTATGGGACTTTTCAAAATTCCGGGGATATATAGAATCCTCTGCAGTCACTGTAAAGAGTCACCAGCAACCTCTACGTTGGCTAATGTCGTTGAAATCCCCATCAGGAAGACTTGCTAGATAAGCGCTGTCATTACAACCGTACGATCTACAAATTGAGTACTTTCCAGGAAAACAAAATGTTTTGGCAGATACACTATCTCGCTCAATTTGTCACGATAGTGGCCACGCTGATTTTTGCGATATATGCTTTGTAACTGTTAACTTGCCAACCGATGACCTTAAGCAAATACGAGAACAACAAAGTGTGATCCTGACATAGCATCTATAATCAAATGTTTTAAAACTAAAGAGACTTGTGTTGTAGAAATTTGAAGATGGAGTGATAGAAGTTATGTAATGATTTGACTTTTATATCGATATTCCCCTGGTCATGATGGAGAAGAAGCCCAACAGGTGGTACCAAAATGTTCAATTGAGAAAGTAATGAGAGAAACCCACGATTCGCCACTGGCAGGACATTATGGGGCAGAACGAACTGTCCAGAAAATTGTTTCTCGATATTATGGGACAGGAATTTACTGCATATGTAGCAAAATGAATTGAGTGTCAACGATACAAAGCTCCAATTTAAAACCCTCGGGAGTACTCCAATCACCTGTACAGGCACAACGCTTTGCAACCATTGCAATAAACCTTTTTGGTCCGCTTCCAGAAACACCAACTGGAGAGAAATGGGTCTTTATTGTGGAAGACACCTCCACCAGATGGACTGAGATGTTTCCGCTCGAAAAAGCCACAGCTGAAACATTTTCCAGATGCCTCATTTATGAAATTGTGCTACGTTTTGGTACTCCAAGCAAAGTCATCAGCGATAAAGACGTACAATTCGTCAGTGATGTAATGCAGCATGTAGCCGAAGCGCTTAGATTTAGCCAGAGTTTGATACCTGCCACCCTGCCAGCCTACCAGCTGCCAGCCCAGTGAAACGTAAAAATAGAGGCCAAAAGACTCAGCTCGCCATCCTAACAGCCAACGATCATACTAGCTGGAAAGAAAAGTTACTGTCGGTGCGTTTCGCGATGAATACTACTGTGTATCAAGCTACTGGATATTCACCAGCTTATCTCACTTTTGGTAGAAAGCTCCGTGCTCCGGATGATGTACGTCGAGATTTTAGGGTTATCATCGAAAGTGACAACTTTATACCTCAAATAACTCCATATCTACGAATAGAGAAAACCATGAAAGACATAAGGAAGAAATATGCTGATGATAAACGTCATGATTTGACCTTCGAAGTATCAGATTTAGTGTTGGTGAAAACACAAATTTTAAGTAAAGCCAAGTTAGGCATTACTTCTAAGTTTAAACCTCGAAGAAACGGGCCATATAAGATTTCTTAGATTGTAAGTCCTACGTCTTATGAAATTATCTGTCCAGATAATCCATATGTACCCTTGTTTACCTATCACATTTCTGCCTTGATCAAATATGTATCTTCATCCCCTGAAGTCATCCTTCCAGAGCCAGTCCACCCGATTTGTCGGCGAGGACGTCCAAAGAAACAAACTTCTTCAGATGCTGTCTTATTATCATCAAAGCACCTGCTGCTTCACCTACCGTTAGTGCTCCTGAACAGTTCAAACCGAGAGTCAGGAAAAAATACACATTTTTCAATGAAATCCACTGATCGGATTAGTCGGATCAGTGCAGTTTAAACCAAAAAAAACCTAGTTTGAATTTTGAAAAATTCATTGAGAAATTTCAATTTCCGATGAATTCAAATCAAAAGCCAGGGAAAATGAAAATTTGACAATTGGTGCAGTGTCAACTCCTATTGCTATTCTGATAAGAAATTGAGAAAAGTGGCCGATTATTGGAATCTTACTGTGATTATGCATGTTTGTCATATCAAAAACCGCGCTTGGAGTCTTGAATGCGATAGTTCCGATGTTGGGTCCGATGTGCATACTTGAAAAAAGCAAACTTCTCGATTTTTAGACGTAATTTCGATGAAGTTTTAGGAAACTATTTATATAGCGATTATACACTTCGAATATAATTCACCCAATTAAATGCATTTTTTGTCAGCAATCAAAATATTTAAAATTTCATCGAAAATGTCATTATGGATTCCTAAAACTATTACTATATACTTAGCACAATCATATTATAACGAGAATAAAGATATTGCATCGAGAAACCCGTAACGTTTAATTAAATAATTTTCCAATTATTTCCGGATTATTTATACCAAAAAATTAAATTTCGATATGACTCTCGCATGATATGGACTTGAGGCATAAACTTACAATCGCTCCGCTACACCAAACAACTCTATATGAGAGGTCATTCACTTATCAAATCTCGCTACAGTACGATAAAATTCAAGTTAATTTTAAATCTGCTGCCACCAAACTTTTCAAAAATGCGATAGTTTTTAATAAAACAAATTAACGCTGCACCATAGCCTCTCCACCTCTCCTTGGTCAGGGCCGGATTAAGGGGGGGGCTTTGGGGGCTAAAGCCCCGGGCCCCGAAATGAGGGGGGCCCCAAAACACCACCTCACATGGGGAAGAAAAATCATGGATATAATTTTACAATTTCGATTTCGCCATCTATTATCTATCAATTATATCAAACATAACACTACCCTATTATATTATTATTGAGTAGCTGGTATAATTATTGGTAGATGGCGCATTATCCGCATAAAAGCTACACTGACTTTATACAAGACACTGGCGACAATAAGAACCTTGATAGGGCCCACCCGCCATGTTTTGTCAAAATAAAATTGCATAAAACTCCATAGGATTTAAGTGTCATTTACATCCACTTAACTTAACTTAACGCGCGGAAAATTAATAATAAAAAAAAGTTGAAGATCATGTGCCTATACCTAGTTATTTATATCCACTTAAGAATGAAGAAAATTAACGTGACGCATGGAAAAGTTGGGCCAACTTCAACTTAAAGAAATCCGTACCTACGTTAATTTCTGGTTATGTGCATATAATTTGACTTGACAGTTGAGGTTATAAGTACGCATGCTTCACATAAGAAAATTAACTTCATTGTAAACACACACCTTCTCATTTTCGTACGTTAATTATAATTTTCCGTACGTTAAGTTAAGTTAAGTGGATGTAAATGACCCTTAAATGATAAAAACAAATTGCTTTTGTCAAAACATGGCGGATGAACTACGTAATTTGGCATTCCAACGACCTGTCACAAAGTGCATTGTGGCGGAAGTTCATTATCCCGCATATGAGAGTATGTAATTTAAAGCTTTTTAAAGTGCATTTTGTGAATGAACTCTGTTGATTTTTTTATTTTATTGACTTCATTAGTGTTTCTTCCAACTAAAAATGCCACAAATGGGTCTTGATTGTGGAGTTTCAACAAGGTAACAAGGATGATGTCAGGCTTTTTTCATTGCCCTTTGTTTTAAAATTTTCCAATTAAAACGTGAACATTTTCCACTATCACTGTTCCTGCATCTGAAATAAAGCCATTTTCGAAATATTCGTAAGAATCTAAGCTTTTGAGGCCTTCAGTTGCTCATTAATGTGAATTGTGGATCAAAATGTCATCTGGACATTTTTTAAAACTAACCGTTCGCCCAGATCCCGATTTTCCTGCATTCAAGTCTTTAAATATTCACTCTGTATCTCAAAAAGTATATTATAACAAAGTGAACTGTAATTAGCTTGAAAATATTTCAAATAAACTCAAGATAAACAAACAAACGTCAAATTCTCCACGGTCGCCATATTGAAAAATCACGTGGTTTGGAGAGCCAAATTCTGAGAACCAATCAAAAATGGGACAACCCCCTGTCGCCACTGTCTTGTATAAAGTCACTGTAATAAATGCATCTATGATGCACCTGCAAAGTAAAGTGTTGTTTGAGTGACGTTTGAATTTATTTCAGGGACCTAGGGGCCTCTTTTGTGAAAATAGCCCTGGGCCCCAAAAGACCTTAATCCGTCCCTGTCCTTGGTGGACAGTGGACATCTCTGCTCCTGACAGTTGATAGTTGATCTAATTCATTCTCTTTAAGTCATCTCGATTTAATCGTATGTTATATTGTAAATCATTCAGGTAAGTTGAGTGCCATCTTGGATGACTGTTGTCCTGTACCTATTCAATTGTATTGGTTAGGTTTAAAATTTAAACCAATACTATAATTTATTTTTAGTATTGGGTTGAATGTAGTCAATTTATTCAATAAAAGTTGTTACTATTTGTAAAATTAGTTTTAGTTTTAGTGTACCCGAAATTTGTGGCAATAATATGTAGGTATAGGGTCACTCGAGCCTGGGAACTTTTTCGATACCGTGGGAAAGTCGGCGGATTTTGCTGGTTTTGTGCTGGTTTCGTACTGATTTAAATAATTTTGTGCTCGGTTTCACTGGATTAGTGCTCGGTTTTGCTGCTTTAGCTGGTTTTCTGAAATTCAGCACAAAACCTGCAAAAGCAGCACAAACCAGCATAAAACCAGTGAAAACCAGGACAAAATTAGCTAAACCAGCCAAATCCAGCACAAAATCCACCGATTTTCCGACGGTCTAGAAAAAGTTCCCAGGCTCAAGTGAACCTATTATACCTATACAATATTCAAATTAAAAATACCCTCTATACTTTGCCTTATAAAGTATATGTTTGATTAAAAAATATATCATTCAAAATTCCATTTGAGGTTCTAAGCAAATTTCAAATTGAATTTCTTTTATGTAAGCTTATAATAAACTCGAAGAAAACTAATAAAATTCCCACCTGATGCTAATAATTTTTATTGCGCGTTTTCCCACTCATTTGTCCAAGAAGAGAAAAAGATTCTCATAAATCTCGTAAACTCAGCTGCTGTAAAATTACTCACTGAAATTCACCAACTGTTATAACACAATAGTAGCAGTATAGCAATTACCATAAAACTTATTCCCAATTTAGTGGTATCACATTCATGGTAAGTAATTTATGAAAATTCCAAAAAACTACTGACGAATTTGTAAGACATTGCAGGTGGTAGTCGTAGGATACGGACACTCACCTTGAACTAGCATAACTAGCATTTATTTTTACTGTCTAAGTCATTATTTAATATATGTATATTTGTCGTATTTGTGAACTTGAAATTCTTAATTTGAATATGATAGCGATTTGGTATTTTGTAAACAGAAATTCAAATGAATTAATCAACTTGTGAATATTAGGTATATCTACTTACTTAATGTTTTCGTTTTCAATCTACATTCGGGATATCATAGAATAGGTACTTAAGACAATGAGAAAAATTTGTCTAATAAACGAACTGCTGAGAAAAAAGGCAACAGGACCAGCGAATAATGAAGAAATGTGATATCATCACCAAAATAATAATTAAACCCCAGAAAAACTATAACTCAACTAACTCAAACTAACTAGAAAATGTCCTTTAAAAGTTTGCTAAATTTTACATTCAGTTTTACTATATTTAAAATGTAATAGTTTCTGTCCCAAAATCTCAAATAAAGCCGACAAATCTGAGCATGACGTGTTTATCCTAATAATTGTTTAACGCCATTAAAACTCTTGAAAGAATTATGACATTATTTAAAACAAATAAAGTCTATGTAACGGACGTGCAAAAATTAAACACTTTATTTATTCTTACAGCCTTGAAAATGTTAAACAAAATTCTTGAGAAATTATGACTTCTAAATATCAAGAACTGTAAACAATGGGTCAAAAATATCCACAAAATTACTCATGTTTTTGTTAGTTAAATAATAACTTTTTCCAAACTAATAAAACCCGCACATTATTTGAAAATTACTATTGGCAAACGGAAAAACATGAATTTCCTTTTTCCAGAAATAGATGGTATTCCATTTGAAGAGAAAATAAAAGAGCCCAATATCCTGATAATAAGAAACATCAACCCTTGCATAGAAGAAAACGGATTGCATCACAGAACGTCGAAATATGAAATTATGAGAAGAGATCTTTTTCCTCAACTAGTAGTTAGAAGAGGGCAACATTTCAAACTGGATATTACTTTGAGTAGACCATACGATGACGAAAAAGATGGTATTTCTTTTATTTTTGTTGTAGAAGGTAAGTGAAATTGTAATCAAAAATTAATTATTGTGCAAAGTTTAATATTAGAATTTAATATCTAAAAATAAATTTTGTTAGATGGCTATTTTAAGTTTTTTTGATGTGTGGGCCAGATGGCATGATTAACACGTTATCAATAATGTGTTTTTATTTTAAGTAATTCGAGATACACACTTTAGTCAATAGAGAGATTTTGAGCCACATAAATTTTGAAATACGTTACACGCTAAACGATAAACTGAGCAAGCGCAGTCTTTGAAAAATAGCGGATGACATTTAGCCTTTTTTAGTTTTTGAAGCCAAAACTTGTGAAGGACGTTATACGCTAAACGTTAATGAAAATTTGTGGTTAGGATTTTGATTTTGTGTAACTTACATCAAATTTTATGTTGTCTGTTGTTTATGTTAGAATTATTAGGTATTCATTTGTATTTTGTTTTGTGTAATTGTGTACTGCACTTCATGGATAACACTGAAAATATAAAAGGACGTCGAAATGCGGAAAAGATGTTAAAACGTTATCGGTTAATAACGTTCCGTTTATTTCCACATAATTAGCGTAGTACGTTACCACTCATTAAGCGGACCGGTTATTTTTTCACTATTGCGCATGAGCAAAATAACCGATAACGTATAACGTTGATCAAATAGGTGGCTCAAAATCTCTCTAATGACATCAACTTTTTTATTTATGCGCTATAAAACTTAATTTATGTAGTAGTAGCCTCATAGCGCTATTTGTTCTATTTTAAATTTAGAAAAAGTAGCCGCGGAAATTATAATTCTGCACGGCACGCTAGATGGAACGCAAAGTTCTAAACTTGTATTTTGGACTATTATGGTGTCTTTGTTTATTGAGTTTCGAGATGTATTATTACCCTATCCAGTGAATAAGGCAAGAGAGGCGATTGGGATTCTTTATAGCTACTAAAGGTGTCAATTGGTTACCAAGAAGTATAAGCTCTAAGAGGTGCCTGAGAAACTAAGTTTATATTAGTTAAAACTTCATATCGAATTGTTACGATGTCTGTAAACACTCATTTAGTTAGTTATCTGATCCACATTCTTGCGAGAAATTCCAAGTTTCAATTTTATAAGGGACACTTTTCCGAAAGAGAAACACTTGTATGTAAGCATTTGGGTTCGTACAATTCGACTGCTATAAGGTTGGATCATATTCAAATCACGACACATTTGGTGTATATAAGAAGGTCGAGAAAATAACAGGAAAATACAAGAAGAAATCAATCTAAAAAATGGAAAATGACCAAGGAGAAATAATTGTAGACGTTGAACAAATAAAATTAACATAGAAAAATTACGTGAAACTTGTTCTCAGACCTTAGAGTAGAACAACTAGTAACGAACGGAATAACAGGACCAATCATCCTTTTAGATGAAGTTGAGGCAGCAATACGGTCACTCCAAGATGATAAGGCTGCTGGTCCAGATGAAGTGCAAACTCTTTGATGAAGATTTCAAAAAAGAATTAACTGTCATTTTCAATGAAATATATAACATTGAAAAACTACCAAAAAATGGTTGAGATTGGAGTTTATAGTTTTACCAAAAAAAATGCAGTGATTACAGAACAATAAGCCTCATGAATCACTTGTTGAAACTATTTTTTAAAATTATGCATTGGAGATTGTACAAAATCTGCGAGAAGCAAGTATCACCAACACAATTTGATTTTCTGACAGGTCTTGGAACAAGAGACGCCTTATTCAGTGTACCGGTCTTCCAACGTTGCAGAGATAATAATTGTATGCCTGTTTCATTGACTTTCAAACGGCATTTGATAAAGATCACTACAGCAAAATGATGGAAGTTCTGCAACATTATGGAGTTGACGGCAAAGACTTACGCATTATCAAAAACCTATACTGGAATCAGGCAGATTCTGTTAGACTCAATCATGAGAAAACAGAGGAAGGAAAGTTTTTGCCGACACTGCACAGGAACTACAGCTTTTAATGAACCGTGTAGTTGAAATCAGTAAGAAATATGGCCTAGAAGTTAACACCAATAAAATAAAAGTCATGATAATTAGCAAGGAAAGAATTAGAGGAGTACAGTTGTCCATTAATGAGAAAGTCATAGAACGAGTGCCAACATACAATTTTTTTGGTACAGTACTAAATGAACAGTAGGACTATTTCCAAGAAATAAGATCAAGAATTGAAAAAGCAAGAGCAGTTTTCATTCAATTGTTCAAATTATTCAAAACACAAAATTTAAATTTAAAACTAAAACTCAGACTGGTCCGATGCTACATATTCTCTATCTTGTTATAGGGAGTAGAGTGTTGGACCTTGGCGGAGGCAAACACAACAAAGCAACTAAAAGTAGAGTTGTGGACTCATAGAAAAATCCTCAAAATAACATGGATGGAGAAGGTACCCGAGTGCTGCAAAAACTTAATAAAGAAAGAGAAATAATGCACACAGTAAAACGTAGATAATTGGAAAATCTGGGTCACATTATGGGAAACGAAACCAAATATAAATTGCTGAAATGCATTTTATAACGAAAAGTCCAGGGAAGGAGAAGCATCGGCAAAAGACGAATATCCTCGTTGAAGAACTTAAGAACCTGGTTTGAAAGATCCACCTCAGGTCTATTCAGAGCAGTAAAAAATAATATTATCATTGCTAGAATGATTGCCAACATTCGGTAACGGATAGGCACTGGGAAAAGAAAAAGAAGGTAGTACTCAACATGTGTGTAGGTACCTACTCGGGTCACTCGCGATTTATATTACCAGCTGATTTATTTCCAATACCTACTATCTTCCATTTTATCATCACCAACGGCTTCTTTTTCTGTATCAAAAATTCATAGTTACTTTAAGTAATCAGTTTTGCCAGATTCATAAACACAATGTATTAGTTGTTATTTCACAAGCATCTTTAAAGGTTTGTTCATCCGCTAAAAATGAAACATCAAATTTTGAGAGCGTACGTCAAAAAAAGTTTGTATTTTTAGTTATTTATATTGATATTAATGGTGAAATTTGAACAACTGAGGTAGCCCGATTAGCCGCCTCATCTATATTTTCCAAGGGATCGATGCAACCGTCTTTTTCTTCTGTATTTTGTTGCATTTTTAGCAAAAAGCATTACTGACCACGACAGACTTTCAAGAAACTGACAAGACATTTCATTACCTGTAAAACAAGGTGCTGGTTGTTTGGATTTTTTGACAAATGTCAAATTCAATAATTTTATGTAGGAAAGATGCGTTCAATTTATTATTCATCTGGAAATCCGATTTGTTACTGGTTATTGCTTTTTATTGCCGTTTGTAGAAAAAATATTGTATGATATTTGTATTAAAAGTATTTTCAAGGCACTTATGTGAATTCAACGTATTCTGCTACCAAATGCATTAGTAGTAGACCAAACACTACTTACTCTAGGTGTACCTACTATCATGAAATTGCTAGGATTTTTGTTACTTAAGCTGGTTATCTGGTTACCAGTTTCTTCACGGAAGGCAAAGGCCTTTTTCTAGCAACAAAGAGTTTTACAGATTTGTCATTCAGTTCCTGACGATCATGGAGAACATCCAGAATACTTTTTCTCTACCCCATATTACTTCTGGATGGACACTCGCCGCTGCTTAATTCCATCATCCTGTGGTACATACCGAATCGCTTCTAGTACAAAAATGCAACTATAGAGCCTTCTTGAAGATTGTTAGGGCTTCTGACAGGGTCAGGCAAAAGGGTCTTTAGTTTAGTTAAACCATTCAAGTTCTATGATATAAGGAAGGACGAAAAAAGCCCATGGAGATGGCGGAAAAGTGGATGATGCAGATGCAAACGACTATTGATGGGAGCCAGTGAGATGAAGGATATGATGGCGGCAGCTCGAACAAAAACCAAGAAGAGCACGTGTAGGAGAAGCAAGAAAGTAACATGAACTCCCCGGCAAGACCGCCAGCGATAAGATATGGATCTAGACGTTGTGCAAGTAAAGACCCAAGAAAAGTCTAAAGATAAAGCCAAAGCAGCTTTCAAGGCATCGTATGCTTCAGCTGGAAAGAAGATGCCATCAGTGATAACCATTTTTTTACGAAATGTCCAGTGCACAGATTGTAGAAGAACTGAGAAGCCTGAATTAAAGAGACACAGAAGCCACGAGGAACGAGGATTGATGTTCGAGTATAGACGTGAATCGAATCCAGTGCCCCTCACCTCCACACTGCTACAGACACCAAGTATTTGAGCACACAAAATGCAAGTTTCCTTGAGATGCCTGTAAAGTGCGTAGGGGGTCAGCCATAGGTGGTAGGACACGCTGCAAACTAAAAAGGGTACCAAAAAGTCATATATTATCTTTTCAGACATAGGGGGTGCACCCTAGCGGGTCAAAAAGTTTCCCCCTTAAATACAAAATTAACCTCTCCGAGCGTTTTTTTTTTAAATTGACCTTTAGATATCCCAAAACGCCCCTGTTTCGATGTTTTTGAAATACCCTGTATATTTGGCATCAGGAAGAAAATATCTTCCATTTTATCGCATAATATACAGGGTGTCCCATTGAACTAAGTTGAGATCCTTTACGTTTTTTCATTTTCCGATGCGATTTTGTTTCTGATAACTTTAAAAGAAAATTTAGAAAAAAAACTGTCAAGTTTTGTATCTAAAATTTTTTTCTATCTCAAATGGTAGAGGCTGTAGGTATGGGCTTACATACAGTTAGTAAAAAGTACTGCAACACTTATAGTCTGGCAAGTGGTAACTTGGTAGAGACGAAAGGGGGAAGAAAAGTTGGGCGTAACCTAAGAATATTCACTGACACCTCAACGGACACCACCTGATGACAACCATGTCTTTGGGTTCAGTGGCACCGCAAACACCAAGGAAATAAAGCAAAAAATTATTTGGAAAAAAATTCTTGAGTTTCACCAATAACCACGCCACTGGTGCTGTCGTTCAGGCTCTAACCAATAGAATCATGCCTCTGAATAATCACGCCTCTCCACATCCTTCATTTCGCAATGCTGCCGGATTTTATTCTATTTCAAAATGCTACACATACTCATATTGCAAAAAAAATATGTCACCAACTTGTTTATTGTTGTTTCTGTCAAGTTTGGCAAAGCAGCAAATTCTTTTGCAGTTCGCCGTTTCGCTAGCCAGACAATAAATATCTTCAAAACTGCTTAAGCTGCGTTCACACAATTCGGAATCTGACAGTTTTCAGGCATGCGGAATTCAACAGTGCTATTGGCAATGTTGCCAGATTTCCCAGTTTTGCGCTACACGTAGTCTTTTTGTTATCTCAAATAGAATGCCCCATTTATTATTATCGCAATGAATTGGGCGTGCCAAATTTGATAAGATTCCAAACTTTCAGAATTCTATCTCTACTAGTTGCTGAAATATGACACCGTATTTTCAGTGAAAAGTATAGCAACGCTCGAATATCTTCAAACGCCGCTCAAGCACGTTCACGAAATTTGGTATCTGGTGGTTTTTGGGCAAGCAAAATTCAACCGAGATATCGGCATTGTTGCCAGACTTTTCAGTTTTGCGCTACACGTAGTCTTTTTGTTATCTTGAATAGAATGCCCCATTTATTTTTATTGAAATATATTGGACGTGCCAAAATTATCAAGATTCCAAATTTTCAGTATTCTATCTCTACTAGTTGCTGAAATATGCCAACACCGCATTTTCAGTGAACGGTATCGCAACGCTTGAATATCTTTAAAACCCACTTGAGCTCGTACACTAAATTCGGTCGGTACCTATCTGGGAATTTATAGGCAAGCGAAATTCAACTGTGATATCGGCATTGTTGCCAAGTTTCCCAGTTTCGCGCTACACGTAGTCTTTTTGTTATCTTGAATAAATTTATTTTTATTGCAATGAATTAGTTCAAATTTTGATGAGATTCCAAATTTCCTATATGCTGCTTTGTACTGTTAAATACTACTATAGTGATAATCATTTTGGGATAGTTACCTACCTATTTCAGGAGGAGACGCAAACTTATCGGAAACTCCCGGAAATATGAATACCTCATGAACAAGTAACTCGTATTATTGAACGAAAAAAAAACCATAAGCCACGAGCAAGACTATGTGTAGCTCGAAACTGGGAAACTTGGCAACAATGCCGATATCACAGTTGAATTTCGCTTGCCTATAAATCCCCAGATACCGAATTTACTGGACGAGCTTAAACGGATTTTTAAAGATATTCAAGCGTTGCGATACCGTTCACTGAAAATGCGGTGTTGGCATATTTCAGCAACTAGTGGAGATAGAATTCTGAAAATTTGGAATCTTATTAAATTTGACACGTCCAATTTATTGCTATGAAAATAAATGGGGCATTCTATTCGCGATAGTAAAAAGACTACTTGTAGGGCAAAACTGGGAAATCTGGCAACAATGCCGATATCACGGTTAAATTTCACTTGCTCAAAAACCCCCAGATGCCAAATTTCGTGAACGTGTCTAAGCAGCGTTTGAAGATATTCAAGCGTTGCGATACTTTTTACCGAAAATACGGTGTTGTCATATTTCAACAACTAGTAGAGATAGAATTCTGAAAATTTGAAGTCTTATCAAATTTGGCACGCCCAATTCATTGCAATAAAAATAAATGGGGCGTTCTATTTAATATAACAAAAAGACTACGTGTAGCGCAAAACTGGGAAATCTGGCAACATTCCCAATAGCACTGTTGAATTCTGCATGCCTGAAAACTGTCAGATTCCAAATTGTGGGAACGCGGCTTAAGCAGTTTTGAAGATATTTAAGTGTTGCAGTACTTTTTACTAACCCTGTATAATCAAATACCCCGTACCATTCCACTGGCATAAGGTTGTATAGCTTCTACATAGGCACTAATGCTACAGATAGATGATGCAGTAGGAGTAATAGTGGCTCTGCAAGATAATGAAGTGAAATCTTCTAGTTCTCGTCATACTCCATCGCTTGTAATGTATCAGTGTACAAACTATAAATATAGGCTTCTATTGAACGATGCTACTTCATCTTGGAGCTTGAAGTTCTCTAAAGATAGACTCTAAAATTGAGAAAAGAATTGAGGGTCTATCTCAAGACAAGTTTCCTGTGGATCCTTAGCACTGCTTGGCCTTCTTCACTGGAATCTGCTGTCGACGATCCCTTCAATTATCGGCAGAAGGTTCGGCATGATTGACCGGCTCAAGGCATCGGGGGCCTTTGTCTTGGCCTCTCTACTGCTGAAATAGGAAATCTTTCCAGCTTTCAGTGTGTCCTACCATCTATGGCTGACCCCCCACAGGCATCTCAAGGTAAGTTGCATTTTGTGTACTCAAATGCTTCATATCTGTAGCATTCTGGAGGTGACGGGCACCAGATTTAATTCTCCCTTGTACTCGGACATCAAGCCTCGTACCTTCTGTCAATGATCTGGGTGACTTCTGTTTCTCTTTAGTTCAAGCTCCTCAGTTCTTCTGCAAACTGTGCACTGGACATGTCGTACCACTTCTTTTCGGCCTGGAGTTGGCATGTAGACTGTAGAGTACCTACGGATTTCTCTGATTCAGGAACTTAATCGAAGCCTTGAGGTGATTAGAAAGATCTTCATATACTTCTCAGTTACCTTCCTTGGCGTGGTTGAATCTGATCTTCTTTGACATCATGGTTTAGTCGGCAGTGCCTGAAAATGGTTATTACTGATGGCATCTTCTTTGCAGCTGAACCATATGATGCCTTGGGACCTGCTCTACGTTCATCTTTAGATTTTTATTAGGTTTCTGTTTCCACAGCTTCTAGATCCATATCTTCTTCATCAGACTCATGAGCTTGAACCGCTGATGGTGTTTCCGGGGACAAGCCTGCTTTCTTGCTGCTTCTACGCGTGCTTCTTGGTTTTTGTTTGACCTGACGCCATCATATCCTTCATTTCCCTGCATCATCCTCTTGGCCGCCATCCCCATGGGCTTCTTCTTTCGTTTTTCTGTCTCGTGGAACTCGAGTGAACAGGATTGATAAATAATAGATAATACATAATTTCAAGATGCATTCGTTGATTAGGTCGCTCTTCGTGGAGTCTTAAACCCAGCATCCCAGCGAGCCTGGCTTGTGGCTTAAGCTTGTCGTGGCTCGTCCAGAATCGTCTTGTTGAGCGAGGCTTGGAAAGTGAACGCGATCCCACGACCTGTGGATCGTTGCAATCGTCGTTGAAAGTCTACGAGCCAGGCCTGAACAGGCTCGCATTCCTTTGACTCGTGTCCAATTTACTGACAAGAAGCGGGAAAGTCCAAGCCCCGCAAAAAATGGCGTCAATAGTCAAATCACGAGCTTAGGCTCGGGAAGCCACGCGTCTTGGGATGCCAGCTTAAGCTGTAGAGGACAATCACTCACGTGTAGTGAAAGTTTCGATAATCGAGGCCAGGGACATCGTTAGTATACCCTAGATAAAGCACTACTGAACCTCTTCTCAGGCTTAAAAAGTAAGCTAGAGAAAGGTCTATGCATGCCTTGCTCGGTAAAGAAACAGGCGAAGCTATTATTGGAGTTGACCTAGATTCTCCAAGATATTATAGGCCTGAAAAAGGAGCAAGAGTGGATAAGTCTCAATGAGCTAAAAAATACAATGCCAATGGCAGACAGGCCAGCAATTCCACAAAATATCCGAACATGTAATTTAGTACGCTCAATCACTAATGAGGCTGATGAAAAGAGAGTAGGATCAGTGGATGCAGGATGCAGTGGATGAACACACGTTCAAAGATGCTGGTGGAATAACAATTAACACATTATATTTATGAGTCTGGCAAAGGTGACTAGTGACTATGAAATTGATGATACAAAGAAGTAGCTGGTGATAAAATGCAGGATAGTAGGTATTGGAAATTAATCAGCCAGTAATAAAAATCTAGAGTAGGTACCTATCTCAATGTTACCTAGACACAGGTTGAGTACTACCTATTTTTTTTTCTGTAAGGTGAGGAAATGCGCCTTATGCAAACCCGTTCGCCTGAACTGGGTAGTGTGGGGCTCTCCATCTTCAGAGTGCAATGGAGAGGGCATACCCACTAAAACCTTTTCTCTTGCTTTTCCGATTAGGGGCCTTCCAGTCTGTTAAATCGGGGTCTCTGAGTTTGCTAATTGCATCTATCTCCCAAGCTATTTCCAAATAACTTCTCAGCTTTTTTGAGTATAAACTTTTGTAGTGACGGCCACTGTTTGTAGGTCTCTTTGAATGTCGACATTGAGTATAAACCATAGGGTCCATCCGCAGCCATCTTCAATACTTTATTTTCTGTTGCAAGCAGTCTTTGCATTGGGGTTCTATAAAAACTTCCCCATGCGGAGGAGAAGTATGCTAGTTGGACCCTTGTGACAGGTTGAATTATTTGTGTCTTGGTTTTGAAACAAAAGGCGCTCTCCCTTCCTAGTATTGGGTAAAGTTGGAAGATAGCAGCCCTGCCCTGGGACTATGTAATGAATAGAGATATTTTCTCTATCTCTATTGACGTCCCTTGTCTATCGATTTCGAGAGAGAAGAAGACAGCAAGTGCCATAGCGATAGAAATAACGATCTCTATCCGTTACATAGTTCCAGTGCTGGTTTTCATCTTGGTATTGGTAATGTGAGATCTCCACGTGATCTTTATCCATATGGTGGCCTTGATTTCTATGCTCCATTGGATTCTATCATCGCCAATTTTAATTGTAGGTCCTAATGCCATTCTACGTTTTTAGATTACTATTGCTTGTGTCTTTGTGTTGTTGATTTTACAAATAATTAATATTGTCCTTCTTATACCATGCTTCTATTTCTTCGATATCGCTCTGGAGTTTTATTCTTATGATATTGGTGCTAGTACCTCTTGACAGCTTCAATTGTTTTGGTGGTGGAAAATTGCTTCCCAATCCTAACCTGGAATTTTCTGTTAGACAGATAGCTGGAGTATTAGCTGGCAAGTTTTGGTTGTTAAGTTCCATATTATCATCTTTTCAATCAGTCTGTGGTACCATAGTTTATTGAAGGCTAAAAATATGGCACCTGTGGCCATTTTGTAGTTGAATCTCTCTGTCATATATTCTGTTCTTCTCAGGGTTGGTTGGTCAGCTGAGTGGCGAGCTTTAAAGCCAAATTGGGACGTGGGTATCAAGTTAAGTTGTTCTATATCTTCTACTAATCTTGTTCTAATGGGTTTTACTACAATTTTAGATATTGTAGGAAGAAGAATTATTTATTGGTCTATAGTTACCTGGGAAGGCAGCATTCTGTCGAGGTTTTCTAATGACAATGATACATGACTTTTTTCCAGCATTTGGGAAGTAGTGTGTGTTTTGGCCGAAAAATCTTTGTAAATGTGACATGAAGGTTTAATAATCAATTTTTTTACTTTAGTTTAAGAACCAATATTTTTTAGATTAGAAAACTTTCACTACTCTTGATAATGGCAATGAGTTTAAACGCGTAGAGAAATAAAAAATTAAGTGAAGATTTGGACGTTTTTCTTCCCTCTATAAATTTGAATATAGTGTTGAGCAAATTTGCTATTGCTATTTGGGATTTTTTTGGTAGTTCTTCAACCATTTTGTCACGAACTTCATCTATTCCTGGAGCTTTTTTTTTGTCTTGATTCTTTTGATTTGTTCAGGGATTTCTTTGTGGATGACATAATTCGTGGAAATCGTGGGATGTCAGTGTATTTGTCAGGGCTTATAGCTTCATTCATTTATTCTAAGTCTTCATTCTGGATTACATTTTCAACAGATATGGCTTCTAAGGTGTTGGCAAATACCTGCTTTTGTTTTTTCAGACTGAGTTGGTTTCATGTATTAATGGAATAACATTTTTGGGGCGTCTCAAGGCTTTTTGCATTCCCCAGGCCGAATTATCGGAAGTTTTGAAGCTTCTTGCTTTGTCGTTCCATTCTTTGTAGGTAGTGTATCTTCTTCTAAGCCTCCGGTCATCCTAATTTGATTTTGCAAGTAAATAGAAAGGTTTTCTATAGATCCTTGTCTGATTATTTTGGTGGAAGAATTATTTTCATATGCTTGTAGAATTACTTGTTGGTAGGATTCTACTGCTGCTTCGATGTCTTCATTTGAAGTTATTTTAGGGAGAGGCTATTTTTGTAGGCGGTCCAACTTGTAATGGTTTTCTTGATTGTATTTTTGGTGTTCTGTCCATGTCCTTATTTTAGAATTATAGCATTATGATCCGAAGTACCTTCAATAATAGTTGTTATCTCGAAATCGTGGACAATAAACCTCTATACTGCATTGTCTAGTACTTTTGGGTTGCCATTGGCACTTAAGAGAAAAGTTGAAGAAGTTGAGCATATCACAATTGCTCCGCAGTTTTTAGTGTAATTTGCCAGTGTGGTCCCATTTGCTCATTAAATTGTACTATTTCAGAGTCTTGATTTGCAGTTAAGATCACCTATATAAATATTTTTGGGATATTGTTACTGAGAAGGTTGTTGATAATAATATCCTCTTCTAGTGGTACTTGCTTGGGTGCCTTGTACGCTGCAGTCGTCAGTTCCCTTTTGCCGGTGATTGTAGCTTCAACCGTTAGATGTTCAATACTAGAATCTATACTACCAAACCTATATGGTGCGACATCATTTCTGATTATAATGGTTACTCCATTCTGTCGAAGGTTGGGCCCATCTTTCCTATATAGGTACTATACATGTCCTTGGAAGGACATTCTGAAAACCTCACCTGCTTTGGTTTCCTGCAACACCAGCAGTTGAGGTTGATGTTCCTCCAAAAAAGCTCTATTTCTGACTTACGTGATCTGAATCCATTAACATTTATGGCTCGTCATTAGTATGTGGGATTTTAATTCTCTCCATTACTACATAAATAAATCTAAATTTGAATCCATGTAATAAATAGAAAATGCCAAAATGCAAGTGCATGAGGGGCATAGTAGATACGGCAACTTTCGTAGGAATACATCAACCTATCTTGTTTATCAAAATCCAAAGGTAGGTAGTAGGATTTCTAATTATCGACCAAACGAGAAACATTTTGAGTTTAGGCACAGTTGACCAAAGCTCAATAAATCAAGACTTAACGCAAGTCGAAAACCGAAATTCTCCTAAATTGATGCATTGCTCAACACAAAATATCAATTTATAGACGAAGAAAAACCATCACATGGTAATGGAACCATGGTAGCAGTACCATTACTCAAAAATCCCGACAGGTACCTGCCATGGAACGTAGTTTTGCATTCTATCGACGGAAATGTGATTACAGTTAACGTGCTCACTCCCCCAGATACAATAGTTGCCAAATGGAGAATGGATGTAGATACTAGAATAATTGATGATGGCGCCTACAGCTACAGCTGGGAAACTAGAATCTATATTTTGTTTAATCCTTGGTAATAAACATGCTTATTTTATGAAATTTGAAAATTTCATATTTTTTTTCATGCAGGAGCAAACATGATCAAGTATACTTAAAATCTGAAGAATGGCGGGAAGAATCTGTAATGAATGACGTCGGTCTTCTATTCAGAGGGACTTATAATAGGATAAAACCTGTGATTTGGAAATATGATCAATTTGAAACAGATGTTTTAGATTGCTCTTTGTATTTGGTTCATGCTGTTGGAAATGTAAAAGCTCATAACAGGTATCTATATAGTTCCTACCATATTTATTTTATTTCATTTAACTGTCGTCTTATTATGTAGATCGGATCCTGTTAAGATCACCAGAGCGTTAGCAGCAGCTGTAAATTCAGCAGATGATAATGGTGCTGTCATGGGCAACTGGTCAACAGATCACAGTGGTGGGACGGCGCCTACCAAGTGGATTGGTAGCATGGAAATTCTTCAAAAGTTTTACAAAAAGAAGAAACCAGTGAAATACGGTCAATGTTGGGTATTTTCAGGGGTGTTAACGACAAGTAAGTTTGAGAAAAATTATCTTCACCAAAATAATTACATTATAACATAAGTTCAAAAAATAAATTATTGCAAGTTTATAATAATTAACTACCTATAAAATAATGACTGGGTAACTTAGAATCATAGCCACAATTTTTATTCGTTTAATTAGTTCAATCACTATTATTACCATCAATAATTGCTACCTATCTATTAATCATTTTACAATAACCAATATTAAATCATTGAAGGTGCATTCAATTTAAATATTCCAATACTTGTCTGGTATTATTAGCTCCATCCGAAATGGTAGCACCAACGACCAAGGTTAAATGTCATATTATTAAGATGGAATTCTTTTGGTGGCGCATTGCACCCATATGAATTGTTTATTGGCTGATACTTGTAAACACGACATAGATTTATTATGGGATTTGCAATATAGTCATTCATAATAACCTTTTATTGTTGGGTGGAAATTCAGAAGAAAACTCAATTAAGTGAAATAATTTAAATTGAATTAATGGATTGGCTTTAGATCACGTTTATGATAATTAACGTTGAACGGTCATTTTACAATGATCGACATTTAACTATAAAATAAATTGATAGAGTTTAATTAGACGAATCTGCATGGATCATGGAAATGTAATTATATGCTAGATCAGGGTATGCGGCATACTCTAGATGTTTTATTTTAGCCACGGAGTAGCATTTTCAACAAATATTACATTAGTTTGTAGAGCACTAGGAATACCAGCAAGAACAGTAACCAATTACTCTTCAGCTCATGACACCCAGAACTCCTTAACCGTAGATTATTTTATGGATGAGAAAGGGTCAATAATGGAAGAACTTAATTCCGATTCGATATGGAATTTCCATGTTTGGAATGAAGTTTGGATGACGCGTCCGGATTTGGGTAGGATCTACTCGGGTTGGCAAGCCATTGATGCTACTCCGCAGGAGTTAAGCGAAAATGCGTACAGGTATCGAAATGAAATAAAAAATGAGTTATTTGAGTTGATAAAAGATCAATTTTTAATTAGGTGTGGACCTGCTTCAGTAGTGGCAGTTAAAGAAGGAGAAATACTGAGATCTCATGACACCAACTTTGTATTTGCTGAAGTTAATGCTGACAAGGTAAGTCTTCACATGACATGATCTTTGAATTGAAAGTTCCATTATTATGATATTTATCTATGTTACAAATAATTTGGTTGACGAATTTCTACGTCTTCAGATTTCTAATCCTTAAATCTAATTCAATTTTCAATCTTCAACCCAACATCGATATCACTATGAACCTTTGTCTCAAATTTTAAGGGAAATATAGAATTAAATAAAAAAAACGTAATTTTCTTCGAGCCGCTCTTCCCCTCCGCTGCACCAGTACTCTTCCATCTCACTTTTCTCCGTAGCTCCCTTTCTCTCTCGCCAAACAATACAATAAACCCTTTACTTTTGAATTCTGATTTCAAAATATTCAAACCTCAATTGCTCAGTAACCGTTGAGCAAATTGCATTAAAACTTTCAGCATTTATAGCTCTTATCAAGCTCTAAGTGGCCTGTGATTTACAATATTCCCAGATTCCCATTTTAATGCATTAAAATTTCCAGAATTTGTAGCTTAAATCAAGTTCTAAATGGCCTGTAATTTACAATATTTCCAGATTTCTAGTTTTTGAGCAAATTGAGTTTGAAGTTTTTGAGAAAATTTGGACTAAAAGCCAAATTTGAGGCTCAATTGCTCAAAAACTATCCGAGCTATCGAGGTCAATTTTACACAGATTTATAGTTCATGACCATGTCAGGATTTTGAAAATTTTCCAGAGATAAAAATAGGATTTTCTTTTTATTTTTGTGTCTGCTTAAAATGGCCATTTGGAATTGATATCAGAGTTGTTTTCCAGTAATTTTGACCCGCTCTATCAATTTATAAAGTCAAAATTGGGCAAAACTAAAAATTAAAAACATCGAATTTTAATAAGGGTACCCCCTTTGAATTCTGATTTCAAAATATTCAAATCTCAATTGCTCGGTAACCGTTGAGCAAATTGCATTAAAGTTTCCAGAATTTGTAGCTTTTATTAAGTTTTAAATGGCCTATCTATCCGAGGTATCGAAGTCAATTTTGCACAGATATAGAGAATTTAAGGCCCTTTCCAATGATGTATAATTTATTCCAATTTGCTCAAAATTTACCAAAGATATGGGCAATTGTTCATGACCATGTCAGGATTTTGAAAATTTTCCAGAGCTAAAAATAGGATTTTCTTTTTATTTTTGTGTCTGCTTTAAATGGCCATTTGGAATTGATATCAAGGTTGTTTTCCACTAATTTTGACCCGCTCTATCGATTCACAAAGTCAAAATTGAGTAAAACTGAAAAATAAAAAAATCGAATTTTACATAAGGGTACCCCCTTTGAATTCTGATTTCAAAATATTCAAACCTCAATTGCTCAATAACCGTTTTAAATAGCTTGTAATTCACAATATTTCCAGATTTCTAGTTTTTGAGCAAATTGAGTTTGAAGTTTTTGACAAAATTTGGACTAAAAGTCAACTTTGAGGCTCAATTGCTCCAAAACTATTCGAGCTATCGAACTAAATTTTGCACAGATTTATAGAGAATTCAAGGCTTTTTCCAATGATGTATAATTAATTTCAATTTGCTCAAAATTCACCAAAGATATGGGCAATTGCTCATGACCATGTCAGGATTTTGAAAATTTTCCTGAGCCAAAAATAGGATTTTATTTTTATTTTTGTGTCTGCTTAAAATTAACTAATTTTGACCCGCTCTATTGATTCATAAAGTCAAAATTGTGCAAAACTGAAAAATAAAAAAATCGAATTTTTCATAAGGGTATCCCCTTTGAATTCTGATTTCAAAATATTCAAACCTCAATTGCTCGGTAACCGTTGAGCAATTTGCATTAAAATTTCCAATATTTGTAGCTTTTATCAAGTTCTAAATGGCCTGTAATTTACAATATTTCCAAATTTCTAGTTTTTGAGCAAATTGAGTTTGAAGTTTTTGACAAAATTTGGACTAAAAGTCAACTTTGAGGCTCAATTGCTCAAAAACTATTCGAGCTATCGAACTCAATTCCGCACAGATTTATAGAGAATTTAGGGCTCTTTCCAACGATGCATAATTTATTTTAATTTGCTTGAAATTTACCAAAGATAAGGGCAATTATTCATGACCATGTCAAGATTTGGAAAATTTTCCAGAGCCAAAAATAGGATTTTCTTTTTATTTTGGTTTCTGCTTAAAATGGGCATTTGGCATTGATGTCAGGGTTGTTTTCCACTAATTTTGACCCGCTTTTTCGATTAATCTACCATTTCGAAATGTATGAAAACAGTCATAAATTAATATTCTATATGTTCATGCAATAATCTCAATTTTTAATTATAGTGCCCTTTTGCCCGTTCTGATTTTGTATTACCTTGGGATTTTGAATTAACATAATAAAATCTTCATTCTGTGAAAATTTCAGCTTGTAACTCCGACACGCCCACAAAAGTCAAAATATATTAAAAGGAGGCACTCTAGTTTCTGGCTTCTATTTTTCACGTTTCACCTATCATGCGCAACATTTCGCTTTTCTTCATGAAGATTTATTGCACGGTCTATGCTCACCTATGCTCATTCCCATTCTATCCGGAGGCTACCTTTTCGCCAAAACTTCCCCTATTTTCTCCATCCAATAACCCCAGGGAAAGTTGATTCATCTAATAATTCGAAACAAATAAATTACAGATATTTTGGAGATGGAATGGTCCTACACAGCCCCTGAAACTTCTCAGAAAAGACATTTACGGTATAGGCAAACTAATTCTTACAAAAGCTGCCGGGTCATTTGAACGAGAGGATATTACTTCGACTTACAAATATGCTGAAAAATCAGATGAGGAACGAACTACAATGTTGAAAGCTCTTCGTCAATCAGAAAATCTGTTTTCTAGGTAAGGATATTTGGCTGAATATTATTTTGAAACAGATCATTTTCCAAAAACAAGTTCAAGACCAATAAAAGAAGGGGCACTCATATTTATTATAAATTTTCAGGTACTACTTGAATGAAGACTTCAACGACATCTATTTCCATTTCAATCTTTTAGACGACGTCAAAATAGGAGAACCTTTCGAAGTATCTCTTGCAATGAGAAATCGTTCAAAAACTAGAGAATACTGTGTTTCGGTTATCCTACGGGTCGATGTAGTGACTTACATGGGTAAAGTTGGCGATTCTGTTAAAAAAGATTATTTCAAGACATTTGTGAAACCAGAATCTACTCATGAAGTTAAACTCACTGTTAGATACGATGAGTATGGTAAAAGAATAATTGATCAGTGTGCTTTTAATATATCTTGTTTGGCTTCGATTGAGGATACTAAGTTTGAGTATTATGCTCAGGATGATTTTAGGTAAAATTTCAAATAGAATTTTCAAAATATAATAATTTTCACTTACTTATAGAATACGTAAACCTGATATCAAAATATTACTCCGAGAAACTCCAGTGGAAAACACTGAATTTACTGCAGATATATCAGTGGAAAATCCATTGCCGATACCTTTGAAGAAAGGAGAATTTACTATCGAAGGTCCAGGAATTGACGAGAAAATAAAATTGAAAGTGAAAACGGTGCAACCTGGAGAGAAAGCGAAAGGTAGGCTGTTTTGAGAGAACAACAGAGTTTTTAGTTTGTTTTGTACTTTAGGTGAATTCAAATTTACTCCGCCAAGAACTGGCAGATTTGCGGTTGCTGCAAAATTTGTATGCAAAGAAATGGACGATGTTGATGGGTTTATTATGATTCTGGTAGAACCTAAGAAAGAACAGAATGGCCAGTTGTGATAAGAGTGAAGAGCTATGTTTTATATGTTTTACTAATATTTAATGTGTATTCAATTTATTTATTTATTTGTCTCATGTAATATTTAACTATAGAAACATTATTTTATTTATTGTTTGATATAGGTAACTAAAGCTTTAATAATGTAGGATTTTCCTAGTTTTTAACAGGGGAACACTCAAGTGATGTTAGTGTTAGGCTTAATAACAACAATTAATTTGTTTTGCACTTTTTTATTTTTATTAATAAATTATATAAACTGTTTTCGTTTTTTTTTTTTTATTTCCGAAAGAATTGGGAACGTAGAACCATTCATACAGACAATAAGTGAAATCAAATTCTGTATCATGCTTTGGAAATACGAAACAATATTTTGAAAGGTTGTGCCATCTGGTAGTTTGTAACGAAACTAGCAGCCATTAAAAAGTAGAATCAATAAAGAAATCCTTCAAGCTGCGAGCACATAAAGTGGTCTGTGAAATATACAGCGTATACAAGGCTCTGATATAGATCGATTTAAAGAGATGGCGCTACGTATTTCAGGTCGAGATATAAAAGAACTGGTTGATATGTTGCAGAAGAACATGAAAACTAAATAGTCCGTAGTTTGTATCTATGTATATGGATTATTATGCATTTTAATTGTTGATATAGTTCTACATAATATGGGTAGTTTTTTTTTAATGTGTTGCAGCCTATAATGGTCGATGAGTAGGTAGTTTCCGTAAGTTTTTGCTTTTATCGTTGATTTTTTCTCCATTCAGTAGATCTTATCAGCTTTTCTGCCACTTTCCCATAATATGCACGGAAGACTCCCTTTCGCCTCTCTGTCCTCTTCTCCTTCAACTAGCTAACGGTCTAGTTCTTAGATTTTTAGTCAGGGTCCGCCATGTCATCAAAGAATTCAAATCGTCACGAATAAACATCTTATATGTGCATGTTTTTGAATACCGAAGAAACCGAAGTTAAAATGTTGTCTTTTGTATTTGGCATAAGAAGGTACCTATTATAAAGATAATAGATATGGATCAATCTTATTTCTGTTTTTCCAAAATTGCATTCTGGAATGGCACTCCTACACAGACCCAATACAGTAATGTGGCTAATTCAGGTAGGCAGCCTTTTCCACGTGAGCCTAGATTAACTTCTACCCTCAAATTGACAGAAATCCTAGCCGAATCGTGAATCCTCCATCTACCCGTTTTGGCCCTTTTTCCAGATGCAGTCGCATAATACCAGTCCAGGAAACATTATATTGTCATCACCTTCCAAATAAAAGTGTATGGATCGCAAACCTAAAGAACTGAATACCATACAGGTGGATAAGACCAAATTTCAATGATTCTTGCAGACAAACTCTACGTGCCAACCACCTCTAACATCAGATCTTATAAAACAACAACGTGAATCCAATCGTTTATGGCCGTTTCCACCTACTATTTTAGGGGACCCTTAACGATAAGTATTCCTTAAAATGACACTTTTCCATGGAGAAATGTCAGTTAAGGGCATACTTATCGTTAAGGCTCCCCTAAAATAGTTGGTGGAAATGGAAACTCAGTACAACTGGCGTTTATTAGAAAGTAAAAATAAGGTTACAATACTCCGCAGTGTTGCCAATAATAATAATAGATAGAATCAGCATAGCATAAATAGCGTAATCAGCATAGCATAAATAGCGTAAATACGACAATTTTAAGAATACTTCAACACCCTCACACAACACCCACTGTTTAATAAATACATTATGCTTAACTGTTGGATCTTCATCCAATCTGACTTTGTTTGGGGACTTGTGACATATTCCTGACAAAAAAGTTACAAAATCATCGAAACTTTTTGACTTATGTCTCCTAACAGTCTCAACTGTTGGTTCATCTCCTTCAAACACATAATCACTATCTACAGAGGTATCAGGCCACACATTATCAAATTCTTCTTTATAAGTAATTTCAGAGTCATTTTCTGAGTATTCTGACCACTTCAGTTGGTGTCTCTGAAGTTATCATAATCTGGATGTCTTCCATGAATTCAACAACTCTAGAAATACATATCTCTTGACTATCTGGACTGTATACTTTATACTCCTGTCCCACTTCACTGTATCCTACCAAAACCATTTCTTCTGATTTCTCATCCCAATTAGTTATCTTTGCTTTTGGTATATGTACTATGACCTTGCTGCCAAATACCCTCAAATGCTTCACATTTGGTTTACTATGGTGCCACATTTCATAAGAGGTCTTGTCACCCAACCCAGCTGCCAGTGACCTGTTTGTCAAGTACCTACACTGAAGTAGATATTATTAGCTTCTGCCCAGAATTCTTTGCCGAGTCCAGCATCAAAGATTTTGATCTAGCTTTTTCAACTAATGTGATGTTCATGCGCTCTGACATCCCATTCTGCTTAGGAGTATAGCTGTTGGTTTTCTGGTGTATAATCCCATATTTTCTAAAAATATCTTGAAATTTTTTAGAGCAATACTCTCCATCCTTAAGTATCACTTCTGAAATGCTTGATTTTCTTCGATATTTGGTTCTCAACTAGATTTTTAAACTCTAAAAGTTGTCAACATTTCATGCTTGGATCGAAGAAAGTAAACAAATGTCATTCTTGTGGCATTATCTTCGATTAAAGCAAAATATTAAGAGCCTCCTATGGAAACCTTCTCCATGGGTCCACATAAGTCAGCATGTATGACCTCTAGTACTTCTTTGGCTCTGGTGCCTTCTTTGGGAAATGGCAACCTATGTTGCTTCCCTTCACAATAAATTATGCAGTTTTTCTTGCTGCACTTTACCTCGCCTTTGAAATCTAACCCATCTACAGCCTTTTTCATTTTATTGAGATCTGCAGAGTTAATGTTGCCAAACCTTCCATGCCAAGTTTCTCCAGAAGTTAGCAGACAACAATCACTCTTATCAACATTAAGCCTGTAAACCATTCTGAACCAAATCAGCTGTTGCCTCCAACTCACCTACATCACCCATGCACTTGACTGGTACTTTCGTATCATTAGCCACTAATATATCCTTCAACTCGCAGTCCGTAGAAATATTTCCCATCCATTCGTTATTACACAAAGATGTACACTTGCCCGCAACTCCATATACCAGTCTGTCTCCAAAAACTGCATACTCAAAAAGAGTGCACTAAAAGCATGAGACTTTTTCTTATTCTGCTCATTTTTAGCCTCCTCACCCATCAGTTTTGGGCACTGCGACTTGATATGTCCAAACTCTTTGCAAGCATAACATCTCACACCTTTATTTTTCTTTTTCTCAGGATATTTTCCTCTGCCCCCTCCACCAGTAAAAGCTACACCATGTCTCTGAGGTACTTCCACCTCGATATCCAACAACTTTGTCTTGATGGCATCTGCAGTTCTGGCTAGACCACTGTGCTCGATAGCCCTAATCATAGGGTAATACTTTTCAGGCAAACCAGCTAGCAATAAGGAGTCTATCCAAACGTCATCTATTGCAAACCCTGTGGATTTCAATCTTTGTGACTTTTCAGCAATCTTATTCACATAATCACCCATAGATTTACCAGTTTTCCATCTCGGTAGATATTAGAGATCTTAACAAATTAATTTTTCTTGTTTGACCTGAGTCAGAAAACATACTTTTTAATTTATCCCATACCTTCTTGGGTGTTGCCTCATCTCTAATGTGTGAAAGAAGTGCTGAATCTATCGTGAGGACTATTCTGGCCATCGCCTTTCCACATTTGTCCGCATGACTTTCCGTGCCGTTAACGCATCCCCTAAGTCCATCCAAAATGAGAACATTCTGTACACCGAATGCATATTCTTCATTATTTTCCCGCCCTTTTAACTTGGGTACACTGGCTTGAAAGTTAATTGCCATGTTTCTAAATCTTCACTAGACTAAAAGGAAAAACTACACAAAAAACTATGAAAAAACAGCAGAAACCACGAAAATTGATTCCATAACCTAATAAAACAACAACGTGAATCGTTTAGAAACTCAGGACAACTGACGTTTATTAGGAAGTTAAGATCAGGTTACCAGTGTTACCAATAATAATAATAGAGAGTATCAGCATAACATAAATACCGTGAATACGACAATTTTAGGAGCACTTCAACAAGATCCATGGCTGATAAGGACAAACAATTATTAATAGAACTTGAAAAAGATTTCCAAAAGAGTCAGGAAATTCAGGGTCGTTTCTAATAGAGTTAGATATATCGGCCTGAACATCAACAAGAGCGTCTCCCTGAAGCTCATTCAGTCTATGTACCGACCCCAACTACCAGTTACGAGAATCTGGAAATTGTTATTGCGGAGCTATCAATAGCCAAAGCTGAAGACAGCAACAGAAGCTATTAACATTAACAACTTTAATAACAAATTAGGTTTCAGGAAATATTCCAAATACAAACGTGACAGCTTCAATTCAAAAATAGGTAGTTTCTTCGAGAAAAGACCCAGAAAAAAATTAATCTGTTACCATCAGACGAGAATCTATAGGAAAAAATGACATTAACTTCTTTCTATGTAGCAGTAAATACATCTTCGGCGATGTCTCAGTTATCAACAGATCCACCGCACGTGCATTAATCATTGAGCTATGAGAGTTGAGAAGGTATGAAAGCAGAATCAGAAGTGTTGGTAGAGAGAAATCGAAAGTATGAGTAGAATAATTATTACTGAGACAACAAAAGGATAGGGCAAAAGTCTGCGACGAGAATAGGAAGAAATTTAGGGAAATCAGTGGAATAATATCTACACCTCCCATCGGAGAAAAGCAACCAATGATAGGATATTTCTATCAAAAAGTAGAATCAAAACTGCCATAAAGACTCGGTACCTACCAATAAACCCATGCGCATAAAAAGTAAAAAAAGTCGAGAAGAAATGGACAAGAACAAAATAGCTTCAGCTGTGGAGAGCTTCTATGACGTATAGATACATCAGCTGGGAGCAACATCCTGACGTGGAGACGCGTATCAATAACCAGCGAACAATAGGAATTGTCGGAAGATGAACCAGATATCAAAATTTGAAGTCGAGCAGGCAAATAACGATCTGAAAAACAAAATATCAATAGGATATGGAATTAGAACTGATATGCTGGAAGAAGGAAGAGAGGAACTTCTTACATTAGAGAGACTAGAGACTATTTAATATAGAAGTCTAAAAATTGCGGAGATAAGAGTAGAATAACCCACGAATTAAGAAATACCTTATTAACAGTATACAGCGGGAAAAGAACAAAAAAATTCCATTCCAATCAGGCAGACAGAATGATATCACGAAAACTTCTCACTCGGGCAATGAAGGATATATTCAAAAAACAAGAATGGGTCTAGACATAATATAAGTATGAAGGGCCAACGAATAAATTATCTACGTTTCGCCGACGACACCGCACTTATTTCCAAGAATTTTGAAAAGCTTCAGTACCTAGAAGCTCCGTTTATCGGAAGAAATGGGCCTGAAGATGAATATATAAGGGAAAACAAAAGTGATGACAAATAACGTTGAAGAGTAACCATTGAGAACCTATCTTTAGACAATGTCAGCGAATACATCTACTAAGGACAAATACTGAATAATAGAACAAATTACAAGAAGAACAAAACTTGCATGAGAAGGTTTCAACCAGTTTTCATAAATCCTAAAGGAACAGAAACATTCCACTTAATCAAATAGAGCAGACTTTTCAACCAATGTGTGATCCACAATGAAAAACGGTTGTCAAACTTGGTCATTCACAAAGAATAATGTCAATCGATTGGATTGGCCATGGACCGGATGTGCGAGATCCTAGTCGGAAGAGGAAGCATCAAAAGTCACCTACTTATTCATAATAAAGAGAGAAAGACCATGGATGAAACTCAGAACTGAGGATGAAGATCGCATAGCTTGAACAATGTGAATAATTTTCTTCCCTTAGATTAATGCTCCTAGCCTAAGATTTATTATAAAATGGTTACAATTTCATCTTATTTATACTGGACCTTTATTACTAAAAATTAGGTAGCTTTAATAACTAAACTCGACTTAATTTTTGAGATTTGCATCGATAATAAAAATTATTGAGTATTTGGAAGTGAAATTTACGAAAAAAGTAGGTAGGTATACATTTATGGGTGAGGTGGCTGAAATTATACTTGTATTCATATACACACACATTTACCCTCATCATCATCATTACCATTCTACCACAATTTGTCCTCTACTTTACCTGAGCATGAGCAATTCCATTTCGTTTTGTCTTGAGCCATGATATTCATATTTGTGCTACATCTCTTCAAGTCCCCGTACCATCTAGCAATCGACCTCAGCTTTGTTCCAAATCTACTTTGCTTGCCCATTCCAGTTTGCATGCAGTTGTTGCAGTATTGCACAATTACCAGCTCAATTTCAAGAGAGCCAAACAGAAAACTTCCTAAATAATGTTAGAGCTTTGGTTACGAAATATGGAACCCGAATAAGTGAAATGAATAGGATGACCCAAGGCTGAGGGAAGCCCGTAAAGAAGTCTCGAACAACAAATAGGATCAGAAGATTCAAGAACTCAGGATCGATTCTCGAACTTGGCCCACTGCAAAAGTATCTGGGAAGAGAGAAAGCCATCATTCCACCACTGCACGGACGCCAAGGAATGTTATACTTCGATACAGACAAAGCTGGATATACTAAAGCAGACGTAAGTACCAGGAATCAAGTCTGCCCCAGAAATTTCAGAAGATCGTCAAGCCCTGAGAGCCGAGAAGGCCAGGTCGTTTTGCAATTTAAAGCAAGATGATTAGGGAGATGTTTAGGAATGTTTTAATATAACTTAATTCTGAGACAGGATCAATTCCCACAATGTCAGAAGCACGGGAAAGTGATTATGCCTACGGAAGCAAAGTAGGAAAAACCGTACTCCCAGAACTAGCGTCCCATTAGTTTCTTTGTGTCTTCTGGGTTAAGTAACTGGCTTCAAGTACAAGTAACAAGGGGGCATCGAATATCAATTAGTTCAGATCCAGAACACATTCTACTTCTTCTCTATGTGCTTTCTCCGTTTCAGAGTTTGGCAATCATTATAACAATTTATCTTGAGGCTCAGATTAATGTCATGACTAGTGAATATGGTTTTCATATTTACTGATCTCGCTTTTCCGATTCTAAATAAAAGGACAGAAAAGAGACTTAGATATTTGCTGGCGGAAACAAATCTGTATTATGGATGGAGAAGCAAGGGTATCCAGAAGAGAAATATTGAGACTAGATGCCAAAATGAAGGTAAATGATCGAGTAAATGATACAGAAGAAAACGCTCAAGTGGTTTGAAAACCTAATAAAGAACGAAAGATAACCCAAAGAAACTATTTAGTCGACCTTTTGATACAAATGTTGAAGAAGAAAATCTAGAAAACCACCAGACTTAATGGATTTGGGGAAGAGAAACACGGGCACCATTTAACTACGTAAGATTTCAGGAATCATAAAACCAAATTAACGAAGAGCCTTGATACCTACTCATTTTTATATGAACAAACAACTAAGAAGTGAAATGATGACAGTAAAAATAAACAAAAAACATTAACTTTGAAGAAAATCCGGAGAAGATTGCGTGTTGAAAAATGTTAATTTAATTGTGGTTAGCGAAATTTAATCCGGCCAGCTTGTCTTGTTAACTCTTTGCTTGTCCTTTAAACCAAAGATTTGAGCCTAAGCGGATTAAAAATTCCAACGTTCTTGCGGTTTTGACATTCTTATTGTTTTGTCACTTCACCCGCATAAAGAATTCTTTAAAATAATCTTCTCCGACCGGGCAAATTTCGATTTGGTGAGGTAAAACAACTCATAATTTATCGATTCTTGGATAAAAGTCACCAAGTCGATAAGTTTTTAGATCTTTGCATTTCTAAATATTCAGCCTACCTTGTGCAATTCTTACACGAGCAAAACTGGGAAAACAACAATGCGCTTCTTCACTATCCCTTTACACCGGTATATTAACCCAAGGTTTTTGTTTAGTTTTAATTAAAAATTTTAGTACCAACAACCAAAGAGACCTTTCTGGTTAAGGTATCTTAAAAGCTCGTAAACGCTCTTCACTTCTCTTACGCAGACGAGTAATAAAGCGAAAAGAAAAAAAGGTTATAGGTACTTAAAAAGTCAGTGCTGTCGGTAGTTAGGATTTCGAAAAATTAAAAGATGTTTGTGACCAAATATGCCATAATTCAATAAACGTGAATGTTGGACTATGTAGCTTTTCTCAGAAATGTACATAGTTCGCCCAAGATCACGTAGTAGTTCAGCTTTTTCCACTCTGCGTCAAGAAAAATCAAAGAAGCCTGTGAAGTGCGCACCAGGTCCACATTGAAAACTAATGAGCCGGATGACAGATCCAAAGCCAAAGTAGGAGCTAGTGATGCTTGCTGCCAGAGTCCAGAGATAAAGGTTACTTCATGTCCAAAGAAGAAGAGTGAGAACTGGTGAAGGTGAAAGAACAAAGAAGAAGGAATTCGCAAAGTATATTTTGTGATAGATCAAGAATATAGTACTTCGTACAAATTGGAAACTTTCTCTATTCTATGGAAGACAAAGCTGCCAACCCATTCCAGGAGAAGATTTCAAAATTAGACATCCATACTAGAAGTAATGAAAACGATGATCCCAAGTGTTTTCAAGATAATTGCAAGCCCGATAAAATCGCTCTCTCCCAGTTTTCATATTCTCTTATAGATAGTGGGAATGTAGTAAGGACAATTCAACATTAAATCTGCTGCCGTTATCATTACCAAGACTCCGTAATACTGAGAATGCATATATTCTAGAAAATGATTGGTGTAGATATATTCAACAAAACAAATTTCCTTCCTACATTTCAAAATGAATCATCTCAGATCCCGTTGGCAAAACACTCACATCCGCCAATGGTATTCCTACTACATAGATGGATAATAACTCGCGTTTCAGTCAGCGTATTATGTCTGACCATTGGCAAGTTCAAGACAGGCACTCTGTAATTATTTGACTGTAAATGAGATGATTCGACAAGCTTCCGGTGAGTCATTTTTCGGCGGAATTTTCAAGAACTGTTGTTGGCTGCAATCGATTATGCGCTTTTTAGCTCCGAACCCTTTTGTTATGGATCTTTTTTTCGAAACGAAGCGTTAAATAAAAGGAACTGATTTTAGGCATATTTGCTAATAAATAGGTATTGTCTAAATATACCTCCTACTGACTGGTCACATGAATCTTATGGAAAATTTGCTTACTACTCTGGCTAAATTTGCTTATGATGACTTTCTGGTACTTAACGCTTGGATTTCAAAAATTTAACGTACGCCTAGAACAATACAATCTAATATCGTATTAGACTAGGTACTGTTTATTGGCAGCGCTGGTCCTTATTCGACAGGAAGTCAGAGTAAGTCGACTCTAACCAAGTATTATTTTGATGATATTGCCGAATAGGCGATTTTGTGCTGCTTTGTCCCGCAGCGTATTATAAATTGAAAATTACTTCTACTACACAGACATTTTCAAATCGACTCACCCTGTTCAAATTTGTTCGGGAAGTAGGTATGTGTTATCTGATTTCTTTCCCTACAGACACTGATAAGTGGAGCAAATCCATAATTAAATATTTTGAGCTTCAACGTTCAACGCTACTGTCACCATAACGTCTTTGATTTTGATGACAAGACAACCCATCAACAGCATTCATATTCCAAGGCTCTATATGCGATGCAAAAACCGGTGAAAAGCATCGGTTTTCTTCATCATCTTCAATTTTTTTCTCATTTCAGCAGATACGAGCCGGCTCTAATCGCCTCGGCTATATTCAATGTGGAAGACAAGTGGAGGTGCGAGCGGCACGGCGATAATTACAGGGCCGGCGTCGGCTCATGATGAATTAGCTGGCGTTATTGCCGCCTCTCATCTTCACCCATGGTAACCTATTAAAGCGTTTAAACTGCCCCGGACGGTGTTATTAGACTTCGCACGTTTTGGATTCTTCGCTAATTTGTTCTGTCGCTTTATTTTTTGTGGTCCTCTCGAAATCCGCCGAGTCTCAAATTAAAAAAAAATTTGGTGGTCGGGCGCGTTAATTTGCTTAATAGCCTTTATCTTTATCGGGTATCGATAAAAATCACTTCGGATTGGCTCGATCGAAAGTTGCCTGAATATTCATTAGTTTCCTCAAATGTTTAGTCTTAATCAACTTTAAAGTTTATTATGGTAAGTAAAAACTTGTTTGTGAGAAACTTGCCCAAAATATTTGCTTGTTTTTCCACAGATTTGTGGTGTCCCCAAACATAAAAAGGCAGCAGAGAAATTTGCATAGCTGGTATACCCCAGGTTGTATTTATATGTTAAAGAACAAACCTTTTTTTGTTACGAAATTCTAAAGTGATATAATAGATTACCCCGAGGGGGATTTCAGTAGTGGAACTGTGTACACTAAATTACCACTTCTGACAGAAATTACCACAAATTACCAGTAACTGCCTCTAAATTACCACTTTTTTCCTCTATTACCTTTCATTGCCTCAGGAATTACCACTCAATGCCACTCAAATTACCCCTTATTACCTCTTATTTCCGCTAAATACCACTAATTACCACTGTCAATACCATTAATAACCACTGTCATTACCATTAATTGCCACTGAAATTACCACTTAATACCAGGAATTTATTTCGATTTCCAAGTATATCCGAGACTTGAACTCAATAACAAATCGAGATGTTAAAAGAAGAGCAAATCAAGATGTTGAAAGTTGAGAAAGAGAAACACTCAAGGAGGCATTTCAACATGCCTCGAAGAAAAAAGGATTCCGAAATCCTGCAAAACTCAAGCTCTATCTTCTAGAATCTGGATAAAAATCATTTGATTGATGTTGAAGGAACAAATCGAGATGTTAAAAGAAGAGCAAATCAAGATGTTGAAAGTTGAAAAAGAGAAACACTCGAGGAGGCATTTCAACATGCCTCGAAGAAAAAAGGATTCCAAAATCCTGCAAAAACTCAAGTTTCATCATCAAGAAACCGGATAAAAATCATTTGATTGATGTTGAAGGAGCAAATCGAGATATTAAAAGAAGAGCAAATCAAGATGTTGAAAGTTGAAAAAGAGAAACACTCGAGGAGGCATTTCAACATGCCTCGAAGAAAAAAGGATTCCAAAATCCTGGAAAACTCAAGTTCAATCTCCTAGAAACTGGATAAAAATCATTTGATTGATTTTGAAGAACCAAATCGAAATGTTAAAAAAAGAGCAAATCAAGATGTTGAAAGTTGAAAAAAGCAGACACTCAGGCAGGTATTCCAACCTGTCTCGGAAAAAAAAGGATTCCAAAATCCTGCAAAAACTGAAGTTTCATCTTCTAGAAACTGGATAAAAATTATTTGATTGATGATGAACGAACAAATCGAGATATTGAAGGAAGAGCAAATCAAGCTGTTGAAAGTTGAAAAAGAGAAACACTCAAGGAAGCATTTCAACATGTCTTGAAGAAAATGGGATTCCAAAATCCTGCAGTTCCATCTTCTAGAAACTGGATAAAAATCATTTGATTTATGTTAAAGGAACAAACCAAGTTCACCATCAGCGACTTCAGAAAATTTCAACTCTATTTCGGATTCCATCTAGAAGACGAAAATATGAAAAAATACGAAATTTCACACGCCTTTGCAAATATTTGCGTATTTGGCTCGGTATTTAGCATCCATCTAGGATAGGTGAAAATCTAGAAAATTGAAACTACACCTTTTCCATGTGTAATTGCGAATATATCACTTAATTTTAGGAATAGTGGAAGAATATTGCGAATAAATCAAATCTTATTGAGAATAGTCAGTTGATAGTGCGAAATATATTAAATGTTATTGGGAAAAGTTAAACGTAATTGCGAACACATCAAATGTTATTGAGAATAGTTAAGTGTAATTGCGACTATTTCACTAGAGTGTATTACACCGGCACTAAATTCGCAATTCAGCTGACAATATTGCTATAGACTAATTCACGATAGAGTTTGAATTTTGACCGTTATTTTCACCAGTTGAAAATAAATAAAACCCCCAGACCTTTTTCTGTCAACCATCAAATTATGATACGTGACATTTCGATTTGACATGTAAAAATATCAGATTCGGATCTTTGAATTTTGAATTTTGAATTTCGAATTTTTCTGCAGTGAAATAATCTGCGAGTGAAATCCTTTCAGTTTTTTGCCATTTTCTGCATTATTTTTCGATATTTTGTCATATTCGCAATAGGTTTTTTGGTTTTTTATGTAGTGTTCTGTGCCTTTGTGTTTCGGTGTTGCGTTTCAACCTGGTTTTAGTTTGGATTTAACTGTTTACTCTGTCAATAACTGTTTACTGTGGACTCTTTTAACACTTTTATCATTATCTGGTTTATTTTAATACTAGTATTTAATACTCACACAATATTACGATTTTAAGCGCTGATTTTGGCATTAGCGATGGCAGAAAAGTCCTTGAGACTATTATAAAGTATTACGTTTGTTCTATTACAGATGTTTATTATTACTATGCAGGATTTTAATAACTTAACTTCCTTAAAATAAATTGAAAATAAATTTTAGTTCTGAAATGTATATCACTTTTCTAAATACGACCCTGTCGTTTATCCCACCTGACGGAATCGAAGCGCTAACGCATGATGGCAACCTAAAGAAAAAGTTACTAAAAAATGTCAACGCGAACTGTCAACTTCACTTTCTATCGCGATTACAACTATACCTGGACAATACCAACAACATGGTATTTCAATGACCATTTTTTGACATTGTCAAACTGATATTTCTAATTTGAAGCTTTTATTCATATTTTTGCATTCTATTTATTTTCAAAATCTTACGCGAAATAGTCATGAGTAGTCATGACGAATACCACTCGAGAAAAAATTGTGTAGGCAAAAGTGCTCTCAACGTTTTATCGTTGTTTTATTCAAGTTTGCTGCTTTTCGGCAACTTCGCTCATGACATTTTTGACAAAATCACGAGCCGTCAGGCGAGTGATTTTGTCAAAAATGTCATTTGCGAAATTGCCGAAAAGCAACAAACTTTTATACCTACCTTTCGAAAATTTTGCCGACAAATTTTTTTCTCTTGTGATATTATATATGAATATGTCATATGTAATTGGGGATAATCAAATAAAATTAATAATAAATCAGATGAAATTGAGCCTTTTAATTTTTTAATCAAAATCTGTAGGTATGTTGTTGCTAAAATAACTAAGTCTGTTGTTGGAGAAAGCTTTTGTTTACATATACATATGGATAGTTTTGTGTCCAAGAAAGCCGACACAAAAATGGAATTTCGCGATAATTGTGCTATATGCAGATCCACGATGACGAGAAAGAGTCGACAGAGAAATTATTTGATAATGTCTTAATTATATTTGATTGATTCACAACTACATTTGATAGATTCCAAATTTCATTTGATTATCCCCAATTGCATATGATATATTCGCAATTACACTCAACTTTTCTCAATTACATTCGACATAATCGCAATTACAATCAACTTTTCCCAATACTATTGGATATAGTCGCAATATCACTTGACTATTCGCATAATCAATTGATGAATTTGCAATATAAATTGCTATATTCGCAATTACACATGGAAAAGGTGTAGATAAACAGAGAGACGGAAATACATAAACACCTAATATTTGTAGCTATTTGCCGCATGTGTGATAGAGGCTTAAGGTATTATAATAATATAACAAAAATGCACTCTATCTACCACATTCACCTTTTCTTTTAGATTTAGAAACACTGAAACATAAATCGGGGCCTTAAATGAGACGAGGACTTGAAAGTTTTAGAATGAGCAGTAAAAACGACGTTCATAGATGATGTCAAACCAAGTGTTGACCTGTCTCCCATAAATAGAAAAAGATAGCTTAATTGTAATAAACACAAGTTGGAAAGTAATAAAAGATGACATGCGCGAGCAACTAGTGGGTTGCAGTGTAGCCAGTTTGTATTTTTGCAGAACAAATGTAAACAATACAAGTCGAACATTAGAGAGCTTTAAAGTGTATGTTAACATCGTTTGCACTTTCATTTTGATAAATGTTTCATTCGGCAACATCGCACAATGAGAAAGCAGAGGGATATGTCAAGTAAGTATAATCAATCATAATTTTAAACAACACTGCAGTGAGTTCAGAAGTAATACATGAAGTATTAGTTTGCTCTTTGTCGAATTACACGTTACAAAGAAAGAAGGAACGATTAATTCTGAAATGGCCTCTGAATAAGAATATGACGCAAGCCCGTAACAAACTTGCTTCTCATTGGATGCTCACCTGCAACCCACGAGTTGCGCGCGCAGTCCAGGTAAAAAAAAGATAGGTCGATTGCAAGGTTGCGACTTCTCATGTAATGAAACCTCAAATGGAACATTCCTTAGAAAATGAAAGTTGATGTTTCTAACTGACTAATATAGGGACTCAGAAGAATATTTTACTTAAATCTTGGTTGAATAGTTTACATTGAAGCTCTGTTACTTCTAAATTAAAGCAAATTCGAAGGCATATCATAATTTTATCATTACAGAATTATGAAGTATTACCACGAAATTTCCTTTAATTACCCCCAAAATTGCCTTAAATTGCCTCAAATTACCAAAAATTACCCTGAATTACCACTATATTTCCACTAATTACCACTAAATACCACAGTATTTCCCCTAATTTACAGTCATTACTACTCATTTCCCGTAAAATTTCCACTAATTACCTCGATTTTGTACACTAAATTACCACAATGAAATCCCCCTCGGATTACCCCCTGCCTGGCTATAGAGTAATACCTTAGTTTTATAGACATCGTTTATCGTTCATCACTGTTAGAAATTCACTGTATACGTAGAATCCTGGCATCAATTTACCTACATAAAGACAAAATGTTTCAAAAATGACCATGACACACCATGGTTTGTCCTCGCCTTCATTAGACATGTAGGTAGTCAAATTATATTATCTTCTTTGGAATAGAAAAACTTGGCTTTTCTGTGCATAAATATTGATCTAATAGCTAATGCACCAGACCACTGGTAGATGAGGATCATTTCTTGTTAGAGCTTCTGGCTAATCCATTCAGAGATGAGACAATCATCTGGTTCCGCGGTAGTTGTAATTATAGTACAGGTGCTGTCCCAGAACGGACTAGTCTTGTCGCTCTCGAGTGTGTACTACTATACTTGATCAAATGCTTGTTCGACCTCCAGTTGAATTCATTTGATGTGCTCTAATGTGCTCTAAAATGTGAAATTCCATTCTTAAATATGATGAGGGAAATATTATTGCTTATTGCTGACATAAAAGATAAATTGAGAACTTGGCAAATATACGTAGAAGAATTGAATACGAACGACAAGCCATGTGGAAAGATCCTGATCCAATGTAGAAGTGCTGGGGAGTAAAGAACCAGAAATTCTCCTCACTATAAAGAGACTTGAATATCTAGGTCATGTTATCAGATGAGGGGTTCAAATTATAAAATAATGCAGCTCATCATGCAAGGAAAGATCCAAGGCAAGAGAAGTAATGGATGACGACGGCACTCTTGGTTGCGAAATCTGAGAAAATGGTTTCAATGTACATACATTTATGTAAGGAAAAGTATTGAACCTAGAATGGATCCTTGAAACACCCCCAGTTTTATGTCCTGTTTTGCCGACGTCACACTATTGTACTGCACAGCATGACGCCTTCCTGTAAGATACGACTTTGAAAGTTGAAGGCTACAAGTACTGAAGTCATATGCTTTTAGTTTGCGCAGAAGAATTCCATGGTTAACACAGTCAAAAGCTTTGCTGAGATCGCAAAACAAATCCTATTATAGCAGTGACAACCCTTCTTAAACAGAGGAACCACAGTTGCTCTTTTAATGCACTGTGGGATGGATCCTTCCCCAATACACAAGTTTATGAAATTTGTGAGAGGTCAGAATCAGATTTTTTACTGATTTTATAATTTTCACATTCAAACCATATATATCCCGGCTGTTCTTGCTTTTAAGTTGGTTCACTGTATCTCTAACTTACTTACAGATGACAAAATATTAATTGTCGCTAGATATATGTTGTTGATATTTCGATTTTTGGAAGGAACATAACAGGAAAAATTGTTTAAAAAAATAATTGTTGAAGGAATTGGTCAAGCTTCGCTTGTTTTGGGAATGAGAATAGTTGTTGCCACTCTATCCCTGATTTTTCCTTCACATCATCTAACCAGTGTCTTTGTCGAGGTTATTGTGGTCTCCAGATATTTCGTTTATGTAGTCGTGGATCGTGGTTTCCAATCCAAGATACCCTTTGACAATCTAATATTCTCTTGACTGGCGATGCGTTGAATCCAATTCCACTTCAATTTAGCTATTCCGGTCACCTTTTTTTTCTTCGGATGTCCACATTTTTGATCTGATCCCTGAGACTTGCTCCTGGCTTCATTCTTTCTATATAATGATGTAGTTTCCATGGCATGTCATTACAGAAACGATGCATGTTGAATACCTTCCTCCTCAGGTTTATGAGAATTTTCGAATCCTTCATCAACACTGCGTTGTGTAGAGGTCCATATCAATTGGATTTTTCTTTAATAAGTTTGGTATAATATACCAATCTTGATGGTATGCTCTAAGTAAACATGATTTTCTAGGTTTTCTGCGATCACATATCATTCAGACAAATCTTAGCGATATGATTTTGTTTTTCCTAAGTTCATAGAAAGTCCTACTTGCGCGCTGATCTCACTTAAAGTTCCGCAAACTTCTCTTGCAGTTCTTCTGTGTTATGACTTAAATTATCCGTGTTCTCTATTCGTCAACAAGTAGTAGAGCAATAAGATTATACAATTTATGCACAGTATTTGTAAGTTAAAACTTAAAATATTCGTCAAGATCAGTCATTCACAAGTTTACCTATAGACACAATACAATTCAGAAAAAAATAAATAAAAATCACAGCAAAATTTGTAGTCAAAAGGACATATTTAAAATTTGTAAGGAACTTCTCAAATAAATAAACACATTTTGAACACAAAAGTTGCTGGATCCTACTTTTGAATTTGCCTCCTTTTCCATCCTAATTCAGAAGATTATTAAAGAATTTAACTGACAGATATCCTGAAGCGTCCTGACTCCTCTTCAACCTATGATAAGCTGGAATGATTAAGTTTTTGTCTTGTGTAATAGCTATGGACTTCACCATTCACCCTGAATTTATTCTCGTTGTCCTTCACATGCAGCAGATTTTTAAGTATGTAGTGAAATGGTGAAGTAAGTCTATTTCAAAGGCCTGTCTACAGTCCTCCATGAAACCCAACCCCGCCATGATTAGGATACCCTTTCTCTTAAGCCGCACATTATCTGGGACATTATGGGAGAGATTATGATGGACAAAAAGAGCCTTGCTAAGCTTTGATAAAAACTTATCAATTTGGATTAGAAATCGAATTTCCCCTACCTTCTTTATTTACACTTCTGATGTGTCAGAGGGAGAAACCCAATTTATCTCTTTTGTCTTCATTCATGAGAAGCTTATTAGCGTTGAACCAGTTCTTCACTCTATTCTGTGTGGCTTCAAACTGTCGGATCACCTGATCAACCGATCCTGCTGACATGAAGTCTGTGGTGTTTGCAAAAAGGCAAAAAGGGTTTTTTTTTGATTATCTATAAAAGATCATTTACATGGATTAGGAATAGTATCCGCCCTAGAACAGAACCTTTTGATACACCTATATTCACAACCCTTTCCGCAGAACACACCCCACTCACCCTGACAGTTTGAGATCTGTTTTCCAGAAAGGAATTAACAAATTTAATTCTCTCTGTGCTAAAATTATAGTATACCAGCTTGCTCAACAAGACTCCATGGGAAACATAATCAAATCCATTCCATGATGAATCAGTCCAGAATATCAGCAATATTAAAATCTTTAACCGATAACCGATGAGTCTGGACTCCTCCAAGTCCATCTTCTTGCTAGTGGCTTTTGGAAAAATTTATCCATACAATAGCAGTATTCACTTTTTGGAGGTAATTTTATGATCTCTTTTGTCCAATAAAACATTCAAAGCATAAAGCATATTAATGTTGATCATCGATGATGATCGAAAATAGGTTCCCACGTATTTACAACTGAAGTGGTAACAGATGCTTTGACGGAGGAGGTTCCTAGGAACAAATACATCGATCGGGAATAATAATTAAATCCAGGATGAGGAATTCTGTAACGTAAATTTAGGTTTGTCATACCTAGTTTATTAATTACTGTATGGTATATTGAGTGATGTCCCACGACAGTACCGTCTATTATTTGTGTGTCAGCTGTATGTAGGTCCATACTTTCTTATCGATACTCAAAACAAAGTCTCAAAATATTGAGCTCCTACTTATTAAGACTTTACTAGCTAAGGCCGATTCCGACACCTACTAGCTCTCGTCAGTGCATCATAAGCAAATCAGAAAACAAGATCGAAATAACAACCATGAAGGCATCATAAGCCCAATTAGAAAGTAATTTCATATGTCACCTCTCCAAAGTCCTACAGAACACAAGCTTAATTGTGTTGTACTGACGAGATTTTAATAGTTCGAAACCGGTCTGACACATGCACAATATTCATTGGATGGGCATTCGATTTTCTGTTTATTGTCTTACAATCCACTATCATAATTAGGTACCTAACAGTGTCTAGAAGCGATACAACCTCATGGCACCTTGTAGTATGAGGTTATGGCAGCTGCTTTAAACTGTTTGTGAATTGTTTAATAGCAGTTTTAATGTTATCGCATTTTTGTCTACCTTCTCAATGAGCTTATACTTTTACAGAACATCAAAGTCGTCAAACAACAATAATTATTCAATTCCCTCGTCTTGTATTAGTCCTTATTGTTATGCATTACAATTTTATCCTTCAGTCGTCTGAGATCTTGATGTTCTTTGTACAGTTTTTCGAACAAAACATTAAAAATCAGTTTTATAAACCCATTTTTATAGTTTGTAAATAAATCTCTTATGAACTGCCCCTGCACGTGTTATTTTAAAACAAAGTTTTATTTATACCTGGCATGGGGTGGTTTCATGAAAAAAAAGTTTCAAAATTGTATTTAAATTGGGTGTAGACACATTTATAAACATATTTTTTTTATATGCTGTACAGTGTTTTTTTTTAATCTGTGGGTTGCGACCCTTAGGGCCAGGGGGGTCGCGAAGCCTTATTTGGGGGGTACCTAGCAAATGAAAGGAAAAATGCAAGATTCTACATAACAATTAAAACACAATTTCAGTGAGAAGGATGGAGGGGCTGTTTATTTTTCAAACGTTTGTTAAATCCTGGTGCTATTTTCGAAATGTCGATAATCAAATCATTCTCTAATCAAAGTATGTTTTCTTTTTAGTTTTAATTTCCACTATTGAAGAGAACCCTTTTCCTTTTTCATCACTTGAGATATTTATAGCTTGTTTGTGGGAAGGATTGTCTCAAAACTATTCGAGCAGTGGCGTATTTCTAAGTTTGGCGCCCTGGGTCTATAAGGTCTGCCGCCCTATGATTTCACGAAACAAAATTAAATTGAAAAAAGACTATACGAAAGAAGAAACACCATTTATTGAATAGGTATTCACATTTTTTGCGATGCACATATTGGTGGACAAATTCTTCAATGACATCATCATAATTAACAGATTTTGAAATAGTGGAGAGAATAATTAAAGAGCTGAAGTAAAACACACAGTCTATCTTCACTCTATTTTATAAAAAATATATATCAGTGGAAAAGAGGGTTGATGTTTCGGATCTATCATAGATCCATCATCAGCATAAATTCTACAATACATAAAATATGGGAACTAGAGGGAGAGTAAGGATGTATATATCAAAAAACTTACCAAATGGTAGAGGGGAATATGGCTACATACGATTTGCCTAAGCATTAAGGGTTATACAAGAAAAGTGTTCATGCTGCATTCAACATAAGGATGTTATTCATAGTTCCAGATGAGCGTCCACAATTCCGCCTCCTATAGCCATATTTTTTATTTGTGTGGCTGTCCAGTAATAAGTCTTTTTCGATCTTCACCTTTTGATAAGTTCAACTTTCACATATTTTTTAAAATCGGGGTCATAGGCTTCCTCTCGTCCAGTTTTGTGACTATGTTTTCATGTTGGATACGGCATGAGCAACCCTATGTTGAATACAGCATGAACACTTTTATATCACAGTTACCGAATCGCTCTATTTCTTCTAATGTTATCAACTAAATAAGTTTTTTCTTGGTAACTTCGGATTACTACAACATAATTCAAAAAATTATATTTAAATTTAAACAAAACATTTCAAAACTATCAGGACACCTTACACATGCAATAGTTCATGTTTATTAAACACTGTTGGTGGCGCAAAACAAAATATTTAACAGAATAACACGGCGTTACATATTTCAAAAAGGGACCCTAATCGAGAAGTCGGTTTATGTATGACATGTTCTGGGGTGGCTTACGTAAATAAATATGTATGAGATGAATAGATTATCCCCCGAGCATCGGAGGATGAAAGAATTCACCGCCGCCTGGTGGATATTAGTATCACTCTTGAGAGCGTGTGTGTTTTGCGTTTTTTACCGAAAACACTTTTTAATTATACGATTATACGAGGCGCCTTTTCGTAAATATAGGCGTGTGTGTTGTTTATTATTTATGCTGGCGCTGTCTTTCATACACTCCAAATTGGAACATGTTCAAGTGATTTTTGTTGTCTGCAGTTTTGTTATTTTGAAGGACTTGTGGGAAAATTTAACTGATCCTGAGTTGATGATGGTTGTGTCTATTACTACTATTACTATGGTTTTGGGTCCAAAACCAAATTTTGGTGGGTTGTGAGAAAGACGGAATAGAAAACTTGGAGTTATCGCAAAAAATTTACCTCTTGATGGGCATGCAAGTTTTATTTACCGACGAGTCTGGGGCAAAAACAAAATAATTAGAAAAGCATAGGAATTTGCAACATTTATAGATGGATTACATTATTTTTGACTCTTAGCCAATAGTTATATAGAACATCTTTCGAATAACACGCGACCCCTTCACAGGTCACAGGTTGATGGAAAAATTGATCAGGATGATTGCGCTACCAGTACTGGGGCTTTGACCAGAATAACCAAAATTGAACTGTGTGTAACTGTGGCTAGGAGGAGGGACATGCCATCAGTAAGTAGTGGTACCTTCGATGACTCAGTATCCATTCCAGTTCCATTTATTATTTCAAGATTCTCATAGTGAATAAAAATTATTGAAGCCTTCTTGACCCTGGAGCACTTCCTTAATATACCGAGATAATTATTTTTAAATCACCTTTATAAACATCCTCTTAGAAGCACCATTACATTGACGTATATCATCAACACCGGCGCAACAGAGATAAGTTTAAACGGTCGGAAATTTTTTTCATCGTCCGCGTATAGCCGGAGGCTGTCGGCTCTTTGTTTCACACCTCCGAAGCGATCCTTTCGTTAATTAGTTTCACCATCTAATTATCAAAAGGCGAGTTTGAGTTTTCGTGATGGTCGTAAATAATCGCGCGGGCCTCCGCCACTATTAGCCATTGTCGGTCGCTCGGGCGGCCCCTTTCAACGTTTAGTGTCGAAATCATTACTTAGGCGTAAACTTCGGGAGGCAATTACCTCCGAGGTAAACTGTTCGGGTGCTTTTCGGATATTATTAAGTATCGACTCTGAGCAGAAAATCGATAATTTTATACTGGGGCTCCGTATAATTTTTATGTCCTAATTAATTCTTTATATCCTAATATTTTCGAATAAATTAAAAATCTTTAGTTATGGGTCCTATAGGCTACAAAGATAAGTTTTAGATGCTCCGATGGTAATTGAATTTATATTTTTGCTATATAGTGCCATTTGGTCTAAAACTTAGTTGATTAGAGCAGCTTTTTCATATCAAGTTCAAAATAGCTAATAGATGTATTTTAGTTAATCTTTGATTTAATTTGAGGTGATATTTCTTCTGCTACTTCACTTTTTTCTCTTCTTCTGTCCTCTGGTTCTTCTTTTAGCTGTTGGACAAGTTTTCTTTCATCAACGTATTTGCTTGTCTTTTCAACTCTAAAGTTGACTGATATTGGTTCTGTTTCTTTTTTTCCTTCTTCTCTCTGCTTTATTATTTTTTATATTATCAGCGTTGCTTGATTGAGAATCTTCTTAGATTTCACATAGAGTTTTAAATGATTTGCTTCTTCGTCTTCGACCAGTGGACTTTTTGCATTAACAATTAACAATATCCAGGTTATATAAACTTAAGAATAGCTTTTTCCTTATAAAACTTGTTAGATAATTTTTTTTTTCAAATTTTAGCATTTACTAATAAAATTAAAGCCCTCCGATGGATTGTATAAAAACCGAATCCCCGATGGCACTTAAAAACGGATTCTAGCCATAAAGTTCCATTCGGCCCGAAACTTTTTTTAATAAACCGCGTCGCCGTAAAATATTCAACCCATCCATCATAATCGCGCAACTTGCCCCGTATATTTCTAGATTAAAAAAATTTAACCCGAATTAACGTCATATCAACCGCGCGCCACATGTCCGCGTCGTATAACATACGCAGAACAGTTAAGCCACCCTCTCATGTCAATTTGCCATCATTAGCATTAAATAAATCGTTTAATATTTACACAGCGAAACAATACAACGCAGAAGTGACATCCTATTTTAGGGATGACAAAGGGACCGATCAAAATATGTACTCTAGTATTTGTGTGTGGGTTTGGGGGAGAACGTGGAGGGATGGGTTTATATTTTAAATTGTATCCAACAGGATTAGGGGTGGAGATTTTAGTTTCTGTTGTATTTACTTACACTGATGGTAAAATTTAAAATGGCAGAAGTAATATTTTTAGTTTTAAATGGTTTTCTAAAGCTTCCCTTACACAATGAGTTGCTTGTTCGTGTAATTTGAGGTTTTAAGATAGCTTCTTTAGTGCATTTTCTCAAGAGTTGCTTGGTTCTTCACGATATCTCGAAACTTCTTTTTTTCTGGAAGATAATGGAGTATACGATGAGAGAAATATTTCGTGATTATCGCATTTTTCTTCTATACTGATGCTTTTTGAGCAATTTCTCATGAGTGGCTTGGAAAAGAGTTCTCAGATTTTGCTTTAACTTCAATAAATGGGTTTTCTGGTGTAGTTTGCTTTATTATTCGTTTGCTTCAACGTTGCACAATGTTGATAGTTTCAACATTTGCTTTAACGACTTTAGAGTTGCAAAAGCTTTTACAAACACAGCCTAGTTTTGGTTCATTACTGATATTTCTTGTTTTTGTTTCATCAAAGTCATCTACTTCTTATTTGAATCTCCTTTATTGCTTTCTGTTTCAGATTAAGTATTCTGATTTTCGTAAGTTCGTTTCCACAACATTTTCCTTCGTTCCTTCTTCAGTTTAACGTTGATTGAATAAGTATGGAATTTGCATACCTAATACCTACTTATTCAGTCAACGGATTGCGCTCATCTCATATTTTTGTATAATTTATTGTTAGCAGGTTCTTAGATCAAATTTTATTTTTCTGTTTTCAACTGATATTTTTTTCCATTGGCAGTTATTTTTATTAAAATAACTTTGCACAGGCTTTAATACGCATTTTTCAAACTTTCTGCTGATAATTCCTTTGGCTCATTATTCTGTTTTACTACGTACCTACATTAGGTTTGGTGGTAGACGCTTTTTACTCATTGGGCGTCGACCGGTGAGATACCACCATGCCAGAATTGAGTAGCGCTAAGTGGTATCACCACGTTCCGCTACTGCGCTGGCAGTCCGGTTCCAACAATGAGTAACAGATAGCATGATGGCGCCTCCAGGATCAAAATATTCCGGAGGTAAAATACCCGACCACTCGGATCTCCGGGCGTCGGGTGATCCTGTGGGTCCTTCATGCAAAGATATAAAGAGATCAAAAACTCAACTCAGAATTGATTTTAGCAATATAAGAGGAATAAGTACAAATATGAATTCAGTTCACCAACATCTTGAAGAACAAAGACCTGACATCCTTGTTCTCACTGAAACTAAAATCAGTTCTGCAACACCTATTGTGAACTATCTTTATCCCGGCTATGACCTACACCACCGATTTCGACATAATTTTGGGATCTGTGTGTACATTAAAAATGACCTTTCATGTCATCGAGAGGAGAAGCTAGAACCAGCGAACCTTGATATCATATGGCTAAAATTCACCTCAAAGTCATCGACCAAGTTTATCTGCTGCCTCTACCGACCGCCAAGTAACACCGATTACCAAAACTTTTTCGCGACATTATCCGAAAGCTGTGATAGTATACAGTCAAACTATCCACAGGCGGAAATTGTCTTTTTAGGCGATTTCAACGTCCACAATATACCCTGACTGAAACACCACAACAAAACAGATAACGAAGGCAGAGAAGCAGAAGCTTTTGCCATAAGTTGTGGTCTAACGCAGCTTGTCGATGAACCTACCCGTATCTCAGAAAGGGGCGAATTTGCAGCGCTTTTAGACTTGTTCCTAACCACCAATCCTGACTCGTACACAATTCAAGTAGATGCTCCACTTGGTTCGTCCGATCATAAACTTATAATAACAAAGTGCAAAATGCTCATCCCACCAAGCCTACAACCACTTCCTCGTAAAATGTGGCACTATTAATCGGCAAAATGGAATGACCTGAAACAGTATTACCTGGATTTTCCATGGCAAGAGGTTTGCTTTAAAACAGCTGATCCCACTATTTGCTGTAATAAAATAACACAAGTAATCTTATCTGGAATGGACGCATATATCCCACATACAACTAAACGTAGAGCTAATGCAAAACCTTGGTTCAACAGCCAGTGTCAAACGGCTGTACAGAAAAAACACAGAGCATATAACCTTTGGAAACGACAACAAACCGCTCAAAACCACACAGAATTTATAGAAGCCAGAAATAGTTGCAAAATTACTATTGACTCCGCTAAAGAAACATACAATCAAAGAATAAAAAACAGGTTGCTGAATTGTCCAAGTAGTTCTAGGTCTTTTTGGTCTCTTGCAAAAGCTGTTGGATCTAACTTCACCAAGTCATCCATACCACCACTTACAGATAAAAATAATCACTTAGCCACAACATCAGAGGAAAAAGCCAATATGCTTGCCCAAATGTTTTCCTCCAACTCCAACCTAACAGTGCCAAACGGAAAAAATCTACCGTTCATTGAAAGGGTTTCCCATAGTATGCCAGAGGTACCCTTTTGTCACAGAGAAATACGAAAATCCCTAAAAAAGCTGGATACAAACAAAGCAATGGGTCCGGATGGCATTCCCGCAATAGTACTCAAAAATTGCGCCAACGAACTCACCCCAACTTTCGCAAAATTATTCAGTTTGTCTTACAGGCAAGGAGTATATCCATCATCATGGAAGTCTGCCGCAGTACAACCCATTCCAAAGAAAGGAAAAAAGACAGATCCGTTAAACTATAGACCAATTGCTCTACTTCCGGTGATATCAAAAGTAATGGAAAGAGTTGTGAACAATCACCTAACCAAGTACTTGGAAAAGTACAAAATTATCAACGATAAGCAATACGGATTTCGAAAATATAGGTCAACTGGCGATTTACTTACATACGTCACTCACTTATGGCAAAAAGCGATTGAGTTGCGGGGTGAAACAAGAACAATTGCCTTAGATATATCTAAAGCATTCGACAAAGTTTGGCATGAAAATTTGCTCAACAAGCTCAAAGCAATGGGATTTTCGCCGAAACTTTGCACTTGGTTTGAAAGTTACCTAAAGGACAGATCCATTTATGTGGCACTGGATGGCCAGAACTCCAACTCTTACCAAATAAATGTTGGTGTGCCACAGGGAGCAATCCTTTCGCCAACTCTTTTCCTGATTTACATAAATGACCTCATAGATAAAACAGTAAATCCACTTTATTGCTTTGCAGACGATGGCAATGTAGTCTCCTCACTCATACCACCCACAGGTCTTTCCGCACGTGAATTCCATCATCTTAGACTAACTCAAATATCGCAGATAAATAACGACCTGGAGATAATAGAGGACTGGGGTAACAAAAACCTTGTACAGTTCAACGCGCAGAAAACCCAAGCAGCTCTGTTTTCAAAAAAGACCAGCACCGGTGAGCCAAACATCATGCTATCTGGAAGTGCTGTCACATTACAGAGTCAGTTGAACATCTTGGGGGTTACTGCAGATACCAACATGTCTTGGCACAGTCACGTGGCAGATATTGCTAAAAGGGCCTCCCAAAAGCTGGGGGTGCTATTTCGTACAAGACATCTGTACACACCAAGCCAATTGCTGACACTCTACAAAGCCCAGATTCGACCAACTATGGAGTACTGCTCACATATATGGAGTGCAGCACCCAAACATACCTTAATGCTTTTGAATACCGTGCAAAAACGAGCTATCAAGCTGATCAATGACCCCGCACTTACTCGTAACTTGGATGGTCTCGAACATCGCAGATCTATGGGCGATTTATCTCTCTTCTACAGGTACTATCACGGAAAATGCTCTGAAGAGTTGGCACGTATGATTCCACCGAGAGTAGCACCTACCAGGCGAACCCGTCAAACAGACGGTAACCATGAATTTACTGTCAAACTAGAGGCACCAAGAACCTCATTATATCAGAATTCATATCTCTGGAGAACAGCATCGCTGTGGAATAAACTCCCTGCGACGGTTTTCCCTGCAGGTTACAACCTGAACCGTTTCAAGACCAACATACACCGACATTTCCGCGCACTTGCCGCTTCTCGAGCGTGATAGGACATTTCCTTGCGAGTGCGCATATCCGTAAAAAAAAAGGTTTATGGAATCATATTTGTCTCAAACTTCTGCTTCAGTTTAACCTGATATGTTTGCCTCTTCAACATCAACATTGATTACAGATGTTTTTCCAAATCGCAAATAATGTTTTTATTTCAACAAGAGCGGTTTGGAGAAGCGTCTTCCTGAGGTACTGCACCACTAGCTTCAAATAATGTTGCTGGATTTAAAACATTATTTTTCAACTTCAGAGATGACGAAGGAATCATTAATTTTTCAATTTCAATGGGTTGACTTCAACTCCCCAAATTGGAGAAAACCCTTTCTATGTAATATGATATTATACACCATGGCCAAAGGCGAAAAAAGTAAAGAAATAAAAGAAGAGCTTGAGAAAATCAGATGGGATACTTCACAAAACTATTTCAAATGAAGCGAAGAGGGAAAACTGCATAGATCTGAACCACCTATTGAGGAGCTTTAGTTGGTGAAAGAAAAAGATGTCAAGACAAGCGCATCTTGACAAGAACGAAATATTTAGTTACAATAATGAAGATACTAATTATTATTGATAGTTTCACGTTTCAACACAGGCAGTGATAATAGAGTTTTGAGAGCCAGAATTAACGAGTCCAAGAGAAGAAGCGAAAATATCTGAAAAGGCTAACAACAAAAAATGAACAAGACCTTGAAGTTTATAAAGACACAAAAAGACAACTAAGAACGTGCATCACTATATCTAGGACGAGTCATGGGATGAGAAATGTTAAGAAATTGACACCTACGTAGGAGGAAGGAAATGCTCAGAGGTATGGAGATTTATGGTAGGAGACCCGGCAATATTAACGGGTATGTGATCGTTGCAATGGATAATTTTCACATTTTAAAATATGTTATAGTTACCTTTAAACTAAATGGATGGGTTGCCTTGATTCTCATGGCCGCAACCCTTTAGTGGCTGGGCGTGAACTAGCCCTATTTTTTCGAAGGAACAATGTTATCGTTGCAATACCTGAAAATTGGTAGATATATTCTTTCATATGTCTTCTCAAATAATTTATAGGGTTGCCTCGATTTTGATGGCCGGAAATGATGGCAACCCTCATTGAAAGTCGAGCGCGTGCGTTATTTTGCTTGCTGAATACAAATTTTTTAAAGTGACAGCTTTCAAAGTCACTTTTAAAGTTAAAAGAGGATTCTGTGAAGAGGATTTTGCATACAGCTGTAGGTCTTTAGACAAAAAAAAAAGAGGAAATTGTGTTGATAAAGTGTTTGCCGCATATGATGAGAACCCCCTACACCGCAAGGTACTTCTTATTTGTTGCGCTTATGGTTTTGTTCTATTTATAAAAGTATCTTTTTATAAAACAACTTTACGGCCATGAGAATCAAGGCAACCCATCCATTTGGTTGAAAGGTTACTATGAACTATTGTTTTATGTAGAAATTATCCATTGCAATGATCACATACCCGTTAGTATTGCCGGCTCTTGGAGTATTATATTAAATGTCTAAAACCCAGGAAGGAACAGAGCTAATATCCAGCTAATGGAACTAGAGCAATAGTTACAAGAAACTAGACCGGAATACGTATTAAATTCTCCAAGACATATTGAAGTATGGAGAAGTAGTTGAGATATCTGAAGAAACAGTAAGAAAGACTTAAGAATCTTAAGCTTAATAAAGTTAGCGGCCTAAAAGGGATAAACTCCTAAATACCAAAATGGGGAACTGAGAAGCTCTTTAAAGGTCTCACATGTATTATCAATAAATGTCTGAATGGACATCCTGTTCCACAAGACTGGAGAACTGCTTTTATATCATCCATTAAAAAAAGGAAATAAGCTGGACTGCAATAACTATCGGAGCATATCAGTCACAACCACACTAAGCAGACTATACGGTAGAATCCTGACTAAAGAGTGATCTCATTGAGGAAGATTATAAAGAGAAAGAAGAAGAGGAGCATGCGGGTTTAGAGCAGGAAGATCAGGTACAGACAACGTGTTATGCCTAAAACAAAATATAGAAAAGAGATCTGCTAGACATTTGGAAGCCCAGCTCACATTTGTGGTAGTATCCAAACTATGGAAGCTATTAGAACAACAATATCAATCATACTTATGTAACGGTACTTAAAGAACTATATAAGGACTAAAAGTCAAGAATTAAGATAGGTGAAAAACTCACAGACACATTTATAGTGAATAAAGGACTACGTCAAGGATGTTGTATCTCTCCTACGCTTCTCAAAATATACGTAGCAGTAGCACTAAAAAATTGGAAGATCCATGGAATGGGAATCGAGATAAATGATAGGTGCCTGTTTACTCTTCAGTTTGCAGATGATCAGGTCATAGTGGTCAGTGACAATGAGGACATGCAATATATGATTAGAAAGCTGATAGAAAAGCATCAAGAATGGGATCTGAGAGTGAATATAAATAAAACAAAATATCTATGTGTAGGCACCGAGAAGCGGAATTGGGTGATAATAACAGATGTGAAAGAAATAGAAAAGCGAATAGTTAAACCCTAAAAAGTGATAGGATGCCTAAATGAAATCTCATGGAGCAAGGAAATAGCAAAGAAGAGAAAATTCAATACATAATGATAAGCAGCCTTCTTTATGGAGCCGAGACTTGGAGAATTACCGACAGACAGAAGAAGAAAGTAGAAGAAGTTGAAAGGGATGCTATTAGAAGATCCATGCGAATCTCACGAAGAGAGAGAATAAAGAATTACCATATAAAACAGCAAATGAGAATAGAAGATATACGATAGTTCAGGTCATTGAAAGGAAACAACTTACCTAGTACAGATATGTAGAATGAATGCCAAATACCGAGTAGCCCAGAAAAATGCTGCATTGGAAATCAACAAGTAGAAGAAAACGAGGAAGACCAAAACTGGAATGGCAGAACACCATACAAAAGTCCATGAGTGAAAGAAATCTCTTATCAGAGGATAGAAGAGGCTGGAAACTAGCTGTCGGACAACGAAGAAAGACGTTCTAAAACGACATATAAGTTAGAACGAAAAAACTGGTTCGCCAAAATGATGTAGTTTCACTTCAACAATTCAACAGCATATAGCGTTTTGAGACAGTTTCAAAACACTCCATTTTCTTGAGTCATTGATGACGTCATACTTGACTCTGGTTCAAAACGTTTTCAAAGCTTCTCGGAGAACGCTTCAATAGCGTAAATTGTCAAAAGGCAGGTGCCAAATTAAACACATGCCAGGTTCTAACCTCAAATTTTCTAAATTGTTTATTATTTTCGAAGAAAATTTTAATCATTATCAGATGTAAAACAATTTAGTTCATTTAATTCTTAAGTAATTATGCATTTTTAGTTATCAACAATAATAAAAAATAGAAAACACAAGATGACAATTTTACTCATAATTCGGTACCTACCTATCCAAACATATGGCAACGTAGCACAAAAAAGATTAAGTGCTTGAACTGATTATTTGATTCTTGATTTGTCTTGCCATGTCAATTAGTTGAAGTATTGAAAACGCGCGTAATTCATTCCATTTTTGAAAAAGAAAAATATTTACAAACGTCGAATATGCAGAAATGTTACTTGTCTAGGTAGAATCGTTGCAAAATGCTTATTTTGGCCGCCAGAATTTACGGGAAAATATTTCTCAATAGAACGGCACCCACCTGATGGAAGAACATTGTGCCCGTTTTACAAAGATTGCGTGATACGGGAAGTGTGAGTGTGCAAAATCTGCATGTTGACTTTAGTGTTTTGAGAACCTTTTAACAAAAATTAATATTTTCATAATAGGGATTTGGCAAGTAGCTGAGTAAGTTATTTAATTTTTCTATTGAATGTTTAGTGCAAAAATGTCATTGAGTGCAATTCACAACTTAATAAAATGGCACATTTTATAAAATATTTGTACTCATACCTGATACGCCCTGCTTTTAAAACATATACCTGAGTATCTATTAATTTTATTTGCAAATACCTATACTAAGAATGAAAGTATTGCTTCTCAATACGCAATTTCTATAACTGTGAACTTAGGTCTAAGACTTGGCAGGGAGGGTTAGTAGCTTATTTAAATGCAATGTGAATATTTTAAACTTGATTTATGGAATCTTAGACATAGAAGTGAAGTGACAGTGCAGTGAGCTAATAAATTAGACAGTGGACGGAATCGTTGAGTAGGTATTCAGTGTAGCTATTAGCTTTATTTTCTCGTTCCCAAAATTTGATATATTTTTAAAATTTGATCTTAGTATGTATAAGAAACTCATTGAGAGACTAAATATAATATATGTTGAATTAATGGACATTGTATATTAACACTTCAGTTAAGACATCTCTCATAGAGATGGCGTCAGTAGTACTGGCAAGAACAGCAAACACAGGCAGCAAAAGAGTTGAGGTTTGATTGATGAGATAAGATGTAAGTAGAAACAGAAAAAATCATTGAAAATTGTGGAAATGAATTAACAAAGAATTTTGAAATTAGAGACAAAGGTGGACAGACATTTGTCTGGATGTCGACTCATTAAAAGCTAGAGGAAGGAAACTTTAACCACAAATTACCTAGTCTTTTTGGTAGAAGGTTCAGGTTGAGACATCGGGCTAATTCCTCGTTACTCGGAAAAAATAGACTGGCAAAGGTGAAAGACACAATCAACAGCTTCAGAACAGGACGTAAGGCAGAGAAAACGGACGAGTATTGGTACGTGGAACGTTCAAGAAATCTGTGAGAAAATAAATGAAGTATCAGAGAACAAACATCAAAAAATGGCCTGATTGTCACACAAAGAAAAAGCAACGAAACATTCGACATTCGACGAGGAACGAGGAACGAGGAAATTTTGAGAGAATATAACGAAATTCAGTATGTTCACGATCGCCTCGCACTCGGTGAGAAGCTGTTCTGAAGATTTCTCACCTTCCTCACAGAACCGGCAGCTGTCCTCGTTTTTCAATATCAATTCTCTCAAGGTGCCTTCTTAACCGGCAGTGGCCTGTAAGGAATCCAGTGAGAATGCGAAGATTGTTTTTATACTCAGTGATAAAGTCTTTTGATCTTCCTTGTTGAGGAAAACCGAGAGACAGCTTTGATTGCCTTAACCCTGGAAGTTACCAGAGGCTGATCCATTTGGTCCGCTCTTCCTTTCTGAACGCTTTTTTATGGGTCTGTGTCCCTATGTCACAGAAAAGCTCTGGTCTTGAAAGTTGAGCTTGTGCGATTTATCCGCTTTCTCATTGGGTGGCATGAATAAAAATGAGAATTTAGTTTCTACTCCAAATTTTGGAGTAAATACTCTACGTGGTATGAATAAAAACTACGAGCAGATATTTCGCTTGAGTAGGTACTCCTATGTATAATTTGGTATGAGTAGATTCTCACTTTTGGTAAAAAATTGTTTATGCTCTTCGGCAGGAGAATCTACTCCATAGTTTTAGAGTCTGCTATGCAATAGACTCAACTTTCTGCTTCAAGTTATTTTAGTACCGATTTTCCCTCGGTAGAAGGCAGAGCTATGGCAGAGTTCTTCAATCTTAACCTGCGTTCGGAAAAATTTTACAAAGCTAGAAAAAATACGTGTGATCGGGACTTTAAAACGTTGTACCGGTGTAAAGAAAATGTGGAGTGGTTATCAAATCAATTTTTTGTTGGAGAGTCTGGAGAAAGAAGAGGTGGTGCTTTACGCAACAAAGACAAATTTAAAATATTTTTAAGATACGTGGGTGACCCGGGGTTTCAGGCAGGAGTAGGCGAGGATGTTGGTGTTCACCAAACTTCGGTGTATCAGAAGTTGATAAGATAATTCAGCAAAGTGAACGGTGGATTAAATTTCAGACAAGTTTGAAAAATAAAATGTTGAGTATCCACTCTATGTACAAGGAGTATGTACTTATCAAACCGAAGTCTTCTTTATTCTTACGAAATGGAGTATAAGCTCAGACTTCATACTCATGCTCACGAGTATAAACTCCGAGTTTAAACTCAGTTTTTATTCATACCACCCATTGTCTTCGGTCCCTGCGTGTCTCGGTATCCACTGGAGCTTGACAGACAAAGAAAGAAAAGACAGCACCAATTTTGGTACTGACTTGCCCTTTTTCTTTTTTGTCTTGGGACCGAAGCAGGTCGTCCAGATTTTTAGAATTGAATAAAAATCTTAAAACCTCATCTTTGTTTTTGTCCATCGAGTCAATATTCTTGAAAAATAACTAGTCAGAAGAGTGCTTGCTCGTATCTACTAGAAAGATTCCTGGAAAATCAACCGATTCTTGATTTTTGTGAAGATTTTTGAAAGTCAGGTTACTATCGGCCGTTCAGGTATGTGAATTTCTTTTTTTCTCTGATGAATGAGTGCTTATATCCCCTCAATTCATTCAGGCACTTTCGGCAGGATGAAAAATCCGAAACTGGAATTCTACAAGTGAAAATTGACAAATTTGAGACCACGCTGTCCTGAAACTCAGATCAAATCTGGGGCTCCCTTTTCAAGGGAAGTTTGTGTCCTGTAAAAAGTTGATTCCCAACCATTATTTGGTTGCCTCCATCCAGTTTGGCACCTCCAGAGCTCAAATTTGTGAAAACTTTCGAGGCTTTACAAGGATTCCGTCCAGGCTTGTATAATTACTTACCTATGGGTGTCTTAAACGTGGCATCTTAACTACCGTAATTTATTTTTACCTTTTCTTAATCACCCCCTATCGTTTAGCTTTATTAGCTAATTAATATCTATGTAGATTAAATTACCGACTTAAATTGTTCACCGTATAGTAGTGTTTAGCTAGAATAGCTAACTACTGTTTAAATATAATTAATAATTTAATTACTCAATTAATTATTATCAGAGTCGGATATTAGCTTTTATAATCGTTTTCTTTATCATTATTTATTATCCAATAAGTATGCATTATTATATTTATTATAAATTTATTTCCTCAATATCGAGTCCTAATCGATATAATATATTGTGGATTCATTAATCTTTAAAAGGTTAATTCAACTTTTAATAACAAATCAATAATGTGATAGTTTTAGAAGGTAAACTAATGTGAAATCTTTAGGTAGTCAAATTTAAGTTTTATGTTTACCTATTTTGAACTTTAAAGGTAAGAAGGTTGAGCTCTTCCGGAAACCCTGACCCCCTTGATTTCACCTAGCAGGTTTTTGATATTTAAAAATGCCTAGGGATTATTTATTACCTTTCCGCATTGATGATTTTTTTATTGATTTGATTGACTTACAGTCAAAAATTAAATGTTATTTTTATTTTGACTTCAAGACTTACACTTAAGGTAATTATCATCGTAGGTATCTATTTAATTGTTATTGAATTGCAATCTTTTTTCCTACGACCACATACGAAAACGACAAAACCCGCACTAGCTGGTCCATTGGAAAGCGCTAAATATCACACGCGTGCCGAAAGTACTTTCAATACGCGTGCTAAGGGTACTTTCAGCACACGTGTGGAAAACACTGTTGACATTATTTGTCATTCACATCACAATTTACGTGGGTTGAAAGTATTTTCAGCACGTGTGTTGAAAATTAAAAGAAATAAAAGAAGAGAAAATTGGTGTAAATCCGCTACTGGGTCGTAGGCAATTGGATACTGAACAATAATCACCTTTAAGCAATTTATTTGTTTCAATGTTAATGAACAACAAGTTCGCCATCCGGTCAATAAATTATTGTTTTTAGAATTCCAAAACTTGTTTTTTTATTGAAGGGGTTTAACTGTCAGATAGGTATTGGATTTGTTTTACCTTTTCAGATTTTTAATTTATCTTTTTGAATAATAGCTAATTATTTGAATAGTGTCTAGTTTGGCTATTCTTTGATAATCAAAATAATTTTATACAAACTAGTGGCGCCCTCTCTTTACTCTGTACCAACACCAAGAACTACCCCAAGCTAAAGAACCACTGAGCATAGTCGAGCAAAATTATGAGCATTCTTTTGTTACGACAAAAGAGCGTTACAAAGTTCCTAAAACCAAGACTTAGTAACAACAAAACCATGCGCATTAAAAATGAGAACGGACAGAAGAAATGGATAACAACAAAATTGCTTAAGCTTTGATCTTAGCTTAAAGGTCCAAATTTGGAAACGCAAATTGCACGAATCAATAACCAGAAAAAAGAGAAGTCGAAGCCATAAGAGATATCGAAGAATTTGAGATCGAGTGGGAAATTGACGATCTGAAAAATAACAAATCATTGGGATATGAAATCCTGGAAGAAGGAAACGACGTTATCCTATCAACTCTGGAAAGACCATTAAACCTATTTCGAAGAAATGCGAAAATACCAGAGAAATTTGATAATAGCCTAGTAGTCTCTTGCTCTTCAATAAAGGACTTATATCAGAAACTGCCATGCCATGTCGATATTCTTCCTGATATAAAGGGTGTCTCAACAATAACTTGAATTTTAAATCGCGGGCCATTTCTGTCTTCAAGGTTGGCATAAACTCATCGTTCAATAAACAAGCGATGCTAGAAACAGATTTTTGTTTGTCGTTTTAAGTCATAGGTATGTTGGCTTCTCCAAAGTCAATAATCAAATCTACGAAATGAAATTGAAAATTCTTCATCTTCAAGCAGCTCTTATTTATCAACTGACACTCAAAATAAAAATAACTAGAACCATTTACTAGAAAATCTAATTTGAAATTGAAACTACGCCCATGACAGGGAGACAAAGTAAGGTTAGATTAGCGGCATCGTGTGATGCGGATATTAGCTTATTAAACGGTGATCTCCGGGGCTAATCGGATAATTCGAGGGGTGGATCCGATCTTATTGTTGGCTTTACTACCCCAAAGGAAAAGATATAAACCCTGATGGTTTATCTTTGTAATTATATTTACGACCGCACTTAGCTTGATTTTATTATTGATTGGCTACTTCCAGAATAGAACACTATAAAACTTTTTATTTACATTGAAAAAATATCACTTGGAAAATAATTAACCACAAAAACTTAAATGGCATTCAATAAAATTCGTTTGGTGATACCCCATAAACTAGGTTTATTTCTTTTTAAAAACCACATGTTTACCATAAGTACCGTAAAAAAATATAATTCCGCTTAGTTTAGTATTAACACCGTTTAACATCTAATGTTTCTTCGAAAACCTATAAACATATATAAATTAGCAGATCATTAAAGTTAATAGTTGCGAGAACTATAACTGGCTGCTACAGCAACAGGAGGAGAGGTTTAATTAAAAGTCAACACGTATGCATGTACTCAGATATAGGTATACTGATGCTAATGAGATTTTAATTTCCAAAATAATCAGTCCATTTTGCATTATCTGCATCTCGATTTAAATCAAATTGATCTCATAAAATACCACCCGACGTTACCTAACCAGCTTTAAATAATTTTAAACGATTCACATAAGTTTAACCCATACCCGACCGACCTTATTTGAATTTATATGAAGGATTACGGGCGCGACAAGAAAAATGCTCGCCTGACGTACAAAAATGACGGCCGATTTATCTACCTGATTGGCGAACAAAACGCCATGACTGCCATATGCAGCCACGTCAAACTGATCATCGTGTGTGGTTTTTAAAAGCTTTAGTAATGCTATCTATCAACTCTTTTTTTTTATTATTGAGCGCAGTCCGGTCGCTTTATTATGGTAATTAATACGTTTTTTTTTCGGGGAGATATCTAAACCAAAAAGGATTTGGATAGATGATTATTATCGCTTTCAGCTATCGATGGGCGGTTTCGGTTTTGGTATCATTATTTGTGTTTAGCTGTGAATTAGCTAATTTATTAATGCGATAGCAATTAATTTATTCTGATTTTTTTTTTAATGAATGTTATTTTCAACAGAATCCTCTTTCTATGTTGAAGCCTAATGGCAATTTAAGCCTTCATGCTATCCAAATACTTATTTCTCTCACAAGTGCTCAGCTTTTTCCACTTTCTCGTAGTTGTTGCAGTGCGTTTCATTGATCAGTGTCAGGACTTCTTTTTCGTGGTTTCCAATCAAGGATAAGTTTTGTCCATCTTCTATTGTCTGTTTCAATCAGGTGTAAGATCATGTCTAACAAATCAAATCTCTTTTGATCCAGAGAAGTCAGAAATAGTTCATGTGGCTTCAAAACATCTACCAATGAGTCAAGAAAAAAAAGATCTATTTGGGCTGGAAACCAAGATCCCGTCTTATTGAAAATGTCTGATTTTGATTACAATGGATGGCAAAGGAACAACAAGATACCTGCAGATTGTAAACAATGCAATTCCTTGAATGACTCCTTACATTGAAGCTGGCATTGTTTTTAATTGTTGTACCTACTTAAAAATATCAGATTTCATATGATGGAATTGTTACATAAAGGCCACATTGGAATCAGCAAAACATTAATCAAAGCTCGAACATTGTTTTTTCGGCGATTGACAAGAAATGTCAGCATTTTTGACCGGTTGACAGGTCGCAAAACTCAATATTCTGGTATTTCAATTATGTTTCAATAGTTACTAAGGAATCAATGAATAACAATACAGGAAACATTTTTCCGGCCTAGGCCGGGAAAGTGATTCTCGTATTGCTGAATAATTGGAACTTAAAGACAAACATTTAACAGGTATTTAACCGATCGCAGAAAAAATAGTACGTGTATTTCGGTGGAAAAGCTCATTCTCGGCCTTCGGTGTTTGCCGGCCTCGGCTACGCCTCGCCCGTCAACTTACACCGTCGGCCGAGAATGTGTCACTTTTCCACCTAAATACACAATATACTATTATTCGCCGAATTTGTCAAGCGATATCACAAATTTCATTGAAAAGTATCGTAGTCGTGAGACAAACATGCCAGCTAACTACAAAGAACCTTTCTTACCATATGGTATTTCTAGGCTTAGATTCTTAGCTTCAACAAAATTGCCACAGATATGGTAGAGCGTGGAGGTGAAAATTACTCGGTAGGTATTATTAATTTTTCTTGATGGGTTGAGCCAATCTCAATTAAAGGCAAAATCTCTGAACCTGAATCAGTTATCAATCAATTTCAATGCATATTTACTCGTTTTGGTTATCCTGAAATTAGTCATTCTTCACACTATCATCAAAACAATCGCATAGCTGAGAAAGCAGTTAACATTTCCAAACAAATTTTGAGAAAATAGGTGGGTGCGATTTTAAGGAAGGTGTAGGAATGGCCTTACAATAATTCTCCTATCATAAGCATTGGTGCTACACCTAGCCAGATATTAATTAATAAAATTTTGAGATCAGAGTGACCAGAAATTCAGCATGGAATTTCTGGGCTGGGACTCTGTAACGAATAGAGATATTTTCTTCATCTCTATTGACCTCTCCTCTATATTGACTTAGACAAGAGAGAACAAAACAGCCAGTGCCATAGCGATAGGGATAACGATCTCTATCCGTTACAGAGTTCCAGCCCTGGGTCCTTATCCTTAAAACAGGGGAGCAGCGTTCCCAGGAGAACGAGTGTTCCGTCTTTGTTACTCATAATATTAGTTTCATATCATTGAGAAAGCCGAAACACTCGTTCTCCTGGCAACGCTGCTCTCCTGTTTCAAGAATAAGGACCCTGACGTCACACCTGTTTTTCCCATATACATCCCCCCTCGCTCCTCATACGGAAAATGTCAGATTAAAATCGACGGACAATAGATACGTTTTACCCGTAAAACGCCTCACCCGTCAGACATTTCTCTACCTCTATATACGTTGCCCTCTTTCAGTGCGGAGTTTTCTCATCTTTAGAGGAAGTTTATCGAATAATTTTTTGACCTCATACATAATAGAGCCATGCATAAGTTCTGAGTGGGAAATAGGCAACCTCAGCACGTAATGTTGGCGCGTATTGTATTGACCCCTTAGCTTCAATATCCAATTCGCAATTATTCTTTCTAAAGACTAAACGGATCGTTTTCAGAATAAAAAAATAACAGAAACTTAGAATAACGTGGTTTAGAAACAAAGGACGACACGAATCACGAGGTTTGGCTCCACACAAGTATCTAGTAGCCCTTTTCTGTAACACGAACACTGGATTAAAGAGATGGTCAGAACAAGGACCCCAAAAGCAAATCCCCTATCGAAGATGGGACTCAATTATCGCAAAGTACGCACATTTGGCAATGGAGAAATTCAGGTTATTAGCAATAACTATAAGGGCATAGCAACCAGAAGAAATTTTGTCGCAAACTTTCGCAGTATAAGAATTTATCGAATATTGGCATAGTACTGGGTTCTAAAATTGAGAATTTTGGTCTTAGAGACATTGAACGTCAAAGAATTGGCGTCACACCACCACACCAGCCTTTCATTTAAAGCAGATCCGTTTTCATATTGGCCTGCATTCTCTTGCAACATCTGAATTATACCAGAGGATACTGGTATCGTCTGCAAGTACTGTGAATCTACCTATTATCTGGAATTGTTTGTAGATCATTCACATAAATGAGGAAAAGCAAGAGACCAAGTACCGAGCCCTGAGGGACGCCCACATTGATACCAAGTTCCTTAGAGGTACCACCATTAAATTTAACAGCCTGAACGCCATCCGACAGGTAAGAACGAAACTATTCCCTGAAACCGTACAGCTCAAGTTTCCACAGCAGCACTCTGTGGCTCACAGAGCCAAGCCTTTGACAAATCACAGAATACCGCTGCAACGACCTCGCAATAGTTCAGACTATTGCAAAGATGTTCAAGAAAGTCGAAAATGGCATCTCCCGTACTCATGGATTCACGAAAGCCAAACTGCTGAGAACTGAAAATGCCACGCTTGTTCAAGAATGAAACTATCCTAACCTTAACGAGCCGCTCCACAACCTTAGCCAGATTAGGCAACAATGCTATAGGTCTAAAGTTAGCACGTTCATGCTCATTACCCTTATACATATAGAGGGACGATCACTGCTCTCTTCAGGCCACACGACACAAGATAAACGTTAATTGCCGAAGCAAGAACCTGCGATGCAACCATGGGTAAAGCCAAAAATACCCTCAATGAAAGCCCAACCCAACCTGCCCCGCCCTTATTCCTTACATTTTCAAGTACTTAAGCTCTTCTGCATTAGTAGGAGCAAAAAAAAAGATCAAGCCACCACTACATGTTTTAGATAGCTCCTGGGATCACTCCCTGTTGAAATTTAAACTCAGAATTCAGTGGCAATATTGCAGTGAAACATTATTCCTACCCCTCAGGTAATTCACAATTCCCCACAAGTTTCCCTTTATTCATCCTATTCTGAAAGTAGTCAACTTGGCAAGCCTGATCGATCTTCTGTGAGCCCTGCGGTACCTCTCAAAATAATTCAAAAATGTCAAATTGTTCATAGAGAATTTTCTTATGTTATGAAGGGAGCGCATATTTCTCCCAGAAGTTCGATGGCCCTTTGTATACCAGAGTTTTCTCTTTCGTTTCTTTATACTCACAATAGGGAAGGCAATGTCAAACTAACTTAGTAATGGTGCATAACATTTGTCATCGTTTGATCCTGCCATTTCTTGCATGATTCCTGAGACTCATCCCTAACATTGCGTGGGCTGTTTTTTGCTGAATTTACTGCAAGTGAGGTAGTTTCCATGGCATAAGTCATTACAGAGAGGATCCTTGTTAAATATATTCTGCTTCTGGTTTATAGGGATTTTCAGCTTTGCAGTCACCGCCCACATCAATTAGTTTCTTTCATTAATTTCTGCTGTTTGGTTCAATCTATCTATCTAAATGAACATAAATTTTGAAATTTTCTACGATCACATCATGCTAACGAATCCTGATATTTTTTGAGGACATGATTTTTGTTTATCCCATTGTCCCAATGTCGAAAGGGTTAGGTAAAATTTGTCCACAGTTTCAGTTCATCCTAGGTTGTATTCTTATGTGTGATTTCGATCTGAGTTCCTTAATTCATGCTAATCATGCTGCAAGTTTAGTATCACTAAATTTTTTTGATTACAGAAATTTTTGTTGAGTTCCGATCGGTATTTTTGAATGTTTTCTTTTAACATTTTTACGGTTGGAAAAGTTTGTTGTTCTATTAGTTTACTTCTATCCAGGTTGATATTAAACTATTATGGGTCTTAGTAGTCTTAAGTAATATTTGATCATTGCCAATATCAAATTTATCCACAACCCACAACATCTTTTACAATGTAGGTTCCTCTGATTTGTGATGTAAAACTCTCAAAAACTCTAATTTTCAATGTTTAGTGGCTTTCGGAAGAATTTATTCATACAAGAGGTGGGTTTTCGAGGTTATCTATTTGTCCAAAAATTATGGTTTTTAGCGTAGAAAATGTAAAAAAAGCAGAATCAGAGCATTCAGAGAGTTTAGAAATAAACCAGTTGCGAAGTTGATTGGTGACGGTCACATTATTTTTTGCCCAATCTTTCTATGTCTGTAAGTGAACATCTATGTTATATAGGGTGGACCATAAGTCCTTAGTCCGTTTACATTTCAATCGGTAGCTACGTCGAGCAGCCACGGCGGGGTGGGGCGAATGACTTACGAAAGGCAAGAGCAAGTTCAAGAGTCTGGGGAGCAGACACACGGAGCTCCGGAAGATGCTAGACCTTATTCCGCGTGTGGCTAAATTCACCAAAATGCTGCACCGATCCTAATGAATTCGTATAGGATCGCCAAAAATGCCTTCCGGTACCAAATGTATCGTTATAGCTTAGGTAAGGTAATGTTTTGCGCAGTTTATTTTTCCGATTTCTACGGTTACTTTCACAGGCATGGTGTGGCCCATTAGAATACGCACGACGCATGGTTTTTGGAGCAAATGGACCGAGATTGATTCTCGTTGAAGGCAATACAATATTTATTTTTTTTTTTTCTCGGAGTTTTTATTTTTGTTTCAAAGATTATCAAGAGGACGGGCTAGTTTGGGTTAGTTTCGATTTGCTCTGTTTCGTTTAAAATACCGACATACGAAGACCTATTACGAATTACGGAGCTCCTTCTCTCTGTACCCCAGACTCTTGTGCAGCCCACGGGAATTCAGTCTTGGCGTTATTCAGCGATGCACAACGCACATTCTGCGTGTGCGAGTACTATAGAAATAACGATTCTCCGACTATAGCGCAACGAATTTTCCGTGCTAATTACAACATACGGCATAGAAATGAAGCTCCATCGATTCAATTATATAAAAAATGGGTGCAAAAGTCCGAGAAGACAGGTTCAACGATGAATCAACCACGATCTGGCCGACCTATAACATCACGGAATCCCGCAAATGTAGAGCATGTAAGAGCGTCTGTTCGTGAACAACCTGGACTCTCTACTCGAAGGCGGTCTAGCGTCTTAAATGTGCCCAGAACAACTTCAAACCGTATTCTTCCTAAATATTTAAATATTTACATCTACATCCATACAAAATTCAAATGATACAGGAATTAAAGCCTCAAGATTCTGGTCATAGACTCCACTTTGCTAACGAAATGTTAGATTCACCAGCTTTACCAACATTTTTTTCTCAGACGAGGCACACTTCCACCTAAATGAGCATGTAAGCTAGCAAAATTTCAGGTATTGGAGATACACTAATCCTAAATTGAAGCATCTAAACTCCCTGCATTCGCCCAAGGTTACTGCATGGGCAGCTTTTTCAGCAAGAAGTCTTATTGGTCCATACTTTTGAGAAGATCAAAGAGGACATACTGTTACAGAGCGGTATATTGTCATACTGAAGAACTTTTTTGTTCCAGCGTTATGGAATTTCAATTATTTAATCAACGATCGTGGTTTCAGCAAGATGGGGCAACATGCCACACCTGCAAAGATTCATTGGGTGCAGTTCGCGAAATTTTTGGGCAATAAGTTATATCCAAAAGAGGTGATATTAACTGGCCACCAACTAGCCTAGACTTATCTCCAATGGCCTGTTTTTTTTGGGGTTACCTTAAAAGTAAAGTTTTCCACAGCAACCCCGAGTCTCTTGAGGAATTGAAAGATGGCACTCGCGAGGAAATGCAGAACATTATTCCACAAAACAGCTGTCAAGCCGTTATTGGAAATTTCCGCTCCAGGTTGCAGCAGTGTCAAAATAGTCAAGGATCACATATGGATGATGTGATTTAAAAAAAATAAAATCCCTGTGTACTTTCGTAAAAAAAGAAACATTTTTTCTCCCATTAATCTAGTTTTTTTTTTAACATTGAAAAGTGAAAAGACTTTTGGTCCACCCTGTATTTATACCAATATTCAATACAGGCTCCCCCCTATCTCGCCATCATGAATAAATTCCTTCCACAGTTTTCCAATACATAGACATGCTTCATGCTTCATAACCAAAGTAATCGCATTCAAATCCTAATCGTCCGCTGAATAGTGGAAAAGATCTCAGTTTAATCCGGAAATTACCCATTCCGGATTCATCCAAGGCATTTGACACACCAACAAGCGACCACGAGGACCAAGTGGTAGAGGAACTTTATGAAAAGGTAGCAAAGTGTCTGCATGAGAACAAAACAAAGTACACTCTTGTTATGGGAGATTTAAGTGCAAAAATAGGCCAAGATGACACCGACTCATATTACAATGACAAATTCCGACATAGTACAAGAAATAAAAGACACAACATGCTAATCTACTTTTAAGAAAAAGAGCAAGTCTTTGCAATGAACACATTCTCCAAAATGAGACCTAACCCAAAAATGGACATGGGCGAGCCCGGATGGAAAGAGAAAAAACGGAATAGACTTTATACTAACAAATTAACTTATAATTAAAACTCTGGAAGGTCAAATGACTAAATTATTGGAAAAAATCAACGCACAGTCTACAGCTGATGAAATTAAAAATAGCAACTCCTGTTTTGATGGTAAAGAAGCGACTAGTTCGCGTCAAGGATCGGTAACACGGGACAGTAACTCTTTCATCCGTGAAATGGAATATAGACCATTTAGAACAAAAAATATTATGCTCTATAGCCTCGAGGAAAAGAAGGACGAAAACAATAAACTACCAGCTGTACATAGGATCCTATCTGATATACTTCTATCACAACAGAATATAGTAAAAGTTTTTGAGTGGGAGCATCCAACAATAATTTGAAGGTTATATTATCATCCAGTGACTTTGGAGTAAGTCCAGAATTGGTAACAAAACTATAAAAATATCAGCAGATCTAACTCCTGTACAAAGAGAGCATCTTCAATTTTTATAGATATAGTGAGCTCAATGATCGCAAAGCGGAAGGAAAAACAGATATTCAAATAAGATACAAGCATGGAGTGCCAGCAATAGTTAAAACTACCCAAAAAAACTAACAATCCCATCGGGTAGCTTGAGGGGTGTACATGGTCTACTGGTCTACTATCAAATCGATCGTGGAATAAGAACTAAGATTGATGGAGTGATGCAGAGTGTGTTGTTGTGTCATTATTATATTATTATATTGACCGAGACTTGGTTAGATGATGGTGTGAGGACATCAGAATTAATTTTGTCCGATTTCAATGTATTTAGGAGGGATAGGTCGATTTTGACCAGTGCAAAGAGCTGTGGTCGAGGAGTGCTTATTGCAGTAAGAAAATCACTTATATCGCATGAAATTAATATCACCTGACAATCAATTGAGCAACTTTCTGTAAAAATTAAATTAAATAATAGCTATTTATATAACAAGTACATAAAGTAAGGCTTTATTATACGAATAATTTTATGGCCGAGCGAGCTTGCGAGCGAGGCTATTAAATAATGAGTTAATAAAGCCTGTTTATGTAAGCGTTATATACATGATTTTATGTACGATTACGACTGGTTTTTATTAAAAATTAAAAAAACTAAATGAAAAAACTAAAATTCGAGTACCTATACCTGTTTCACCTTGGCAGGTTGTCAGGTAGTCCAGGTAGGCAATAAAATAGCACTTTACTTTACTAGTAAAATAAAGTAGCACTCTATTTTACAGTAAAATGAAGTGCTACTTTATTGACGCAAAACTGTTTTATAAATAGCACTTTATTGGTCAATCAGAGATAAACAAATTGTTATTATGGAAGGAGTATACATTCCAGTGTTGTCGAACGTCAAAATACTAAATCGGGAGAAACTGGCATTGAAAATCGGTAGATTACTGCTCAAAATCGGTAGTCTTTTTTTAATTGTTAAAGATAATTCCCCATGTCAAAAATTTAGTAACTATATCCTATTCACAATCTGGAGTTCAAAGGTACAGATAAATTTATCACCTTTGCCTATCAAATAGCATTGAAAGGTGATACATTTTATCTGTACCTTTGGACTACAGATTGTGAATAGACAAGTTGACTTTTCTAAATAAAAAATTTGAAAGCATTGACATTAACATTGTATTGCCAACATAATGTCATTTTGACTTTTATCTTTAAAAAAAAAACAGACTTTAGGTACCTATAACCAAACTTTGGTATAACATAACGACTAAAATCCAACATATTGTCGTGTTTTGCAAAGATTACATTATAAATCGGAAAATCAAATATATTTTATCTAAGAAAATTCAAACATAAATAAGGAAAAGATACAGATTAACGAATGCGATTTGGATCATACCAATATTCCAGACCAATGAACTATAGCCAAAAACTGGAATGCGCACACATTCCCATATCTGCCAAAAAAATGAGGCCATGAAAGACAGATGCCACAAAGGGGAATGTTGTTTCTTTCTGTTGCTCGCTGACATATGACGTTTTGGAAAGTTTTGTCATATTTATCTTCACAGGTTTCATCAATTGGAATACGTGTTGGAAGCAATTTCCGCCATTTAACATAATGAGTGCGACAAAAACAGGTATCCCCTCCGCAGCAGCGGCACTAGGCTTCACGTTCGTCAATATGTGTTCGCATTCCAGTTTTTGGTTATAGTTCATTGTTCCAGACATATTCAAAGTCAGTTGTTTATTGATTTCTGAATCATGACAATTAGGGAATCCAAACCACGTGACTTTTGCCAACCAGCCGGCATTTTGAAATTTTTATGAGGTTGGAATACGGGTTGTTACCTGTCAACGATGTCAAAAAAGTGTCAGATTTGAGAACTCGCCCCGTGTATTCATAATCCCGCCAAAAAAAAAACATGTTTTTTGTTTATTGTTTGTCAACCAGGCGCCATTTGGACAGGTCGTTGGATTGCCTAATTAGCCGCTTTCATATTCGCTGAGTATGTAAAAGCCCAATGCTGTTTCCGTGGAAAGTCTGTTTCTTTGTACTGTTTTCATTCGATTTATTGCTGAGAATGTGCATGCGCTCAACATTGGCGGAAGAATGGGGAAAATTCGGATATCACAGGAAACCCGGGTATTTCCCGAAGGAAATGCACTGATACCAACCTGTTAACAAATTTGTCCTCGGAGGATCTATCTGACATGTTACAGTTCTGACACGGACAAAAATTTTGATAGTAGATTGAGTGGCGGCTATGGATAGAAATATCGGCGGAAACAAAAACGATAAAATTGATTTTTTGGCGAAAAACGGTAAAAAAATCGGTAGAATTGTAATTATTGTCGAAAATTGGTAAAAATTCATCGGTATTCAGTATTGTTACGGGATGATTTTTCCCGGGCCAAAATAAAAGGAAATAAGCTTATTCACCTCTCTGAATAGCATACCTTCCTCAAGCCACTGTTCTCTATCCAATAGTTGTAGCCACACTTTTCATCAAACTTTTCATTCTTCCCAGAATCATTAAGTTAGAGGAGACAATTAATTTATAAACAAACAAAATCACAATATTTACACTAGAACAGGTGATTGTCTGATCCGAGTAGATTGTCTAGATTGACAGCGCTCCAAATAGAGTCAATGACCGGTACTAACTCAATCTGAATAAGTACCTTGCCGCAACTACCATCAAAATCCCCAGAACCCTTCACCTTGGAGCTTTGACAGAACCTTTTTAAAGGACATTGCAGGGACAAACAGAGGTCATTCGGGTCGAGGACTTTCCACGATTAAGTGTTGGGGAAAACTCCTCAGGTACATTTTGCCGATTTTCTGAGTTGTCTAGTTTTCGCTCATAGATCTAGGGTGGCTAATCCGTTATTTTAGCACCCAATCGCCTTGTGCGGATTTTTTTTTTTGAGTCGAAAAAGAGCAACGTGACCAATTGTTTGTTCCTAAAGGCCAAAAATTTTGGTAAGTCGTTTTTCTTGTTAATCTTCTCTGTGTTTCTCTATTTCCTATGTAAAAGCATAGTTTTCTGTTAATTATACGGTTAAATTCCGAATATCGGACATACCTACCTCTATTGCTCCACGCCCAGTCTCATAAAGTCCATTTGTTTCAGGCCTTTACCTTTAGATGTCACCTTTTATTCGTCACGCTTTAGTCCCTGACTTTCAGTAAAGAGTTATACGTTCAGCTTACTGTATATTTCAAGTAGTACCTACAATCTTCAGCCTCCTCTAGACCATTGGAAGCCTTAGTGCCTCCTAGTTACTGAACTTCAGTGCCCAGGGCCAGGTTGCTTCTTGTTGCGGCCCTGATCCAGTCCCAGGCCATTGGAAACACTGGAAGATATTGATCCCACCTGTCAGGTTCTCCCCAAGAGTTTAGTGACTACTCAGGTTTGATAAGTGTGTTGTATTGTCTTAATATCAAACCTTACCAACCCCTTGTTGGAGTAAATCACCACAACAACGTAGTTCTACAACAATATTAAATTATCCTTCAGATTAGATGTTGTTATTTCAGTTTCAATTAATTATTACCTTTGTTATATGAAATTTACCATTCAGGTTATGTACCTACTGTTAGGTACTTCAATTTTAAGTATTTATCTATACCTTCTATATTATTCCATAATATTAAATTTGCCCCTCAGGCTATATATTGTTTCTTTAAGTTTAATTAATGATCTATATTTCTCTAATATCCCATAAATACATGCTGCACTGAATACAGGAAAATACTTGTACATTGGGGTTAAATGGCCATTTACGAAGGTACTGCATTGAGTGAGCTTATTTATTAATTAATCTTTCAAGTATTATTGTTGTTAATTGTTATTACTCTTTATTTTATTTTTTTTATTTAGGGACTCAAGTTGAGTATAATCAATAATTATTTTATTACGTATGCATCATAATCAACGATTATCGCACGCTGCAGTGTGCATAAAACGATGTTTTTAGGCGACTGTCACAAAAAGATTAGTTTTACGGATTCAATATCATCCCTAAAGTATATCTTTTTTGGCCGCATTTACTTTACGGCCGCATTTACTTCACGGCCGCATTTGCTTTATTACTTTACGGCCGCTTTTACTTCACGGCCGCTTTTACTTTACGGCCGCATTTACTTTACGGCCGCTTTTACTTTACGGCCGCTATATACTTTGGTGAAAATATATAAACAGACAATCGGAAACGCGGTCCGTAACTATAAACACAACCAATAAATAGTTAGCAACCACAATGGAACCAAATTTTTGATTTTAGCCCTATCCTATTACTTTTTCAAAAAAGCACAATATAGGATACCATGCGAAAAAGTCGGCAATTTTCTATAATCACACTTCCTTTATTGAAGTTTTTGTTACTAATAATTATTATGTATCTACCTATCTTTGCTGGATTATTTATCTAATCAATAAAAAGTTGAAGCTCCTGTTGAATTTTCGTCTTTTTTCAAGAAAAAACACTCGCCTAAAAAATTTTGTGTGCACCTCGGCCGAATGATCTTTTTTGGCCTCACCTGAAATTTGCTTGGCCTCGGCTACGCCTCGGCCGCAAATTTCTGATTCGGCCAAAAAAGATCAACTTTACGGCCTTGGTACACAATAGTTATTTGTTGCGATAGGGCTAAAATCAAAAATTTGGTTCCATTGTGGTTGCTATCTAATTGTTTATTGGTTGTGTTGATGGTTACGGCACCGCGTTTTCGATTGTCTGTCTATATGTATATTTTCACCAAAGTAGCGGCCGTAAAGTAAAAGCGGCCGTAAAGTAAAAGCGGCCGTAAAGTAAATGCGGCCGTAAAGTAAAAGCGGCCGTAAAGAGATAGAGCAAATGCGGCCGTGAAGTAAATGCGGCCGTAAAGTAAATGCGGCCAAAAAAGATATACTTTAGGAATGATATTGAATCCGTAAAACTAATCTTTTTGTGACAGTCGCCTAAAAATAACTATTTTCTACAAACGTCACTAAAAGTGTCATTTTTAACGGATGCTGTCAGTGTCTAAAATGCCATTTTATGACACTGGTGCTAAAAGTGATTACTTTCAACACTAGTGCTAAAAGTAATCACTTTTAGTGCGTTTCTAGAAAAAATAGTGTATGATATTCGTGCTAAAAGTGATTTTATTTTGTTCAAAGGGATGGAACACTCCGCCTTCGGCGTCGTGTCCCAAACTTCCCTTTTCACAAAATAAAATGTCACTTTTAGCACTTATATCATAAATTATTATTATGATGCGTCTACCTTTTCAAAGGTTTGCTATAGAAACGTTCGATCTACCTTCATTACCTAGATATTTACCTGCATACCTGCCATTTAAATTACGGGCACTTTCCAAAATTCACCGGTTTCTGAACCGGTGCGATACCGGTTTAATAGTTCACTCACCAAACCATTCCAAAATGTATCAACTTTTTACCGGTTGAACCAGATCATCCGTTCCAAAATTGACCGGAATGATCAGCTGTTTGAGACCGGTGAGGCACCGGATCCACCGGGAATTTTTGTCGGATTTTTCGGTTGGAGATTTTTTGACACTTTTTTTTTGACGTACATCAATTACTTTGAATGGGGGCTATCGGCAGTCGTTCGTTAAATTGTCGCAACACAACCGTCATAACCAAACTTTAACCCACTCTGACGTCCGCGCCCGCGCCCGCGCTCGCGCTCACGCTCAACATAAAGGAAGCAGGATCACGAAGTTTGATTTATAAACACAAACGCCCGCGCCCGCGTTCGAGTTCGCGCCCGAGTCCGCGCTGGAGATGGCCAAGTTTTATCTTCGACGCTCGCGTTCGAGCGCCTGGCCAATGAAAACAGGTCATTTGACATGCATGCGCAACAACCAAATTTTGAACCTTTCTATTGTTGTTAATTTTGCGAGTCTTTTTTTCAAATTTATTTCAAATAAAAATAAATCAAATAAACCATTGACTCTGAGCACAAAATAAACAGAAAAAGAATGAATACGAAAAATATTTTGAGGTTATGTCAAATGTTATCAAAATACGCGGGCCAATCACACTGCAGCAACAAACGACAGTCAAAAAGTTTATAAATCGTTTCCAACGCGAACTCGAACTCGGGCGTGAGCGCGAGCGCGGGCGCGGGCGTCAAAGTTTATAAATCCAGCTTTACACCTAACTTTTACCGGAATTTTTTGATTGCTACCGGTTTATTTAACCGGTCAATTTATCGGTGAAATTTGGAAAGTGCCCTACTACTTATCAAAATGAATGAACACTTTTAAAACATTTTTGAGATTATGATGTATTGGTAATAAAAAATAGCGTATGATATGCGTGTATAAGAGGGCATTTAAAGCCCTTGCGACTTAAAAAACACTCCGCTGCGCGTCGTGTTTTGAAATATGTCGCGCGTGCTTTAAATGCCCTCTTATACACTTATATCATAATATACTATTATAAATACTATTGTAAGAACATATGGTTAGACGATTTCTTTTCTTGTTCTGTTCTGGTTCCAGTGTAAATAATTTTCAGTGTTCCAGGGCGTTCGAAAAACTCACTCCGAACCTGTTCTAGAGTCAACCTGTTCTGGTTCTAATTAAAACCCGTACCTGATTGTAGCAAAGCGTTTCACTTTTGTCCCTTCTTCTTGTTTATATTTCAGGTTGTGCTGCTATAGTTCCGTAGAAGTTTCCTGCTTTCGTTATATCGGTTGATTTCGTGTACTGCAGGGAAAAAGCAGGTGGCGCTCTATATTTAGTTATTTAATTAACCCACCCCCTCTCCGCATTGGAAGTTAGTCGGCAACCCTTTACACGAAATCACGTTTCTAGATTTCAGCCACCAACCAACCCTTTCTTCTCTCTTTATTTCTCTGTTTTAGTTACCCATTCACTATCGCCCTTCCTCAAATCTTATCATTAACTTCTCCCTTACGTTTTGCGGGTAACAAAGTGGCAGTGCCGTCACGTAACAGTATCTCGGTAGGTCCGTTGCCATTTCGGTAGAAATACCGAAATTTCGGTAGCTTCGACAACACTGACATTCGTCCCAATTTTTTATGAGGGCGTTTGCGATGAAATTGATGCTATTCTGGAAAATGGTTTGGAATGTTCTTTGTATTTGTGGAGTGATGTTGATTTGCTGGGAGTTTGTTGGGGAAATTATAATAGGGACTATTTTATTGAAAACAACACCATATGCATACAAACTCTATGTAACTGCCTTTCTTTTAACAACCTTAAGAAAATGAACACAATTTTTAATGTAAATGATGTAATGCACCATGTTTTGTTCTCAAATAATTATGTTATCGATGTGTCCAATGTGGATTACGTTTTATTACCTATTGATAAATACCATCCAGCTCTATGCACTACAATTCTTGTGGAACAGATCAAAACTTCCACAGAAATGAATTATGATTCCGTATATTATAACTTTAGGAAAGGTAATCTTATTGGCCTAAATAATTTTTTGGCAAGGATTGATTGGTGAACAGTGCTTAATGTGATAGGCGTCGTCAGCATGGTTGATCGGTTTTATGATGTCCCAAACAATGGTATTGAGCAGTTTATTCCTGTGTCTAGATTGAGGCCGCCTAAGTTTCCCAAATGGTACAGCAATGAACTTAAAGTACTAATTATTGAATAGAAAAAAGCACATAGGGTGTAAGTACAAGCAGTCTAAAAACTGGTCTGATTATCTGGTATTTTCAAACTTTAGGGCACAATGTGAACTTCTCTCTAAGTGTTGCCATTTAGATTTCATTCAACAATCAGAAAATTCTATCTCTGGAAATATTGAATCTTTCTGGAACTATGTTAATGTCAAACGCAAAAACGGTGATATTCCCGAGTATCTGTATCTGGGAAACTTGGAAAGCAATAATTCAAATCAAACAGCGTCTGGTTTATTCATGAAACACTTTCGGGACTAATTTCACATATCAGAAGTCTGTCAATGTACGCTCATGCTCCATGAATCTACAATCAATCTTTTCTGCGCTTTGTAATTAAGATACTAACAAGGGGCCAGCGGGCCAGGACCTGATGGTATACCACCCATCCTCATTGGCAAAACCCATACATATGCTTTTCGGTGAGTCTCTCAGATCGGGAATATTTCTAAAACGGTGGAAGCATAGCTTTATAACTCCAATTCATAAAAGTGGTGATAGATCTGATGTTGAAACATATAGACCTATCTCGATCCTGAATTCAATACCCAAGTTGTTTTGAGGGTCTAATTCTAATTGTCCAGCGCGTGAAGAGGGATTTATTTTCGATTATTGTTGAGCAACAGCATGGGTTTTGTTCTGGCAGAAGCACAACTACTGATATCATTGTTTTAACACAGTTTCTGCTGAATGCGTTGGAGAGTCACTCCCAGGTGGATGCGATACATACTGACTTCTCCAAGGCATTCGACATGGTAAATATAACGTTATTGTGTGATAAGCTCAGAGCACTGGGATTTCATGGTATCATGTTGCTCTGGCTGAGGTCTTACTTAACCAATAAAACTCAGTCTGTGCGTTTAACTGGTGCAGCGTCAGACGAGTTTCTGGTTACATATGGTGTTTCCCAACATAGATTTCTGGAGCATCACGCTTGGCGACCTGAGAACTGTGCTTTCTGTAAAACACAAAAAAAAAACAGAATTCGCAACAAAATTAACACAAAAACTGGAGAAAGACCCCATAAAACTCCACGAAGAGATAAATTAAATTAATAAAAAAAAATAAGGAAAACAATAAAAGGAACAGCAAAAAATATCACGAAACCAAAGGGTAGTAAGAAAAATTTAGCAAAGAAACAAAACAAATGCTGGAGAAGAGAAGAGAACTCCTGAAACAAGGGAAAAAAGATACACCAGAATACAGAGACTAACACAAAATAGTCAGAGCGATGACAAAACAAGACATTAAAAACTACCAAGAAGCACAAATCGAAAAACTGATAGAAAACAACAAAAAGGCCCAAACGTTTTCGAAAAAGATAGAACGCACACACAAGGGAAATTACAAAGCTGATGGACAAACAAGGAAACATTACCTATAGAAGGCAGAGAAGGTATATTGCGTGTGGATGAAAATTTCTATAAGGAAATCTACGATGCAGAAAACAGCAACGAAAGAAACAGATAAGAAACGGAAAGCGAAATATCCAAAATTCCAAATATTGGGTCAGAAGAGATCCCTGATATAGAATAGGAAGAAATTCCAAAAGTGCTAAGCCAATTAAACAATGGAAAAGCCCCAGGAATAGATGATGTACCACCAGAAATGCTAAAGGAGGCAGGAGAATTCCTCGTAAAACAACTGAAAACCGTTTTCAATAAATATCTAGCAGAGGGAAAAATATCAAACGACTGGAAGGCTGCCATCGTCGTTCTGATATACAAAAAAAGAGGAGACTCAGGGACGATCAATGATTCACGGTGACGATCCTGCAGTGAAATGGGTATCAGTCAACTGGTTCCATTGAAGCTTTGTGTCTAGTAGCCTGGTCCTGTCTGTATACAAGGAACTGGAACTTTCTCAGACGAATACTGCAATCAGTAATTTTCTGCAAATGGTCCCTACAAGAAGTACTTATTTGCTGTCTTCTCGATTGAATGTTAGGAACGATTACTTTATGAGGTTACCGTAACAAGAAGTCTTATGACAAAATTATAGTTTATCTCTATCTCTGTGTATAGGTTTCAGCTTAAAGAAACTGAAAAAGTAGGCATTCAGAACACGGAACTAAATTTGAGGTCTTGCAAAATGTTCGGTCGAAGGAAAAAAACCTGGTAATTATTACAAGCAAATAATTCTAGATTATGACTTCTATGTTAATAGAATAACTCTTTGACGAAACTTTTAAATCATACATCTTGATAGAATTCTCTCTCTGATGTATATTGGCAATTCCGCGAACAAAAATAGTCCTCACATCTGCTGATCATTATAATCTGGACCCAAAGCGATACGAATCTATCCGCAAAACCCTGTCCACTTTTTCCACCAGCGAACGTATAACGCATTCAGCTCATGTGCCGCAACCCTTATATACAAAACTCCAAGATAAAGCCCGGGATCTCATAAAGGCCGACTGTTAGGGTCGGACTCGCTGGTTTTATATGACAAAATTATACGGAAACAGTCGTCTTGACCGCGATCGTATCCTAAACGCAAAACAAACATCTCCCGGCCATTACTCAATGCAAATTTGATTTCGGGTGGTCACAAATACATTTTATTAGGATACTTCTTATGTAAATCCCGATGCGCGCCCAATGTTTTTGACGGAACAGTTGCCGGCAATAACAGTAACATAAAGTAGGCAGATTACGGAATTTGGCTTACATTACACTAGATATTGGGACTGGAGCTTTTTTTTTGTTTTCTGGCTAGAAGTTTGAATAATATATCAGTTTATATTGCAACGTAGCAGATGCGCGATGGTCTTTAAGGGAAGGGTCTAACATGTTTTGTTCCATAACTCTTTCACGTATAATACACATTTTGTTGTTTTACTCATTATTTTGCCATTCTGATAACAATACTAATAGGGTTGGATAATGATGGAAGAATATAGTTGCCTGACTCAGACAGATGGGCAAGGAAATATAAAATCTCGTGGAGTGAATCTCCTCTAGATAAATCTTGATTCTACTGACTTTCAATCTTATTTAAATAGTTTTTCATGATGTGCACATTCGCAAATTTGCAAATTGAATAAAAACGAACGGCGTTACAGAGGTAACAAAAAAAATTGAAACGTCAATAATACCATTTTTAATAAAAGACGACTTTATCTTAACTACACCAAATAACTGCTCCCTAATCGCCCCTATGTCAACTATATTGGTGGGGCACGTACCGAGATTTGCAACGGGGATTACAGGATAATTCTATTCCGACCACATTGACTGTTTTTATTGAAGGGGATTTTAAGCTATCTATTTGGCTTTATAAGTCTTTGATCGATGTATCTCTCTATGGGAAATAATAAAAAACCTATTGAGTTAAGAAGCCATTGGTCAAAATAAAAAGATTGATTGTTAGATTTGTGCTGTTTGATGGAAAGATATTGTGTAGGTACAGCTGTTGACCAAAACCGCAATACATATTTTCGGATTGATTATGACTGAGACTTTGATAGTACGCCTTTCGGTAAAGTAAGAAGAAACCTATTTTTCGAATTTTTTTTTCAAAAACTCGTTCAACTTCAACAAACTTCAATAAAATATTCCAAGAGAAATTTGTTTGTGTCATCAGAAACCTAATCCTGTCGCTTCCAATTCTCGTATTGCAGCCCAGGTTTCGGGTATTAAATAAAAAGAGAACCGTTTCGAAAAATAAAAAGAAAACCAATTTATACTTCTTTATTTTACGAAGCAAGCGAAATTTATTCCATTTAAGAAGGAGGATCCGGCATTTTGAGCAGGTGTGTTCGTCTACGGAAATTACTGTCAAATCCTCAAGAGCGCGAGAAAATGCGTTGTAAAATCCCAACCTTAAACTGGAGGATATCACACCTGTGTCTGTTCGCCGTAAGTATTTGATTTAAATAAAAGTTGGAATGGGTTTGTTTATCTCCTTTCGTATTTTTCTCGACTAGATATGAATATATGAAATTCGAATGGCGGTCACGAGCTTTGCGGGTGTCCCTTTGCAGAATGTTTTTATTGGATAACATTTGGAAAAACGTGTTGTTTGTTGCAAAAAGGCCAAAAGCTATGATAAATATGTCAAAGCTTGAGTCTTTTTATGGAAAATTTGTTATATTAATGATATTGTTATTGTTATAAAATTGCAGAGATAGGTATTATTTAGCATTTTAACCTGTGTGTGTTAACGAGTCATCTCACTGCACTGGAATATTCAAGGAGTTTGCTTGGAGTAAAACTTGTTAATAAGTAAGTGAAAAGCAGGGACACATACCAACAAGCAGCCGTCAACCTTCAGACAAATACCAACTTGATGTTTTTATACAGATCCTGCAAGGAAGCATTTGAAACTGCACCTGCTCTTTTAAGACAAATAAATAAGCTCAGGGTCCAGGGAGGAGATTGATGGTATTGAGAAGAAGTTAGAAGCTGTAAGGAAAAAAAACCCTAGATTATAAACTTCTCTGGAACCGACATGTAGAGAACAAAGTTATTAAGGACTGTCAAACTTCAAAAAAACAGATTGACGTGTTGACGTATGAATTTTTATCAAGTGGTAATGGGTAACTAAGCAGAAATAAATAAATGCATGCAAGAAAAGGTGTTTTTGTGAGATAAAGTTCATTCGCAAAGCTTTCTCAATTGAGAAAAATCGTAAATTTAAAATCAACGATGAACAGAAGGTTAAAGGATAATTTCCCTAGATCTGATATACATTAGAGAATTGGAAGAGCACGGCTCAGATTCAAATGGAAAAATGGGTGTGAGAAATGAGAAAGTATGCCATCTACTCTATAATTGTCCTCTGGATATAATATTGTAGCAAGTACTGTAGTAACTGCTCTCGAGACAGTATCAAATGCCACGTTGCATTTTGAAAAAACAAGATTATCAGACAAAGAATTGAAGCTATATGCAAAACAAGACAACAAAAATTATGTAAGGTTATATCAAACCATATGTTTGAAATCTTTAGCACCCTTTAAAAGCTTCATTTTGAAGGTATTAGTGAATACATAGGTACAAATAACAGTCTTTTTTTAAGTTTTGCGATTAGATCAGTTAAATACAAAATATGAGCTCATCAGTTTCGCATTTAAACTTGCGATGAGCCACATTACGCCTGTGCAGGCCTGTACGGAGTTAAATGCCTGCCCTTTTAAGACGAATAGAGGAGCTCAGGAGGGAGACTGATGGTATTAAGAAGGAGTTGGAAGTTGTAAGCAAACAAATATATACACATGACATGGTGAAGGGCAGTTTAATTCGAACAGATTCTAACTGAGATCCAGGAAAGTTAGTGCCAGAGAGTCAGGAAGCAATGATTCAGCGGAAAGAATTGAAGCTGATAGGAAAGTGGTTCAGGAGGTATGCAGATTAATGAATGTACAGCAGAATGCCAATGGAACAGAGATGATTGATAAGATTGTGAGGTTGGGTAGAATAAAGGAAGAGCAGCCAGGACTTTTTACCTACGATAAATTTATCATTTTCATAACATGTTTCATTTCTTCTAATTTTCATTATAAAGTTGTATTTTTGCCTTTCAGAATCAGCAAAATAATAATTCATAATTTAAGTAATTTGAAAGTATCTACAAAATTTAATTAATTCAATATAATATCAGTACTGCCATCTATCCATTAGGAGCATAAAAATGCAAATATCTGTTATTAAAAGAAGAAGGTACCGCCATCTAGTTCCTGATAATTTTTTTTTTTTAATTTTGATAGTTTTCTTTGGCTATTTTTATTATTTCTCATTGACAGTCATTGGTACTTTTATTTAAAGAAATTATATCTATCTTACTGCAAATAGATATATTTCTGTCTTTCTCTAATTTCTGTTTCTGAAATGATTATTTTGGCTTGATGACCTAATTATAGTGGTTTTGTGTTTCCAACATAACCTCAATTTAAATTATTGTATTTTGTAAACAATTAAAATAATTCTAGTGTGTTTTTATCTATTCCCTTTTAATCAGCGTGGTGTTTCATTGATGAAGTGAATACGGTCTTTAGTGTGTGTTGTGTGCTGACTTCTGATTAGTTCGATATGGTTACTACGCAGTCAAGTATAAAAAACACGAGACTCGTTTTCCTGCAGGGTTTTGGTTCTGAAACTCTTTCATAGCAGAACCACTAAACGGCAAGTTGATTTTAACTTTATAATTTTTTTCTTCAGATTTCTAGATTTTCCCTTAATATTTTTCAATTTATTTTACCATCAGTGTATACTATCATATCACTGTTGAGTTTTTACCTGATAACTCTTATCTGATCTGCCTTTGAAATATAAATATTCTATTTTAATTATTTTTTATCTGTGACGTAGTCCTACGTTTTTCTGAAGCGAGTCGATTAACTCTTCTACACTATAACGTACGTTCACCGAGAAATAGGAAGGTTCGACATTTTTTGTTATTCTTTTATTTATACTAAAATCGAGAGATTTTATTATTAGAAAACTATCAAAAAAAATTTGAGCGCAAAATATTAATATTTGCGTTTGTTGCGAGCAGTTAAAAATCAACGATCGGCGCTAGGATAAAAAACGTACCTCTACGCGAGACTAGGCTGCATGATGTCAGTAGCCGGGCACGCCACGTGAATTCATATACCCTCTGTATCGGCCTTTACGCAAACTCTGTTCATGAAGAAAAATGGAAAACAGACAGCTTGTGATCGGATCAGCGTTTTCGTAAAGGCTCATACGGAAAGTATACGAATTCGCAATGGCGTGGCGGCTACTGACGTCACGCGGCCTAGTCTCGCGTACAGGTACGTTTTTTATTCTGCGCCGATCGTTGATTTTTAACTGCTTGCAACAGACGCAAATATTAATATTTTGAGCTCAAATTTTTTTTAATCGTTTTTTAATAACAAAATCTCTCGATTTAAGTTAACATAAAAAAATGTCGAACCTGCCTATTTCTTCAATCAAGTCAAGTCAAGTTGTTATTGTTTGAGAAGTGAGTCCTGAAGACAAGGGTCACTTAGCAAGACAATTATTGTTGGTGAATAATTTGAGCCTAATAGTGAAATAATTGGCAATATTATTACTGGACCAGTTTGAGCTAATTATAGGAATAATTAGCAAGATAATTGGTGTATTAATTTGAGCTAATCAGTAGGATTTGAAATCGACAAAACAAGTTCACAAACGGATTTTCTGAAAAATCTAAAAACTTCTAGTTGGAACCGTGAGTGATACAAAAATAGTGATTCTAGTGGTTTCGATATTGAAAAACAAGTCCGCAGAGTGATTCTATAACATTCCAACGTGCTTTATTTTGGAATTTGACTTCACCACAGATTTAGAATCAAAATACAAGAAAGAGACAGATTATTCTATGGGAAACACACATGAGCAAACAACCGAAATGGATAGAAAAATTTGGAAGACAAGAAGAGCAAGACAAAAAGAAAGACAACTCGAAGAAGATATTTAGAACACAGGCATTATTGGGTTCAGTGCCTGCAAGTGCTTGGTAGGGTCGCTATATCCTTGTCCAGTTGGTGTCACCGCCACATTACGCCGCAGGCAAAAAGAAAAAGCTATGATGATTGATGAAGCTGTCAGCTTGGTCATCGACAAAAGAGGTTAAGATTACCATTATTATTACTTTTTCGTTTTGATTTCGTTTTATCATACATTTATTATTATTAAACCTGAACATAATGTTACATGTTTTTTTTTCCATCGAGTTTTTTTTTCTAATAAATATGTAAAAAAGGTGATAGAGTTATGTATCCTGAGCAATCCAACAGACATAAAGACGAGAAGAGGAAAATCGACGACAGAAACAAAAACAGGAAGAACAGGACCAACCCGCATCAATTTTACAAAACAAGAGACCCAAGACAGAAAGAAAAACAAAAAGAGAACGGCTTCAGGATAATTTTTAAAATTCAGCCAGAATGGTTTCAAGTTTCAAACCGTAATATCTATAAGGAACAAATCAGACTCGAGAAAATCCTAGAAGAGCAAGATGAAAAACTCACGAATGCAATGGAATAAGTACGTTAAGAATTTGGAAAGTCTGCCAAAAAAACGGATAATATTTAGAAAATTGAAAAGTTGGAATTTGGTTAAGATCAGAAAATATCTCATCTTAGCCTGCAACCGGTATTAAAGTTAAACCACCACCGTATGGTGGTGACGACGATGAGTTCGAGTCTGTTGCAATGGCTGATGGTAGAAGCACCGATAAAATCAATCAATCAATCAATCAATCAATCAATCAAAGGAACTAGAAAGGTGGAATTGAATGTTACCGCTGCAAGAGGACATTTAAAACGTGATTATACAGTACGGCTCTTTTTTGTTCCAATGATTTTTAGGATTTAATGGGAAAATTGAACGAATGCTCCGAATGTTACCACTGCGGAAGAAGTTGACATTTCAGACGTGACTGTATAGTACAACTGTGATCTCGCTCTCCTTCTGATGACTGTGACTTGCCGATTGCAAAGTTGCAACCGTACGATTTACTAAACCAACATAGAGCTGGTGAACTGCAAGGCAAGAACTGCCTCATAATTCATCCGCTTGAACGAAGTTCCGAAGAGTTAGGAAGTGATCAATTGGAGGACAGTGACATCGATCATTTTCAACATTATATTAGGGAAACGGGCGATATATCATCAACAAAATGTAGGAAAGAAAAATCCGGCACGCGCAGAAAGAATAACCAGGAACAATTAGATTGGTGGAATACGACTGCTGATTGATTACGTGAAGAGGGAAGCAATGAGGTCAACCTACCGGCTGTACCATGCTTCAAAAAGCACTTTGGAGGGGAGAAGCGCAATGCAACACTCAGTGCTTGTAGATGAAATAAATCGTCACGGCACCCTTAGCATGCTTTTTGATATAATGCCAAAGAAAACCAACTTTGGTTTGCCCTTTAAACAATGATTTCCGACAGAGAGCTATGGGCCAGCGACAGGACCGAGCTACTAAGAGCAGATCTCTGCCTGTACACAGATGGCTCCAAAATTAAACAGTCAGAGCAGGGGTATATGGTAAAAAACCAAGGCTGGGAGTTTCGGTCAGCTTTGGCAGAAACGCATCCATATTTCAGGCCTAATTGCTGGCCATCGAGCTTGGCGAGAAAAACCTGCTGGAAAAGCAACAAACGCACGAGTCGATAAAAATATTTTCTGATAGCCAAACTGCGCTGAAAGCACTGGCATCCATACATTGAACGGGGACTGCAAACAAGCCCTTACCCAGCTAGGGGAAAAGAACAACCTTTCACTAGTCTGGATACCGGAACATACCAGACAAGAAGGAAACGGATAAGCGGACCAAATTACCAAAGCTGGATCCGAGCTCAACTTCATTGGACCGGAGCCAGTACTAGGAAAAGCCCTGAATACGGATAACTTCACAATCTTGACCTGGGCCAATACGGAGGCCAAACAATATTGGTCGAGACTACCAGGCATAAACCATGCAAAATCCTTTGTACCCTGTCCAAAAGGGAGGGAAAGTGGCAGACATACTCTTGGGAATTGGGAGGAAGAGCCTCAAAGCACTGGTGGGTCTGTACACTGCACACTGCAGACTCCGTTATTACATGCACAGGATCGGAATAGCACAAAGTGCCGAGTGTCGCCTATGCATGGAAGAGGACGAACACGTCCTATGCACGTGTCCGGCAATAAGCAAAATCAGGCATGATGTTTTCGGGGAGTCAGCTGTTCGACCCGAATACATAAAGCATGCTTCCCCCACACTTATCTCCAGTTTCATAAGGAGGGCTGGTTTGATGGGGGAAATATAAACTCGGAGTGAGCCACAATAGACCGTAGGTCGCAGTGGAAGGGCCGACATCGGACCATTCACAAGAAACCTAACCTAACCTAACCCTAACCTAACGACTGCTGATTCAGAAGGTCAAAATTGCCCTTCGAACAGCCGCTCTACGGATTACTACGAAAAGAAATACTACAAGTGAACTGCTCTCACGCAGTCGTTAGGATAGATCTAGGAAGTCAGGAAGTTCGATCGGTCTGAGGCTCTGCGTTCAGATCGCAGTCTACTTAGACAGGCATGGAAATCCAAAATTGTCGGAATAATATGGAGGAGTGAAGGCATAGACATAGAAGAGAAGGTGGGGTATCTTGACAGAGTCAGACCGGGAGGCTCTGATTTGAGAATTAGGCAGTGTTACGAAATTCAACGAGAGCTCTGCTTGTCACAACCTGACTCTGCACTATGAAAAAAACACAGAGGAAGGCAACGTGAATGAAACATCGATAGTGTAGTCAAATTAGGTGTACCTAAATATTATCCCGTTGATTTTTTCGATTTGACTACCAAACAGCCAATTTCATTTGGATATATTTATATAAGGTCCGATTTTTTCCCTAAACTAAGACAATTTATTAAATGAGCCATGTAGGTGAGCACTGAGCACGTCCCGCCGGCGTCTTTTCACAACGTAGCGTCGTTTCGCGGCTGCGCGCGTCCCAGCTGCTAGCTCCGTCGGCTAATTATCGTTAGATCATCTAAATGCTAATTAATACGGCAATTTTCAAGCCGAGCGCTGCTGCGATTGTGCCCCGCGGACTGCATGCTAATGAAGTGCTCTCTTTACGCTCGTTGGGCGACGGGGGCCATTTCGAACCGGGAAATGCTGCCGCTCCTGCTACACGGGCTTTATCTCTGGAAAAGGGGTCGTTTTCCCCCCGTTTCGGTTAGCCCGAGGACAGAAAATATGTTGTCGCCGGGATCGCCACTAAGCTCACACTTTGGTTCGAGTAATATCAGTTGCTTTTGCTGGCTTGCTTACTTTTATTTTAAGCTAGGTATATACTATTAAAATTTTGACTTGAATGACAGCTAGCTCAATGCTATATTCAGTTTAAAATTACATTCTACTCTGTGAGTTCAATTAGGTTCAGTGTTGCCAGATCTCACGATTATTCGTAAGATTACACGATTTTGGTCAGAATTTCACGATCTCACGAATGAGGTAGCAAATCACACGAATTCTCTCTGTAGTAATACAAATCAGTAATCAAATATAATGTAATCGGAAATATTCGAAATAAAAATCTACTATACAATATTTAGTTATGTTACGCCGCTCCTGGTACATGCGCGCCCAATAAAACTTAACCTAATAGCACGGCATATACAAAAACAATCAGCAGGCTAACTCGAGCTTTGTATCCCAAAATGACGGCATGCGCAGATGAGATTGGCGTTAAATCTCATTGTTTTGCCATTTAAAGATAGGCTGTATCCTCGAATGGCGGCGTGCGCAGAAGAGATGCGCCTGAGAGTTAACCTGCTGTTTGTTTTTGTATATCCTGTGTTAATAGGACTGCTTATTGAGCTGAAAGTGTCTGCGAAGTCCACGAGACCCCACTATGAAATCGCCTTTTCTTAATTTAAAATTTCCAAAAAAATTAACTCACAAGCACAGCCTGAATCACAAGCAATCCATCGAGGTATGCGGGTGACGTTACAACTATCAGCTGCTGATAGTAGTGACGTCACTCGCAGACCAGCTGCCGACTCGAGAATTGACGAACGTACGCGTTTTTAGGATAAGCAATCATGCGGATAATGAAAACGAGGTTCAGCTCTCAGAAACACTTGCTAAAAAACAGAAAAACCAGGGATACAAGATTTAATAATAAAATTTTAATTTCTTATGGATGTAAAATCGTGTCTACTCTATCAAAAATCTATAGAAGAACATTGTGCATTATTTTCTTACAAGCAATTTTAGGTCTCACGATTTCTCACCATTTTTCTTTATCGATTCTCACGATTTTTTTTTATTTCATCTGGCAACACTGATTAGGTTTTTGGTTTTTCAATGGAGTAAAGATTTCCACATCATCTGAATCCGAATCTTTTTTCTTTCAATAGGTACCTACCTACCATTTTGATTCAATATCAAAGAGAGCTGTGTTATAGTAAAGTCTTACAATTGATTTTTGACTAATTATCTTTCTCGAGTAGATTATCGTTTATTCGTTAGGTACCTATTTTGAATACTGCCTCTGGGTTAGTTTTACTTTTCGTCAGCGACTTTTTACAACAGGCGCCATAAGCCTAGGTTTAATTGGTTGAAGTGAAATGTATAGTGAAATATAAATATATATATATATATATATATATATATATATATATATATATATATATATATATATATAAAATATAAAAAAGGTGAACCAGATAATAATAATCTCAACAACTATCTGCGAGTCTGTCACCTAAAAACGCGTGAAATTTACTGATGCCTTTCCTTATTTGCCCCTAAGTTTCGACTCCTATAATTTCCCTTTATATTTTGAAAGGAAAATTCAAATAATTTTTCAAGTTAGCCACCCAATTAAGATTAGGTATATGAAGAATACTCTTAGAAAACATAAGTACGCAATGCAGCATTGTCAAATTTACTTTTATCCTAAATGAAATGCTGCACAATCAGGCACCACTGCATTGGTGGTTTCAATCTGGTCTCAATGCCACTGCCTCCTATAGTTAACAAGCCATGAAGTTGGAAATGACGGCAACGTCGCGTATGGTGATATTTTGTTATTGGGTTATGTGTTTCTGTGTATTGCTTTCATTGTGTATTGTTGCAATTTAGTATTTTTATGGGTATTATTGACGAAAAAGTGGATAGAAACACACCAATATATTGCCCATATTTAGTTGATACCTGTTCCTTTGTGCTTTGATTGCTAATTTTTAGCAAATGAGTACAGGAGCAAAAATGAAGGTAAGGTAAGGTAAAACAATAAAAACAATATTAATATTTGTCTGCAAGAGCATAGTTCTCGATATATTACCTAAGATATTTAAACTTGTTCCAGATGCCATGAAACTACTGTGTTCCTGGGTGCAAATCGAACTATTAGGAGTTCCTTAAAAACTGAAGAAATGCAAACATTTTTATTTCCAAAAAAATTCTGAAGTGCAAAAAATGTGGATGAAAGGAATACACCAAGATAATTATACCCGTGATTATACAATAACGAAAAATTCTGTGGTGTGTTGTAAGCATTTTGAAGAAACCGAAATAATTACCGGTGTGAAGTTGGTGGCAAAAGATAGTAGCCAAATTTTCCGAAGATACCCGAACGCCCAGTGGCGTCGGGTCATATTTTAATCGACAGAAATTGTATTTTACCTCACTTAACTTAGTTATATAAAATTCTACTACAGTTACATATCAGCGAAAAACAACCCATATTCTTAGGGAAATTATATCAAGGGGTATAGGAGAGGGATTTTTTTAAATGTTATTTTGTTTTTTGAAATATCTCGAAATCTGCTCGTTTCTACAGATTTATATTTGAACCACAGTTAACTTAGGTACTAATTCAATTTTAAAAAAATATTTCATTCCCAGCAACCTGGGACAAGGGGTGCTACTGAGGGTTGGAAGCATATTTTTTGAAATATCTCAAAATCTGCTCGTTTCTACAGATTTATATTTGAACCACAGTTAACTTAGGTACTAATTCAATTTTTAAAAAATATTTCATCCCCAGCAACCCGGGGCAAGGGGTGCAACTGGAGGTTGGAAGCATATTTTTTGAATTATTTTGAAATATCTCGAAATCTGCTCGTTTCTACAGATTTATATTTGAACCACAGTTAACTTAGGTACTAATTCAATTTTAAAAAAATATTTCATTCCCAGCAACCCGGGACAAGGGGTGCTACTGAGGGTTGGAAGCATAATTTTTGAAATATCTCAAAATCTGCTCGTTTCTACAGATTTATATTTGAACCACAGTTAACTTAGGTACTAATTCAATTTTAAAAAAATATTTCATCCCCAGCAACCCGGGACAAGGGGTGCTACTGAGGGTTGGAAGCATATTTTTTGAATTATTTTGAAATATCTCGAAATCTGCTCGTTTCTACAGATTTATATTTGAACCACAGTTAACTTAGGTACTAATTCAATTTTAAAAAAATATTTCATCCCCAGCAACCCGGGGCAAGGGGTGCAACTGGAGGTTGGAAGCATATTTTTTGAATTATTTTGAAATATCTCGAAATCTGCTCGTTTCTACAGATTTATATTTGAACCACAGTTAACTTAGGTACTAATTCAATTTTAAAAAAATATTTCATCCCCAGCAACCCGGGGCAAGGGGTGCAACTGGAGGTTGGAAGCATATTTTTTGAATTATTTTGAAATATCTCGAAATCTGCTCGTTTCTACAGATTTATATTTGAACCACAGTTAACTTAGGTACTAATTCAATTTTAAAAAAATATTTCATTCCCAGCAACCTGGGACAAGGGGTGCTACTGAGGGTTGGAAGCATATTTTTTGAAATATCTCAAAATCTGCTCGTTTCTACAGATTTATATTTGAACCACAGTTAACTTAGGTACTAATTCAATTTTAAAAAAATATTTCATTCCCAGCAACCTGGGACAAGGGGTGCTACTGAGGGTTGGAAGCATATTTTTTGAAATATCTCAAAATCTGCTCGTTTCTACAGATTTATATTTGAACCACAGTTAACTTAGGTACTAATTCAATTTTTAAAAAATATTTCATCCCCAGCAACCCGGGGCAAGGGGTGCAACTGGAGGTTGGAAGCATATTTTTTGAATTATTTTGAAATATCTCGAAATCTGCTCGTTTCTACAGATTTATATTTGAACCACAGTTAACTTAGGTACTAATTCAATTTTAAAAAAATATTTCATCCCCAGCAACCCGGAACAAGGGGTGCAACTGGAGGTTGGAAGCATATTTTTTGAATTATTTTGAAATATTTCAAAATCTGCTGGTTTCTACAGATTTATATTTGAACCACAGTTAACTTAGGTACTAATTCAATTTAAAAAAAATATTTCATCCCCAGCAACCCGGGGCAAGGGGTGCAACTGGAGGTTGGAAGCATATTTTTTGAATTATTTTGAAATATCTCGAAATCTGCTCGTTTCTACAGATTTATATTTGAACCACAGTTAACTTAGGTACTAATTCAATTTTAAAAAAATATTTCATTCCCAGCAACCTGGGACAAGGGGTGCTACTGAGGGTTGGAAGCATATTTTTTGAAATATCTCAAAATCTGCTCGTTTCTACAGATTTATATTTGAACCACAGTTAACTTAGGTACTAATTCAATTTTAAAAAAATATTTCATCCCCAGCAACCCGGGGCAAGGGGTGCAACTGGAGGTTGGAAGCATATTTTTTGAATTATTTTGAAATATCTCGAAATCTGCTCGTTTCTACAGATTTATATTTGAACCACAGTTAACTTAGGTACTAATTCAATTTTAAAAAAATATTTCATTCCCAGCAACCTGGGACAAGGGGTGCTACTGAGGGTTGGAAGCATATTTTTTGAAATATCTCAAAATCTGCTCGTTTCTACAGATTTATATTTGAACCACAGTTAACTTAGGTACTAATTCAATTTTTAAAAAATATTTCATCCCCAGCAACCCGGGACAAGGGGTGCTACTGAGGGTTGGAAGCATATTTTTTGAATTATTTTGAAATATCTCGAAATCTGCTCGTTTCTACAGATTTATATTTGAACCACAGTTAACTTAGGTACTAATTCAATTTTAAAAAAATATTTCATCCCCAGCAACCCGGGGCAAGGGGTGCAACTGGAGGTTGGAAGCATATTTTTTGAATTATTTTGAAATATCTCGAAATCTGCTCGTTTCTACAGATTTATATTTGAACCACAGTTAACTTAGGTACTAATTCAATTTTAAAAAAATATTTCATTCCCAGCAACCCGGGACAAGGGGTGCTACTGAGGGTTGGAAGCATATTTTTTGAAATATCTCAAAATCTGCTCGTTTCTACAGATTTATATTTGAACCACAGTTAACTTAGGTACTAATTCAATTTTAAAAAAATATTTCATCCCCAGCAACCCGGGGCAAGGGGTGCAACTGGAGGTTGGAAGCATATTTTTTGAATTATTTTGAAATATCTCGAAATCTGCTCGTTTCTACAGATTTATATTTGAACCACAGTTAACTTAGGTACTAATTCAATTTTAAAAAAATATTTCATTCCCAGCAACCCGGGACAAGGGGTGCTACTGAGGGTTGGAAGCATATTTTTTGAAATATCTCAAAATCTGCTCGTTTCTACAGATTTATATTTGAACCACAGTTAACTTAGGTACTAATTCAATTTTAAAAAAATATTTCATCCCCAGCAACCCGGGACAAGGGGTGCTACTGAGGGTTGGAAGCATATTTTTTGAATTATTTTGAAATATCTCGAAATCTGCTCGTTTCTACAGATTTATATTTGAACCACAGTTAACTTAGGTACTAATTCAATTTTAAAAAAATATTTCATCCCCAGCAACCCGGGGCAAGGGGTGCAACTGGAGGTTGGAAGCATATTTTTTGAATTATTTTGAAATATCTCGAAATCTGCTCGTTTCTACAGATTTATATTTGAACCACAGTTAACTTAGGTACTAATTCAATTTTAAAAAAATATTTCATCCCCAGCAACCCGGAACAAGGGGTGCAACTGGAGGTTGGAAGCATATTTTTTGAATTATTTTGAAATATTTCAAAATCTGCTGGTTTCTACAGATTTATATTTGAACCACAGTTAACTTAGGTACTAATTCAATTTTAAAAAAATATTTCATCCCCAGCAACCCGGGGCAAGGGGTGCAACTGGAGGTTGGAAGCATATTTTTTGAATTATTTTGAAATATCTCGAAATCTGCTCGTTTCTACAGATTTATATTTGAACCACAGTTAACTTAGGTACTAATTCAATTTTAAAAAAAATATTTCATTCCCAGCAACCCGGGACAAGGGGTGCTACTGAGGGTTGGAAGCATATTTTTTGAAATATCTCAAAATCTGCTCGTTTCTACAGATTTATATTTGAACCACAGTTAACTTAGGTACTAATTCAATTTTAAAAAAATATTTCATTCCCAGCAACCCGGGACAAGGGGTGCTACTGAGGGTTGGAAGCATATTTTTTGAAATATCTCAAAATCTGCTCGTTTCTACAGATTTATATTTGAACCACAGTTAACTTAGGTACTATTCAATTTTAAAAAAATATTTCATTCCCAGCAACCCGGGACAAGGGGTGCTACTGAGGGTTGGAAGCATATTTTTTGAAATATCTCAAAATCTGCTCGTTTCTACAGATTTATATTTGAACCACAGTTTAACTTAGGTACTAATTCAATTTTAAAAAAATATTTCATTCCCAGCAACCCGGGACAAGGGGTGCTACTGAGGGTTGGAAGCATATTTTTTGAAATATCTCGAAATCTGCTCGTTTCTACAGATTTATATTTGAAACCACAGTTAACTTAGGTACTAATTCAATTTTAAAAAAATATTTCATCCCCAGCAACCCGGGGCAAGGGGTGCAACTGGAGGTTGGAAGCATATTTTTTGAATTATTTTTGAAATATCTCGAAATCTGCTCGTTTCTACAGATTTATATTTGAACCACAGTTAACTTAGGTTACTAATTCAATTTAAAAAAATATTTCATCCCCAGCAACCCGGGACAAGGGGTGCTACTGAGGGTTGGAAGCATATTTTTTGAATTATTTTGAAATATCTCGAAATCTGCTCGTTTCTACAGATTTATATTTGAACCACAGTTAACTTAGGTACTAATTCAATTTTAAAAAAATATTTCATCCCCAGCAACCCGGGACAAGGGGTGCTACTGAGGGTTGGAAGCATATTTTTGAATTATTTTGAAATATCTCGAAATCTGCTCGTTTCTACAGATTTATATTTGAACCACAGTTAACTTAGGTACTAATTCAATTTTAAAAAAATATTTCATCCCCAGCAAACCCGGGGCAAGGGGTGCTACTGGAGGTTGGAAGCATATTTTTTGAATTATTTTGAAATATCTCGAATCTGCTCGTTTCTACAGATTTATATTTGAACCACAGTTAACTTAGGTACTAATTCAATTTTAAAAAAATATTTCATCCCCAGCAACCCGGGACAAGGGGTGCTACTGAGGGTTGGAAGCATATTTTTTGAATTATTTTGAAATATCTCGAAATCTGCTCGTTTCTACAGATTTATATTTGAACCACAGTTAACTTAGGTACTAATTCAATTTTAAAAAAATATTTTCATCCCCAGCAACCCGGAACAAAGGGTGCAACTGGAGGTTGGAAGCATATTTTTTGAATTATTTTGAAATATTTCAAAATCTGCTGGTTTCTACAGATTTATATTTGAACCACAGTTAACTTAGGTACTAATTCAATTTTAAAAAAATATTTCATCCCCAGCAACCCGGGGCAAGGGTGCAACTGGAGGTTGGAAGCATATTTTTTGAATTATTTTGAAATATCTCGAAATCTGCTCGTTTCTACAGATTTATATTTGAACCACAGTTAACTTTAGGTACTAATTCAAATTTTAAAAAAATATTTCATTCCCAGCAACCTGGGACAAGGGGTGCTACTGAGGGTTGGAAGCATATTTTTTGAATTATTTTTGAAATATCTCGAAATCTGCTCGTTTCTACAGATTTATATTTGAACCACAGTTAACTTAGGTACTAATTCAATTTTAAAAAAATATTTCATTCCCAGCAAACCCGGGGACAAGGGGTGCTACTGAGGGTTGGAAGCATATTTTTTGAAATATCTCAAAATCTGCTCGTTTCTACAGATTTATATTTGAATCACAGTTAACTTAGGTACTAATTCAATTTTAAAAAAATATTTCATCCCCAGCAACCCGGGACAAGGGGTGCTACTGAGGGTTGGAAGCATATTTTTTGAATTATTTTGAAAGATCTCGAAATCTGCTCGTTTCTACAGATTTATATTTGAACCACAGTTAACTTAGGTACTAATTCAATTTTAAAAAAATATTTCATCCCCAGCAACCCGGAACAAAGGGTGCAACTGGAGGTTGGAAGCATATTTTTTGAATTATTTTGAAATATTTCAAAATCTGCTGGTTTCTACAGATTTATATTTGAACCACAGTTAACTTAGGTACTAATTCAATTTTAAAAAAATATTTCATCCCCAGCAACCCGGGGCAAGGGGTGCAACTGGAGGTTGGAAGCATATTTTTTGAATTATTTTGAAATATTCTCAAAATCTGCTCGTTTCTACAGATTTATATTTGAACCACAGTTAACTTAGGTACTAATTCAATTTTAAAAAAATATTTCATTCCCAGCAACCCGGGACAAGGGGGTGCTACTGAGGGTTGGAAGCATATTTTTTGAAATATCTCAAAATCTGCTCGTTTCTACAGATTTATATTTGAACCACAGTTAACTTAGGTACTAATTCAATTTTAAAAAAATATTTCATCCCCAGCAACCCGGGGCAAGGGGTGCAACTGGAGGTTGGAAGCATATTTTTTGAATTATTTTGAAATATCTCGAAATCTGCTCGTTTCTACAGATTTATATATGAACCACAGTTAACTTAGGTACTAATTCAATTTAAAAAAATATTTCATTCCCAGCAACCTGGGACAAGGGGTGCTACTGAGGGTTGGAAGCATATTTTTTGAAATATCTCAAAATCTGCTCGTTTCTACAGATTTATATTTGAACCACAGTTAACTTAGGTACTAATTCAATTTTTAAAAAAATATTTCATCCCCAGCAACCCGGGGCAAGGGGTGCAACTGGAGGTTGGAAGCATATTTTTTGAATTATTTTGAAATATCTCGAAATCTGCTCGTTTCTACAGATTTATATTTGAACCACAGTTAACTTAGGTACTAATTCAATTTTAAAAAAATATTTCATTCCCAGCAACCCGGGACAAGGGGTGCTACTGAGGGTTGGAAGCATAATTTTTGAAATATCTCAAAATCTGCTCGTTTTCTACAGATTTATATTTGAACCACAGTTAACTTAGGTACTAATTCAATTTTTAAAAAATATTTCATCCCCAGCAACCGGGGCAAGGGGTGCAACTGGAGGTTGGAAGCATATTTTTTTGAATTATTTTGAAATATTTCAAAATCTGCTGGTTTCTACAGATTTATATTTGAACCACAGTTAACTTAGGTACTAATTCAATTTTAAAAAAATATTTCATCCCCAGCAACCTGGGACCAAGGGGGTGCTACTGAGGGTTGGAAGCATATTTTTTGAAATATCTCAAAATCTGCTCGTTTCTACAGATTTATATTTGAACCACAGTTAACTTAGGTACTAATTCAATTTTAAAAAATATTTCATCCCCAGCAACCCGGGGCAAGGGGTGCAACTGGAGGTTGGAAGCATATTTTTTGAATTATTTTGAAATATTTCAAAATCTGCTGGTTTCTACAGATTTATATTTGAACCACAGTTAACTTAGGTACTAATTCAATTTTAAAAAAATATTTCATCCCCAGCAACCCGGGGCAAGGGGTGCAACTGGAGGTTGGAAGCATATTTTTTGAATTATTTTGAAATATCTCAAAATCTGCTCGTTTCTACAGATTTATATTTGAACCACAGTTAACTTAGGTACTAATTCAATTTTAAAAAAATATTTCATTCCCAGCAACCCGGGACAAGGGGTGCTACTGAGGGTTGGAAGCATATTTTTTGAAATATCTCAAAATCTGCTCGTTTCTACAGATTTATATTTGAACCACAGTTAACTTAGGTACTAAATTCAATTTTAAAAAAATATTTCATCCCCAGCAACCCGGGGCAAGGGGTGCAACTGGAGGTTGGAAGCATATTTTTTGAATTATTTTGAAATATCTCGAAATCTGCTCGATTTCTACAGATTTATATTTGAACCACAGTTAACTTAGGTACTAATTCAATTTTAAAAAAATATTTCATTCCCAGCAACCTGGGACAAAGGGGTGCTACTGAGGGTTGGAAGCATATTTTTTGAAATATCTCAAAATCTGCTCGTTTCTACAGATTTATATTTGAACCACAGTTTAACTTAGGTACTAATTCAATTTTAAAAAAATATTTCATCCCCAGCAACCCGGGACAAGGGGTGCTACTGAGGGTTGGAAGCATATTTTTTGAATTATTTTGAAATATCTCGAAATCTGCTCGTTTCTACAGATTTATATTTGAACCACAGTTAACTTAGGTACTAATTCAATTTTAAAAAAATATTTCATCCCCAGCAACCCGGGGCAAGGGGTGCAACTGGGAGGTTGGAAGCATATTTTTTGAATTATTTTGAAATATCTCGAAATCTGCTCGTTTCTACAGATTTATATTTGAACCACAGTTAACTTAGGTACTAATTCAATTTTAAAAAAATATTTCATCCCCAGCAACCCGGGGCAAGGGGGTGCAACTGGAGGTTGGAAGCATATTTTTTGAATTATTTTGAAATATCTCGAAATCTGCTCGTTTCTACAGATTTATATTTGAACCACAGTTAACTTAGGTACTAATTCAATTTTAAAAAAATATTTCATTCCCAGCAACCTGGGACAAGGGGTGCTACTGAGGGTTGGAAGCATATTTTTTGAAATATCTCAAAACTCTGCTCGTTTCTACAGATTTATATTTGAACCACAGTTAACTTAGGTACTAATTCAATTTAAAAAAATATTTCATTCCCAGCAACCTGGGACAAGGGGTGCTACTGAGGGTTGGAAGCATATTTTTTTGAAATATCTCAAAATCTGCTCGTTTCTACAGATTTATATTTGAACCACAGTTAACTTAGGTACTAATTCAATTTTTAAAAATATTTCATCCCCAGCAACCCGGGGCAAGGGGTGCAACTGGAGGTTGGAAGCATATTTTTTGAATTATTTTGAAATATCTCGAAATCTGCTCGTTTCTACAGATTTTATATTTGAACCACAGTTAACTTAGGTACTAATTCAATTTTTAAAAAAATATTTCATCCCCAGCAACCCGGAACAAGGGGTGCAACTGGAGGTTGGAAGCATATTTTTTTGAATTATTTTGAAATATTTCAAAATCTGCTGTTTCTACAGCTTTATATTTGAACCACAGTTAACTTAGGTACTAATTCAATTTAAAAAAAATATTTCATCCCCAGGCAACCCGGGGCAAGGGGTGCAACTGGAGGTTGGAAGCATATTTTTTGAATTATTTTGAAATATCTCGAAATCTGCTCGTTTCTCTACAGATTTATATTTGAACCACAGTTAACTTAGGTACTAATTCAATTTTAAAAAAATATTTCATTCCCAGCAACCTGGGACAAGGGGTGCTACTGAGGGTTGGAAGCATATATTTTTTGAAATATCTCAAAATCTGCTCGTTTCTACAGATTTATATTTGAACCACAGTTAACTTAGGTACTAATTCAATTTTAAAAAAATATTTCATCCCCAGCAACCCGGGGCAAGGGGTGCAACTGGAGGTTGGAAGCATATTTTTTGAATTATTTTGAAATATCTCGAAATCTGCTCGTTTCTACAGATTTATATTTGAAACCACAGTTAACCTTAGGGTACTAATTCAATTTTAAAAAAATAATTTCATTCCCAGCAACCTGGGACATAGGGGTGCTAATCTCAAAATCTGCTCGTTTCTACAGATTTATATTTGAACCACAGTTAACTTAGGTACTAATTCAATTTTTAAAAAATATTTCATCCCCAGCAACCCGGGACAAGGGGTGCTACTGAGGGTTGGAAGCATATTTTTTGAATTATTTTGAAATATCTCGAAATCTGCTCGTTTCTACAGATTTATATTTGAACCACAGTTAACTTAGGTACTAATTCAATTTTAAAAAAATATTTCATCCCCAGCAACCCGGGGCAAGGGGTGCAACTGGAGGTTGGAAGCATATTTTTTGAATTATTTTGAAATATCTCGAAATCTGCTCGTTTCTACAGATTTATATTTGAACCACAGTTAACTTAGGTACTAATTCAATTTTAAAAAAATATTTCATTCCCAGCAACCCGGGACAAGGGGTGCTACTGAGGGTTGGAAGCATATTTTTTGAAATATCTCAAAATCTGCTCGTTTCTACAGATTTATATTTGAACCACAGTTAACTTAGGTACTAATTCAATTTTAAAAAATATTCATCCCCAGCAACCCGGGGCAAGGGGTGCAACTGGAGGTTGGAAGCATATTTTTTGAATTATTTTGAAATATCTCGAAATCTGCTCGTTTCTACAGATTTATATTTGAACCACAGTTAACTTAGGTACTAATTCAATTTTAAAAAAATATTTCATTCCCAGCAACCCGGGACAAGGGGTGCTACTGAGGGTTGGAAGCATATTTTTTGAAATATCTCAAAATCTGCTCGTTTCTACAGATTTATATTTGAACCACAGTTAACTTAGGTACTAATTCAATTTTAAAAAAATATTTCATCCCCAGCAACCCGGGACAAGGGGTGCTACTGAGGGTTGGAAGCATATTTTTTGAATTATTTTGAAATATCTCGAAATCTGCTCGTTTCTACAGATTTATATTTGAACCACAGTTAACTTAGGTACTAATTCAATTTTAAAAAAATATTTCATCCCCAGCAACCCGGGGCAAGGGGTGCAACTGGAGGTTGGAAGCATATTTTTTGAATTATTTTGAAATATCTCGAAATCTGCTCGTTTCTACAGATTTATATTTGAACCACAGTTAACTTAGGTACTAATTCAATTTTAAAAAAATATTTCATCCCCAGCAACCCGGAACAAGGGGTGCAACTGGAGGTTGGAAGCATATTTTTTGAATTATTTTGAAATATTTCAAAATCTGCTGGTTTCTACAGATTTATATTTGAACCACAGTTAACTTAGGTACTAATTCAATTTTAAAAAAATATTTCATCCCCAGCAACCCGGGGCAAGGGGTTGCAACTGGAGGTTGGAAGCATATTTTTTGAATTATTTTGAAATATCTCGAAATCTGCTCGTTTCTACAGATTTATATTTGAACCACAGTTAACTTAGGTACTAATTCAATTTTAAAAAAAATATTTCATTCCCAGCAACCCGGGACAAGGGGTGCTACTGAGGGTTGGAAGCATATTTTTTGAAATATCTCAAAATCTGCTCGTTTCTACAGATTTATATTTGAACCACAGTTAACTTAGGTACTAATTCAATTTTAAAAAAATATTTCATTCCCAGCAACCCGGGACAAGGGGTGCTACTGAGGGTTGGAAGCATATTTTTTGAAATATCTCAAAATCTGCTCGTTTCTACAGATTTATATTTGAACCACAGTTAACTTAGGTACTAATTCAATTTTAAAAAAATATTTCATTCCCAGCAACCCGGGACAAGGGGTGCTACTGAGGGTTGGAAGCATATTTTTTGAAATATCTCAAAATCTGCTCGTTTCTACAGATTTATATTTGAACCACAGTTAACTTAGGTACTAATTCAATTTTAAAAAAATATTTCATTCCCAGCAACCCGGGACAAGGGGTGCTACTGAGGGTTGGAAGCATATTTTTTGAAATATCTCGAAATCTGCTCGTTTCTACAGATTTATATTTGAACCACAGTTAACTTAGGTACTAATTCAATTTTAAAAAAATATTTCATCCCCAGCAACCCGGGGCAAGGGGTGCAACTGGAGGTTGGAAGCATATTTTTTGAATTATTTTGAAATATCTCGAAATCTGCTCGTTTCTACAGATTTATATTTGAACCACAGTTAACTTAGGTACTAATTCAATTTTAAAAAAATATTTCATCCCCAGCAACCCGGGACAAGGGGTGCTACTGAGGGTTGGAAGCATATTTTTTGAATTATTTTGAAATATCTCGAAATCTGCTCGTTTCTACAGATTTATATTTGAACCACAGTTAACTTAGGTACTAATTCAATTTTAAAAAAATATTTCATCCCCAGCAACCCGGGACAAGGGGTGCTACTGAGGGTTGGAAGCATATTTTTTGAATTATTTTGAAATATCTCGAAATCTGCTCGTTTCTACAGATTTATATTTGAACCACAGTTAACTTAGGTACTAATTCAATTTTAAAAAAATATTTCATCCCCAGCAACCCGGGGCAAGGGGTGCAACTGGAGGTTGGAAGCATATTTTTTGAATTATTTTGAAATATCTCGAAATCTGCTCGTTTCTACAGATTTATATTTGAACCACAGTTAACTTAGGTACTAATTCAATTTTAAAAAAATATTTCATCCCCAGCAACCCGGGACAAGGGGTGCTACTGAGGGTTGGAAGCATATTTTTTGAATTATTTGAAATATCTCGAAATCTGCTCGTTTCTACAGATTTATATTTGAACCACAGTTAACTTAGGTACTAATTCAATTTTAAAAAAATATTTCATCCCCAGCAACCCGGAACAAAGGGTGCAACTGGAGGTTGGAAGCATATTTTTTGAATTATTTTGAAATATTTCAAAATCTGCTGGTTTCTACAGATTTATATTTGAACCACAGTTAACTTAGGTACTAATTCAATTTTAAAAAAATATTTCATCCCCAGCAACCCGGGGCAAGGGGTGCAACTGGAGGTTGGAAGCATATTTTTTGAATTATTTTGAAATATCTCGAAATCTGCTCGTTTCTACAGATTTATATTTGAACCACAGTTAACTTAGGTACTAATTCAATTTTAAAAAAATATTTCATTCCCAGCAACCTGGGACAAGGGGTGCTACTGAGGGTTGGAAGCATATTTTTTGAATTATTTTGAAATATCTCGAAATCTGCTCGTTTCTACAGATTTATATTTGAACCACAGTTAACTTAGGTACTAATTCAATTTTAAAAAAAATATTTCATTCCCAGCAACCCGGGACAAGGGGTGCTACTGAGGGTTGGAAGCATATTTTTTGAAATATCTCAAAATCTGCTCGTTTCTACAGATTTATATTTGAATCACAGTTAACTTAGGTACTAATTCAATTTTAAAAAAATATTTCATCCCCAGCAACCCGGGACAAGGGGTGCTACTGAGGGTTGGAAGCATATTTTTTGAATTATTTTGAAAGATCTCGAAATCTGCTCGTTTCTACAGATTTATATTTGAACCACAGTTAACTTAGGTACTAATTCAATTTTAAAAAAAATATTTCATCCCCAGCAACCCGGAACAAAGGGTGCAACTGGAGGTTGGAAGCATATTTTTTGAATTATTTTGAAATATTTCAAAATCTGCTGGTTTCTACAGATTTATATTTGAACCACAGTTAACTTAGGTACTAATTCAATTTTAAAAAAATATTTCATCCCCAGCAACCCGGGGCAAGGGGTGCAACTGGAGGTTGGAAGCATATTTTTTGAATTATTTTGAAATATCTCAAAATCTGCTCGTTTCTACAGATTTATATTTGAACCACAGTTAACTTAGGTACTAATTCAATTTTAAAAAAATATTTCATTCCCAGCAACCCGGGACAAGGGGTGCTACTGAGGGTTGGAAGCATATTTTTTGAAATATCTCAAAATCTGCTCGTTTCTACAGATTTATATTTGAACCACAGTTAACTTAGGTACTAATTCAATTTTAAAAAAATATTTCATCCCCAGCAACCCGGGGCAAGGGGTGCAACTGGAGGTTGGAAGCATATTTTTTGAATTATTTTGAAATATCTCGAAATCTGCTCGTTTCTACAGATTTATATTTGAACCACAGTTAACTTAGGTACTAATTCAATTTTAAAAAAATATTTCATTCCCAGCAACCTGGGACAAGGGGTGCTACTGAGGGTTGGAAGCATATTTTTTGAAATATCTCAAAATCTGCTCGTTTCTACAGATTTATATTTGAACCACAGTTAACTTAGGTACTAATTCAATTTTTAAAAAATATTTCATCCCCAGCAACCCGGGGCAAGGGGTGCAACTGGAGGTTGGAAGCATATTTTTTGAATTATTTTGAAATATCTCGAAATCTGCTCGTTTCTACAGATTTATATTTGAACCACAGTTAACTTAGGTACTAATTCAATTTTAAAAAAATATTTCATTCCCAGCAACCCGGACAAGGGGTGCTACTGAGGGTTGGAAGCATATTTTTTGAAATATCTCAAAATCTGCTCGTTTCTACAGATTTATATTTGAACCACAGTTAACTTAGGTACTAATTCAATTTTAAAAAAATATTTCATCCCCAGCAACCCGGGACAAGGGGTGCTACTGAGGGTTGGAAGCATATTTTTTGAATTATTTTGAAATATCTCGAAAT